>OZ020269.1:88268782-88873782 GCA_963971225.1 Melieria omissa
TTGTGGACACAATTGTGGACACAAAAGTGGACACAATTTTCTTTGAATTTCCTGCATTTAAAATGATAGACTAAAAGGTTAAAGAAAAACGGTGGGAATGTAAGAATTCCTAGCGAACTTCAGCGGTGAGCTTGGGGATCTTTTCTATATTAACTCAGCGAAGAACGGGACCATAAGTGAGTAAAGAACAGTCTTGAGAAAGCAGGAGAGAAGTTAAAAATGTGCTTCAAGGTTTCGTTGACATAATTTTCTGTCCTTGCATTCAAATTGACTGATGAGTATTGAAAATCGGTGGGAATGTGTAAATTTTTAGCGAAGTTCAGCGGTGACTTGATGTCATGCTTGGGGATCACATTTAACTCATATAAGAACGGAAAGAAGACGCAGTCTTCAGATAGCTGGATAGAAGCTGAAAATGTGCTCCAAGGTTCCGTTGGCATAATTTTCTTTATTTGCATTCAAAATGACGGACTAAAAGGTTAAAGAACGTTGGACAATTTTAATGAATTGATGAATAAACTTCAAATGAATTTGAATCTCAACAGTTTTACTATGGATAGTATGGGGTCCAATTGAATAGACTTGTTACTTTAAGAAGATCTGAGGAGGCAACAAATAACAGATCTTCTAGGGATATTAGAAAAATGTTGGCAAGCAGGGAGAAATGTTAGCTTAGCTAAGACCGAAGAAGTCTTAAGTGGCTGACTACAATTATAACAAACATGAAATCTTCTGGCGTTAAGTTATACGACTGAATCTTGTTGAGAATGAAACTTGTAGGCTATTCTATGAAAAAGCTGAAACAGTGACACACTTAGTGTGTATTTGTGCAGCTTTGGCGAGTAGAATGAAGTTTACTTTGGAACAAACATCCATGCAAGTGGATAACGAAGAATGTGATCGAGTAACCGAAAGATATATTTTTGAGGAAGAAAATCGATTTATGGACTTCTTGCGAATAATCGTTTAACTAATCTAATCTAAATCTAACCAATCTTCTAACTAAGAGGCCCTTTTCAGCAAATTTCCAATTCGAGCGTTTTTTTACTGGCAAAAATCTTTTTTAATCGAATCGCTTGCATCTTCCCATTTATTTTTTTTGTGAAAAAAACAATACCAAGCTCTCAGATATGACTTGTTCATTGTACAGGGTGTTTTTTTAGAGGTTTGTTTTTCGAATAGAGATAAAACTGGCCTTTTGTGGTCAAATCTGGCAACTCTAATGCCATTTATGTTCAGTTTGGTTTGCCATTTCATCATGAACAGGTTGACAAAAGAAATACGCTTGCAAATCGTGCAAATTTATTTCGAAAATAATGGTTCAGTTCGCGAAGTTTACCGCAAGCTCCGTCCATTTTATGGTCGACATAACCGTCCATCAGAGCAATTAATTCGGTTAACCATGGGTCGATTTCGCACTGCGTTTACTCTATGTGATAATACGCATCCGCAGAGACGTCGAACAGTGCGCACCGAAGAAACAATTGCCGCTGTAGAGCAAAATGTTGAAGAGGACCCGAATGAATCGATTCGCCACCGTGCACAGCAATTGGAGCTTTGTCCATCAACTTTAAAATCTGGACCTGTAGAATTGGCTTTATTCGAGTCAGCCGCGGCGGCCACATGCCCGAAATCATATTTAAACATTAATGGCATAAAATTATCCTTCCAATAAAGCCAAATTGATGGACATTAAAACGATTTTCTTGTGTTTTATTTCAATTCGAAGCTCTATACCTCTAAAAAAAACACCCTATACTTAAAAATTTTTATTACTTTCCAGCTAGGAAAATCATGCTTTGTATTTGAGGTAAGAGACCCTTAATTGAACAACCATCCAAAGCAAAACCTGAGAGGCTCTTTCTCTTCAAATAAAAGTATTAAACTGAAAAAATCTCCTTACAAAACAGTTATTTTTCTAATAACTGAATCGCTGATACAACACATTTTCATTTTTACTTTGAGATAAGCATAATTTTTTTTTATGTGTTTTTTGTCTCTAAATTCATACTCATTGAATTTCTATGGCATCTCACTTCGCAACCAGCACAACTGCTGGTTCTAACTTAACTTTTGCAACATTTTTCGAGAGCACAATAATTCCACCAATAAAGCTATTTATTTCTATAGAATTGTGTCTGTGTGAGTTTGTATGTGTGTGGGTGTTAACACAATACAAACACACACGCATACGCTCGCAACGGCACAACACAACCCAATAAACGCGAATTGCTGCAACTGAACAGCATTTTACACAATTTTGAAGGCCATTTCCGGCATTTTATGTTTAGCTGCCCGAGTCAAGTGCGGCCGCTCTTTATGTCCTTTATGTGACTACGCATTAATATGTCGCTGTATGGGGCGGACGTGAGTGTGCATTTGTGTGCCCATTGACGGCGGAAGCGTTTCGAGCTGGCGCTGGTGTTAATGTGTGTATTTGTGCGGGTTGCAAGTGTGCCACAATTTATAACTCTATCGATTTTCGGGTTCTCGTATTCCGCATACATTTTCTATGCCACTTTGCTTTGACCAAACTTTTATTGCCACATTACACATTAACAAAATAAAAAGCTTAATGCCCACATAACGCGTGATTTTATTCATTGCTTGCTCTACTTATTTATTTAAGTGGTATCTCTTTCCCTCTTCTAACTTCTGCTATGGTCTGCGTTTTTTTTTTATATCCCTTTTCCTCTTCCAATTTCTGGCAGCGTCTGCGTTGTTTTTATATGCGCGTTGCTTTCAGTTATTATTGCCTTAAAAATTACATTTGATTTGGTTTTCATTTGCCAACTTTAAACGAATTTTGTTGAATTCCTTTACAATTGATTGTATTCAAGCAGCGCGGGAGTGAGCACGTATGTGTGTGGGTGTGTGTGTGTGTGTGCGTGTTTGTGATACAATCGAAAAGGTTAAAGTTTAATTTAAATTTATTAACATTCGCATTTGGGTCGACGATCCGCATTGGTTTGGCATTTGTGAGGTAATTTAGGTGTCACCTAAGGTGCAGCGCAATGTTGCCGTCGACATAAAGCAATAAACTTCTATTAGAGAGATTGGCGTTTGGCCTTTATTGAGGACTCACACACACATATGTACGAGTGTTTGTGTTGGTGTAGGTGTTGGTGTAGGTGTTGGCTGAAATATGTTTATTGGTTTGCGTTTTTTTCGAACACGTGCCAGTCGGTTGTTTTTGCTTCTATTACAACACTCAGACTGTTTCGCACTGGTGGCACTGCGAATGCGAGTGGCGGACTTAAATTGAGCTCTAATGTTAATGTCGCTAAGATCAGTTGAATGGGTTTGCATCACACGAGAGAGCTATTATACCCAGAAGAAACAGTCGAACGAACGAACATATTAGCGAATACTCTAAGGAAAATGTGGAGAAACGAACATAAACGAAAGGTGAACGATCCTTGGAATAAATAAAAGGAGAATTTAGTTGATAGGCGCCAAGACGACCCTAAAAGCATTAAGTTAAAAAATATGGAAATATGAAAAAAACAACTAGTAGATTGTGCTTAGAAGACAACATTGGAGAATGTACATTGACCTCATTTCATAATCCACCCACAACTCAGCTCAAGTGTCCATAAAGTCTTCTTCTCTAACTTTTGTTCCTTCTAGAAGTAAAGCCATAGTTGAAATTAATAGCCACTGGCTTTTTAACCCTTTCGAGCCCAAGGTTGCCTGAGAGCAACTTCAACTATTTTTCATCTTATAGCAAAAGCTACGGTTGATTTATGGATTTAATTTAAGTAGCCACCAACAAATTAATGAAGTGAGTTCAAAGCAAATTACAAAAATTTTACTATTATTCTCAAAATAATTTCCAATAATTTGCAGCAATATCAGGAAAAGTTTGTGTTCTAATTGAAGTCTACTAATTGGGCGCGTTTGATTAAAACCCTGTTTCTTTAATAACGGTTAAATAAAATCAAAAAGTAATAATTTTGTATTTTTCCATAAATATTAAATAATTTTTATGTAATTAAAAAATATTGATACAAAATTTATTTAACCCGTTTTAACTTAAAATTGTTCAAAAGTAAACTAGCTCTAGAACGCTAACAAAGAGGCGTGGCGACTTCAAATGTCGTGTGCGCACTTCTTAGTGAAGTGTTTCATGATTTAAATACCAAAACGTAATATCGAGAATAAAAATTGTCTTATTGAAAATCAATTTTTATATCAATTATTAGTATCCGTTTGAGATTCAATTAAGGAATATTTAGTTTTTTTCTTTTTTATGTTTTTTAAGTTGAATATATAAATTATTTTGAATCGTTAAAAAACAAATGTTTTATTCATGTACCAAATTGGCCTAATTGACATAATTTTCGCTAGACATAGTAATATATAGTACATATATAACATTTTAAAGACGAGTAATTTGACCCGCTTAGGTAGGAATAGGAATACATGAAGTATCGGTAGGTTTAGTGTTAATAACCTTTTGCCATTTTTCATAGTTTTATCACTGTAGATTTTCATTTGTTCATCGGTGAAAAACTTGGTCGGTCCATTGAGACTTTGAAACTGTTCATCCAAGTTTCGTGAATTTGTTTCGAGTCATTGAATTTGAATTTGTCTAGCATTGTCATCATAGAGCAAAACTCCTTTTTTGTTAGCCAATTCTGGTAGCTTTTTCTTGATTGCTTCAACCATTTGTTCAAGTTGAGAACAGTAAGGAATCAAATTAACTTTTGCACCCGATTGGCGCAGCTCATAATGGGCAATTCCCTTTTAATCACACCAAACAATCAACAAAACTTTGTTTGACGTCATGCCAGGCATTGAAGTTGTTTGTGAAGGGTCACTGCACTTTGAAAATGATTGTTTGCGTTAGATATTCTCGTATCGAATTCACTTTTCATTGCCCATAATGCTTCGCTTTGAAAATGTTTCAATTTCATTGAACTTTAGCAGCGTTTGATGGTGATGCGGTCAATCAAATTTATTTTCATCAATTCATGTGATACTCAAATATCGAGCGTATTTTTGTAGCCTCTTAAATGAATCCAAACTGTAATTCGGTTGATTTTTAGTGCCTCGTCAATCCTCTGACAGCTTGTGTGGAGATTTTGCTTCACCAGTTGCAAAATTTCATAGGCGTTTTCAATTACTGACCGACCAGATTGAGGTGCATCTTTGATTTCGCAATTTCCAAAACAAATTCAAGCAAACCACTCCTGGATAAAAAAAACTCACTCCCAACATTCTCACCGTACACCACACAAATTTTTTGGCATGTTTTTGCAGCGGTTTTTTTTTCCTATAGTAACAAAGCATCACACAGTTTCTTTCTTCAGATGTTTCACTTATTTTCAAACCAATATAAGTTTTTATCGAAGCGACGAATTACACAACTGTCTTCAGACAAAATGTAGCCGAAAGGTAGCATTCAAAAATGTTTGTTTGACATAATCGGACTAAATAGTATTGCCAGATTTGTGGGTACGAACATCACCTTGTCATCATCACCTAATCATCTTGGTGAGGTGATTGAATGAAAGTCAAATGGATAGAGCCAGACCGATTAATCGGCTTTTGCTTCGGCCAAGAAAACGCTAATTTGGCCAATAATCGGCTTCGGTCAACAATCGGCTTCGGCCAATAATTGGTTACGGCCAATAATCGGCTTCGGCCAATAATCGGCTTCGGCCAATAATTAGTTACGGCCAATAATCAACTTCGGCAAACATACTGGTCTAACACATATCACTCGATATGGCAGGCAAAAGTAACAATGTCGAAACTGTTTGTCAAAATTATTGTACCTTTTCTCATTATTACGAAAATCAGTTTGTGCTGGCCAAAGCAAACACAGTTCGTATTCCTGGATTGTGCCAAAATAAAACAAAACACAACTGCAATTTTTTACATAGTTCAGATCATCTCAGTAGTCACTTTATTTTCAATTGCACGCAGTCATAGTATTCTACTTTATTTAACCAAATACATAGCGCTCGATATTGCAAAGCAAAAATAACAATGTCAAAAGTGTTTGTTAAAAATCAGTTTGTGTTGACCCACGCAGGCATAGTTCGTATCGCTGAATTGTGCCAAAATAAAAAAAACAACTGAAATTCTTTAGGTAGTTCAGTTTACCTCAATAGTCATTTTATTCACAATAAGACATAGTCGTTTTATTCTATTTCACCAAAACCAAAAACTGACTGGCAGCAAAATGCTCCGCTGCTTATTATACTTTTTTGACCAGAGCCACTGTTGCCAATTTGGTGCATTTCGCACTAATTGACCGGATTTCGCATTGGCCAGAGTGTAATTCATTCCCAAAACATCCGGCATCCTCTCGAATCGTACGTGCAACAGTTCCCGAAAGAACTATAACGCCTAAAAGTATGCAATGTACAGCAAAAATGTTCATTTAGTTTTTTAGTAGTTCCCGAAAGTACTATGACGCCTAAAAGTATGCAATGTACAGCAAAAAATGTTTATTTAGTAAAAATAGGACCGCGGTGCTCTTGAACAAAGGCCGACGGGATGTGGTAAGACTAACGGCAGTCATCACCGGCCACTGGCCCATTGGAGAGCACGCGGCAAAAATGGGGATTCCATACAACACCAGCTGTCACCGTTGTGAAAATCCGAATGAGAAGAAACCCGTTCACCATTTCCTTTCGAAAAGATAGCAAAGCGTAAAGTCACTACTCTCTTTCATTAACCTCTCGGACTGGATATAAGGATATGTATGGATAGATACATATAACTCCATATGACACCACACAATATACCTTAGGGTACCTACCAGGAATAGTTGTATCAAAACGGCGCTAACGCGCTAATTGGATGTTGGAACATCGCCACTTGAACCAATCAACCAACCTTCGACGTCGTCTTCGACTTTAGCCCAATGTCAATCATGTAACCGATTAATCGGGTTTGTCCTCAACTTCACCTTCGGTCGAGTTCATGTGATCATCAAATTGCTAATCATTCGCCTTTTTTTAATTTTTTCTGCATTTATTTTATGTATTTATTTCTTACAAAATTCATCACTTTCACTGAATTGCAAAGGGTTTTTAGTGAAATTCACATATGTGAAATGCTGAAATTAATATTCCTGGTGCGTGTCAGCAATCAGTTGCTCGTTTAGTTGTACTTCCAACACATGCATCCCCTTTGACTCTTGGCACATCTCAAGAATTTGAATATCGTTGTGGAATGCTTACAAATGCTAAAATTCAAATGCTACTCCCACATGCGTCATGAAGCAACTGTTGCTCTTAAGGTACGATTACACGATGCGTCCAACGCACGAATAATTCGTCCCAAAAATTCGTATAAAATTTGCCCAAAATATGACGAAATAAATATGTGTATTGAAACATATTATACGATGCGTTCAACTTATCGAATTTTTATGCGTGACGAATTTTTTGTTCGTGCACGAATGTGGGGAATAAAATTTTGAAAAATATTTCACGAATTTCATTTGCTCACATTCGTCGATATATTATACGGATTAGAAAATTTGTGTGCGTCACGGAATAAAAAAAAATTCGTGCAATTGCGAACGCATTTCTCGATAGTTGAAAACACCACAGGTATTGGTAAGTGAATTGCACTTTTGAAGTAAAACAATACATTACAACAACAAACAATACAATTTACAATAAAATTTTCACACAGAATACGATATGACAACATTGCAGTCGCAGGACATAGAAAATGCGTGCATCATTGCTGGGGCTATTTCACTGCTTCTGGACGCAAATGAGGAGAAAAGGCGCCCACGTTCAACATGGGTTTCCGCGTGGTTAAGAAAAAGAAATGAACAAGGAGTGTGTAACAACTTGTTACGAGAGCTGTCGGTCGGTGATCAAATGGAGCAGCGTCTATTTTCTAGTTTTCATAGAATGGACAAAACGACGTTTGATCACCTACTATCACTTGTACGCCCGATGATTAAAAAGCGGGATACAAACATGCGGCTTGCAATTAGACCCGATGCGCGCTTGGCTTTGACTTTACATTTTTTGGCGACCGGAAATTCGTTTCATTCATTGCAGTACTTATTTAGAATACCACAATGCACTATCTCAAAAATTATACCCGAGGTGCTCGATGCCATATATACTGCATTATCTCCATCGTATTTAAAAGTAAGTTTTTACATATATAATATACATGAGTAGGGTTATGCCCCACAACCTTCACAAGGATACACAAGTTACCATATTCTTCTGTTAATTTCGTGAACATATATTTGCCTTCATTGTAGGTACCAGAAAGCACAGAAAGATGGGCTGAAATTGCGGAAAAATTCCAAAATGTTTGGAATTTTCCCAATTATTTGGGTGCCATTGATGGCAAACATGTTAACATGATCGCTCCACCAAATGCAGGCAGCGTATATTACAATTACAAAGGCAGCCATTCCATTGTCCTTATGGCAATATGTGACGCTGAGTATAAATTCATATACGTTGATGTTGGATGCAATGGGCGATCATCTGATGGCGGCGTTTTTAGTGCATGCACATTTGCAAGTGCGCTGTACAATGACAAATTGAATTTGCCACCACCAAAGCCTTTACCTGGTCGTTCGATCGAAGTGCCGCATGTATTTGTAGCTGATGATGCATTTGCCCTAACAACTCATGTAATGAAACCATATTCAATGCGAAATTTACTACCACCGAAACGCATACATAATTATCGACTGAGTCGCGCTCGTCGTACCATTGAAAACACATTCGGCATCATGTCAGCGACGTTTCGTGTACTTCGATCACCAATTCATCTGGTTGCGGTAAAAACACGAAAAGTAACATTGGCCTGTTGCGCACTGCACAACTTTTTAATGGTGCGCAAAGGAGCAAGTAATTTGGGTGATCGAGTTCATAAAAACGGTGATATTATTCCGGGCGAGTGGCGAAGAGAGCCGGCCTCAAGCAACTTGTTGTCCTTGGAAGCAAACCGTGGAAACATTTCCCAAAACGCAAAGCAAATTCGGCAAGAATTTGAAGAATATTTTATGAATGAGGGAGCGACACCGTGGCAGTGGGATCATCTAAATTAATGATTCACACCAACCACCAAAATGTTGAATCTTTTCAATTCCGACTTCAAATTCAGTGACTCAAAATACTTAACGGACCTGTCGAGTCCATCGGATATCCACATGTTATTTGGCTTTGTTATTAATCTTTGTACAACTGTAGTACATTTTTTGCTTTAGCTTTGTTTAATGTTTCTACACATGAGCTTCAAGCCCACAAACGACCCTTTTAAACATTTTTTGTCCAAAAACAATTTCTCAGCATTGTAATTTATTTAATTAGTTAGAGTTATCAATTATTATGAATTCATTTATGGATAGATTAGGATTTTCAATGACAGCCTGATTTGTTGAGTTGCTGGAAGCGCTTAGCTCCACCGAATCCTAATTGAAAAGAGATGTAAGGAGAACATAAAATAAAATTCATTGTTTATACAAATATTTACCTGTGTTTCGTATTCATCCAGCATATCAAACATCACACGAGTAAGTTTCCTCTGAATTCTTTTGGAGATATCGTTATTAAGGCCGCGCAACTGCGATGCTATAAAGTTTCCAAATGTCTGTGCACTATCTTGAGCTGAAGTTGCGTCCATCCGCTCTACCACCATCTCGAGTGCTTTTGTAGCCATCGCACGTGTGTCATCTGCAGCAGCACCATTAACAGACTTAGATTTTAACTTGCGCTGGCCAGTAATCGCTGTTTTGCTGTCGGTGTTGCCAAAATCCGCTTGTGCTGTTGGTGTTTGATCTTCCACTAATATGATGTTATTGCTATCGTCATTATCAGGCTGCCAATAAACAACATCGGTTACACACAAAATATCATAACACTTCACCATCTTACCAAGTTGCTGACCGACATCGTTTTAAATGATAATTCTGCAGCAGTTATGTATGACATAGCGTTATAATAGCGCCATATCGGTTGAGTAGTTGCACCTTGCCCGGACTTGTTTTTTTTCAGCTGGCTGCATACACTTCGGTGCGTGGCCCTTAAGCACTGCCATTTAGTAAGGGAGAGGGCTGGGTTGTGAACCAGGCTGGGTTGTGAACCACTACCGTTTTTTCTTTCCCTAATTGACATATCGCCAATCTTTCAACTGTCAAGTTTGTCTTTTGATATGACTCTACTTTTATGGTTACACCGAAGTGAAAACACGTATTGCTTGTGTCAGCTACAGACATCGTGTTTGAAAATCGACTGCGAAAACTTGTTTGCTTTTTTTAAAGTGCTATCCAAGTGACTGAGCTTATTGCACAAAGGACAGTGTAATACATGTTTATTTAGTGTTTTGATTATATTTTACGATGCAATATTTGTTTATGTCGAATTATGATTGGAAGTGTCGTTTATTTTGAAGTTTCCAAAATGGCATCGTGGTTGGGCTGTGAACCACTGAGGTGGCTGGGTTATGAACCACCTGTTTTTCGTACTACATTTGTTCTAACACTGTCAAGTATAGACGGATATATTAAAATAAAGTAATTTTATGTTATTTCACTCGATTTCGGTGAGTTCATTTGAAGTGGGCCAATGCGAGAACGCGTTCGTATTTCACATGCAAACATTGCGACACCGATTAGGATAAAAATTCAAAAAATTGAGCACTTGCATTTGTTGCAATTTTTTGGCCAAAGTGGCGTCATTATAACTTTTTTTCACCTCTTGAGGCCTCCTGATTAAATAAATTCTCAACTTACTTAAAAATTATGGGTGTTTTCTTCGTATTTTCCGACTTTAATAGAGATTTTCCAGATGGTTCACAACCCAGCCACTGTTTTGGAAAAGCGAAAAATCACGTCCTTAGAAAATTGGACGTATGAAGTAAAATATCAATCGAAACAGTAATCCGTCTTCATAAAAAAGTTGCGTTTTATATTTACCTTTCCAACGGTATCTTCGATTTGTCGATATCTTTAATCTGAGAAAAGTTAGAGCCAAAAAGCAAAACCCGGTTCACAACCCAGCCCTCTCCCTTACTACAGTCAGTAGTACTATATCGCCCCTCAAAAGTTCGTGCAATTCCTTCCCACGCATTGGCACGCCGATTTCGATCTTTATGATCCTTACTCGATGCATCCCACAAGCAAGGATGCATTTCTGCTTGTTCTATAAGGATTTCTATATCCCCATGCTCCCACTTCTTTTCCACCTTTGTTTTCCGTTTTTTTGTTGGTATCCTATATTCCTCGGGTGTTGCTTCCATTGTGCTGAAAATTACGTATTAATAATGTGTTTGGTAGTTGTTGATATTATTAAGTTACATGCCGCAGTTTCGGACTTGAAAAAGTTAAGAAAATTATTTGAAAATTTCACAATGATATTCGTTGTCGAATGACTTGAACGAATTGAAAATTTTATTCGTGCACATTATGCGTGCACGAATTTTTGAAAATATTGTCGAAGTGATTATACGACACAAAGGGGGTGATTATACGGTGCGTACAATGAACGAATTTTTATTCGAGACGAATGTGTACGCACATAAAATTCGACAACATTCGTACACGTTCGTACATATATTACACAGTGCACGAATGAAATTTGTTCAATATAACGAAAAATTCGTGCGTTGGACGCATCGTGTAATCGTACCTTTAGTCTCAGACGTTGCATGCGTGCTGTGCCTGAGTTGCTCTGTGCCTCAGATGTCAGCTTTATGATAGCTTTTTCCATAATGCATTACAATATTTCTGTTTTCTCTTTGTCAGAGTGCACGAGGTAGCTCTGCATTTGAGTGAAGTATTTCATATTGGGCTTCTTTTCTATCTATTTTGTTGTTATTTTCTAAAGAAGATATTTGAATTGTGCTCGTAGGTTAGTTGCAACTTTTAACGATATCATTTAAAACATTTACAGAGCCAAGTAGCTCATGGCATATTAAGTTTAGCTATCAGTGGCTACTTGTAACTGTGGCTCCCTTAAAAGAAAGGAATCCCTACTTCATCTCATATTTCAGTGCTCATTATCAAAGCATTCCCCTAGTTTATAACAGTTAGTTTACAACTGTTACTATCGACATCACCCTTTTTCCCTTCCATCCCACCATTTTTGAACCCTTTTACGCTTTCGGCCACTTGTAGTCGCTTTGTTAACATTCTTTCTCGAATTTTTTTTGACATAATTTCTGTTTGCCTTAAAGCACAATTTTCAAATATATGTTTTGCATTAATGTTGAAACAAAGCAAAACATTTTTCAACAAAGTTTGCCAACATCAAAAAGTTTGGCTTCGTCCGTTTGCTACGCTTTCCACCTGAAGTTATACCAAACTTTTTGCTACAATTTCAATTTTCATCTGCTCGACACTGTACGTTTATGTGTTTGTGCTGTTCAACACAGTACCGCAAAGGTCATAAATAGCTGCGCACAGTGGCGCACACAGCATTTTATTTTCGGGGGCCCAACAACAACAACTTTTGAGCCCAATACGATTTGAGACTTAACTTTGCACTAGCAATTTTTTCATTTATTGTGGGGGGGTTGAACTCCCAAGACGCCCCCTGTGTGCACCACTGACTGCACATAGCAACGGACCGTAAGAATTTGTGCTACACTCAGCACAAGTGAAAAACTACACTGAAGTTCGACTGGAAAAGCATAAAGAATGAAAATGTGAAACAGAACTCGGCCTGTTGCGCCGGAAACTTTTATCGTCAACAAATATGAACGAGAAACAGGCGTTGGTATATTTATTTGTATATTTTTTTAACACAATTGCACTGAATTGACGAATCTATAAGAAGTGAAGTTTTGATTTTTTATTTAATATTTTCATTATTTTGATGGTTGAACCATATTTTTAATTTTTTTTATAAAATAACATAAAATAAAATAAAATAAAATAAAATAAAATAAAATAAATAAAATAAAACCTTTTTTTAAGGTCAAAGTCTCTTGTGATGACAGTTGCATAGAAAATAGAAAACATGAACCCAAAGTAAAATAATTCCCAAGGAATAAGCATCCATAAATACATTTTTTAGGTAGCCTCCAAAGCGTTACAAAACAACCACAACATGTAAAAATTTAATTACTATATTCTGTTATTATACATATTAAATTACATATGTAATGAAATTAATTAAAGTTGCTTATAACATTTACTGTCCCTGTTTTGTATACCAAACAAAAATGCTTCAACAAGAGATGCCATTAAAATTTTCAACTGTATAGTTATTTTGAATTGTCATTGTAATCTCATTTTGCAAGTAAAAATCTGGAGGTTTTTAGATTAGATGAATCGATACACACTCGCATCAGTTATGCAACGTCACGTCTGACGACATCTTACGCCTGCAAGTCCTTGAAGGTGCGATATTTGTTGGTTTTACTAACGGTATTTCAATCGTGGCAATGACTTCAACACTGACAGAGGTACCGCGAATCGCAGAGCAGTCAATCACAGCAGCGCAGGATTGGCAAAGCACTAAATCGCTGTTGCTAGTAGTCCTCGTCAATAGCCGTAAGAAAGTCGAGAAGGTGTCGATAACTGTTGGCAGCAACATCATTGTTTCAAAGCCTTACATCAAATACCTCGAGGACATTCTTGACCATCGTCTGTGCTACCACAACCACCTGGAGTACACTAACGTGTGTGTCTAATCCCAGATAACAATGTAGGAAACTCTTGGTCAGCGTCGTCACATAAACTCTCTTATACGGTTTGACAGTCCGGAAAGACGCATTAAAAAATGTTCCTATTTGCGAGGCATGTCTGAACAGTGTCTGAAGTTGCAGCACCAGTCAACGCGTGGCTGTTGCAACAGTATCTTTCCCGAAGTCAAATGCAGAGGGGATCCCATTAACAACGCCACTTTTTAAAATAGATTGAAGGAAAATAGTATCTCAAAGTGACAAACGTGATCGGACAACCAACGGCTAACCGCCGGCCATGTTCGCTAATGACCTCTTCATGAAACAGGTGATCAGCGCACATCACTGCTCCACCGCTTTCGACACGAGCCGGATCCCCTTTTCGAACTCTGCAACTTAAACACCCCAGAGGACGAGGAACATGCCTTCTCAGTACGCCCCCGGTTTGAGGCTCACCAGGAACTTCAGGAGGCACTGGGCCCCATCGCCATTCCAGAGAACCTGGTTTCCCTTATGACCGCGAGTGACAAAGCATGGAATTCAGCATGTTGAATCAGCACCGAGAAATGTGAGATATGGTTTTTCGTTAGGTTAAACTCTTACATTGACCGATTTTTGGTGCTTTTGATCTCTAACACAAAAAAACACTCGCACAAGGAGGTAAAACCTACCATATAAAATTTCAAATTTCAAAGCGCTGCGGATAGCCACACGTATCTGAGACGAAAGGACTAACGCAGGTGAGCTGCCAATGGTGATAGGGCGCTAGGACGCTACTATCTGAAAGAAATACTAATGGGACCATAATTCATGGAGCGTAACCAGTGGAAGAATCCAGTAAGTGCACCTAGAGACTAACTGCTCTAAGACCGTAACGATCTTGTGAGCCAAGTGTTCAAAACAGCTCTCTAAAGGAAAGGTCCCACGATTGCCGCAATGCCTAGAAATGTCACTCGTTTTTAAAAAAACTAAGCCCAATCATGTGAACTCGATTCGGTTTTGGCGCAAATGTCAAAACTATTCGATCTCCTCCTCCGAACGAAATCGGCACAGTTGAAGTCAGAAAATACAAATTAAAAATTAACCCGGATTTCATTAGACCTTAGCTTTACGAAATACTTAACGGTAGCATAGGTAAATAGTTAAGAGGTGTTATTGGCATTTTTATGTGAAAACATGATGAACGATTTCAGGAAAAGAATGACCGTTTGTGAAAAGATGTGGACATTTAGCAAATATCGTGTTCCAATACACTGTGAGAAAGTATTTTTGACCCATCCAAATGTTAATGTGGGCCTCAAACCTAAGGTAATTTAGAGTTACCTGGCATACTCAGTTTTTTATTGCCTGATGCAATGTTCTTTTAAGAAGCCTTTACAATTTCAAGAATATACGCATTTCAAAGATTTTTTTCTTTTATTTGCAGTTTTAGACGGATTAAGATTTGAGTATCAAATGAAAGAAGTAACATGTTGCTTTCTAACTAAATTTTCTATTTTAAACTTTTTGGGATCAAAATGTGTCAGTAAGGTGAGAGAAAAAATTCATGTCAGCCTCTAAATCGTATTCTTCATTTTAAAAGAACATCGGATCAGGAAATGAAAAACACTCAGTTTTTCTGACTCACTGACCTCTAGTTCCACGCTCTTCGACAAAAGTGATTTTTTGCGGCACGGTCTTATTGAACTTAAAATTTGAGCTTTGAACTAAACAATATTTCTTCTTTACGTACATTACGGAAATATTGCTTTGGTTTTTTCGTTTTGTTGATTCAAAATGATACCTTTTGTTGAAAAGCCCTGTATAAAATTTACTCCGACTTATTCGCCTACACTGCCGACTGGGAACAATCAAACGTTAAGTAAATACACAAATAAAAATGCTGCAGGGCGTAGAAAAGCCACCAATCACACTCCTAGGAGTAAATAATGCTCAGGCAAAGTATGCGAAAAATGGTAGCAACTGCAAAAGCAACAGCAACCCACTATGAGATATTATATAATAAACAAAAGCATAATCCCAGAGCATTTAATGCAGACTGAAAGCAACGTTTACTTTATTCTATTCGCAGTAGAAAGCATTTCACTTTTCTCACTTTTCAGTGTGTTTATGTATGTTTTTCCAGCTACTCTTCTTGGTCTAGTTGGGCCTTTTGAAGCTACCTTTTCGTATGAAATTTTGGTTCAAGTGTTGATTTTCAGAGCACACACATAGACGCATACAGACATACATAGAAACACGCTGAAGAGCAGCAAATTCCATTTGAAATATTACTTGAGGTGAATGTCCGTCGCTTAAGGGCGTAACACCACTCTAGCAGTCGAAAAATTAACCTAATTTCGACGATTTATTTCGGGACTATGTAAAAAATATGAGGATTTATTTTCAAAGGATAAAAGAACGGAAAACAATTTGTCAATTTTTATTTTCATTCAAAATGGCAAATTTCAATCCATTTTTTTAACTCCCAAACGAGTGAAAGGATGTCCACCGTATCTCCTTTATTAGCACGTAGGAATTTTTCTTAAAGTAAATTTTTGTAGAAATGAAATGAACTTAAAAAAAAAATAGTTTTGATTTTTAGTCAAAGCAATTTTCAGTAAATTGTTTATAACCAAAACCTTTTCATCAAATTAAAAATCGGCTAAATTTAAAAGCTACTCTCAAAGTTTTAAGTGAATGCATGCAAAGGTGTTCAAGTAATCTGTTCACCCTACTTGCAAAAAGGTGGTTTCGAGAAAAAAAATTTCGGAAAAATCAAGAATTGAATCTGTCAAAATTTTGTGGTGTTACCCCTTAAAAACAGGCGAACACACAATCTATCTTTCTTACCCACACAAACACACACACACGTAGAGTGCAGCGCTCCAAAGGATGAGCATAAGATGCAGGTGGTTTCAGTTCGTTGGCGCTGGTGGCTAATCTCGTTAACGAATCGTGTAGACTGTATTGTTTGGGCTCTTTCATTTCTTGTAAAGATTCCAACCTTCCTACGTGCATTAAATAAATAAACATATAATGCATACTTCTTCTTGCTGTACGCACAAATCTTATACTATGACAAATGATATTGTTTGTGTGTCGCTGTTGTCTTTTAACAGACAAATTTACTTCATAGTTGTTAATGATAGCATGGAGTAATATGTTAGTACTTTTGAACAGGAGATTGTTGAATGTTATCAAAAATGGGCAGCTAAGCTGTTGCGATGAGCTTCTGCAGTGCTTCACGCTTTGTTGCCTCCTGTGGCCGCAGAGTTCCATCTAATTTTTTTGCAAATTGTGAGTAGTAAAGAGAGGAGTAAAAAATATATTTTTTTTTTTTTTTTAAATCGTATTGATTTATTTGCCGACAGCCATTTCCTAATATTATTTATAAATAATATTTATGTGTTCAAATACCACACAATTTAAAAATTTTTTAAAATTTAAGTTTTTTAAAACAAATTTTTTCTTATCAACTTTCTTTATTTTCTTATCTTTTTTTTAAAGAAAAATTTTCAAATTTTTAAAAATTTAATTTTTTAAAACACATTTTTTTCATACAAATAAAATATTAAAGAGAGGAGTGAAAATTGTAATTATGAATATGATTTTTAATTAAACAATTTTTTTAATTAATTAATTTTAATTCATTTTTTTTTAATTTCTAATTTTTTTTTTCTAAAAATCTTTTTTTAAAAAATATTTTTTTTTACACAAATTATTAAGTTTTTGTTTTTTAGATACAATTTTACTGTAACTTGTGATTACTGCCTTAAGCTATTAGTGCCTGAATGGATTTTTTTACTATAGCAATAACTACACTAAGGCCTGATTTAGCAGTGGTTTTTTAACCTAATGTTAACTTTAATCACCAACTGATGGTTAACCATTGATTAAATAAGTTTAGCTTTCACAGTGGCTGATTATCTGAACAGCTGATATAAAACTTGTAGTACTGCTTTCATTGCATTGACAGCATTTTTACGAAATAAAAAAACGATTTTTCAGTTGGATTTTTTAGAAAAATAAAAGAGCACCTAAATTTCCAACCTAATAAATTGCTTTAACTATTGGAAAAGAAGAAGCAATAACTTTTAAATTCCTCAATTCAAATGTTGTTACATTTCTCAAATTGTCAGCTGATTTATTTCATGGTTAATCAATAGTTAAGTACAGACGCGGATTCAGAAAAATATTTCGGGGGAGGGTTTCAAAAAGTAATTCTTTAATAATTGTAAAATGTCTTTTAATTTGTATGTAGTTTTATAGGTGATCCAAATATTTCGGGGGGGTTTCAACCCCCAAAACACCCCCCTAAATCCGCCACTGGTTAACTATTAAACATTAACTGGTTAACAATTGGTTAGCCAGAGACAGAAAGGATAGTTAACCATCGGTTAATGGTTAATCAACCACTGTGAAATGGGACCTTCAAGGATAACCCTAATCACGCTATTCTTATACTTTTTTAAAAATATTTTTGAGCGATTTTTCCTTCGTTAAATTGTCTGAACTTTCAAAGTTTGCATTCAGAGTTGCATTAAAATTCAGTTTAAAAAGGACATATTTCTTTTTTACCACAAAAAAACATTTTTATTGAAAAATTTTTTTCCAATATGTTTAAATTGGTAAGAAATATTTCTATCTAGTGAAATTTATACACCCAAAGACTGTAAATTTGAAAAAAATAGTTGAAAAATTAATTTCAAGATTTCATTCATACTGAACCAACTTTTGAGAAAAAAGATTTCTCCGAAAAAAAACTGAAAGACAACGCATTATTTCAGCAGCATGCGACATATTGAAATTCCCTCAATTCAATTCAATTCCCCTCATCAAGTAAAACTCTCTGCTAAATTGGGAACTTCCTGCCCAAATTGGCATCACTGTCCCAGTTTCGACGAAAGGCGTGTCCGGCCTTTATAGCATTTTGATGATGTGCTAAAATCTTTTCCATCTTTTGTCTCCAATTCTTTTCGCAATTTTTTATCTCTTGCCATTATGTCGTTCATCCTACTTCCAGCCATTTTTTATGCCCCCATACTTTCATCGCCTCGGCTGTTTGTCTGTTTTCCCTTTTTTTCTACTCCCAGCCCCTTCCCATTAATTTTCTCTTCTACCTTCTACGGTCCACATTTGATCAGCACATTTCTATTTTGTACTTAATTTTATGATCAAATCTCTTTAACCTTTTCAACACCCTTTTTAACTCGCACGTCGTTCGACCCGCCCCGACTCAATCATGGCCATTTGATGTTGTTGCTACTTGCGTATGACCGGCGGCGGCGGCACGTTCCACACCGCAACAGCTGCAAAAACTCGAGTGAAATTCACTTTACGGGCAATGAGCGCGCACGCCAAAAAATCAACAAAAGCCCCCAAAAAAATCAGTTTGTGGCCGCAATTTTCGTTGCCGGCTTAGAAGGGATTTATACTCATGGCTCTATCTGGCTTTAACGTTGCCATACAAATTGTGGTACATACAGCCTCATTGCAACAACAACAACAACATGGCGCATCCAAAACACTGAAGTATTCTATTATGTTATTATTTTTCTCTTATCGTCAACCAGCAATTTAATGGTTTTTACTTTTTCTCTGCTTTCCTTTTTTTCTGTTAAGAATTCATTTCTTTTCTGGCAGCGTAAATCTGCTAATCGCCTATTGTGATGACTCCTCACACATTTCCCCTTTTTGTTTTTTGTCGTTCTTACATTTACTTCCATTTGTCTGTCTGGCCGCTTGATCGCAGTGTTAATTATTTGGTAATTTGATTATTCTGCAACGCTTAATTTCTTCATCTGATAGCTGAATAATGCCGCAATTTTTGGGGTCAATTTTATTTATTAAGTATGAAACTTATTAAGCCTTCAGATTAGTAGATTTCGCGGGCCAAATATTTGTATTATTTGTCTGTTGTTAATTGATTTTTTGTAATCCCAGTAGGAAATTGTGGCATAGAGTTTGCTAGGAAAACTCAATTGAATAAATGTCTATAGAGATACTGTCCAATAGATAGATAGATATAGAATAGATAGATACGCCCCAAGCGACTTAGGCCACTTAGGTCACGAAGGCTCATTGTGATACCAGAAACAGTCGAGTTTGAGACTGTTTACTAATTGAATCAGACTGAGCTTTTCATGGATCCTTAAAGTGATGTCCTTGAGTCAAATCGGATAGAGCAGTCATATGGATAAATTGATTGTCGAAGAAGAAGAGGGCAACTACATACAAGGTGAAGTGCATTTTCTTCCTCTTCCTCGTTCATACAGCTACGACAGAAGACGTTTGAAAACAACTAAACAGTAACGCTTAAGAACGCCTGTAATGGCTCGGATCTGGTCCTTTTTTAATCAGAGAAGCTCTCTAGAACCACAAAAGTTTAAGGTTATGTTCAAGGTTTAAGTTTTTTTGCCTTCAGTCCTTCTTAAATAAGTTTCTGGTTTGAGTACGAAGCTTACAGACTCGAAGAGGGATGCCGATCGTTGCCATTTCTCGACATAACTCAGTTCAGTTGTATCCTGCCGAGCGAGTAAGCTTGCCCTACAGTTCTCTCTCTCGAATGTGCCTATGATCCGGAACTCAGCATAGGTGAATTTGGGAAGTATTCGAGCCCTTTTTGCAGTACAAATCTTATGTATATTACATATCTTTATTATTATCACTTTAACTTTTTCCATTTGCAATTCTTTGTATTTTCTTTTCTATATTCTATGCACCTTTTCCTCCTACTTCTATACCACTTTAACTCGTTTACTTGTTGCTTCTATACGTTGAATCTTTTCAATGTATCTTTTCTCTCTTCTCTATTCCCTATTTCTTTTTCTATTCTCAATTCTTTTTCTTTTCTTCTTCTATATTCTTTGCACCTTTTCTTCGACTTCTATGCCATTTCAACTGGTTTACTTGTTGCTTCTATTCGGTCTTTTCAGTGTCTCTCGTCAATATTTCTTTTTCTATTCTCAATTCTTCATTTATTCTTTTTCTATATTCTATGCACCTTTTTTCCTACTTCTATATCTTTTTAACTCATTTACTTCTTGTTTCTCTTCGTTGAATCTTTTCAATGTCTCTTTTCTCTCTTCCCTATTTCTTCTTCTATATTCTTTGCACCTTTTCTTCTACTTCTATGCCATTGCAACTGGTTTATTTGTTGTCGTCAATATTTCTTTTTCTATTCTCAATTCTTCATTTATTCTTTTTCTATATTCTATGCACCTTTTTTCCTACTTCTATATCTTTTTAACTCATTTACTTGTTTTTTCTCTTCGTTTAATCTTTTCAATGTCTCTTTTCTCTCTTCCCTATTTCATTTTCTATTCTCAATTCTTTTTCTTTGCTTCTTCTATATTCTTTGCACCTTTTCTTCTACTTCTATGCCATTTCAACTGGTTTACTTGTTGCTTCTATTCGTTGGATCCTTCGCAGTCTCTCTTCCCTACTTCTTTTTCTATTCTCAATTCTTCATCTATTCTTTTTCTATATTCTATGTACCTTTTTTTTCCTACTTCTAACCATTTTAACTCGTATACTTGTTGCTTCTATTCGTTGAGTCTTTTCAGTGTCTCTCTTCCCTATTTCATTCATGTCTGTAAAGTATGTACTTTTCCTAGCTCTCTTCTTCCTTTCCTTCCCTTCTAAGTCTTCTTTTTCTGTTATTTTTCATTCCTCTTAATTTGTTGCATCATACACATTTTTCAATAGTTAATCTCAATCCTAACTCATTTTCATAAAATTCAAAGTTCCTCTAAAAATGTTTCCAATTTAGCTTTTCTACATCTAATTCCTGTTCACTTTCTTGGGTTTTCTGTCCTTATGCGTTTTATATACATTAATTTTCTTACATTCTTCACTTAACTAACTTAATACTTTTCCAACTGTTTTCTTTCTTTTCCTAACTTTATTCTACACTGTCATTGTTGCGTTACTTTCTTTTATATTTATAAATTTTCTTTCTGAACAATTTAAAAAAAAAATTATCGAAATCGGACTAATACTTTTATAAAAAGTTTTACTCGGCAGCCAAAAAAACACTACTTGCGGGAAAACGCGTTTAAAGATAAATTACGTTGTATAACTTGCAGGGGACGGGTACCTTTCGGTTCCCAGCAACATGCAAAGAAATGTGATTTTCACGGAATCCTTTCTGTGGCGTATTCTCAGATACATATAGATTGAAATTATGCGAAAAAAAAATCGATTTTTCGAAACCGCGAGATTAGAGGACCCCTTAATGCCTTTAAATTTTTCTTGTTCTCCTCTTTCTTTGGTTCCCAACTTGACCTCTCCTAAAATATTCTCTTTTTTCCGGTATTTCAAAGTTTCAACAGTTCTTTCAGTTTTCTCTTTTCATTTCTTTCATGAGAACTAACTTTTCGTTAACACTTTTTTCTAGATACTTTCTTTTGATGGATTGATCTGTGGGGGGGAGAGCGGAAAAAGTTGTCCTGCCGAAGGTTCATTCATCAGGCACTCAGTTTTATTAGTTCATTGTACTTCCGGTTCGTGAAACATCATAGCACCTGAGAGAGAAGTTAGGTCCTGCAGGAAGGTGAAAACATTTCATTATCATTGATTCCATTCAGTAAGTTTGTAAATTATCGAAATGCCGCTTCTCATTGAATCCCTTCAGGGTTAACTTTCCTGCAGTTCCTTCTGTACGCTTTCCAACCATTCTTCCTCCTTCCTACGTGATGTCAGTAAACTTCAAACTATAGCAATCGATTACCAATTTCTCATAGATCTCATAACTTATTCTCCTATTATATTATCCAACATTTTGACTTTCCTTTCTTTAGTCGTTTTAATTCTTATTCTTCTAACTTTTGCGCTTTACTCTAGTTTTAAGTACTTTTCTTTATATTCGCCTTTACAGCTCATTTTCATTTAATTTCTCATTAATCAGTTTTAGCTTTTTTCTCATCTCATTTTTAAGGCTCACATTTCCTGCCTTCCTCAAAAATAAATAATAAATATCTGACAAATTAAGAATTTATTGCCTCCATTCTTTCCTTCTTCAGTTTCATACAATCACACACAACAAAACTAGTTCGATTTCCTGCTTAAATCCTTGAATCCACAGCATGCCATCAATAACTGTCGCTCTGTCATTGTGTCATTCTACTTGCGTGTTTTTTCTTCATTTGTTCCTTTCATAGTCATTTTATATTTAAAATGTATATGCGTCAGTTTAGAATTTTAAGTTTTTTATCGCCCTCTAGGCGAATGTCTGCATGACGTCAATCAAATTGATGGCATTTTTTTGTCATTCCACTTTTTCATAATGCGTTGAATTTTTCTATACTTCTTATTTGTCTCTCGTGGTTATTTTTCTATATTTGTTTCGGCCAACTCATTGGGATTAGATATCAGTTACATAAAACAAAAACAACGCAACATTTGAAAGATAGTGATTGAAGCGAAGAAACGAATATATTTCAGTATTAAATTTTATACATTGTTCAAATTTTTTAAATTTCATTTTCACAGAAATTTACGATTTTTGTTTGACATAATAATAAAGCAATTCTGTCAGAGAAATCAACAACATCTCATTTGGATTGTTCTGCGGACTTTTGATTGAAGTGAAATCTGATGTCGCTGTATTTGTTGAAGATTGAAGAGCCATCATTTACAATTATATTACAGACATATTTGGTTTATTTTCTTCATTTTACTTGACTTTTTAAAGCGTTCGCGATTAATCGTTGGTGTGAAGAAAATTAGGAGAAATGGCATCATGCACTCCGCGACTTCATAACACAATCAAACAATCAATCACAAACCGCACTAAGCTTATCCGACTGCTTTCAATGCAGACTTGTTCCCCAATCGTTCTTAAAGTACCTAAAGATGAACAATTGAATCAACTAAGTTTAGCTGTTAGGTGTTTAATTTTTCAAAGATTTGGCTGTTGCTTTTGCGTCATCAAATATTGTGGGCATCCAGACTGAATCAAAGATAGAATTTTTGCACCCAGAATAAAAATGTTGAAATCATTTGTACTTCCCACTTATCACTATTTACTCATAGTAAGCTTTCATACAGCAAATATGGCAGAATTTCAAAATTCCCGCAAATCTCCTCTGACCATCTCCTCTCTTTTTCCATTACCCACAATGAAATGGAAAACCCCGCATTACTTATGGAATGTCCCTGTGCCCACATAACAGCAACAAAATGTCGGTACAAATTAAGCGAACAAAATGGCCGCCGTAATCCATCAGCCGGCGCGTGAATAACTAAACGACAACAGCAAAGGCACATCACGCTTATGGCAAATTGTTTTGGTTTTTTGTTTTCATTGTTGTTGCTCTGTTATTGTTCATCCTGCGGCGTTGACCTGCTTGTTAGGGCTTTGTCTGATTTGTTTTCGTACAAAAATTAATTTTTTTTGTTTTCGTTGCGCATTTGCAGCATTTTGTGTTGAGTTTTATTGCCACCACATTTGACCGTTATGCTTTTTCTTCCTCTTCTTATTTATGTTCGTCTTCTTGCTGCTATGCTGCTGCTACATATTAAAGAATTTATCAAAGCATGCATTACGCATTTGCCAGTGTCGTGAGGTAGCAATTTGTTTTTAAGACTCTCGCTTTTTTTGTTTTGCTGATTCGTCTTCTTCTGTTTCCATAGTTTTTGTGTTTTGGCAAACGTCCCATAATGGCCAAAACAAAACGCAATTTGCCAAAATTTCGACAGCCAAATTTGCATAACGCAGTTGCTTAAATCGTTTGCCACAGTATGAACGACATCTTTATATATATTAAGTGTTGTGATGTTACTAAAATGACTGTCATTGTGTGCTATCAACGAAAGTACACGTTCACGCTCGCACCAGCGATGTGCAACAATATTTGTGATCTGTGCTTGAATTTTGGTTTTGGGGGCTTGGAAAGACTGGCACTGTCTACTCATTTTTTGTCAGCTCAGTGATTAATCGGCAAAAATTCTTAAAAAATGTTTCAACATCAAACTTGAACTTTGGTTGTATCCATTTAAGCTGAACGAGGTAAAAATTTACAATTGCGGAAAATTTACTAATGAGGCATTCTTTTACAAACCGTACGGATTTCAAGAAAAAAAATTATGCATCTTTGAACAAATTTAGTTGACACGATTTCAAGATTTTGCTGAAAATGAATTAAAAAAAAAAATCGGATTTCAAGAAAAACAAAATTTGCAACTTTGAACAAATTTAGTTTACATGTGTTTCAACATTTTGCTGAAAACCTTTTTTTTTTTTAAAAACCGGATTAAAAAAAACACAATTTTGGTGAAAATTTATTTTTTGAAAAAACTTGAATTTAAGAAAAAAACCATTTTGCATCTTTGAACAAATTTAGCTCACCCGTGTTTCAAGATTTTTCAAAAATAACTTATTCTGCATCTTTGAATAAATTTAGTTTACCCGTGTTTTAAGACTTTGCTGAAAACTTATTTTTGAAAAACAAAAAACGGATTTCAAGAAACACATAAAATCTTGCTAAACATTTATTTTTTGAAAAAAACCCAATTCCAAGAAAAATAAGTTCTTTAAACAAAATTTAATTTACACGTGTTTTAAGACTTTGCTGAAAACTTTTTTTTTTTTAAACCGGATTTCAACAAAAACAAAAACAATATGCTGAAAATTAGATTCTTGAAAAAACCGGATTTCTAAAAAAGCAAATTCCGCGACTTTGAACCAAATTAGTTTACACGTGTTTCAAGATTTTGATGAAAATAAATTTTTCAAAAATATCCACATTTGACTTTTTGAAACTTTGCTAAATTTTCTTCAAACCCCCTGTGTTCGAAACTCATTATTATCTCCTGTTGTAGTGACCGAATCGAAGTTGTTTTTATTTATTTTGCACATTTCTACATTGGCTTTTGAATTGTAGATACAATTTTTTTTTAATTGCCAACAAATGAAAAATAATAACAATTTATGTAATATTTTCAATGACTTTCATGTGAAAGCCAAGTGAAATTGTAAGAAAAAGTGGGGGCTCAACTAGGTCGGTACTAGATCGGCCTTTGATCAGCCAACGGCTGGTGTAAGCCAAACGAAAATGCGTGAATTTCGTGAAATCGATAACCAACGATTTCTTTCCCCAACTTTTTGCAAATGAATGAGCAACATTATAATGACTTCTTGAAATTTTAATTTTGATTTTAATTTAATAATTTTTAATTTTAATCTTAACCCATTAAGCCCTGAGCGTTGCGTTTGCGCAACGTTTGGGAGATTCGCTACATTAAGTAATTCATAAAGATATAAGACTTGAAAATGGGTAGAATTGGATTCGAATTGATCGTTTTAGATTCTGCCATACTCAAATTTCAAAATTTTTTAAATATTCATATCTTTTTTTCGATCCAAAGTCAAAGGTTTTTTTTGGGGAATTTTTGAAATTCAATTAAAAATACTTATTCTTCAAACCTATCAAAATCCCTTTGTGGGCTGCATTTTGTAATGCTAAACTATTTAAAAATAAGTTTTAAAAAAATTTTTTTTTTTTTAATTTTATGTTTTGTATGTGACTAAGGCCCAAATTGCGTTTGCGCAACGTACCCTCCTGGTTCAGGGGGTGGGGGTATGAATTATTTGCTTCATTTTTTTTCTTGATTAGGTCAATTACTAAGATTGTGTAAAATTTTATGGAATGTGCGATTTCAAGCCCTTCTGGGGTCAGGTTTTAATGGGTTAATGAGTTAATTATTAATTAATTAATTATGAATTAATTTAATTTATTTTTTTTTATATTAATTTTAAGTTCCAATTTGAAATAATTTTAATTTTTATTACGCTAAACTTATTCTAATTTTTGTTTAAATATCGGTCAATTGGGTTTCAAATTAGTCGCTAAAAAAATATATATACATCATTTCAATCAAATAGTAAAATCAATTTTCATTATTTTGATTTAATTTCGATTAATTGATTTTTATTTGTAGTCGCTAAAAAAATATTAAAATCATTTCAATCAAATAGTAAAATCAATTTTAATTATTTTTAATTTTAATTACGATTAATTAGTTTTTTAACTAACCGAGGTCCGTTGAGTTTCAGTTCTCAGTTCTTAATTTTTTGTCTGACTTCAACTGTTCATACGATTGATGCTACTATGCCGGTTTCGTTCGGTTGACAAGAGGCAGGTCGAATATTTTTGACATTTGCATTTGATTTTTTCAAATGCGTAAAATTTCTATGCATTACGGCAATTGTAGGATCTGAAAATCTGAAAAAAGAGAGATGGCGTAGTCTGTATACAAATGTATATATGTTCATGTTCATGTAATACTAGGTGATATATGAATTGCATCTGGATTGTTTACAGCTTCACATCGGAATCTAAATAAAAACTGCGCACACGCATCCGCTTGTGAAAAATGTACAGTCATACCGCTTTCAAACAGGTGGCATCCGCTTCATCTCGACATCCGCACCTAGTTGATTTATTACCCCCGGACGAAACCGGGGAAACCATACCTAGATACGATGTGAACATATTTTACATTTATATACTCAAACTCAAACATCATTTTGGTATTCTAAATATGCTTTTATTCACATACAGTCAAAACTACTTAACTGGAAATCGCTCAACTAAAATAATCGCTTATCTAAAATAGAAGCCCAAGTCCAATTTTTATTTAGTACTCTTCCTGAAAATTAGTCTATTTAACTGGAACTTCGCTAACTAAAAACTTGGGTTAAGTGAAAGAATCCAAAATATACATTTGAACCATTCCAACTCTGCCTGAGTGAACAAATTGTTTGCCAATTTCATATTTAAAAATTTCCTGCTATTATTTGGCCATATTATTACATCTCTGATAAGAAGATCAGCTGATTTCGTTAGTTAGAAAATTTCAAAGCTAGAATGATTTTTCTTCTAACTCTAAATTTTAAAGAACACGGAATTCGTTAAACTGAAAACACCGGTTAACCACAACCAAAAATCCGGAAAAATCGACTTGCAGTTAAACGGACTCGACTGTAGTTTTTGTCATTTTACAAGTGCTGTAAATTCGAATGCAGTACTTTCCTTTAAAATCTTTCTTGTCCCCTCCGATATGCTTCTACTGAGTTCACGTGTTTCTTTATTGATCAATGAATCGTTGAACCCATTTGAAAAATGTCTTAAAAGTTCTTCAGTTTTTCTTTTCCCAGATAACAAAAGAAAAATTTCAACAGGGCCCACGCGTAGCAAACAAAATCTGGTTAGGTACTATCGCATGCTGGTGGCCAGACGATTTCACACCGAGTATTTATCTTTTAAGTCTCATACATTAAAAATTAACGCTTTTATTCACACACTCAATGTTTTTGCTGTTTTTAATGTCTTTTTTGTGCTGTGCATTTGTGCCCTTTTCCAATGCTTTGTTCCCTTTTGTGACCATTTTGCGTCGGTTACATTGTGAAGAGTCTTTGTTTTTATTGCGATTATTTCCCGGTCGCATTGTTTTCTTTGAATTATTTTTAATTTTTTTATTTTAAGCTTTGTTGTTTTTTATTAAAATCTCTTAATGAAAATGCCATCCTTTCCGCTGCACATTAACTCGTCTGGCCAAACCTTTTAATCCCAATGGTGAAATTGATACTTTTGTCATTACAATTTAAGGTTAGGTTGAAGTGAGTGGTTACACAATTTTCACACTCGTGATGATTTGTAATTGTGTTTTTTTTTCAAGACGTAAGCGTAAAGAAGGCTAAAATGTCTGCAGTTGTGAAGAATTTAAGAATGTTTAACAAACAACTTTTGATCTTTTGTGTTGAGTTTATTTTTATTAAATCTCATTGAAATTAACATAAAAGCCTAAGCTCGCTATAAGTAGTGCTTTCCTCAATTATTAATCAATCTGAACGCTAATGAGTCACGCTTGTTTATGAAAATTATTGCGCCGACATGGAAGCGGCAGCACAAAGCAGCGCCAAGCACCAATTGCAAATTGTTTAGTATAAACAGCAGACAATATCAAATTGTTATAAAAATAATCAATGCGAACAACAACAACAACAATACACATAATGCTAAAACAACCATCTGGCCGCACAAATATAAAAAAAAAACAAAAACAACAACCAAAAAATTGCGCGCACAAAACACGCCACGCCACGCCACCCCACACACCAAATAAGCGGCCATAAAATCCAACAGGCGCACCAACTAAAAGTATTTTATAATAAAATTAATTATGGCAATTTTTAATAATGGCTAATGAAAATACTTGAACTCGGGTGCTGGAATTTGCCGAGGCAGTCGCTGATGATGTAATGCCCCGCGGTGAAAGTGTGAATACGATGTGTTGATGCAATGAAGGCAAAAGTTATCGAATTATTTTTGCAATCAAATAAATTTTGCAGTTGAACTTTTTATAATATTTGATCAAGTAATTAATGTGAATGTGTGTGTGTGCATGTATACCTATGTATGTGTTCCAAGGATCAATGTACTGCTGATGTTTATATAAATTTGTATACAATGTGTTGGTTCTACATAGAAGATGGCCTGTGTTGGCTTAGCTAAGCTTTAATCGGCTTACGACCACTTGAATGTTTAATAAGCGTTTAGCTACAATTTATAGAAGAGTGTTTTAAACACTTTAGTACACCTGAGGACTTTAGTAAAGAGCCCAGATTTTATGCTATAGGTGCACCAATCTGTCAATGCAAAGAGAGTTGGAGCTCGAAGAACTAAACGCAATTGGTCTGCACTAAAGGCCAAAAAAATACTTAGTCGACTTCAGTTTGGGATCCACTAATTATGGCTGATTATTTTGTCACATATTTTCGGAAACAACTTAAAAAAAAGTCCTACAATATATCAGAAATAAGAAATTAAAAGTTATATTTTTAAAAGTATTCATAACTTTTGTCCTTTTCTTGTATTCCGCTAAGTTTTTGGCCTTGAAAGCCCATGACTCCAATAAATGTTGCCAACTTAGTGCGTTTCGCTTTTATTTTAGTGCTTTTTAAAAATGAAAACGCGAAAAATATTATAATTATAAAATTTTATGCTTGCTATGTTTTTTTTATTTAAAAGTCATCAAGACTATTCTTAAAGGAATTTAAAATTTTTTTACAATTGCAGTGTCTTACAACATTATATTTCATTTAAACACTATACAACACTGAAATTTTGGATCATTTTTTAGATATTACATGAAAACTGAAGTGATCCTCATGGTTGCTACTAATCTGCAATATGTAGTTTTCCTAGTATGTTACACGGAATATTGGGACAACTACCAACATTTACTCTTTTGGTTTCTTTTTTCTCATCAATACATTTTAAGTGGAAAATGCTGCTTTCAGGGCTGAAAATAAAAAGTGGGCAACACTGTCTTAATTCTTAGCTTCTCACATCAAGGCCCTGGGTACGAATCATAGCTCGGGCTAGTTAACCGTTTTGACCCCAAAGTTTCCTGTCATCTTATAGCAAAAGCTACGATTGATTTATGGGTTTAATTTAAGTAGGCACCAACAAATTAATATTTTTAGAAGTGATTTCAAAGCAAATTACCAAAACTTTACTGTTATCCTTAAAATTATTTCTAATAATTTGCAGCGATATCAGGAAAAGTTTGTGTTCTAATTGAAGTCTACGGATTAGGAGCGTTTGATCAAAACCCTGTTTCTTTAATAATTGTTAAATAAAATCAAAAAGTGATAATTTTGTATTTTTCCTTAAATATTAAATAATTTTTCTGTCTTTAAAAAACATTGATACAAATTTTATTTAACCCGTTTTAAGCTAAAATTGTTCAAAAGTAAACTAGCTCTAAAACTGTAATAAAGAGGCGTGGCGACTTCAAATGTCGTGTGCACATTTCTTAGGAAAGAGTTTCATGATTTAAATACCAAAAAGTAATATCGAGATACAGGGAAAAATACGGGATCGAAAGGGTTAAACACTCATTTACTTTTGTCGCTATTCACATGAAGCAAATAAAAATTACAATGGCAGAACTTCCAAGTGTTAAAGAAATCCACCATTCGCCATTCCGCATTTCGCGTTAAACTGTAGATCCCATCCCTCCCTCCCTCCCTCCCTTCCTCTATCCGTTTGAAATGAGTGTTGTAACACATGTTAAAAAAAAAAACAGTGTTGCATATACATTTCAAAAACCGGTGGAATATGTGGTATCACAATGGGCCTCAAATTATGCCTCCGAGTGTGTCTCTTACAGAGGCAGCCACCATAACCTAACCTAACCTAACCATAGCTATAACATACAATATTGTAGACTAAATAAATAAATTAATTGTAGACTTAATAAAAAATTAGTATCATATGTGTAAAAGAAATTGTTGTGTTAAATTCATTATGGGGTTTTTCTCTTTGATTCCTAAAAAAAAAGTATTCCTAAAGTTCATCGTTTCACAGTACATATAAAAAACTTGATTGTATTCTGCTTTGGTGTTTTCTTTTAATAAATATTTACGCATGTAGATACTATATACAATTGAAAACTATTTCCATTTTTTGCTTATTGGTATCGCTTAATAAAGTTTAGCCGAATCTAGTGAAGCATCTGCGTTGGCTTTGATGCTCTCAAGATTATGAGATCAAGTTCCTCCTACGTCCTACGCTTCACATCTCACACATCAACAGTCATCACAAGTACCCAATTCATACAAATGAATACAGTCGAGACCGCTTACCTGCAAGTCGATTTTACCTTTAAGTTGCAGTGATTTCAGTGAAACGAACTTTGGTTAAGTTTCAATCAAATAAATTCCTTTCAATTGAGCGTACTTTTGATGAGTGAAAAGAAAATACTTTCTAGTTAAAGAAAGGAAGTATGTTTATGTTTAAAAAGTTAAAAACACTTGTGAGGGCTCTAGTTGAAATTATCCAATTGTACGAATCCTGCTTCATAGATAATAATTTAAGTTATTTAGAGAAAAGAAAGAAACTAAAGGAGAGGAAATTTAAGAAAACATTTATTCAAAGAGTCTAAAACCGAGCAATATCAATTAAAACTATTTTTAAACTTGATCGAAAAATCAATTAAAATCGAAATCGCAATCCGCAAGTGAATTATTGCTAATTGTTCGGTTATATATGACTTCGGGTTTTAATAGAATTGTTTGATTGCCGTAGAAGTAGATGAGCGTTTCACCAGCCCGAGCTAGGATTCGAATCTAGGGCCTCGGTTAATGCTTTTTTCACTACAAAATCTGCGCAAACAATCTGTGATCCATTAAGGACAGTGTAAGGGATTGAATCCCTATGTAATATTTATTAAATTTAGATTTAGTGAAAAACTATACTTTGTCTCTGTATTGAAAAAATGAGACAGACATTAGTGTGAGTCCGTAGAAATTTCTGAGTCTTTGTCGTCATGGCTTCGACGCCATGACTTGACCCTCTGATTTGTGGTCCAAAGCACTCAGCAATGAATTAGTACGCCTCTCTGAATACTTCACACTTTCCTCAACTTAAATCAAAGCCAGCAGTGAACCGAATTGTTGTCGCCACTGAACCATTGAAATGTGACGGAAGTTGAGCGAGTGAGTTTGACACCCACCAACTGTACCCAGTAACGCCGAGCGAATATATAGTTCACACTTTTGTTTTGTTCATTTATTCGCTTAGATTATTTTCAATTGCATTGTCCGTGCACAGTTTTATTTTCAATTTATTTTTGTCCATGCAAACTAAGCCGTGGCAGGAAATATTAGCGCAGTGGAGCGGTAAGTCGGCACTTGACGCGCGTATTGAATAGCACAAAGGCACAGTGGGCAGAAGCAAATATATTTTAGCTGCACAAAAATAATACACATATACATACATGCATACACACACACACATATTCACATACAAACAATAGATGTACACACACGAGCGCGCCACAAATTTGAATTTATGTAGCAAGCTTCCGTTTCCTTCCTTTAACAGACACAAAAACTTTTCGAAATTCGCCAATTGGTTTATTTGCTTAGCGCATTTACCATCAAAACGTTTGCTAAATGCAAAACTGAAAATTGGTGCTTTAGACCAAAAGCATAAAATATTATTTACTGATTTTGATGTGCTGCCAAAAATCGAAAACTGCTGCTGCCATTTTCACATTTGTTGTTTACGTTTGACATCATGTTTGTTGTTGTTTTGCTGCACACAAACGATTCGTATGCGGCCGTGCGGCGGTTTATGTTTCCGATTTCTAACTTAAAACTGGAATAAATGTGTGAAACGAATAAAATTGAATTTTTTTTTAATTTTTGTTAGTTCAGTTTCTACGTAATTCGCATGAAATGGAAAATTGCATTTGTTTTTTTTTTTAGAAAAGCTAAAACTAACACAGTTTCAAGTTGAATTGATTGGAGTGAGATATTTTTTCAATGTTTTTTGGAAACATTCGGTGTTTTAAAACAAAATTGTGCCTGTCACTAATTGCATTTGCTGCTTCAGTAGTTTTGTTGTGGGTATTTTTGCTACGTTGGAAATGTGGTTTTTGTTGACTGTTGGCTGCTCGAAGTCTGTGTTTCTGACAGTTCAATTTGGCAATTTTCACGGCGCACTGAATTAGAATTGAAACAAAAATTTATGGAACTAATGAATTAGAAAATTTAAAACAAATTTGCTAATTTTACTACTTTTTTACGATATTTGGCGTTTAGAGTTTTGGGTTTTTAAAATAATATAAATAAAAGAATTTTGCACAGTAAAGTTAACAATACAAGCATTTCCTGCAATGTAGACAGCATAAGTTTTCACAGTTTTTGTGACCTATTACAAACGCAACTGCTCACATAATGCATTACCTAAATGTTAGGGCGACCGGTGACAGCTTATTTAATAATATTATAGGTCAAGTTGAACATTACATGTTTCCAAAAATATTCTTTTGCAATGCCTTACGCAATCGACATGTCAAAAGAATCGATTCCACTGCTGTATGACATTTATTGTTTGGAAAATGTCAACAAGTTGCAACAAACTGGCTGCCCGAGAGATTTTTGTCTATGCCTTTGTTGTTTCTTACCTTTTTCCCAAATGTTTGACAATTGCACGAGAAGTTAAGTGTAGTGCAGTGTAATTAAAATTCCAAATTTAAATGCTCGAAAACATTAAAGACGGCAGCCATACTTCTACTAGATGGCGTCGACTTCAGCCGTAGCCGTGTAGTCAACTACTTTCTTACAACGAAAGCGACAGCAACATCATTACAATCCTGTCAATAGAAATTAGAAGATTCCTTCGCACTTTTTCTACTAAGCATTCGTCTAAATCAATTTTATTATTCTGCAAACAATTCCAAACAAATGGCAACGTGTAATAATTTAAGAAGCTGACAAATTAAATCCGAAATATTAACAATTTTGCAACTGTTGTCAGAAGTACACTGAAAAAGTTAGAAAAACGCCATTGAAAGCATTTGTTTTGAAGCAGTGAAGCTAATTGATTTGATTCAAGACGGCGTCAACTTTTACCGTCGCCGTGTAGTCACGTAGTAGCACGTGACTACAATAAAAGCGGCAGCAACATCAATCATGTTTTTTACAATCATATTTCTGAGCTCATAAATACAAATTTTAAAGTACTTAGGCACTGATTTTATTTAGCATTTGTCTATATTCATTTTACCGTTGCACAGTATAAATTTAACACAAATGGAAATGTAACAACAATTTTTGAAACAAACTATTGTATTTTAACTAAATTACTAAAAAAGTTTAAATTGTTTGAGCAACACCGAAAAAGTAAGAAAAACTGCATTAAAAAATATCTGTTTTGAAGTAGAGATGCAGACTTTGGTTTGTCGCTTGAGAAACAGAGAATAGTTCTATGTTTGGCCATAACTACAACTGTGGTCGGTGGTCGTGTAGTCGTCAAAATCTCCATAAGAACATGTCGATTGTATATTTTGACAAATGGGATCGTGTTGCTAGAATCGTTGATGTATTCGGGCCATTTTTCTTTACAATTATGAAAACATATAATTTTTGTTAAGTTTTATTTGCTTTCGGTTTCTTCCTTAAACTTAAACATTTTATCTGAAAATTTGCTACACACCTGCATCTATAAAAGTTTGTCAACAAAAATTACCTTCAAAGTTTTTAAAACCTATAAATAAACATCCACTTCCACTTCCGCTGAAGGTCGATTGTGTTTATCAAACTTTTACTTATGAATGTTTATATGTCGGTTTGTATGTATTAATTTCAAGGCACATGTCACTGCATACATTTTCAATTGAACGTTTACACTATTGCACAGAAGTCAAGTTTTGGGCCACTTTAATTTTCTCTGGGGAGAAATATCAGCGGCAACAAGCGTCTGGCCAGTGAACTTTTGTAGGTCAAGAGACAGAAACAGTCAACTAACTATTTAACTACTTAACTTTTTGTACACCTCGGCTTCATCTTACTGGAAATGTTTGCTATTTCAATTAATTTAAATAAATTTATAAATATTTTTTTTTTATTTCAGATAAATCTTTAACATCTGCTTCATTTACTTGAAGATTTTTGCTACTACAATTAATTTATATAAATTTCTTAATAAATTTTATAAAAAATTTTAAATAAATTTTTAAAATTTTAGAAATCTTATTATACATATTTTCAAATTATAATTTAAATATTATTTAATTTTTTGTTAGACATTAACATATTTCATTTTATTATTTAAAAACTTTGGGTATTAAAGCGTTGAAATCAAAATTTGCTTATTATGAGAAAGAAAAACCAGGGATGCCAATCCGCCATGCATGTTATCCATAAAAGCAAAAACACATTTGTCTTCAACCGAATTTGGTATTTCAGTCATTTGGGCAAATACAAACCTATTAAGTTTTATATGAATAATTATTATGACTAATGGATTAGGCATAGAAATAAGCAGATAAATATGATTATGGCGCGTTCTGCATATGAATGTTCTATACAAAAGTGTGTTTAGCAGTGTTTGAGTTGCTTACAAGGAAGAACACATAAAAGTTGATAGAAGAATTCACATTTCCTCTGAAAGCGAAGCGGTTGTGAAAGCCTGTTGCGCCCTGCAAGTGACCTTCAAAATGGTGCGAGAGGCAATCTGTGCTCTAAACACACTGAGCGAAGAAAATTCAGCAGTCCTGGTGTGGGTCCCAGGGTTAACTGATGTAAGGAGAGATGCTGCTGCTAGAGCTGGCTCGCAGACCCTGTTTGTGGGGTCTCAGCCTGCGATAGGGTGCAGTCTGGCAGAACACAAGGCCGCTATGAGTAGCAGTGTGCAACCGAAACACTACGACTACTCTCACGGGATACAGAATATGTTTATTGATATGTCTCAGCTCAACAGAACCAATTACACTGTACAACACAAAAAAACAAGGTTCCGGCAATAGACTCTGGTAGAGGTGGCCAACAAAAATATGCTCGTAGGTTTACGTCGATGGTTTTTTTCGAGGGACGGTCAAAGTTTCCCCCTTTGCCACACTTTTATGGTGATTCGGTATACGAAAACCATATAACCTTTCATTTTACGTATATAATCTGTTTAGCAATTTGATGTCAAATACTACAAGGAACATTTTTGTGGAACATTTTAACCCTCTAGGTTATATTTTTATGGGTCGTTTTGACCCTTCTTTCTAAAATGTCAAAAATGTCCATTGAAACAAGGTTTTTAAGGAAGAAATGTACCATGAAAATATTTGTCATACAATTTTACTATAGGTCTCTGAATACATCAAAGCTCAAAATTTAACTTGAACGTCACAAATAAGTCAAAACTAATGAAGAGTTTAGCATTAATTTTAAACTTACACAAAATAAATCGTAATTTATCTAATGCATAAAAGTACAAAACAATTGAGTTCGATTTATTTTGTGCAATGTTTTCATGTCGATAACTTGTGCAACACCTGTCAATTTTTCCCTAAACATGATTTGAAAACCGAATTGGGGGACTTGCTTTGACAAGTTGCAACATGTGTCTGGAGAACGATAAGCTAGGACTGTCAAGCTTTCGAACGTTCCAGGCACATTTGCTTTAACAAAATAATTCTAATGAAGGATGAGCTACAGGAACACGAGTTCAACTCAATACATCCTTCGCTTCACAACAATTACGGACCGGGTGAACGAGATTCAGGGTCTCTGGGAAACTTGAAATCAGAGACTGCCTATTGAAGGCTGCCAGATCTACTTCAAGTAGTTGCAAGCTCGAGAAATTGCTATCCAGGGGAGAAGGCAATAGCCAAAGCACAATGAACAGCAATGTCTACGTACTTGTGTCCATGGACACTTCCAGCAATTGAGATTATCGCCAAAACGACCGCCAAGACGAATTGACTTCTAATGTATTGGAAAGGATGAAGTTCATTCCGATGCTCTGTGACTTCTGTGATTCATGAGAGGATTTTAAAAATTTACACAGGATAATGTATAATCATTGCCTTTTCAACATAACCATTATTTTTCTCTTTCATGGCACTTTTCGCTTCTCTGCTATTCAAATGAGCCTTAAATTCAAGCCCATTATACGCTTGAAAGCATAAGAAGAAACCTGACATAAGTTAGGTTAGGTTGAATTGGTCCATTCAACGCACTAAGCTCCACTGTTTATAAAATGTATGCACGCTTTTGAATATCTAAGAATGAGTACATTATTTCAATGCTACAAAGTTAATTTGATTTTTAATGCGTTTCATTGTTGGAGTCTTTGTTCAAAAGTTTCCTTCCATCTTTCCATCCCATCGAGTTGAAGCAACAAAGCTGCTCTCTGCGCATTGGTCACTCGGGAAGGATTACTGCGGCATTTGTTTGTGTCTACTTTCGCTGTGATTACTTCCTTAGAGACATTAGTATTTTTCTCATGCCTTCTCACTGTCAATTTTTTTTTTGTGGTATTTGGTATTTTACGATTTTATTTATTTATTTTTTTGTTGGGTTTGTTATTGACCCAACTCAAGTTAAAGTTGTAGCAGCTCTGTGAGAGTTAAAGTTGTGCAGTAGCATTGAGGCAAACGAATTGAGCTGAATTTCATTTAGCTGATTGCACTGATGGAAACCGACATGGCTGGCAAAAGTTGCACGGTGGGGTGAGGGAAAATAGAACACAATTAAATGCACATAAGTCGGATCAATCGGATATTGCCAAAGTGGGAGATGGTAACTTTATACATTTATTTCATATGAAACTCAGCTAATTGGGAAGTGAAGTAACGTAACGTTTCTTTGATACCTTTGCAATCGACTGGTCAAGAAAATTTGAGTATAATAGGACGAGGAGTTAAAAGACTCTAAGGTTAAAATTTGCAATTATGAAAATTTATTTTCGGTAGTTTTGAAGTTTTTTATTTGAATAAATTTCTAAAATATTTTAATTGAATTAGTGTCAATGATAAAATCAGTGAATAATTTAATTTAATCAGTTTTGATTAAAAGTTATTTACTCGAAAATAAAACTTGAAATAGTTCTGAAATTAAATTTATTGAAATTAATTATTATTGATTTAAATTTTCATTAAAAAATTCATTATTATGTTAACTTAAATGTGTTTAATTGACTATGGAAATTAAATTTAGTAAAATAATTTAAATTTAATTTTAATTTAATAATAATATTTAATAACATTAAAGATAATTAAAAATTTTAATGGAAGAATGAAATTCAAATAATGTTTGATAAAGTAATTGTAAATTGAATAAATTGTAATTAGAAACTTATTACTCATTTTAGTTTTAACGATTTGAAATTTTAAGTCTCAATTTATTAATTAATTAAATAGTTTTGAGGTAATTGAAGCCATTTTGCTATTAATCAAAATGTTTTTTTATTATTGCTGTGTTAATTACAATTTCATTTTGAATACGTTTGAATATTGATAATTGATTCATGATAATTGATAATTGAAATCATTTTGCTATTAATTGAAATGTTTTTTATATTTGGTGTGTTAACTTAAGTTTTATTGAAAGATAACTTCAATACTTTTGAAATAATTGAAATCAGTTTGTTATCAATTAAAATGTATTTAGATATTGTTGCTAGCATTTCAAAGTAATTTTTAAATTTTTGAAATAATTGAAATCATTTTCCTATCAATCAAAATGTATTAAATGTTTGGTATAATAAAGAAAATTTCATTAAATTACAACTAAAACCAATTAATTATTGTTATTAAATATTGTTGTGTTAAATTAAAATTCATGTAAAGGTAATTAAGTTATTTTTGAAATACTTGAAATCATTTCACTATTTTGAAATCATTTTGCTATCAATCAGAATGCATTTAGTTATTGCTATATTAATTTAATTAATTTTTGTTTCATTAAATTACAACTAAAACCAATTAATTAGTATTAATTATTGTTAAATATTATTGTTAAATATTTAAATTTAAATATAATTTAAATTTGAATTAGGAATAATTAAATTATTTGCGAAATAATTGAAATAATTTTTGCATCAATCAAAATATATTTAATTGTTCCCATATTAATTTAATTCATTTTGATTTCATTAAATTACAACTGAAACCAATTAATAAATATAAAAAAAAATTAACAAAATCATGATTACTATATTTAAATTTTAAATTAAATAAAATACAATAATCAAATAAATTGAATTCAATAATATAATTATTTGCTTTATTCATAATTAATTAATTGCTTCATTTAAAGTTCAATAAATTACAACTATTTTGTAAAGTATTAATTTGAATTTTGAATTTTGAAATTTTTATTTTTGTTTGCTATTGAAACAAATTTTTATTTCAATAATTCTCTCTATTATTTTGAAAATTATTGAAGAATTTGTTAAAAAAAATCAAAAATGTTTTGTAATTGTTTCGATATAAAAAAACATTAACAAAAGCCCAAACTGCGTCAAACTGTAACAAAAACTATTAAAATTTTCTTTACCCAAAAATCGTTGATACTCACTGCAAAAAATCGCCACTGATCGCTGTTGCACTTCCACTTTATTTCCTTTTTGCATTTAATAATTCCAGCTACACAATTTTTTTTTAGTTTACAATATTCTCAAACACACACATACACTTTCAATAATGTACGCAACACATTAAATTTCCGTTGCGCTGTCAACAATGCCCAAATCTTTCAATGACTTGTGCCAAAAACAGCCACAACAACAATTTTACCAAATTACTTGAATATGCACAGCACTTCACAGCCACATCACTCGTGGATTCATTTTCAAATTTGTATTCTCTTTTTTTAATTTTTTAGAAGCTGTCGTTTGAGTAAACGAAGTGCGAGCAAAAATGTTGCCCATTTAACGGTTGGACAGCAATCAGCACATTGGCGAGAATTTGGCAATCAATCAAAAGCATTTTATTTATTTATCTTCTTTTCATTTTTAAACGAATTAGCGCACTGTGCCGCTAGTTGTTAAAAATTATTCAACAATCGTTTTGAATTAAAAAAAATGCGCGCGCGCGTTTCACCACTGAGCCACGATGGCGTAAAAAACACACAGACGCACCGACAATACGACACAGACGACCGTTGCTGCTGCTGCTGCCGCTGTTGCTCGTGTGCATGTGTGAATGCCTTGAAGTGAACTGAAATGGCCACTGATGGCCAGTCGCGCCAGCGAACGCACCGCAGCGATGCGAATTTTCTTTATTTTGCCTTTTGCCATTTTCACAACAACACCAACGCTGATTACAACAAATGCGTGTGCCGGCAATATTTTGTAGCGGCTGGCGGCAGAGCGCAGGCGCAGCAAAAAATTCATTCATAAAAATTGTGGCCAGCATGTTGCGAAAGTGAGAACGACTTGCATAGCGAGCGGCAACATGTTGCGCGAAATGTTGTGCGACATGTGGCTGGGAAGTTGAGTGCATTAAATGTTTATATGGAGCAAAAACATTTTTAAAATATAAATAACAAATAAATAGAATAATGTTGTACAAAAGATATAGAAAAGATATAAAAAATAAACTAAAGGAAAAATTATAAATTTTTTAAACTTATTTAAATTTTTATTTTTTAAAACTAGTTAATAACATTTAAAAGAAAATTCATAAATTGAACCCTACTTAAAGAAAAGTCCATCAAATGAGTAGAGCTAAGTAAGTTAAGGTCTAGTTAGCTTTGTGACCCTCAGTCCAAAATATATAGGGCCGTCGAGCGATTTAGCTGGGACATGATTAGCTGCTATTTGGTTCTCAATTTCTTACTTACTTACGTAGTATTTTGGAACTAACCCCAACGAACCGGAAAAATTATTTTAATTGTAAAATTTGTACCAAATCTGTATCAGGTAAAGTAAGATTATAAAAAAACAAAACCATTTGAATATAAAATATTGAGAAATACATCATTTTTAACAGGTGAAAAGAGCCTGTAAAGCCAAAAAGACAAAAGACTGAGAAAAAAGCCAGAGACACTTAAGAAGAAGAAATCCACTCAGTAGGCTAAGGAGCAAGTTACACGCTACTTTCTGTTTCGTGCTAAGGAAAGTTTGCGAAAACTGTGCAACGTGGCCAAAGTAAATACGATCCGAAAAGGACGGTTTTTACGGTTATTTGACCGGAGGAGGAACACGTAGATTACGATATACGTTTTAGAAAAGAGCAGACTACGCTCACTCGGGATTCTCTTTCCGAAAAAACCTCAGAACGATTTCAACCATAGAGATCAGGAGGCTTCCACATTTCCTGGATCTCAATAAATGAATTTAAAAAACCATTTAATATCAACACAAAATGTGGCACCAAAACGACCCTTCATGTACTAATTGTGCTACTTAGCTGTGATAGCAACCACTCAACCAACCAACCTTAGATTAAGAACAAATCCAGAGAAACAAAGAACCGAAGAAAAAAGCGAGAAATCATATATTCGATGACCTTGTAGTATAAATAAATTTTTCTGGTAGATGGTTCAACAGGAATTAGAGACACGAACAGAAAAGTAGAGGTAGGAGTTAGAGAGATGTATCTCTAGTTCGACTAGACTAATGAAGAAAGCTGAGCCGATAAACTTATGTATTCTTCTGGCTAATGAAGAACATTGACACAACCAGTGGAGAACGGTCTCCTCTTTCGGCTCGGAGATGAACTTTCGACAGAAGTCGTTGGATTGCATTCTCAGTCTTTCTAAGCAGCTGGTTGGTCCGTTTCATGTTATAAGTTGGGAAATATTGTATGTCTGTTCCTCAGACCACAATTAGTTTGCTTCTTTTTTGATAAAATGGTTTGAGCATCAATTTGACCGTTGCAAGTAGAGCCCCACTGGGAGGAAAGACGAGACTTCGGCGAGCAGTGTACCCGCTCTGGCGAGTTGTCTACGATAGCCCTGTACTCCGGCATCCAGAATAATGAAACGTTGGAGCCTTCAGCTTGGATATTCGAATTATCATGAGTTAGAAAAAAACTAAAAGTAGATAGAGGAAAGAGTCAGAAGAACGGCACAGTGAAAAGATATTTCAAGATTTAGATATATAAAGTTATTTTACTCGTCCAGGTTATGTAATTACTAATCAATTTTGGTCACTTCTAGGTCTTTTGGTGTCTTCTATTAGGAAAATTATAAGAATATTCGGTCTACTGGCTAAAATGATAATAAAACCTTATAAAATTAAAAGCTATCAAAGATGCACTGTGCTAGTTTTAAAACTGTGACTTCTTAGCTACGACACAAAACTTCTATAGAAGTAAAGTTTATTCGGTTTTCATACCTGAAATCGTTATATGTGAATAATGAAATGGTCTTTAGTATTGGAGACCAATAATTTTCATGATATGAAACAAGAAAGTATGTTGTAGTGGATCAACTCTGAACTCAAGAAGTTAACATTGAATGCAACAAGGAACAATTATTTTCATAAGATGACAAAAGAAATTCGAATTTAGTAGATCAACTCTCAACTCAACAAATTAACACTAAAATGGTTTTCAGAAACGAAGAATAACTATTTTTATAAGATGAAATAAGAAATTCGAATTTAGTGGATTAACTCTCAACTCAACAAGTTAACATTGAAAGAGTCTTTAGAAAAGAGGAACAATTACTTTCATAAACTAAAATTAAATTAAATGAATTAGATTTCAATAGATCAACTCTCAACTCAGCAATGTCTTTAGAAGGTTAGGTTAGATTAAGGTGGCTGTCTTGACATGGGACTTGCCGAGAGACACACTTAGGCCACGGAGTGGGCCCGTTGTGATACCACAAGTTGAGGGTCTGTCTTGCTGCAAGTCCAGAAGCCTATTCAAGCCATTTCGAATTGTGAATGAACTCAAGCAAATGTCTTTAGAAACAAGGAACAATTTTGTTTATAAGATGAATTACGAAATCGATTTTAGTAGATCAACTCTGAACTCAACAAGTTCACATTGAAACGGTCTTTAGAAACAAGAAACAAGGAAACATTTTTTTTATAAATTAAAACAATTATTTAAATTTTGCTGGATCAACACTCAGCTTAATAAACAATGATATCAAACATATTTTATAACATATTTTCTGATACTAAATCACTACAGTTTTTATCAAAATTCGTTCTGTGCTCTACACTCTTTTGGAAGTTTTGGTGCACATCAACTGGTAGGCAGACAAACCGACAAACAATCAGATGCAAGTATGGACTCTGATTGGATCAATTCTTCTGATAATTTCAGAGTTTGTTCAAGGCGCAAAATCAAAACATACTGGCACTGCTCATCTCATTACAAACAAAATAGAACACTGATTGTTTAGTAACATCAACACATCCACATATTGAGTATTAATTTCTCGATTATTTAACAAGAAATATTAATTAAAATACTTACAAATATTAGTGTTTCAAGGTTAATTAAAACCCAAAAGCATCAACAAGCGACAACTTTCTGCGATCCCAACTTGTGTTCTGGTAGCATAGGAATCCCCGACTGTCACATTTCACGCATCCATATGGCTGTCATCGACAGCCTGTTCCGAACAAAACTCCACTCAGCAATGTTTGAATTTGGCGCTTTCAAGTGGCAAGCGCCGCGTGTTGTCGATTACTTATGGCCTTTCAGAGCGTGTGAAATGTTGAAGTTCAATAAATTGCGCCACACGCACCAAGGGACGGTGTCAGAATTAGATGTGCAAATGGCTGCCCAGCAGGAAATTTGTGCACGTATTAGGCGAGAGTGCCCAATAAACACCTCGGGGTGAGTTCAACTAGGCGAACACAATTGTCGAAAGCCTTGACAGATGCACTGTCTTCGTGTTGGTAGACACTTCTTAGCTTGTGTGTGCTCAAAATTCCTAGTGGGCTCTGTAGGGACGTCAGCACATATGTGAACATTGTGCAGGCGGCTTCTTAATATTAAACTCGGTGGGCGGTGGTGCTGCTGAAAAAAGTGATCCAACCCAAATTCAAACACTCATACATATAAACACTATACGCGTTTATGTAGTTTGCCCAGTGCTGAAGATGCTTAAGCACTGAGCAGTTGGGGGAAAAAAAGCAGCACAAAAGTTTTGTGTTAAATATGCGTGAAATTTTTTAGCTTAAAGTAATCGCACACATCCAGCGGCTACGTTGGCTTGGTCATGTCTCCCGTATGGACAATGAAGCTCCGGCAAAAAACGTGTTGCCGGTCGAGGACGAAGAGGGAGACCGTGTCCCCGGTGGACGGACCAATTTGAAGACGCCCCATCATCATCTCTTGGTGCGTCTGGAGAGAACTTTTGCGGCAGTCCGTAACCCGGTAACGGGTTTTTATGACCAGTTAAGTAAGTAAGTAATGTAAACGCACAGATTTTAAATGCCACGCTACACAAACACACTTACATACATATTATATATAGACCTTATATACAGGGATGTGCGTAAGTGTGTACGTGTGCCACTGAATGTAGGCAATTCGCAACGAATTTGTTGTAAAAAGTTGTATCATATTGATGGTTATCGATGCCTTAAGTTCGCCAAGTTTTAGAATTGTGACATTGTCACGTAATTTTAGAATTTTTTGCTAAGGAATGTTACTTTTTTAAATTTCTATATAGAGGGATTTTTATAGGAAACTTGACCGTTAACGAATGCAATACAAATGGAACTGTTTCAAAGCTTTTAAAGACTTGGTAACCTCTCACACTGAGATGCACTGAGCGGCAGCAACATTGACAAAAAAATTACATTTATTACTAATATTTATTGATATTAATTAACCCTTCGATGGGCAGTAATTAGTTACTACACATCGGCACTTTGTCGTCTGGCCAGACGAAATCTGGGTGAGGCTTTTGACAAAGGCAAAGCGCAATCACAGATGAAGTTTATTATGTTTATATGGTAGGCAACGTATGTAAGTATATATATATACAAATTATGTTCATATATACTTACTAAGTTACCCACAAATACACTGTAAAAAGGAGATGAATTTGTGATTTTTTTATTTTTTTGAACCATTTCGTCTGGCCAGACGACAAAGTCCATCCGAGGGTTAAGTGCAAACTATCTCTGAATAAATAAATAACTAAATAAAAATAAAATAAAATAAAATAAAATAAAATAAAATAAAATAAAATAAAATAAAATAAAATAAAATAAAATAAAATAAAATAAAATAAAATAAAATAAAATAAAATGACAAAAAATAAAATAAAATAAAATAAAATAAAATAAAATAAAATAAAATAAAATAAAATAAAATAAAATAAAATAAAATAAAATAAAATAAAATGAAATAAAATGAAATAAAATAAAATAAAATAACATAAAATAAAATAAGTAAAATAAATAATAACACGGTGCAACACTGAAAATACACCTGACAAATTACATAGTGTAGGCTGTTTATATGGTCGAATAATCCATAAAAATATTTTTGTTATATTTGTTGTACCCTCCAAATTTTTTTTATTTACAAAAAACCGTTTTTACAAACTTTCCGCGGTAGTCTATGAATATCTCAGTCATTTTTTTAACGATTTTCAATATGTAATATGTTTTGGAAAGAGCATTGTCAGACCTTTCGAATGATGTATGTCAATTCATTGTTTAAACAAATGAGTAGTAAGTTTTTATCGCATAAACCTTGAAAAAGTGATTTTTTTCTCAATTTTTTTAACTTTAACCAGTTTTTATTGCATAATGAAACAAAAAAATTAATAAAGTTAGGTAATATTCTGGAAGAAGATTTGTTTACGAACAAATTGGTGTATTGCTTTATTGAATTGTACCAAAACTGCGGAATCTACGCTATTTTTTCGTAACTAGAAAATATGGCCTATCATGTGTATTGCAGTGTGTACAATGAATTCGTCTTAAATTTTTATTTAAATCTCAAATGAATACATATTCAAGGCTTTATTTTCTAGATACGAAAAAATAGTGTAGATTCCGCAGTTTTGGCACAATTCAATAAAGCAATGCACCAATTTGTTCGTAAACAAATCTTCTTTCAGAATATTACCTAACTTTATTAATTTGTTTGTTTCATTATGCAATAAAAACTGGTTAAAGTTAAAAAAATTGAGAAAAAAATCACTTTTTCAAGGTTTATGCGATAAAAACTTACTACTCATTTGTTTAAACAATGAATTGACATACATCATTCGATAGGTCTGACAATGCTCTTTCCAAAACATATTACATATTGAAAATCGTTAAAAAAAAATGACTGAGATATTCATAGATTACCGCGGAAAGTTTGTAAAAACGGTTTTTTGTAAATAAAAAAAATTTGGAGGGTACAACAAATATAACAAAAATATTTTTATGGATTATTCGACCATATAAACAGCCTACACTATGTAATTTGTCAGGTGTATTTCATTTTTTTGTTTTTGTAGCACAGTGTAATCCAAGGAGAAACAATAGCCCGGCCGCCAACTTTTCAGCTATTTAGATCTGATCCACATCAGCTAAGATCCACATTACAACAACAATCGCATCTGGGTTTTTAATGTTTTTCATGTCCAACGGATTCCTTGGGGGTGCCAGTAAATCCTTTTGTTACTCGTTTTTATTGGCAAAGTTGAAGTTTTATATTTATCGATTTGATCTTTTGTGTTATATCAACAACATCATTAATTTTTTGTATTTTTTTAACAATACAAAAAAACAAAAATTGGGTTAATTTTTTTTTAATTATTGCATTCACACATAATTTTCAGATTTTGTAGATGTTTTTGCTATCTTACGTATTTAAGCAAAAAATTTAAGACATATTTAAAAATTGAATATTTCTTCATTAACTTCAGCTAATATTATTATTATTTTTTAATTTTTTTGAATTAAAGTAAAAAGTCAAATATGTCTTATTTTTACTGCTTCTTTTTTCCTTGCTTTGTAAAAATAAAACATTGAAAAACATGTATACGTCTCTTTTTTAAACTTTAGAATATTAATTTTGTATTATTCCTAAAACTTGAAACTATTCTAAGGACCAACAAAAAACTTTAATCTTAAAACCATAGAGGGTTCAGACGTCCACAAAGTAGCTTAGTGAAAAGGTTAATTTCAGAACTTATTAAGTCGTCTCACGATCTTGTGATCTAGCCCAATTCTATTTTTCGGATCTCAAGAAGAAATAGTTTTTGAAGATTTTTGGCCAAGATATTTTCAAACTTATAAGCAGTCATAGATTCATAAAAACTTGTATTACCTGTAAGTCAGCCGAAAAGACGGTTTATTACGAATAAGATTTATTTGTATTTATTTATTTAATAAATAACAAAACCAAACTTAAAAGTATATAAAAAACTTAAGCAACATTGGCCTTCAACTAGTAAAACGGTTTAAAATTTTAGTTAAATATTGTATTGTAAAATTCATTCGCTGCATAATTTGAATTCCTTTCCAAATTGTATGCAACTTTTCGGATGGGGTCTTAAATGTCTTCACTGGAACCGCCGATCGCTGCTATAACGTTGCCCAGATAGCAGGAAATGCAGTCTTCCTCCAGTTCAGTTTCATCCATCGCAGACTTCTGTACGTTTTGGATGTTGAAGTAAATATGGGATAGTAAGCAGAGAGGGTCCACTTTAATTTTACACAACAAAAGTACATAGAAGCTTCGGAGAAGTGACTTCCTTGAACTGTAAAAACTTGCTCAATTGAAGTAATATCTTAAAAAAATTAAACAATAGATTGAAAAATGCAACAATAGTATATAAAAATTAAATTTGTGATTCCCGCGTGTTGGTCTTTTTTAATTCCATTGTGTTGAATATATCCACAGTATACAGTAGACCAGATTTTGACACGGCTTCATATTTTGTTAGAGGGTTTCATTAAAAAATGTCATCTATATACGATTTCCTAGAATTTTTTTTAAACTTTAAACTTTTTGAAATCCCACAAAGTTTAAAACTATTCATGTTTATTTTGTTAACCTTAAGACAAAAATTATAAATATTTTTAAAATGTTTTTTTTCTTAATTCAATTTTTTTCTCTATTTTTGTCATACAAAGAAGATACCTTTATTCTACCTGGTTTACTTGAATTATTTCATTTCCTTCATTCTACCTGGTTCAGTTGAATTATTTTACTGCATTTGTAGAATATTATACACCGTGGCGACGAATAACTGTTACCTTTTTTCAAAGCGCTGCTGCGCCTATCGTATTAGGCCTAGACTTATTATTTTTTTTTGGTATTTTTTTTGTATCAATACTGTAAACAATACACTAGTTAGGCAACGAAATCATTTAGTGTAAACAATTTGAGAAGCATACACGCCAAACGAGAACTTGGGGTAAAATTAAATTTGAAGGGTGAAAACCCAAGGGTGATTGTTAAATCGCTAAAAAATCTGACAATCAACAAAATGTTTGTATATCGTACTATAGCGCGGTTTAAGGAAACTAGAACCCTCAAAATCGCAAAAAAGATCGGTCGCAAAAGTACCGGAAGAACTCCAGAAATGGTGAAGAAAGTGCGTGAACTCATGAGTCAAAATTGTGCGATTTCTGTAAGAAAGATGGCTAAAGACATGGGTGTGTGCCATAAAGCCGTACAAAATGTTATTAAAAAAAATTTGAAGATTAATGCCTAAACAAAAAAAACCAATTCACGGTCTTACAGAGCGTCAAAAAATAATAAGAAAGAAAAGAAGTGATCAACTCCTTCGGCGGCACGCAAGCTGCGAAATAATGTTTTCGGATGCAAAACTCTTTTTGTTACAAGACAGTCATAACGTTCAAAACGATTGTGTGTATGCAACAAGAATGGCTGATATCCCAACTCATAAAAAAGCGATTGAGAGGTATCAAAACGTGTCCTCCGTTATGGTATGGGGAGCGATTTCTGCAGAAAGGCAAGTTTCCTCTCCTTTTTAACGAAAAAGGCGTAAAAATTATCGCAAACTACTACTTGGAAGAGGTTTTGAAAAGCATTTGTTGCCCCATGCCACGCAGTTATTTAGAAATGCACAATTTTGCTTCCAGCTAGATTCTGCTCCAGCTCCCAAGGAAAAAATTGTTCAGAGCTGGTGTAAAGACGAACTTCCATGTTTTATTTCGGCAGATGAATGGCCATCCCTCTTCTCCGGATCTGAATCCATTGGATTTCTCTATATGGGGTTTCATGCTGGACAAAATGAAGAACGTAAAACACATGAAGATAGAAGAATTCAAGCGACGCCTTCAGAAGATATGGAATAAAATATCTGACGAGTCGTGCGTGCCGCCTGCGCTGCCTTCCCAAAGCGTTTACGGCTGGTGAACAAAAACAAGGGTGAAAGATTTGAAATTAATAATTAAAAACTAAATGAAATAAGTACTGAAATAAATATAAAATATATATTTTTCAAAATCAATCACGGTCTTTTTTATTTTTAACAAAACGTTAGTAACAGTTATTCGTCGCCACGGTGTAAATTTAAAATTAAAAAAATTTATAAAAATTAAATATAAAATCAAACTCAACACATCTCACACACAAAAATCATTAAGCTGGCAACACCATACAAACTGCAGATTATTTTTAAATTACACTTCGCACACAATTTGTGCGAATCGGGTCAAATTTTTTGTTGGTTTTAAATCGCTTATTTTCGCGCAAATGATTTTCTCTCTTTGAAAACATTTATTAATCAGTCAGCGTCATCAAAGTGAAAAATTTCATTGGTGCAGCTGCATTTTCTATCTCCGTCGTCAAGTCTGCCACTGTGCGTGCGGCTGCAACCACGTAACGGTGCGTTAATGACCGTTAGAGACTTTGTAGTTTTTATTATTTCACACAAACAAAACCCATTAATTGCCTTTTACCGGCGTTTCCGTTCGCTTCTCTCGACGTGTGCCTCGTCTTGCGTCAAATCTGGCAGTCGCAACAACAGTCGCACTATTGCCAAAACTAGGGCAACGCTGATAAGGTGGCGAATTCAATTTGGTGACACTTTTTCATGGTCCAATGCGGCTGTGGGAGGTGATTTGCTAGTTGCTGTAATTGTTATTGTTTTTGCTGTGACTGTGACTGTTGACTATTGCCGGCAATAAGTGTTTTTGGTAGCAACTTTTTTGTTGTAAATACTTCACTTGGCACGCTTCGGGGTTGAGGCCGTGGGCGGCCCCCAACGACCAACTGCCACCGCGCGCCCAGTGCGTGGGCGGAGAGAATTGAAGTGGTTGGAGCGTTACTTATTGATTGCAACAATTATTTACGAGCGGAGCGCTTTGGCGTTTTCATGTTTTTGCTCGATTTTCTTCCCCCAGGAATTTCGTCGCTGTCGTTTGTATTTATTCCCGGTGACATACTTACTTGCACTGGATGTTGTTGTTGGGATGCTGGTGCTTGTTTGGTTGCTTTTTACATATTTGTATATTTTTTGTTGAATACGCCTTCGTTTATTATTAGTTTGCCGGAGGGCAGTCGAGCGGTGGGTTCACAACTTCCGCCGGAAGTTGAATTTAAAGTGGTCGCGCTGCTTAAGAAAGCGTTATATTGCTTGATTGTGTTTGTTGTTATTGTTACCAATAATATTGATATTTTTTGTTGTTGCTGTTTTCAGTTAGGAAAAGAGAAAATGATTAACAAAAAGAAAAAATTAATTTAGTGCAGCAGCTAATCAACGAAAACTTGAAAGAATGCAAGGAATTAGTAACGAAGGAAAACTTTGTTTTATGCTTCGAAAAATATGGAAAAAATATCCGATTATTTTTTGAATTTTAATAATGCAGTAACAGAAACGAATGCAGTTTTGGAACTATCCAGTTCAGAGTTTTGATAATTACTTAAAATAAAGAAATTTAATAGTCTCTAAGAACTTAATTAGTAATGAAGTAATAATGAAGTAAAATATTTGCCAGCGTTTCAGATGTGCAAATCAAGAAATGTACACTAACACTTAAGATGTAATAATGAGACAATATTTAAAATAGAAAAATTTAATATTTTCACCTATTTATTTATTATTTAAAATTGAAAACAGTCATGAAAACCTCAGAACTTTCAAATACAGAAGTAGAAAATATTTTATTTAACCCCTGAAAACCCAAACAGCGCCATCTATGTATGAAAACCTCGTACTTGCACAAACTCTGAATTTCTTCGCTTAATCACCAAATTTCACCACTACAATGTGGTGAATTACATTGACACTTGCGCAAAACCAATATGGCAGCTGCCTTGCACACGGCTGACGTTTTGTATGCTTCCGTCGAACTGTCTTTTTCGGCTTGAATTCGGTCGCTTAACAAAGGGCAAAATGGTAGGTGCCACGTAAAAATCGAATTTTTCCCCAAACATCACGCAGCAAAAATGCACTGAACAATGAGAAATACTAATAAAAATATTGCCTTGTGTTTTAATGCGCCTTTGTGCCCCAAAGTGTCAGTGGAAGCGTGTAAAAAATGCATTTGAAAAAGCAAAGTGAGAATTTGTTTTATGGCAATTTGTCAACAGCAGCGCTCTATATGCGCTGCATGCAAGTGCAGTGGTTGGTGTAGTGTTCAGTGCAGCTGCTTTGCAATTGTTATTTATTATTGTCTGTGTATGCTAATTGTGTTTTCTTTTCTTTTTTGCAGTCTCTCGTTATTCCAGAAAAGTTCCAACATATTCTTCGTATCATGAATACGAACATTGATGGCAAGCGCAAAGTTGGCATTGCCATGACCGCCATTAAGGGTGTGGGTCGTCGTTACTCCAACATTGTGCTGAAGAAGGCCGATGTCGATCTGACCAAACGCGCCGGTGAATGCACTGAGGAAGAGGTAACTATTCGCTTTAATGCATAATAACAAAAATAATTGTGCTTTCCTTTTATTTTCGTGTTTAGGTTGACAAGATTGTCACCATCATCTCCAACCCACTGCAATACAAAGTGCCCAACTGGTTCCTCAACAGACAAAAGGACATCATTGATGGCAAATACACGCAACTGACCTCCTCCAATTTGGACTCGAAACTGCGTGAGGATTTGGAGCGCTTGAAGAAGATTCGTTCGCATCGCGGTCTGCGTCACTACTGGGGCCTGCGTGTGCGCGGTCAGCACACCAAGACCACTGGTCGTCGTGGTCGCACTGTCGGTGTGTCCAAGAAGAAGTAAACAAATCGTGTGTTGCAGTCAACCGCTTCTCATTGCATTCTGCTGGTGTTGCCAATGCATTATTGGCATCTGATTTGTTTTTATTGTTCTTTATTTAAATTTTCCGAATGCGTGCGCTTTTGCCTTATTCAGTGCATCGCTGTGATGATGAGTGAATGGGGGAATGTGCATGTCAAACGGAATAAATACCGCAAATACAACTTTTGATATATACTGAACCAAAATGTAAGGCACATTAAAGGAATCGTAATAATTTAAAACACCAAAAGTTTAACGTGTATTAATTGCGAGCGGTGATTTTGTGAAAACAAGTGCAGGGAGTGGAGAAGGTACATCACATATATCATTTAAATTTATTTAGTTACAACATTACTTGATAATTTCAGACCTTACTTGCAATTGGCAGCGATCATGTCAGTTTAAAGTAAAGGAAACAATCCATGTAACAAAAACGTCGATTGAAATTTTGGACAAATAGAAAGCAAGTTTAATGGTTGTTTTACTGTTCATACAACTTTCTCTGCAATTAAGCCGCTAAAAGTTAAACGCTTTTACTGAGAGTAGGCAGTAACAAACTACCAACTTATTACTTTATCCAGACATGGACTGCGTTTGGAATGTTAGACCTATTTAAGCAACTCAGTAGAGAATCCAATGTAATCTTTAGTTCAACGAAGTTGTAAGAGCTTCTAGTTCCAATCTACGTAATATTTGTCGCCAACATAATCTGTACTAATAATCTTGCAGATAATATTCAAATGCATTTGGGACCGATTTATAGCTGTCAGACATTGTCCAATCTTGTTGGATTGGGTATTGGTTGTAACTGTCAATATTGAGCATTGCATTAAAACTTCTGCTTGGGTTTTAGTATTCAGAAATTTGAATATCTGAACTGTTCAATAATTCATTTGGAGCTTTATGGCCACTAAACAAGTGTTCTATGGTTGATTAATGATATTTATAGAAGATTAATGTGCATTATGGAATTTTGCAGGAAGCATTATAGGAAGTCGTTGGGAAGGAAGTTACGATTTGCAAGAACTCAAGTGATTTTTCGCAACTTCTATGTACTCGGTGCATAAAAGATTTATTTGTATATCTTACAATGCCTAAAAGTGTGCTACGAAATGCTTTTCGGCGCGTTTAGCCATAGTATCTGCTTATGAAGTGCTTGTGCCTGCACTCTACAACCTGAATGGATTGGAGGAATATAACTTATTACTGCTGCTCTACGATCCACTGCATGTTTTATAATTAAATGGGATTCAATAATGGCGATATGGTCCCAGATTGCATAGGGAGTACTGAGGTTGCGGAAGGAACACTTCACCAAAATTATAAAATATGATTGGTATTAAAAAGTCCACGAACAGCTATCGTTATGGAAAGAAAACTCAGCTCGAACTATACGATTTGTTTCATCTGCTCGTCTAAAGAAAAGAATGGGCAGAACATGATTCATGTTCAGTAAAATATTACTTCTAAGATTTGTACTGTTCCTGAATCGTACCTCCCCCTCCATTCGGCAGCTCCTTGGAGTCATCACCGAACACTGCAATATTGGATATATGCTTACCAAAGGGCGCCTCTCATCCAATGTCTGTCGTAGCTGTGGAGATGTAGAAAAAGTAGAAACGATACAACACTTCCTGTGCCAATGCACGGCTTTGCAGGAGCGCAACTCCGCACCTCTTGCGCCGTGAAGGTTGAAATCTCGAATCTGCTCTCCTTCATTAGGTGGTCGAACTGGTTTTCCCCTGACGGAGTCTGGGCCGTTTTGGCCTCCAAGTGCAACTGCGGTCCTGCCGAACACACCCTTTCCTTCCTAGCCTAACCTACTTCAACGAGGCTTGTGGAAAGGAAAGAGAAAAACTCGACTAATTGGACACTAATTCCAAGAAAGCGCAGAAGACAACAGTAGCAACTTCTGGCAATTAGAACTTAAGTAGAGAAAGTCGACATAATCGGAGGCGCAATTTCAGGTAGCAAGTGAAAACATTAAGAAACGACCGTTAAATTCGAAATTTAAAATATTTTCATAGCGTTTTTCTTACCGAGGTGAATGTTTCAATGCATGAGATCCTTTCAAATCCGAATTTGAGCCACTTTGTTGGATATGTGCGAGACCTATTCTCAGGCAACTTGAAAGCAAAGCCCTCTTAAAGAAAAATCCTGTTTATTTCGCGTTGGTCAAGTCGTTATGTAAATCCATAACTGGTGACCACTTCGACAACGCTGAGCATTAAGTCATGGAGCTCTGTATGTAACGAATGAATTTTTCCATGGCTAACTGTAAACAGAAGGCAAATATTATGTCCGTCATCAACTTGAAAGTAAACCAGTACCAGTCAATCGGTGGCTTTCTCTCGGAATTATCATTTCAAAGCTTTGAACTTTTAATTATGCTGATTTTCTTTGCAAAATATTTTTAAAATGCTAATGAAGCCGAACAGAGCGTGACCCCATTTATCTGCAATGTGCCAGTACAACACGCGCTTGATTTATTAAGCTTAATGAATTTACGCTACACCCCGCAGGGGTCTCAGCTCATTGCTGAAGCTGTTATCTATGCAAATTTATACACTTTTCTGGCACCTAAATTCTCTAATAAGATTGAAAGGTGAATAATTAGCAAATGATTTATAAATATTTTAATATTATGTGCCAGTTGACATTAGGCCGCCACTGTGATGATGAGTGTAGCGCAAATAAGTTCGAAGCAAAAATTGATAAACGATGCAAAATTGGCAGCATTTCACTTGGGTGCGAGTTGTTGTTTTGGTTGTACTTTGGACTGCGAGTGGTGTCAGGCCATATAGAACGTTTGTGGGAATACGAACAGATAAACGTATTTGGCCCATTTGGAAGTGCTTAGCGACCGCTTGTCACAATTGAACAGTTTCTCATAATTGGTTGTTGTTGTTGTTTGGGCGCGCTGCCTGATTGAATATTTATGAGTTGAGTGGATTGCTCACTTTTTTTATTTTTCTTAACACAATCAAGAAGAATTAAGAAAAACAGAAAGATGCTGACAGAATGATTGGCGTTTTTGTCGAAAACTTTCCAAATACTCGGCAGCATTTCTAGCAAGGCAAATTCATACAGGTCAAGGCGAATTCGCCTTGATTTTTATATTCCCGACGAGCATAATGAAATTCTTGTTTACTATGCAAACTAACGAGCGTTTATTTATTTATTTAGTTCTTTAATGATGTGCCGATATTTTGGTATTTTGGCTGCCAAGGAGAAAGAAAAAAACAGCGAAGAAAAAGTCATTTGAACTTTGAACAGGCAAAGCGCTGAGCGATGTACACCGTTTGCCGGCCGCAAGAAACACGTGCACGGTGTGGAATTTCAACTCGAAGCGGTTTATTTGCATTTCGAAGAGATTGAAACTGAAGCATGCAACTTTCGGTTGCCATGCTTTGATTTTCTTCAAAAAACAAAACCATACAGCAAAAGAATCCAATGTTCAGACGTACGTTAAATAATTGCATTCATGCGGGCACAATGCGCCACTGTGGCGCAATTGTTTTATGTATTTTTATGGCACCAAAGCAACACTTTGCAGATTACTTCTCCGATAACTGTACTGATTGATTCGTTGGCTTTGGAGCAGCTTCAAATCAATTGAGTTCATCAAATTGATATTAATAGAGACGATGATGATGCGGAAACTTTCCTATGTACACAAATCAATTGATTGATTTAAATAAGATCAATGGGTCATATGTAAAGTGGCTATAAAACGATTGATTTCGCTGGCGACAAATTGGCGTCTCCCAATTGATGAAAGTGATGCTGATTCAGTACAGCTGAGTTAAAAAACGTTTGCTTGGAACCCATAAGGATGACGTAACTCATAGTGTAATCAGTCAAGCGAGGAATTCAGGTGACGCAAACACATGTGAACACTCATTTCAGAATACTTACGCTTTCAATACTTTCAGTTATATCAGTGCAGTTTCTTCTCAATCTGCGACAACAACATCGTCCATTGTAAACAGAGTCTGCAACTAATCACCGATAAGGGAGAGTCTTGCTTTGGAGAAATGTTAGAATTTTTAACCCCATCAAATCAGTGCGGTGGTCTCGTACAGAACTTTTGAACCAAATACCTTTGAAAACCTTTTTTGTTGCCCAAAGTTTTTGCAACAAAAATATATTTGAACACCAAAACCCCTCCTGAGTCTTTGTGTCGAATGCATCGATGCCAACTTTCAATTCAATGCTTTTAATTCAGAATTAAATTTGCTAAGTCATCGTTAAGCTTCAAAATAAAAAACACATGAAAAGTAAAAAAATTAAATTTCATTGCAATGCTTATAAATGAGAAGATAAGAATAAGAACTCATACGAAATTTGTTATTGCTTTCGTTTTTATTGATGTTGCTTTCAACCAAAAGTAATTTACCTACAAAATGTTTTTTATTAAAAACTAAAATTACTTATTGCACATGTTTTAAGTAATTAAACGAACAGAAATCTTTTTAATCTATTTAATTCATCAAACGGAACAAGAATATTTAAACAAAAATCAATTTTAATTTAAATATAATTAATGCTTATAAGTTAGAATATAAAAAATATAGTAAAGTTGCATGTTTTATAACTTCTATGACTCCTAACAATTCATAAGAAATTTGTTTATTGTTTTAGTTTTTCGTTTTGTTATTGTTGGTTTCAGTTTACGTAAATTTAACTTATTGAATGTTTTTTATAAAAAACTAAAACTACTTATTATATGATTCAAAGTTTAAGTAGTCAAACGAACAGGAATATTTTTAATCTATTGAATTCTTCAAACAGAACAGGAACATGAAAAAAAATTGTATTTAAAATTTTAGTGCTTATAAAAAGTAAAGTGTAATTTTATGTTTCACAACTTCTATGATTACTAACAATTCATAAGAAATTTGTTTATTGTTTAAGTATTTCGTTGTCAGTATTGGTTTCAATTTAGGAAAAACTCACTTATTGAATATTTTTTATAAAAAAATATAATAAAATGTTATATGATTCATGTTTTTAGTAATCAAACCAACAGAAATATTCTCTATCTTCTGTTTGAAGAGATATAAACAAAAGTTTGAAGAATTTTTTAATAGAAATTATAAAATAATAAATTAAATACTAAGAAATAGTAATAAATTAATCAAATAAATTACTTTTCTTTTGCTAAATTACAATATCAGCAACCAAAACGAATTATAAAAAATTCTTAATAGCATTTAACTAACATTAGCTACGATAAGCTGTTTATTTCGCTATGGTTTGTAATAAAAAATTGTGTAAAAAATATGAATGAAACCTTGAAACCTGACGTCAATATCAGCTCCAAAATAAAACCATTAAAAAATTGTTACATCATATCGATTTATAAATCAAATTTGCCACCTGCTCCCCTTCGTAAATTTTTAATCATTGTGGCGTCTCGCACACGAACCTTTGTCAGCACGTTTATCAGGCAGTGCGTGGTACACAGCAATCGAGAACAGAAGCATTTCCCGCTGTTAATGACAACTGTGCGCGTCTTATCAGCGCGTGGCCATGCTGCGGTTCAAGTGAGCGCAGTAGTTGAAAGACAATCTAGCAAATATTTATGTTGTTGTTTGCTAAAAGTTATGGCGGCAAGTAAATAGCAAAAATGAAACAAAAATATAGTAAAATCCATTCAAGGTCAAATCAGAACGTGCCGGTGTTTTTGCCGCAAATTTCGACACACTTTGGGTTATTCGTAGATAAATGATTTCCAGTTTCGCTGCAGACGCTTTTCAGTAAAACAACATTGGACTAAATTTTCTTGCTAAATGTGCACAAATAGCTAATGTGTATATTTGTATGCCTTTCACATATATTAACACATGGATTTAAATATATATAAACATGTATTACTCATATTTAATTGTGAGTGTGTTGCGCGTCAATGGATTTTTCATTTTCATTGCTGATTATATGTATTTCGTTTTGTTTTTTCTCTTCATTTGAGGTCTGCTTTAAAGCTTTCAATGTAATGTCATTTGAACTATTGGCTTTCGTGTTGTTGTTACAATTAATGTTAGTTTTATTTGTAAATATTTTCTATGCTTTTAATATCAATACATACATACATGTTTAGTTTTTCCCATAGAATGTAATTTTACACATTAGTAACTTGCACACAGTTTTGAGCTTTAACAATATTTTCTTTTTTATGTGATTGTTTAAAAGTTTTTTTTTATCAAATAGACAACAATGTGTTATTTTGTAAATACTGTTGCTAGTTGTTGGACAAGAAATTATCTACCAGTAAATAGTTTTTGTTCTTGAAAATTATTCAAAATTACTAAGACGCTTCAATTACATAAAATGGAAGACTGTGTTGTGGTTCAGCATTTGAAGATTTCCTTCAAGTGCTTGTCATGCATTATTTATTTTCTTAGTATTATTAGATATGCAACAATTGTCTGCTGTACATTGTATGCTACAATATTGTCACTTCTCTGCATTTAATCACTTCAATACAATTTCCTTTTTTATTCAACAAGTACATTCTTGATTGTAAATGTCTGCATATCAACTCAACTATTGTGCCGTCCAAATTAAGTTACATAATTTAAGTACTTGGTACACATTTCAATTTGCAATTTGTATTTAGTTCGAATAAATTTAATTTAACATTTCTAATTAAAAAAAATAGTACGGCAAATATCTAACCAACAATATCTAACAAATATGAACTCCGAGTGCTGATTCTGAGCTCCAATAGCTGGTTTTAACAATTACAGCTTCTAGAATAAAGCAAGCCACATACGTTTCGACATATTGTACAATTTTGTTTCAGTAGCGTCAAAACCATTACAACTGTGTTTCACTGAACTGTAAAATAGGCAAAAACATATATAAATATTACTGCTTCACGTTTCATTCAACCAGAGTTGATTGCACGATAAGCCTACAACAACATGCAATTTGTATGCCATTTCACATTTTCATAACAAAGTGTATCAAGTAAAGTTTATTTATAACTTCATGCATTTGTTGCATACAGCGTTGAGGCAGAATACGCTCCAGAGAAATTGAATCTCAAAAAGTTGCTTAAGGGGGTCGTCTAGTGTGAAGGCCGTATTTTTATGCCTTTTTTGACAGTCATTATTAAAAAAACCGTTCAAGTAAAATAACTTTTGAATTTTATTTCTTCTTTGAGTACATATCGACAAAGTTTTATAATTATTTGAAGCCAATCTATTGATTAGTATCGGAGTTACACCACTCAACAGGAAGACGTAAAAAAAAAAAGTTGCTCCACTGCTGCCATGATTCTGGGCGTTGTGATTATCTGAAATCAAAAAACCAAACGCCATTTCATTCCTGAGACTTCAAACTGCAAATTGAGCTAAAAGAAAGTTCGAATTCCAAAAAAAAGTATTTTTTTGCCTAAACATAAAAAAAATATGAGTTTTTCGACTATTTTTCACGTGCATATAATTGAAGAAAAAAAAAAGTAACGAAGCAATCTTAATTCTTTTAGCTTAATTTGTAGTTGGACATGTACTCAAGATGGTGTAAAAAGTTGAGCATTAATAGTTAAATAGTTTTTGAGATATCGTGGCAGCAGTTTTGAAAAAACGTGTTTTGAGAAAAACGCGTTTTTAAGTTGGAAGTTGGAGGTATGCGCTCCGCATACCTACTCCGGTTTACAAGTGCAACTTGATAACGGCTTCGAATTTACAAAAATCCATTTATACACGTCTTCTAAACATGTTTTAGAAGTGATTTATGAAAAAAAACAAAAACGATTTTTTTTGACCCGTCACACTAGACGACCCCCTTAAGGTCTTTAACTTTTTGACCGAATGGAACAATTGTATTAACTATAAAACACAAAAGTGACTTTCATAAGCAAGTTCATATTTCTGAAACTTTAAGAGTAGTCAAGTGAGGATCAACTTCTTCTCAAGCATTAATTTTCATTAAAAATTGAGTCACTTCATTATTAGAAGTTAATGGGGATTGCACTGACACCAGAAGTGATCCATTGCGCCACACTTCATTGTTACAACAAAATGTGCATTTTAAACATTTTTAAATGAATAAAACCATATATACAACTGTAACAACAAATGCTGTACAGGATCTACTAATATTTCTCCGAAGGTCGCGTAGGTTTTCGTAAATTTACAGGGAATCTCAAGTCGCACAACAATGGACAATTCTGCATTTGCTAAGCTGTTCCTGACAAAGGAAAGATATTTGTGTAAGATACAACAGGAGACGTCAGATTAGCTCCAGTGATTGCAAAAATTGTTTTTGTAATTTTCTTTTGTGATTTTCTGAGTAATTTTTACCAGGGACTGTAACAGTTATAAGTTTTATTATAAAAATAAATATTTAAAAATTATTTTCTATTTTTTGTTTAATAACCTAAAAAATAACAGTTATTTTTATTTATATTTTTAAAATTCTATAATGACAAAAAAATCAAATCAATAAAGTTTTTTTTTTTGTTATTAGTCCAAAAATAATAGTTATTTTAAAAACTGTAATTTGTGGACAAATCTGAAAAAAACAAAAATATTTTTTATTAAAGAATTTTTAAAATATAAATAAAAAATATAAAAATTACAAAACAGAACTAATTTTGCCAAGTTTAATTCCCAGTGCGAAATTTATTGATATATTTAATTTAGTTCATAGTATTCCTTCATAGTACTTTTTTTTAAATAGAATGTTCATAAATAACTGTTATTTCTGGTCCCTGCTTTGTACAGTTAAAATTTTTAGTTTCATAATTGTAGTAAAAATATTAATGAATGAACCTTTTAGAAAATTAATTTAATTAATTAATTAATAAACCTTTAGAAAATAATAACAGCTTATTGGAGTTATTTCAAGTGCAACTTTTAGTGTCTTCAATGAAACCTAGTTTGCATAAAACCTCACTTATATCGTACAATACATGAAACACCATATATGGCCTGCTTTATACAACTTGCGCTTATTTTATACTTTAACAGATCGAGTATATCTTGTTTAATTCAGATTACAGTGCAAGCAAATTATTAGAGAGCATAACTTATATTTTAAGTATTTTTATTTTTCATTCAACATTTGCATAAAATAAACTGTTTTAAGTTACAGTAACAGTAACCAAATTGGTTGTTTGACACTAAAGTGTAACATTTTCCCTGAAAACATTATGCAGTTACAGCCATAATCCAAACTGGCTGTCATTTGGATTATGCACTGTTTCTTGCTTATATATTCTTAAGCCTTAACATGTTTTTTATAGCAATAGAAACTTAACTTTAAAACAAAAGGAAAAGTTCATCAAAAACTTAACATCAGCTCAGAAAAATGTTCGAATAACTAATTAATAAAAGTCTATACAAGTTTTGTAGCTGTGCTTGAAATTATTATACTTATACGTTAAATATTTTTCTATTACCTTTTATTATATATTCTAAATATTGTGTGTAAATAAATAAACTGCACATTTTATATTATTCAATAAAAATTAAAATATTCTATTACGTACATAAAATTGTTCATATAAATTTCAAGATGGTTTTTAAAATTATATATTTTGAAAAAGCCGCAAAAAAAAGTGGCCACATATTGAAAATGTCTTCATAACAAGGTTTCGAACAAATTTAAAAATAAAAAAAAACAATGTTTCTAATTCAACTTTTAAGAGTTAATGAACATTTTGTAATTTTCATTTTAAATTTTGTATGAAAAAAGTTAATTCAGAAACTGTTTGAAGTCGTAAAAGAAACAACTTTAAAAATTCACCGATTTCATCTTATCAGCACAGTGCCAACTCTCCACAGTTCCCACTATTTGGCTTCCTCGGCGGCAGCACGTTTCATTAACCTGCGCGCCAGTGGCGGTATGAACAAATCGTAGTCAATTTGTTTGTCATTCAAGTAGATTCTCGAGTTGCTCGCCCAGTTCAGCTGCTGCAGCAGCCAGCTGACGCCATAGCCGCCAAACACTGTAATCAAAAATCCCAGCACCGACACCCACATGTACGAAATGCGAAAAAGCCAAAAATACTGAATTGTTGGCGCATTGTTAAGTGTCGCATTAGGAGCTGCAGCGCAACCGTCCGTTTGAAAGTCCAAAGAGGGCGGCGGCGGTTTTGGACCACCAAAACCAATAGCAAACGCAAATATTAGACCCAGAAATAATCCGGAAATGGCGCCGCCCTCATTGCCGCGTGTTGTGCACATTCCGAGCGTGAAGATGGCCAGCAGTGGACCGCCGGCAATGCCAAATATCGTAAGCGATGCCTGCAGCATGCCGCCCAGCGAGCTGGCTGCAAAGGCCAGCGCCACGCACACAACGCCATAGACGAAGCACATAATTTTACTGGGTATTATGGCCTGGGCGGCTGTCATGGGCTGTTGTTGGATTTTCTCGTACAATGGTTTGATGTAGTCCTCTAGTGTGATGGCCGAGAGGGAGTTCACTGCCGACGAGACAGTGGACAGACTGGCCGAGAAAATGCCCGACACAAAGAGGCCGCTCACACCGGGATACTGACCTGAAACATGGAGGGAATTTAAATGTAGTGGGACACAGTTTAAAAGTCTTCGTCACCAACTCATGGTGTCCACGGCAAAGAGCGGCATTAGCTGATCTCTGGACTTGATGCGTCCTTCGAGCAGCGGATCACAATTTCGGTAGTGATGAAAAATGGCCAGTCCGCTGAACAGCGTACTGAAGCTCAAGCAATTCAAAATAGGCACATGCCACCAGAGCGCGCACTGCGCATTGCTCAAATTCTTAACGCTGAGCATGCGTTGCACTTGAATTTGACTCACGCCGTACAGTGACAAGTACGTGACCATGCCGCCAAAAGTTAGATTCCACCAGGTGTGTCGCACAGTCGGATCCAGCGAGAAATTCGCGAAATACAGGCGTCCCCTCTCGGCTGCCGTGGCCCAAATTGCACTCAAACCACCGCCCTGTATGGCCGACACGGCAATGACCACGTAAAGTGCCGAGAACATGAGTAGCGCTTGAAAGACGTCGGTGATCAGCACTGCCTTCAGGCCGCCCAAGGTCGAATAGAAGGTACAGACCAGACCAATAACTACGATGGCCACTCCTCTGCTGATGCCCGTAACGGCCTCCAGTGCCAGCGCTGGTGCATAGAGCACAATGCCCATGAACAGTATCATCTGTACCCAGTAGGTCAGCGAGGCGACAATGCGCGTTGCATGTCCAAAGCGACGCTCCAGGTATTCATAGACGCTTGTGCCGCGCATGCGGTAGAATACGGGCAAAAACAGATAGGCCGTAATGGGTGTGCTGAGTAGGTACGCAAGGTTGATGGCGCCAAACATGAGGCCGAACTCATACGACTCGTGGGACACACCCAGCAGCGTGATGGCCGACATATAGCTGGCCATTAGGCTTATGGCCACTGGCAGCGTGGACATGCTGCGATCGGCCAAGAGATACTCTTCGGTGGTCTGTTGCCGGCCGCCCGTCAAGCGATAGTAGATGCCAATGGCAGCCGAAATGGCGAGTATGGTAATCAGCACTGCAAAATCACATGCTTGAAAGCTGGCCATATTGACGGAGAAGTGTTGGTGGACAGAAGCGGCGGACAATTATAGTTTAGTGCGAATTGACAAAGGTTTACAAATATGTGAAGTTACTTCTATTTATGAAGATTATAAAGTTTATTATAAAAAAAATTGTTTTGTTGACGATCCTATCAAACTGATTTAAAATTTTGCATGGAGAAAAATTTTGATGTTTTCGAAAATACTTTAGGTGCTTTATCGAAGTGATAGAAAGTGGCCGTAAGATGAACTTGTGAAACAAGTTATAGTAGAAAACATTCAGCTCAAAATATTTATTAAAAAAATTAATGATTTGTGTAGAGAGTATAACTGGCCTATAACTTTGTTCTTATGTGTTTAACTCCTCGTAAACCTTATTCCACAATAATAAAAGCACTTAATAAAACTTTATGCACAACATTGTGTTCTTAATTATATACAAAACCTAACCCAATGGAAACGCGCATCGAACTCAGTTCACATGTAAGTGTGCATGCATTAAATAAGTTAACCTTTAAGTACTTAACTCAAATATCTAAAATTTCTACATCGTACAGGTATTAAAACAAACCCTGTCGCTACAGAGAGAGAGCAATTATTAGAACTCCTTTCTTTCTCTACAGTTTGGTTAACTCTTCGGAGGCATTTTCCTTGAGCTTTCGCGACAGTGGCGGTATAAACAAATCGAAATCAATTTGCTTGTCATCCAAATAGATTTGTGAGTTGTCTGCCCATTTCAGTTTCTCAAGCAGCAGACTGCTCGCATAACCGCAGATCAACGTTACCACAAATCCCAGCACCGAAAACCACAAATACGAAAGTCGAAACAGCCACTTATACTCGATCGCTGGCACATTTGGTGCTGCAGTCGTGGTGCTGGCAGCCAATTCATCAACCAGCTTAAGCGCCTCGGCCACCAGCGTGCCATTACCAGCCATCACACATCCTTCGGCGCTGAATGGCAATGTCGTTGGTGGCTGTTTGGGTCCACCAAATCCAACGATGAAGGAAAATATCAGTCCCAACAGTAGTCCCAGCAGTACGCCACGTTGATTCGCGCGCGTTGTGCACAAGCCGAGCATGAAAATGGCGAGCAGCGGTCCGCCAACAACGCCAAATATGGTGAGCGATGCCTGAAGCACGCCTCCCATGGAGCCGGCACCGAAAGCCAAGGCAATGCAAACGATGCCATAAATGAAGGCCATGATTTTGCTCGGCAGTGCGGAGTGTGTGTCATTGAATGGGCGATTGAGGAACTTTTTATACAACGGCTTAATGTAGTCCTCCAGCGTAACGGTGGAAAGCGAACTAACAGCCGAGGAAACGGTAGAGAGACTCGCCGAAAAGATGCCCGACACGAACAGACCGCACAGACCAGGATACTGACCTGTAAGTGCGAAGTGTGTTTCCGAGTCAAATTGATGTTTCGACAATTTAGTTTTAGCTGAACTGTAAAAGCATATAAACGAGTTTGGCCCACTTACCCATTGTATCGACAGCAAATAGTGGCATTAGCTGATCTCGGGACTTGATGCGTCCTTCAAGCAGCGGATCACAATTGCGGTAGTAGTGAAAAATGGCCAGTCCGCTGAACAGCGTACTGAAGCTCAAACAAGACAAGATGGGCAAATTCCACCACAGCGCCGCCTGGGCGCTCTTCAAATTCTTCACACTGAGCAGTCGTTGCACTTGCACCTGATTCACGCCGTACAGCGACAGGTAAGTGACCATGCCGCCAAAAAGCAAACTCCACCACGTATTTCGTACGGTGGGATCCAGCGAGAAATCCGTTATATTCAAGCGTCCTGTCTCTGCTGCAGTGGCCCAAATAGCGCTCAAGCCACCCGATTTAAGCGCTGACACCACAATAACCGAGTAAATTGCGGCAAACATGAGCAGCGACTGAAAGACGTCGGTGATCAGCACCGCTTTCAGGCCGCCAATGGTGGAGTAGAAGGTGCACACCAGACCGATCACCAGTATGGCGGTCACTTTGCTTATGCCCGTCACAGCTTCCAGCGCCAGCGCTGGTGCATACAGCACAATACCCATGTACAATATCATCTGTATCGAGTAGGCCAGCGAAGCGGCCAACCGCGTCGAGTGGCCAAAGCGACGTTCCAGGTACTCGTAGACACTCATGCTGCGCATGCGATAAAAAACGGGCAGTATCCAGTAGGCAGCAATGGGCGTGCTCAGTATGTAGGCGAGGTTTATTACGCAAAACATGGTTCCGAACTGATACGACTCGTTGGAGACGCCCAGCAAGGAGATGGCCGACATGAGGCTGGCCATCAAGCTGAAGGCGACCGGAAACGTGCTCATGCTCTGATCAGCCATGAGGTACTCCTTGGTGGTTTTTTGTCGGCCGCCCGTGTAGCGATAATAGATGCCGATTAGCGAAGAAATGGAGAGTATGGTGAACAGGACGGCAAAGTCCCAGGCGTCGAAATCGGCCATTTTGTTGGCGGCAGGCAGGCAGTGGTGGGGCTTTGGAGTACAGCGAATATGGGCGAACTTAGTGCCGCAGGAACGAAGTGTTTGTGAATGTTAATGCACTTTTCAAATTATGCACAAACGCATGGTTTACGACTCAAAAACTGTTTGTGGGAATTACACGGAATGGTAAAACATGCGGCGGTTTGATTTTGATTTCATCGCTACATAACTATTGCGGGAAAGTTTTGGAATATTATGACGTGGTGTTGCAGCACTTTATGTTTCTGAATCATTATCAAAAATGCGGGTAGTTTCTTGTGCTGTGTTAAGATTCCGTAACGTTTTTTTATATAATCATTACGTTAAAAACCTAATACATTTCGTGAATAATCGCAAAACTTGAAAGTTTCCGTTAAATTATTACTGTTTTAAGCGTAAAGAGAAACGACCATAACATGACATCATAAGAAAATACACTTTAACAAGAAACTACCCCCAGAAAACAGAGACCAATGGCAGTTAATCTGCGGTTAACAGTTGAAATGTGCTTTTTGTTAATGTTTTTTAGTGAATAGGGTCATTAGTGTATTTCCTTTATAATAATCAATACTAGGCAGCATAGATAATCACAATGCTTAGACCCGACTCCCACTAGGAACGTCACTATTTGTGACATTGTCGTTCATTCGCTCGTTATGTTATTTTTATTGGTTATTTTTATTATTATCCGTTTTTAGGGTAAGAAATGAAATCAAATGTATTCTCAAGACAACTTTTTGAGTCGCAAGTTAGACCTTCACTGTTTTTTTTTATTTGTAACGGCGTTTTTTTTAATTTGAATTGAAAAAATTGTCATCGAAAAAGTATTTAGTTCTTTTTTTATCTCTTTTTTTATTTATTTTATTTTATTTATTTCTTTATCAACGCATTTTTATATTCTATTATTTTCTTATTTTTTTATTTGGCCACTTTTCTTCTTCAGATAAATGCGTGGTTTGAGTTTTAATTGCAAGTTATTTTAATCGTGTTTCAAAATTTGGTTTTTACTTTAACGCAAAAATGTGCTCAAAAATTGTTTTTGTAAGAAAATAATAAAACCTCAATCGGCAAAATTTGTTTGCAAAAACATTTCTTTGCATGAAGCATGATTCTCAATTCTCGTTTTTTATATGCATGCAGGTTATATTTGATAACGATTTATTGATTACAAGTATTGCGTCTATAAATTATTTAATTTCCTATTTAGCTTTGCATGTTTACGTAGAATTTAAAGTAACTCAATACTGTTTTGAATACTTTCTAATTAGCACTCGAATCCACATGAACACTCAATGTCACGTTTCATGCTTTGCCCTTTAATCACAGCACACACACTTATAACTTGCATATTGTTTATGCAATTGATTTTTTTCTTTTTATTAACCACTTGCTAATTCGATTCCGCGCACCAGAAATCTCCAATTGGCATTCACTAAGAATTCCTGTAAATCATTCAGTCATTTGGTTCACTGTTTTTATATGTAAAAGTGCTTGCTTGCAAGTTTATTTCGTAAATTAAGCAAAAATTTTGTCATTTCATTTATTTTCACCTCTTTGCACCGTTCACCCGTTTCCCGAATCAATCATACGATTTAGTAGTACCGACACCACATGCAACTTAAAAATTTCTGTCTCAACTGTAGAGTTTGTCGGCACGGCACTCAGTGCTTGCATGGCCGGTCAGCGGTATCAGCTGTTGCTGACTGTGTTGCCATCTTGTGAAAAGAAGATGAAGAATTACATCGTTTGTTGGATATACAAAATTTTTGTATGTTTAAATACCATTTCGTGGTTAGCTAATGAAGCTTCCAAATTAAATAAGCACAAAAACATTAGATTCAACACTTTTTTGGGTTTTCCATAACCTGAGGGAATGCATTTTACAAAACGTCTTTTATTCGTAATGAGCACATTATATGGATTTTTATAAAGATGGTCCCTTGATCAAAAAACATTACAAACACATCTTCTGAAGGACTGAATATGAAAGGGAAGGGAAAAGCGAGTTTCAAAGAGATAAATTAACTTTGTTATAATATTATACTTATTTTTATTAACAGTATTTATTTTGGCATAAATAATATTAAAAATGTAAAAAATATTTTTGTTAGACGCATCCGTACTGACAAGTTTCAACAATGTTTTAACTAATATTATAAAACAATAAAATTTTTTTTAACAACTGGAGCAACTGAATGATTAGTAAACTTACCCCGCAAAGGTGTGCATTAAAATACCCACAATACTGAAGAAAAACGATGCGTTTATTTCTAGTAGATCAAGAATACAAACTACGGGAAAAATTCAGGCAATAGGGATTTACAGTTATTATAACTAAAATTATTTCCTTTTATTAAAAAACATTCTATAATTGATTGGGTATGTAATAATATTCTTAATATTAATCAATAATATTGATGTCTTGTGCTAAAGAAAGTGTTTGATTTCTTAACACTTGTGATATAAGTGATATAAGAAAATGTATATATGAATTAACAAGACAATTGAAATAATCGTCAGCTTCAAATAATTTAAAACCGTATATCGCTTCTAATAACTATATGCACGGCATTCCTAATTGCAAAATACTCTATTGAAATTGATTAAAAATTAATAAAAATTTATTTTACTCTTGTTTTATAAAAAAAAAACGTATAATAGAACCCGACATACGAGTACATCATAATGTGAATACACCTGCTATTCACTTGCATCAACTCAATAAACTTTCTACAATCACATTGCAACCCTGCTACTTGATGCCGTTTTTGGTCTGCGAAAGCACTGCCGGCACTGCACCAGTTATCGATAACAAGAATTTTCGAAACTCCATCGCTATTTGTCGCTTTGATTGTTCTGTTGTGTGTTTGGCTGAAAATCACGGAATTTTGCATAATTCCGCAAGTGAAAAAATTAAAATGGCAGAAAGGACACGAGCGCAATCAAACCAAAATATGGAGTTTACCATTGTTCAATATTATGGCAAGCAAAACGGCAGATGCGGCTATTGCAAGGGCGTGAAGAGCAGCATTTCGCATGGTACGTGCCAACCCGTATTAACTTATTTGGTCATAAAACAAATGCAATAAAAAAATATATACAAAATTGCAAATAGTATAAAACTAATTGAAAAACAATATACGCGCTGTACGTCTTTCGCCTAAAACCGATGGGCGCCACAGTGTCAGGTTGGGCGATCACCTGAGTTCTTGTCAAAAGCGGTGTTGTTGCTAATGATTCATCCTAATACAGGTTAATAATATAGTGGTGCTGCTCGAGCGTTGACCCCAGGCGAAAGTAAAATTATTAAAATATTATCCAATAAATGTTGACACTGAAAGTGAAAAGGTGAACGTAATGGATTAAGAGAACGATGGAAGCGTCACCGTGATTACCCTTTTGCGTCCCTATCTGATAACGTTGTTTTGTTTTCGGCTGCATGGACTTTGGAATCATTGACAAAAGATAACTTACCACTGTTTTAATTACGTTGTAAAGTTAATCTCGTCATGACAGGCGGTACAACAACAGAAGCACCGTTCAAGTGGTTTGCTCAGCTGATTTAATTTAGAATGAGCGAAAAAAGTGGCTACTGAATTCATTCGGTTATCTATTCGCTGGTGCGATTTGTGACGTCACAAATGAGTACATAGTGCCGTGATTTAGAATGAATTGATTTGCGCTTACAATGTAGATTTTTAATTGCTATACAAGGAATAAGAAGCTTAAATTGATTTCTTTTGTGATCTCATATCAAAACTAATGCTTACTCGAATAATTTATTTTAAATTTAAATCAAAATTAACTTCAATTAATTGCCATTTTCACCTACTCTTTGCAGGCATGCATGCCTACACCATGCTACCACAGGACTACCAAGAGCTGATCGATCGGGGCTGGCGCCGTTCGGGACTCTATTGCTACAAGCCATGCAATGACGTCACCTGTTGCCCCTGCTACACTATCAAGTGCATACATTCAGATAGCCAACTAACTATTCAATACTAAAATAATTCTTGTGTTTTTCTGATCTTCAGATGCGATGCTTTGGAATTCAAGCTGTCCAAATCACACAAAAAGATATTGAAGCGTATGAATCGTTTTCTGCGTGATGGCAAGAAGGATAAACGAGAGGAAACTGCAGCCGAGGATGATGCAGCGGCCGATGATGATTTGAACGGTTGCTCTGGTGGCATACGTGATGAGCCCCAAGAGCCTGATACGCCAATTGTCGATGTCGATTTAGATGCAGTGATTGCCGCCAATCCGGAGCAACATGACGCCATACGCAAGGAACATGAAAACTTTGATGAACAGCCGCAACAGTTAAATTCAATTGAAATGGAAATTGCGACAGGTGGCAGTGCTGAAAAGGACGAATCGTTGGCTAGCTCTAAGAAATGTAAATTCAAAATCTTTTGTACTTAATTAATTTTTGGAAATTACCTTTAATTTTTTGAATTCCTATTGCTATTTATTGAATTAATTGCTTTTGCTATTCATTTTTTGCGTATTCAGTTTGATTACTATCTAATCATTGATTATTTTGCTTATTAAGTATGAAATAATCTTGCAAAAACGTTTCTTATCGCTCAATACGCAGAAACAGTATGTTTTTGTTAGAATTATATCAGTTTTTTTTAACTTTCTCATGGTAATGAAAATAACTTGCATTTCGAAATTTTTATTACATGCAATATTTTATTTAAAAAAAATATTTTATTTAAAATTTAATTAAAATATGAATCAAATATTTTATTTAAAATTTTTGATTTGTTTATTCAATTACATAGTTAAAATCTATATTTTATATTTTAACGCAGCTTTCGATGGACTCAACCCGCCGCGCAAAAAGGCCAAACAAATGCGTCTGGAACGCCGACAGGCCAAGTTGGTGGCCAAAGGTATTACGGAGGCCGAATTGCCCACTAAGATACCTGCCAAATCGAAGTCACAAAATCAAGAGAAATCGCTGTCCGACTATTTCGCCGAAGCTAGTCCAACTGACAAGCACCAACTGCAGGTAGATTTTCGCAATTGTCTTCAGTTAAAGTGCTTACTGCTTTTTTATTTGTTAACCAGCTCTAAGTGTAGTTGGATAAAGCGTCAGTTCGATGCCATTGTATTTTTGCTGCTTTTAATGTTTTCATATTCGAGACAGTCTCAGTTGAACGAATTTCAATTTTGGTTGCCAACTTAACGTTTGCCGACGTTCGTCTCGTTTCGCTCTTATTACTTGCAGGTGATTTTAATACCACCCGATAAGAAAAGCGTTACGGATGAAGCATTCAATTTGTATCGTAAATACCAATTGCTCGTGCATAACGACGATCCAACTCGTTTAACTCCAACTAACTTAGAACGGTTTTGCTATAAATCACCGCTCAAGGTAAATGTGCGTCAGCACTCATATTGTTTGTTTTTTGTCTCTTACAACAGCTCAAGTTGGTGCATGTGAAAAGTCTGCAGTTTAAGAATACGCTTAAAGCCACCTACGCGCTTTATCAAAAGTACCAGACCCGCATACACAACGATCCGCCAGGCGGCGTACAAGAGTATCTGGAGTTTTTGCAGGAATCGCCGTTGAAGGTTGGAGTGCGAGCCAGCGAATACTGAAACCAATTATTATAATTACTTATTACATTCGAATTTGATCGCATTAGTTGTTTCCGCTGTTTACAATTGTTCATTTTTATTTATACGTTTATAGCACACAAAAACACGCAATGGGCCTGCCACCGGCTACGGTTCGTTTCACCAACAGTATTGGCTGGACGACAAGTTAATTGCAGTGGCTGTGATCGACATATTGCCGCATTGTGTTAGCTCGGTATATTTCTTTTATGATCCGGATTACAGTTTCCTCTCGCTGGGCACATATGGCTCGCTGAGGTGAGATAACAATTTAATAATAAATCATTATTTATAGCTCTGCGTTAAAACGGCGCTTGGTGAATTTTATTTATTAATTTTTAATCTATATTTGTAGGGAAATTGAGTTCGTGCAACAGCTGGCACAGATAGTACCGGCTCTAAGATTCTACTACATGGGTTACTACATACACTCCTGTCCGAAGATGCGTTACAAGGGCAAACTTGTGCCGTCGTACCTACTCTGTCCGGAAGCGTACACCTGGCATTTGCTGGATGATGGTGCGTGCGTGAAACTATCAAAATGTATGCTTTTTATTGATAAACAACGCGTTTCCTTACAGCCATACGCGCCAAATTGGGTGAGCACAAATATCAACGTTTCAATGCCGATGCAGCTGCCAAGGATGCTGACAATTTGACTGAGAGTGATCTAGACGATGTGGTGCTGTTGTACAAGAAAACGTACATGACCTATGGACGTTACATACAGGTGAGTTGGCCTTTTGCATTAAGATTAACACTTTTCTGATTTGTAATTGAATTGGCTTGTGCTTTGTGGATTTTTAAAATTATTTCAAGCTTTTTTTTCAAATTTATTAGTACTTATCATTATGGTTTGCTTCTAGTCTGACTATTCTATTGCTCTTTCACACACTCATTCAACCAATCTCTCTGCTCTAACTTTTCATGCACACAAAACACTTACACCTGTCATGCTTCTCCATTTCAATTCTACAATGTTTTATGCACATTTCCAAAACTCTGCTCCTTTCCATGTTGTGGGCGTGCAGTCGCTAAATATTCAAATCATTGACAACATGTTGGACATCATAAGGAGCAGACTTTACAAGCAGGTAATTTTTTTATTTGATTGACAAGCATACACCACACGACAGCGCCAACTCTTAGCTACTGTTTCAATATTTCTGCTTAATTTTCTTTAGTTACTCTGCTAACGTTAATCGCTTTGCCACTTTATCAGTGTGAACCTAATTTTTATCAACACTTACCTAACATGTATTCATTTTTAAATTAATTTGCTGCTCTAGTTTTGTCAAAATTTAATTGTAATTGTGTATTGCTTAATCAAATAATTTTATGTTAAAACTGGCAATTATCATAATTACTAAATTGCTTTAAATGTTTGCAGTTTACCGGCGATGATGATGATCGTGATGTCATTATGGAATATGGCAAATTGGTGGGCAAAACTCTGGCGCACCGCATACTGTTTGTGAAGGCCTAATTATTTACATATATTTTCGTCATTTTATTTGAGACTTTTGGGCGCCAACCATCGAGTTGCACCTTATATTTTGATTATATGTTTAAGAAAATTCAATTGGAACTATATTGTAAATTAATATTTAAAAATTATGTTAATACAATTTGCAACTCGAGTTGAGTCTGATTGAAATTTAAAAACAAATTGTTGAAGCTATTGTAGTGCAGCTGGATTACTTAGCATAAATTACCATTTATTATTGTTTAATTGTATTTAGATGTAGGAATGTTAAGAAATTGTTATAGTAATGTTAAAAAGTAAATTTTAATTTTCACTTATTTTCTATTGCAATCTTTAAGTTGCTACAAATTTGTTTGTAAACATTTTCAAAGATAAGATTGGCCATGTATTTTAAGAGAAATAAGTTCATTTATTAGTTGGTTTTATCAGTGACAGGTTGCCGCCGTAGCTCAGCTGGCTAGTGCGTTGGGCCGCGCGTCAAATGCGACGCTCGAACCCAGGTTCAATACTCCGTTGCTGCTAACACCGAAAAAAGAAGAAAAACAAAACTTTTTCTTTCGACGGCTGTCCTCTCAGCAGGAAATGGCAAACCTCTGAGAGTAAAATTGCCTATGAAAAAGCTCCCAACTTGCCGTTCGGATTGGGCATAAAACTGTAGGTCCCTTCCAACCTTGTAAAAACATTCGCACGCACAACACGGTTGGTTGCGGATAGCTAGGCCTTAGTCGCGTAATCGGGCTGTCGTGCCAGTCAAGAAGAAGAAGAAGAAATGTAAGCTAAATTATTCGGCTCTCTTTGCAGAACATGATTCAAGCATTAGGCAATGAATGCATAGACAATACCACAAATCTGTAGTTATTTTAACTTTAAATGGTAGACATTCTATAGAATTCAATATAAAATGAACTAAATAATAACCTTCTTGAAACAATAGATAATGATCATGAATCTAAACTGAATATATTAAGGCCTTATATGATTTTAATACATTTAATTACATTTTATATTTTAGATTGGTTAGCTTTAAATATTAATATTGTAATATATAGCAAATTTAAAGTGTGACACCATTGCACTTTTGCTAAATTCATTGAATTGTTTTTGGCTGTTTTCAAAAGCTTTGACTTAAATATTATATATTCTCTACCAAAAAAAAATTTAATCATATTAATATTACAACTAATTATTATAAATAAATCATAACATCATGAAGTTAAACAAACTATTTTGAAACATTAATCTCATAAATTTATTAATTATTCATTTATATGGCTTCAGCATAAATTGGATTTTAGCTATAAAATCTATTTTGACTGTTACTGACCATCGAAACTGAGCCTTGCTTAGAAAAAGTTAACAATTAAATAATGTAGTCGTGCTTAGCCAAAACATAGCAATGTAACTGACTTAAGTGTAATAAGAATATCAATGAATAAAGAAAGTTTGCCGTCAGCTGTGAAATGTGTAATAGTCATTTGACACCAATTACTTGAGTGTAAACAATATAGTACGCTGCATGAATATTGTGTTGAAAACATGTGTTCATTGAGATCGGCAATTGTCAATGATTGCTGCTACTATTACAATGTTAACACATTTTTTGTTGCCTCATTTAGAATGCTCATTAAAAGTACGACAACGCATTCAAGCGTAGAGTGTTCATGTTTTTTCGACGTTTTCTTTTTTTTTTTGTTTTAATGCAAGAAATGTTCGCCTCAGAAGTGTAAACAAAAAGCCAGCATTAGTTATCTGCTAATTATGTTTATCTGTTGTGTAAATAAGCGTTGAAAAGCACGCAATATCGCTGGGTGACTGACTGTGTGTGTGCTACAGCATCAATAAAATAATTTATAAAGTCGGCAGTAATGTGTATCAACAGACTGAATCGTAACGACTACCTTTGACTGCTGGGCAACAATGAGCTGTTGTCGGTGCAATAATTAGTTGCTTAACATTCAAGGAGAGACAATGTAAAGTAGACACTTGCATGGGTAATAAACACATGTTTCAAACAAATCAATTAGCGCTTGAAGTTTTTGTTAAAATGTTTCACTTGAATTCATAGTTTGAGGAATATGCATGAACTATTACGTGTTTATGCATTTTTCAGGCTTGTAATTTGTTTTGTTTTCATCTACTGATATGATTTTAATTGTTCAAAATTAAATCAGAATTATATATTATACCTTAAAAAACTGTTCGCTGCAAGTTATCACAATTATGTGGGAGAATTTGTGTCTCCGATGAAAGGATCAAGTTGAAGACTATCATCTTTCAGCTGGGGAAGGAAAGCAGAGACGTCTGGAGAGAACTTCTGCACAGTTAAGTCAGTAAGAAATTAAGTATATGAGACAATAATAGTGTTGGATGGCAGTAAAACAAAGAATAAAGTTGTCTTACTTGGAAAGATCGAGCAGAGGAATTCTCATCATCGCTGGGCACAGCTTATTAACGAATATCAGAGGCGTTTGAAAGTAGGTTTTCTGTTCTAATGGCCAGTCAAGTTTAAGCTTATGAATGCCATTTTAAAATAACAGTGGTTTATAGATTTCTTAACTCGACTTAGAAAGCTACATCGAAGCAAGAACGACTCGATTACGACCAACTCATGACATCTTAAATAATAAATAACATGATTGATTTATTAGAGTAAAGTTGGATATCAAAGTATGTAGCGGCGAAAGTTTGACTGTCCTATAACACAAACTTGGACTACGTGCTACATGTTTATAGATTTATAGATTCCTTAACTCGACTTAGAAAGCTACACCAAAGCAAGAATGAACCGTTTGCGACCAACTCGTGGGATCTTAAATAATAAATAAATTGATTGATTTATTGGAGTAAAGTTGGAGTCCAAAGTGAGTAGCGGCGAAAGTTTGACTGTCCTATAACACAAACTTGGACTACGTGCTACATGTTTATAGATTTATAGATTCCTTAACTCGACTTAGAAAGCTACACCAAAGCAAGAATGAACCGTTTGCGACCAACTCGTGGGATCTTAAATAATAAATAAATTGATTGATTTATTGGAGTAAAGTTGGAGTCCAAAGTGAGTAGCGGCGAAAGTTTGACTGTCCTATAACACAAACTTGGGCTACGTGCTACATGTTTCAATGAAATAGTCACGAAAATTGCGGTAGACCACAGCTAATCAAAATAACTGCCTTTTTGTTTGACTTTTTTTTAACAACTTGCAGAAAAATCCCAATCGCTTTGAAAAATCGTAAACAGGTTTCTAATCTGGATCACATGTTTTTAATTAACAAAATTAAAATTCAATTAAATTTCGAATATATTTAAAATTAAATGAATACAACAATTTAATCGCTCTTAATAAAACGCAAATTGTTGCGATTGGCAACGGCGAAATTCGCTAAAATTAGCGCATCGCTTAAACTTTACGCATTTCGCTGGAAATCACCGATGCCGAAGAGGTATAAAACACATGTGACTGATTTCTACCCTTTTTCGGTTTATTGTCTGCTAAATGGCAAATAAATAACAAACGCCCAAATCACTGGAAAAAACACAACACGCAGACAAAGCACAGACAAATTAAATGAAATTTTTGTGAATTTATTTAAGTTATGTTATTACTGAAAGCGTTCAAATATGCAAAAAACCCACTTTGTAGTGTAAATGCTGACATTAAAATTTTCAATCAGGCGCAACGAGCGTGTTGTGTTGACGCCTTTGGTTTTGCCAACAAATTTTCCTAATAGAAGAGTGAATTCAAAGTGGTACAAAATTAACGTAAAATATGCAATATACATAAATTAATTAAAATTAAAATATATATAAGTTAACATTCAAGAGTTAAAATTAAAAAAAAACATTAAATAGTTAAAATACAAATAATAGTTAAACTTAAAAAAATTTGTCAAATGAAAATTATATAGAAAAAATAAAAATAAAAATTAAACGTACTCAGAATTACATTAAACTAAAATAAATTAAAAAAATTTACAAAATATTATTTTAAAAATAAAAAACAAAAAGATAAAATATAAATAAAAACATAAAAGTTAAATCAAAAACATAAAAAAGCTCAAATACAAATAGTTAAAATAAAAATAATAATATTATGCACAAAAAGTAAATATACTAAACAATAAAATTAAAAATTTAAATTAAAAAAAAATTACAAAAATTACAAAAGAATTATTAAAAAAAATTAAATTCAAATAAATAAATTATACCAACTAACAATGCCACATCTATTCACATAGTAAGCGAGAATTAATGAATCAAAATAAAATGTAAGAAGAATAATAGAGTATAAAATAAAAATGTAAAAATTAAATAAAAAAATTAAAAATATTAAAAAATTTAGTTAACAATAAAAATAAAAAAAATATTAAAACTACACAAATTTTAAAAATAATTATTGAAACATTTGCATTCAATCCGCATGTTAGCGTGCAATAATAAATTATACCAACTAACAATGCCACATCTATTCACATAGTAAGCGAGAATTAATGAATCAAAATAAAATGTAAGAAGAATAATAGAGTATAAAATAAAAATGTAAAAATTAAATAAAAAAATTAAAAATATTAAAAAATTTAGTTAACAATAAAAATAAAAAAAATATTAAAACTACACAAATTTTAAAAATAATTATTGAAACATTTGCATTCAATCCGCACGATTTGAAAAAAATTAAAAAAAAATCAAAAAGTTTCAATAAAAAGTTAAACAATACAATTAGAAATTAAAAAAAATAACAAAATTAATAATTTAAGATATACAAATATTAAAAAAAAAATTATGAAAAATTTCAACTTCAACTAAAAAATTAAGCAATAGAACTAGAAATTTGAAAAAATTACAAAATTAATAATTTAAATTCGAAATATAAAAAAAAAGTTACTGTGGACCGGCCAGCGATGAATCCATGCTGATTAAGGGAGATAATTCTAGAGAGAGGAAAAACCAAGTATTCCTTCACAATTACTTCAAACAATTTTGACACGGTTGAAAGTTTCGAAATTGGGCGATAGTTTGAAATATCATTTTTGCACCCATTTTTAAACACTGGAGTAATATGCGCAATTTTCCATCTTCCAATGAAGTCACCAGAAGACAAAGAGAGATTAAAAATATGACACAGAGGCTTACAAATTGTAGAAGCACAATTTTTAAAAAACAGAGAAGAGAAGCCATCACTATCTGCCTTAGCAGAAAGCTTTAGTTTCATGATACCTGCCATGACATCATCTTCCGTGATTTTCAAAGATCCAAACTCAAACGACGAGTGAATATTGTCTAATATGGAGCTGTCAATTGACTCTGAATCCGTTGCGAAATTTGACATAAAAAAATTAGCAAATAGGTTTGCGATACCAAGCGCAGAATTCGAAGAAACCCCATTATAAGCCATTAAGGAAGGGATGTCCGAATGCGATTTTTTAGATTGAATAAACTGCCAAAAGGCTTTTGGGTTGCTTTTAATACTGGTTTCAAAGTTTAAGATATAGTTATTAAACAAAAATCTGTCGAGAACAGCGAATTCCTTTGAATAGTTTAGGAATACGTTTTTATCATTTGCATCATTAGACGTCTTGAAGCGATTGTAAAATTTATTTCTTAAATTCTTCAATTTTTTCAATTCTTTAGTGTACCAGGGTAACTTGTAAACTTTTGGTTTGACCAAAGGAACCCATCTGCAACAAGCGTCATATAGCTCATTGCAAAATATATCAAAGCATGAAGCAGTATCAAAGTTAGTAAACTTATTAATCCAATCAGAACTACCGATAAAGTTATTTAGGATATCAAAATCACAAATTTTAAAGTTAAAATTCCGCCTATCCGAAGAATTTGGTAATTTTAAAAATTCATAAAATTCAACATGGAGCACCAGCGGCACATGATGCATGTCTGATGGAGATATCGGGAACATACATTCGGCCAGAGTGTGTTTGACAGCGTCACTTAAGAAAATTAAGTCTAACAAACGATTCAGTTTGTTAAAAAATTTATTAATTTGCACAAGGTCAAAGCAGCAAAAACTGTCAATTAGAAGTATCTCATGAGCAGCAGTCACATTCGATGGAGTTAATTTATTCTCTGCATCAGAATAGGACCACGAGAGTTTACTGAGATTAAAATCTCCCAAAACACAGAAGTGCACATTTGCTTTATCTAGATCCGGCAGATTTAAGATATTATTAACATGAGCTGAATATAATGAGTCAGAGCTATTAGGCGGAATATAAGAAACGCAGATAACTAACTGCTCCGGTGAACCAGAAATAGAAACACATAGCTGGTCAAGCAAGGTATCATTATCAAACAGTTCGTGCGCAAAGGAGCGCAACGTACGTTTAACTGCAATAAGTACACCACCACCTCGTTGGCACCCTGTTTTTGTTGAATCTCTATCCTTACGATAGACTTGGTAAAGTGATTGGTTGAAAAATTCTCCATCACCAAAATCCCCATTTAACCATGTCTCCACCAGAATAATCACGTCATACTCCATATGAGATGTTGCAAGAAAAATCGACTTGGATTTAGTCCTGATACCAGCGACATTTTGGTAATAAATTTTAAGAGTATGCCAATTTAAGTTATGAACATTTGACACAAAATTCGTATTTAAGTCCCTTGCTTTGGATTCACCGGTTTTTGAAAAAATTCAAATGGGCGTATTTTAACATTAATTGGCCACAGTTCAGGACTAAGTAATTTATCAACTAAGTACTCAGGAATACCTAACTTAAAATTAATACGCTTTAAAGTTTCAGTTGGCGAATCTTTTTTGACGAGACTGTAACACAAAATGCCATTCTTCTCAATTTTTGCATGCTTTGAGACGTAGTCGATGATGTTATCAGTAGTGACCGTTGGTAGGAATGATGAGAGGTGCAGCCACTTTAGACGAACAGCAACGCCAAGTTCGGAGTTATCATTGGATCCAACAATGCGCTTATGTTTATGTGCTTTATTTTTTCTCACCGCAGTAGTCCAATCTGGACTAGACGAATGCCCAGCATACAAAGAGGCTTCACGATGTATAGCAGCAGAGTCAATCGTTGGCAAAGAGACGGCAGAATCCAAAGAACGAACAGCAGCCGCATAAGAGCATGGCACATCAGCAGGAACGGCAGAGAGAGCGTGATTAGCAACAATACCACAATGAATCTTCGAAGCGGCAGTAGCAACCAGCGAGCATTGGGCGTTCGGAATTGCAGCCGGAGCAGCGGAGAGAGCGTGATCAGCAACAACAACATCACGAGGTGCATTCGCAGCAGCAGCAGCAGCAGCAGCAGCAGTAGCAGCAGGCGAACATTGGCCGTTTGTTTAGTTGCTTTGTCAGTTGCCGGTGTTAATTGATGATCGCGTGCGTTTGCGCATCGCATCGCAGCGCTGACAGCAAATCATTTATCCGGTCGCTGATAGCGGCCAACATGCGAGCAGCTGAAACGAAAAGTTCTCACTGTATGTGTGTGACCGTTTGTAGGAGTGTGTTTGTGTGTGAGTGTGAGCGTGTGACCGTCTTATCGCCGGCAAATATTGCGCCACATACAACTGTACACATTTTCTCGCATGCAATAATGTTTCCGCGCAACTCTACTCGCCAAAAGCCAAGTTTTTGGAGCTGAACTTTCAAACGGCAGCACAATCGACGCTCTCGTTGCTCTGTCATTGTGGTTGTACGTGCGCGTGTTTTTCAGGCTTTTATAACTTTCATTGCGCGCCCATGGAACGTTTCATTCACGGTGCGCGCTTCGTTCGTGGCACGCGCGTTTTACGGCTTTCGGCGTTGCTTTTTGCTTGTGTTTCTGTTTGGTTTTGCCTCTTCTTTTTTATTATTTGAATTGTAAACGGTTCTGTTTGCGAGCGCGAAATTTCAGTTAACACTGGCAATTGTATGTTAAAATATCAACGTTTGCCAGCCGTTGCCGCAGTACATTTGCCAATTTCGTGGCGTACGGTTTGAAAGTGAAGCGAGCGTAAAACACAAAATAGATCAGTTAAAGTGTTGTTTTGGGTGTTGAAAATATATGCAGTTTGATGTAAAAGTGCTTGTGACTGTTGTGTATTGAATACTTATGCTATAACTGCTCGACTAGGCGTATGAGTGATATTCTTGTGAATTTTTGGAAATATTTGAAAAAAGTGCAAAATTGCATTGCAACTACTGCGGATTGGAATAAATACAAAAACAAATAATAATTGAAATTGGCTGAAATTGTGGTAGATCTTTGGATTGTAAAGACTGCATCAGAATATCAAATACAACAATAACAACATTTTATAATATTGAATTAAAACTTCAAGTGCCGCCTGCTGCATTGGGCTGAATAGTGGATTAAAACTTGCACAAAGCAGTCTACGTGAGTTCATTAAATTTGTTTTATAAAACAATATTTGTCAAAACTTTAAGTTGTGATTAAAATTGAAAATATTCTAGTCTTTTGTTGCCATTCAAATAGGAAAGAAAACATTCACCTTAATTGGAGGAAATATAAAAAAGTGTAGTATTTTTCCAGTTTTTAATTTATTTATTTCTGATTAAATTGGGTCAATGCACTTAAAAAATGTTTTAACAAGACTGCTGGGTTAATACCAATTTCAAATTTAAAGACCAAACTACTGTTGGCACTAACGACAAATACGTTTCAAAGACTCACAGCGTTGTTGGTAGCAAAGTGTGACAAGACAAGACCCCAAGTGTACTTTTCACATTTTCAGCTCGAATATTATGTATGCAGCAGTTTTTTTTTCAGTTCAAATTAGTTAACAATAGAATACCAGGCATTGGCGCAAACTTTTGAGCCCAATGCCATTGAAAATCATATTTTCCACCTACAATGTTTGTAACCAACAGACATTTGGATGGGATTTGAACCTCCAAAACCGTTTCCCCCCAAAATTATCTAACAGTGATGCTCTTCCTTGCTTAAATGCCCAGATGGAATCTTGCTACAAAATAAGAGTTATAAATAAAAATATAAATAAAAAAATTATAAATTAATAAATTAATCGAAAAAATAATTTATTTATTTATTAATTAATAAACAAATAAATAAATGAAAAATTAATAAAAAAAAATAAAGAATAATAAACAACTAAATAAATAAATGAACAAATTCATTAAATAATTAATTATTAATAAATAACTAAGTACACAAATAACTAAATAAATAAGAGTTAACTTATTTTAACAAAATTTAAAATTTTTGTAATTCAATTTTGCATTAAAAAACCATAAAAGACACAAATGTTCTCTTGAAAAAAGCATAAATAAATAAATAAATAAATAAATAAAATAAATAAATAAATAAAATAAATAAATGAACAAATTTATTAATTAATTAATAATAAATAAATAATTAAATAAAAAATTAAATTAATAACTGCTTAACTGCTTTTAACAAAATTTAAAAATTTGTTAATCCGATTTGGCATCAAAAACAATAAAAGCCACATAGTTCTCTTTGAAAAAGCATTGAAATAAAGTAATAAGAATTGTCAATGCAGTCATTTTGACTTCTAGTGTTAAGGTTTCATGAAAATTGCCCATGAGCGGACTTTCTCAACTTAAGCCTTTGATATTCATAACTTTTCAGCAGACATTGGTCTCACAGAGGTTTTATAGTTGAGTTTATTTATAGTTGGTCTTACAAGCTAAAAATTTTCAAATTAGGTCTTACAACTCACAGTGTACAATGCAGTGTACAATGCAGTGTAATTTTATAAACAATTTATTTTTAAATTTAATTTTTAAAAGTGTATTTTCATTGCTGTTCGACATTTCATTGAATGCGCCATGCAGGTGAGAGTCAACTGGATAATCGCGTATGTGCGCTGCATACGTTAAATTTATGCCGTTATCTGTGCCATTATCTGCCGCCCTTCGTAGCAGCTGGCGCGTTTTCTCCAAAAATTGCATATGCCATGCACACGCTTGGCGCCTATGACTTACGTGCATGCGTGCAACGCTGCGTATACGTTACCTCAATAATAAACACAATGCCACGGATTCCATCAATGCATCAGTGCTGCAGCTTGTTCATTTGATCTAACTACACTTAAGTGCCACGTGTGTGTGTGTGTGTGTACATTTCAAATATAGTTCATTCAAAATATGTCAATTTTTCCCCATCAACTTTTACTTATCTACTAACTGCATTTGTTTGTTTCCATTGGGGAATTTCACTGTTGTGTTAATGACCGAAGCGTTCAACATTACAGCAAATTATCGCTCTGCACTCGCTTAAGTTTAGGTTTTGTTTTTTAGAGATTTGCGAGTGCAGCTAATACTTAGTGCCAGCTTTGTTTATTAAGACTGCACTTTTTGTTTCACTGGCTGGTTATTGTTTTTTTTTTGTTGTTTACCGGTGGGGCGTCAAGTGGCAAAACTACTTTTGTGACAGCTGCAATCAATAAAATGCGGTGCTTCGAGAAGCCCGTGAAACCGCGCACAAGTTTCTCAACATTTTTACTTGTGTTTTCATGCTTCAAATTATATTCAGTCATTTGGTTGGGGATTTTTCGGCATTATTTTTTGTTAATTGGGCAATTTATTATTCGACTGAAGAGAATGTCGTACACGAGTGTTTGAATAAGTGAGGCAAAAAGTGGTCGATTTGGTTTGTTTTTGTTGCTTTTGGGTTGAGTATATTTTAACAACGCTTCTTTGAAAGTGTAAAATAAATTTTTTTATGATTATTTTAAATAAAAACCACTATTTTTAAATAAAAATTTTAGTGCATTGTTTTTTGTGCATACAAATAAAAAAGTCATTATCGCTTATAAGCCAATGGTTTTGTAAAACTTAACAGTTGCATTTGTTATGTACAATGACTTAATAATTTTGTTAAGAACTTTTTACTAATCAATTGTATATTTGCTTTAATACAGCAGTCATTCAATTACAAAAAGCCACCACAAGCTGGAAATTTTTGTTTAAGGCAATTAACCAAAATTAATCAATTAAGACTGGGCATACCTCCTCCACCTTAGTGCTTACGTGTTAGTCATTACCAGACTGTTCAGAAACTATAAACTAATTAGAATTCGCCAAATTTGTTTTACTTCAAGTGACATGAGTGTTGATAAAATCCAAAGCAGAAGATTTATTCCGCAGATATAGTTAATTATTATTTTTATAGAGTAGTGAGTAGATAGGCGCTTAGACACTGTTCATCATAACTCGGCTGTTGGCTTCGTACTTGCCTAACAAATGCTCAGGCTTGCGACTTTTGGAAGTAGATCTGTCGAGTTCCAACATTGGATGAAGTTGCGACTTTTAACCAAATCAGCTGAATCTATTTTAATTGATCTGTTGCTTTTGTATTATCCTCCCTGAGCGTAATTTGATTGTTCGACAGCTCAAGTTCCAGTAGATCATCCTTTGTGAAGGCTTGATTACACGTAACGAGTAGAGTCAGAAAATAGCATCTCGAACGAGTCTAAACGGTAAGGCGAGTTCTTGATTGAGTCAGTGATCGATGAAAGTGGCGAGAGAGCCACTAGAATCACATTTTGTTTGCTAGGCCGAGCGACCACTACTTTACCGTTATATTTTTCTCTTTTCGCAGCGATTCCCGCAATCGCTCGTCACATGCGGAATCGCTCGTGACATGAGGTATGCGTCACACACCACTTTTCGCTCGGTTGAGTTTAATTGCGCGAGTTGCTTAGTTCATTTTGTGCATTGTAAAACCGAACTGACTCGCCGCGTGTCGAAATACGTTTGAGCAACTCGTCGCTTTTGCTCGCTATTCTTTCGGCCTAGTACCATTTTGATGTCTCGTCACTCGACTCGTTACGTGTAATCAAGCCTTGAGAGTAATTTTGCCAAGATATATTCAGTTTTATTGATTTTGTATCTATTTATTATTTACTATTATTTATTATTTATTTTTATTATTTATTATTTGTCTTTTTATTATTTACTGATACTCAAATGAATTAAAATTTTTGAACTTCATTAGAATTGCAGCTTCCGCCTTACTTTTAATAACTTTCGAACTAATAAAGTTTGAGTAATTACATTTTGACAAGTGATCAGGGAGATTTTGGGTTTTAACGAAAATATGTTTCAAGAAAATTCTGTATAAATTTTCAAAAATGTAAAGGATTAAAATTTTCAAAGGACCTTTTTTTTACAAATAGATAAAAAATCAACTTTATTTAAATTCTTGAGTCTTTCCTCTTTCATTTCATGTACGTACATATAGCCATATTCGAACAAGTTTAAGTATTTTTTTTAATTTTTTATACTTTTTATCCCCTTCAAATTTTTGAAGTTCTTCTGAAAAGACAAAGAAAACGTAGAAATTAAAAAGTGAGTACGCAGTATTACTATATTTGATCTCTAGTTTCACGCATATATGGATTTTTCCTGGTGAGAAAAATGCTGTCGCACAGTGTTATCAGTTACATCTGAAATAAGTTGTTTATACTACATTCTAAAGTAAGTAAAAAGTCTCTCAAAATGTTTTTGAATTGCACTTTTGAGTATTAAAACTATCAAAACAAATGTTCTGGATATTTTGATGTCTGAAATGGTGCGCACGTTTGTTTTAACACTAGAAATACCGCAAGTTTTCCATACCTACAAAGACTGCATCCGCTGATATCTCGAAAAACACACATCGTATTTGGTTCATTTTAAGAGTGAAACCCTACTTGTAGAACTAATTAAGGAACCCATTAACAAATTAAAAGTCATCAAAGCAAAATTTGATAGAAAAACTAAAGAAAATTCAGATATTTAAAAATTAAAAACTATCAAAATTACTGCAATGGTCTATCAACGACTACTTTTATGGATTATTTATACTTGATGGCAAGCTAACAGTATAACGGCAAGCTCTCAGTATATATTTTTTCTATATTTTGATTTATGGCACTAATACGAATAGATTTGTTTTAATGAATAAATAAATAAATAAACTTTGTGCAAGCAACTTTATTTTTTATCTTTTGCCGACTCTTCTTGGTTTGAGTTATAATACAGATTAAAAGTTTCAGGGTCAATTGAACATGCCGAGGGAACCAGTGTCCATGAAGAAGTGAACAGATTAATGCAATTTAAAATTTAAAATAAATTGTAGATTTTTAAACAGCTACAGTTTCATCTCATATGTAGTTACTTTTCATATCATAGTTTAATATTTGAAATCGAATACGTCAGATAGCGAAATATTTATGGTGAAAGGGTAACATTTCGTCCACGTCACACTTACAAAAGTCATTACAGTCTACAGCTGATTCAATGTTTACAATACTCAAGTGTTTCGAAAATGAGTGATACCCATTTATTAATAATTTGTAATGTTACCTGTTCTATTGGCGCAGAAAGTTTGCATTGTGATTGAAAAATTCCGAAAGGTTTTTTTGTCTAACTGCAACCAAAGCAGTTGTTTTGTTAACTGCAATAATGGATGTCGCCAATAGTCGCCCGACTTCATGAAGCTGGTAGACCCATAAGTGAGTAATTTTAGCAATAGAGGTCAGTAGTGAATACGGAATTTCATTGAGGGGGGGGGAGAGGAGAGAATAAGTTTCTCTAACATCACCGTAAAAGATGCCAGAAAATGATTTCATTTGTGCAGAAATTTGCCAAACAAAATATATGAAATATACTTTTAATTGGGTTTGTTGCTATTAAATGAATGATAAGTCATTGTCATACCACATGTGTCTGCAGATACTGTTATCTTATTTAGTAGCAAGAAATAAATGGTAAAAAAGTACCATATTTTTGGCTCATGTATCTACATAACAAAGTTAATTGACTACGTTGTAGAGCGAATGATGAATTGATTTCAATTGGAATTTTGGGAAATATCAAATAATTTCTAGTTAACAAAAATTTTCATCAATCAGAAATAAGTCTTTTAAAGAAGAGAGATCCGAGCAGTGGCAGAGAAGGTGACCAAAAGTCTCTTCCTCCTCTTCATTGTGGCCAATTTTATAGCCAAATAATGTCTTCTAACACGAAGACCTATTTTTGTACGAGTTCGGTTCAATTGAAACTTCACAGTTTTAAAAAAGTCAGAATTCTTGAAAATTATTAAGAATACGTTGCGTTCTTTTTAACAGCCGATATTGACCTAACTATTGTTGTCTGTTTTGATATACTTCAAATTTCTTGCTTCTCTGCAGACGCTTTTTTTTTATCAAGAGTAAAATTGTATCTAAAAAACACAAACATATTTCTAGTCAAAGCTTAGACTTAAAAATATTTTTGTTTTCCCACAGTCAACAGCGCCCAGTCAGAAAGTCTGTGATCAGTGTGTCAGTTGATTCTCGTCTCGACAAAACAGCCAACGCTTTTGAGTTAATGACCTTTGAGAGACTTTTGTTGGTTTTTATATGTAAAGACAACACAATATTCTCGACTTATTTATTCCCATATGGATATTTACAATAAAAAAATTCAATTTAATTTCATTTTCATGTGTTATTAAAATTCATCAAGATATAAGCTTCCGTTGTTGCAGTCTTTGCCTTATCGCAGTGGTTTATTATTTGCAATTTGGTATACAAAAAACACAAAAAATTAAATAGTAATAACAGTAAAACCACCAAGTGGAGGTTGCTTATTTTTCGTTGAAGGATTGAAAGTTTTATTACATTTTAACTTATCTCGTCAGCGATTACTGCCGCACGGCATTGGAACACAATGTACTAACTCAACAACAGTGGTTGAATGCTTAAGTTGGGCCAAAACTTGCTCGAAACTTTATACTAAACTAATGCAATCAGTTGCAGAACACTTAATGCAATGAGCTGCAATAACAATGACAGTTTAATTTAACTAGCGGAAATAATAAAAACACTTCATGTTGGTTTTTGTATGGGTTTTCAAAAAATTTTTTTTTAAAAGTTCATTAATTGCTTTCAACATTCAGAAAGACCGTTGTGACCGTTCATTTCATTTTTTCATCATTCATTTTTCATTTCATCATTTAAATATCTGTATTTTTTTAATATCTGTATTTTCTTTAGTATTTTAATCAAATTTTGCTTTGATGACTTTTATTTTCCATAATTAGTTCTACAAGTACGGTTCTACCAATAAGATCAACCAATACCGAGGTGTACTTTTCGAGATATCAGCGAATAGTCTTTGTAGATATGGAAATTTTGCAGTCTTTCTAGTGTTAATACTCAAACAAATGGCTTAATTAACGCTTAAGTGAACGCTGAAGTCATTTTGCCGAAGATTGAAGTTTCAGCCTCGATTGCTGCATCTGTCATGGAAAATTTTGCACTTATTTGCATTTTTTGGGCTGTCATCCATGACAAAATGTTGAGTTCAAATTAAACAAATACGAAATATATGCAAATGCTGATCACTGGCCATTCGTTGGCCATTAACAGATATTTTGAAATATTTGCTTTAATTGTTGGTTTAGAGGAAACAACGAACGAAATAAAACTAAAATAATTTTTAGATATGCAAAATAAATTCATTTGCTTATCTGCTGGTATTGAGTTATTAATTCGAGCTCTTCTTCTTTGTTTATCCTTCAGCTGTGTTCCAGTCAAAATAAGAAACTTTTGACAAATTAGGCTAAAATCAATCTTTGCATAAATATCCTAAAACCTTAAAAAGTTATGCATTAAAAATAGTTTTTGTTCTGCTTAATTTGCTGTTAAGTTAATTGAGTTCTGTTAGTTAATTTTTTTTACCCAAATGTATTTGTGGTATATTTCTGAGCATCGCAGAAGAGTAAATAACAGTTACATATATGTAAATGTCTCGCAAACCATCGGCTGTCACATGAAACTTGTCCCACTCGTGGCTAAACACACTTAACGCAAATTTGTACGCATGTGGAAAGTTCACTTTGGTTAATATTTCAATATACAAATTTGTTTACCATTTTTAATTGTAATCAAGTCATCCCTTCGGCAGCTATAAACCGGTTCGAGTCATGTGTTTGCAAATCTGCAAAAAAACCGAATAATGCATATTTTAATAAAATTAGTAATTATTTGCTTTCATTATTCGTTCGCGTGTAAAATTGATTGATACATAATTTACAGAAAAATCTATTTTCGGCTAAAGTTCTCAATTTCAGTATTGCGTTTTTATCAAAAGTGGCCAAAAGGGACCATAAAAAAATGGGCAAACTAACTTACTAATGAATAACTGAATGAGTTTTTCAATAAAATTTGCCACTTTATTACACAAGTGACCTTTGCTTGTACAGGCAGCTGGTTAATTTTGGAAAATACAAAAAAACGTTCTTAACCCTTTCCGACATGAAAATAACAGCCCGCTGTATGAATTGTATGGGCTGTAGTCCAATATATTGGACTGACTGAAAGGGTTAAAAATCGTAAAAAACGCGTCTTCCTAAAAAGGGCCAAGGATCATTTGCCAGCAATGAGCAAAAACGCATATGAAATCGTAATCGTTTTTAATCAATTGTAAGAGGAGGTAGAAATAAAAAAAAACAACAACAACCAATACCTATATAGAATAAAGTCCATATTGTGTTAAAGTTTTTGAACAATATTTTCATATTTGTATTGAATTTGGCTATAAAAACTTGCAAGTCCCAGAAGATTTTCTTTAAGAATAAAACCATAGATAAAAAGATCTTATAGGGGTTATGATGCATTGAGACCAGTAATGATCTATTGTGCCCCTACTACTAATAATTAGAGAACATCCTCTAGACACATCGACCTAATAAAATTTAGTGACTCACAGGGGATTAGGTGTTTGATATTCTCTTCTGCAAGTCAATGCTGGCCTCATTGCATCACAGTGCAGTATGTCGCACTGCAGTAGCTTAGAAATCTTCATTCCTCTTCTTCTTACCTGTGCATGTAGTTTCTCAGCTTGCAATGCCCACTTAAAAGCCAAGTAATCCGTCTTAGCTGATAATTCCTCAGTCGGTAGCATTATTTACTCCATTTGAAGTTGTAAGAATTAATGACGATTTTCAACTGTCTGAAACCCGACACATTAGATCAGCCATTTGTATTCTAGTTTCTTTCCCTGAGTCATAAGGCTTGATTACACGTAACGAGTCGAGTGACGAGACATCAAAATGGTACTAGGCCGAAAGAATTGGGATAGCGAGCAAAAGCGACGAGTTGTTCAAACGTATTTGGACACGCGGCGAGTCAGTTCGGTTTTACAATGCACAAAATGAACTAAGCAACTCGCGCAATTAAACTCAACCGAGCGAAAAGTGGTGTGTGACGCATACCGCATGTCACGAGCGATTCCGCATGTGACGAGCGATTGCGCGAATCGCTGCGAAAAAGAGACAAATATAACGGTAAAGTAGTGGTCGCTCGGCCTAGCAAACAAAATGTGATTCTAGTGGCTCTCTCGCCACTTTCATCGATCACTGACTCAATCAAGAACACGCCTTACCGTTTAGACGAAACGAGTACTCGTTCGAGTTGCTGTCTTCTCACTCTACTCGTTACGTGTAATCAAGCCTTTAGTGACCAGTGACCGCGCTGACCAACGAAGAGCTTTAGTCCAAGAAGGGCTGTGGCTGCAGCGTTTCTAGCAAAGCTGTTCGCCTTCTCATTGCCGTTTAATCCTTTGTGTTCTGGGACCTAGAAGATTTTGACTTGGATGTATGTGCCCAGTTTATTCAATGCCTCTTTGCATTCCAGCACTAGCCCTTAGATTATCTCATAGAGATAAGTGCTCTAATGACTATTTGACTATCCGAAGATATAACATTCACTCGTTTAAACCATAAAGCCATAAAAGATTTCAATGTAGTGTGTAAGTAATATGAACTAAGTAGTTTATATTTAGATCTTAGATGATATAAAGAAAAGGATTGAAGAAACCTCTTCAACAAAGCACAAAGCCAAATATTCATGAGTGTATAATGCAAAAAGTTGTATCTATCACTGTTATGTTTCAAATTTTCATTGTCATTAGTTATCATTATGTTAATACTGCAGATTGCCTGATGAGATTGTCTTAAACTTAGTTTCGTGTATCTCATATCATAGAATTATTTTTATTTTGAATTTGTTTAGTTCCGCAATAAGTCATTGCTCCTCTTAGTCTTTTAGTTTGTCAAAATTGCAAATTTTTATCAGCCACATATCAAATATTTATTAATATGGCTTAATTATAACATTTTCAACGTGCAGCCATAAAATCTTTTATTTATTAAGCTCTTGTTTTGTATTTTTATTGTTGGATGTTTTTCATTAGCAAGTAAGTATACGTAGAAAGAATCACGTTTGGGATTATTTCTTATCAATTCTATTCAACTTTATTGAAGCTCCCAGTTAGCAGCTAACATAGTTATAGAATCCAAATATAAATTCTCCTCATTCTAAATAAAACAAGAAGTTTTTATTTAGGATGTAGCGTAGACAATGATGCCTCAAAATAAAATTGCGGGTTCTCCGTACACGCCCTCTGAACCTAATCTAACCTCATACTCATCTAAAATTGCAATTATATTCGAAATGGGGAGGTAAATGGGGTCTCGACAATACAATTTGATTTTTGCTTCGTAGAAACCCAAAGGTTGACAGCCTCACAACTGCGATTGTACAGGAGGCCCTCTAGTGGTGATTTTCTGAAAATTAATTTTGTATTTTTTGCACTTAAGAATGTTGACGATCGCTGAATAAATCATTCCAATCGGTTCAGTAGTTTCCGAGATAAAACTACATTCAACTAATACTTTTACAAGTGGGGGGAAAATGGCCAGTTTTGTATCGCAGCCCCCTTAAGACTTGGATATAGCGGGTAGGCATGCTTGGAAGAAACTTTCGAAAAGGCAAATAAATGAGGGTTGGTCTTACATCTGATATGTCTGGGACCAATCTGAGAGCAGGTGAAGCCTTTTTTATAAAATCGATCATTTTGTATGGGAACTAAAACTTTTACAAGTGGGGAGCTAATGGCTTAGAAAATAACCTGTTTTGTATGGCAGCCCCCTTAAGACTTGGATATAGCGGGTAGGCATGTTTGGAAGAAACTTTCAAAAAGTTAATTAAATGAGTGTTGGTCTTACATTTGATATGTCTGGGACCAATCTGAGAGCAGGTGAAGCCTTTTTTATAAAATCGATCATTTTGTATGGGAGCCTCATTAAGGGTTAGAGATAAGGTATTAATTTGTTTTAAAGAAATGTTCAGTAGGGAAAACTAGTGGGGTCAGTCATAGATTTTAATCCTCTAAGAACAACTTCTAAGTAGCTGTGGAGCAATGTGTCGAATTTGTCAGATTTTTTGTGAACTTTGAACTCGATGCGAAGCCTTTTATCACCACTCCAGGCCTCTCAAAACTTCATAATTCTCGCTTCATTCATTTTGTATCTTTTTATTATTTAACATAAGGGGCCGTTCACATATTACGTAACGCATTTTTCGACATTTTTTGACCCCTCCCCCCCTGGTTGTAACACAACGTAACAAACCTCACTACCCCCCCCCCCCCCTAATAACGTAACGCGGGGTTTTTTTTTATAATGGAAAGTGTATAATGTAGCCAGCAATATTTTTAATGTTATAACCATCCAAATACCGTAATTATGATTATAAGCGTAAATTTCAATGTTTTTCAATATAATCCGGGTACATTAAATACATAATTTTGAATGATCAATATATAAGGACTCTCTTTGAATAGTAATATCTGTGGCTTGCCGCCATAACAGAGAAAGAGCCTATTTACACGAGGGCTTTTCCCCCTGCGTTAAAAGTCATGCGTGACGAGTTTGTAGGCTAGAAGTGGTGAGAAGTCAGCGGGGTAGGCAAACACGCACGGTCAGCGAATTCCAGGGGTTTTTTTGACATTTGCTTTGCTCTTTTTCGCACTTTTCTTCAAATTTCAAACCGGCCGGACGCTTTGCTAACAATTATATTTACATCTTCCCTATTATTTAAATTTGAGCAGTTAATAGCCATTTCAGTGACTTCTAAAATATTTTCAATAATTTCTTCTTTGTTTAAATCCATTTTCTTTTAATAATGAGAATATCACAAAAGACGCGAAAATGTGAATGAAAGAAGATTGGCCGCTTAAACGTCCAAAAAGCCAAGCAAAATTGCAAGTAAAAAGTCTTCATGTAAATGCATGAAGATTTACGCAGCAACTTCAAAAGAGAGTTGCAAAAAACGCAGGGGGAAAAAGCCTTCGTGTAAATAGGCTCAAAGTCACTTATGCCATAAGGTTCACAATGCAAGTCATTGCCAACTTTACCGAATCCGCGCGCGAATTTGAATTTCAGGTGCTGATTTTTGGGTATTTTTTCGACGTTACGTAACGCAGTCGATGACCCCCCCATCCCCGTCGTAACACTTCGTAACACACCTTTGAACCCCCCCCCCCCCTAAGAGCGTTACGTAATATGTGAACGGCCCCTAAGGATACTCAAATAAATTAGAATTTTTGTACTTCATCAGGATTGCAGCTTCCACCTGTTTTTAATAACTTTTGAACCAATAAAGTTAGAGTAATGAAACTTTGACACGTGATCAAGGAGATTTTGGGTTTTAACATACTTACATTTCAAGAAAATTCTATACAAATTTTCAAGGATATAAAGGATTAAAATTTTTAAAGGACGTTTTTCATATCTTTTTTTTACAAATAGATAAAAAACATTTTTTTTTTAATTTTGCAGCCTTTGCTTTTTCATTTGATATACATATCACCATTTTCTAACGAGGTTAAGTATTTTTTATATTTTTTTTTATTTTTTATCCCCTTCAAAATTTTGATGTCCTTTTAAAGGAATGAAAAACTGAGTACGCAGTATTTGGTCTCTAGTTTCACGCCCATGTGGATTTTCCCCGGTGTGAAAAATGCTGCCGCACAGTGTAATCAGTTTGGTGTTTTACTTACCAAATATTCTAAATGAACTTAGTTCAATCAAACTCCCCACCAAATGCCCAGTTTTTGATTCCCATGATGCCACTTAAACACGTTAGAGTTTACTTTTTCACCCACTGGCCTACGGAAACAATGAAAACTTTCTCGGCACTGTTACAACACTTCAAACAAAATTATACCACAAGCAAAAAACTGTAAACCTGTAAGTCCCCCATTGTCGATGTCATGCAAATTAGGCAATAACCAGCCAATCGACCAGTCAGTCTGACAGTCAGCTGCCAGTTAGCCACTTGGCTGGCTGTCTTTCTAGTTCATTGACATTGAAAACGCAGGCACGCAAAATTGGCTGCATCAAAAAACAAAAACAACCGCATGCGCGTACGCTGCATATTGACGGCACACTTGTCGGTTCGACACTCGATCGGTTTGTTTATAAATAATGTAGAGCACGTGCGTACCGCTACGTGCCGCAACAGTCAAAGCGACAGTCTATGTAGTTTGCGGCTACCTGTGTTTTGCTTTGCTTTTGTGTTTCGGTCACTTGTTGCATTTTAGCCAAGTTTCCGAAACGTCGACTTGGTCTAAAAATAGTCGCTCGGCATTGCTTGGAAACAAGGTTTTGCGTAAAAATTGCATAATATTAAATTTTCCGCTTCACGCATTGCACATTTCACGCTGCTGTTGTTTCCTTCCTTTTCGCTTCCATGGAAGTTATTAAAATTGTATTGGCCCACTTACGGCCGGTGAAGCCGATACGGTTAATGCAAATGAAGTTTGCATCAGCCTGAAATACGAAAACAAAAACAAAATGACAAATATTGCTTGACAACAACGTATGTCAGTTGAATTGTTATTATTTTTTGGTTTTATTTTTATTTTTGATTTTACTTTTGTCTTCCTCGAGTTGGGTCAATAATCGGCAATGGGGATTCCAATGAAATCGGTATTGGACAGTTGCGGGTAAATTAAGCGGAAATTTGGCAGTTGTTCAATTGCCCCCAGGGCGGTGCATCTGTGTGTGTGTGTGTGATTTGCAATCATTGCAAAACACCGCAAGTAAACTTTTAAACTTCAACATTCAATTCAAACACGCATCATCGATTTTCGTCCGCCCAACTGTCCGTAATGTCACAATAATGCCAACATTGAGTACGCCATATAAACACACAATAGCAACAACAACAAAAATGTGCTGCAATGAAACTGGCAATAGCCGTAACAGCGACAACCTTATTTAATGTCAAACTTAATAAGTTAATTTTAATTTTATTACTAACACCATAAGTCAATCACGTGCGCCGCGCACAATTCAATTCAGCTGCATGTCAGAAATGCGTTTTTGTTAGACCACAAGTGGAATTACTCGTAAATTGAGCGATCAGCGGCGTGTTGCCTCTTCCGCTGTCACAATGAAACGTCACGCAGTGTTTGTGCTACGTGTTTAGGGGATCGAGCGGTTAATCGTTGAGAAAGTGCCGGCGACACGTATTCAAAGCGTCTGTCAGTTGAGGTGGTATCTCAACTTGACATGGGGGAGGTTAAAGTTGAGTAATAGAGAGGCCAATTCGAATTCAAGAAGAAGAAGGATGGTCATCAAACAGGGTTTACTAGAATGTCCGTGCCTTGGAAACAGTCAGAGATGAAAAGTTGTCACAATCACAAAATTTCTTCATTGATTGAAAACAATAAAAAAAACCTCTATTGATTAAATTTAATATTTAATAAATAAGGTATACAAAAATTTTTGTATACTTATTTTTTTTTTACAATCAGTTTACATCAAAAGTTTTAGTAAGTATAAGAAAATTTTCAAAAGGTCAAAATATATAATAATTAAATAAGTAAAATAACTTACAAGATATTACATTCAAAAACTAGTTTCATAAAAGAGGGTTTACTCAAAGGTTCATGTCTCAGAATCAGTAAGAGATGACAAGTTGTGTCATAATCACAAAAAGTCTTGATTGATTGAAAAAAAATCACAAAAAATCTTTATTGATTAAAAATAATTTTTATAATTATTTTTTACTTAAAATTAGTTTATAATAAACGTTTTAGTAAATATGAAAAAATACACAAAAGGGCCAAAATATATAATATTTAAATAAATAACATAACTTACAAGAATTGAAATTCAAAAACAGTGTTTCAAAGTTTCATGTCTCAGAATCAGTTAAAGATGACAAGTTGTGTCACAAACACGAGACATCTTGATCAATTGAAAAAAAATCACAAAAAATCGTTATTGATTAAAACTAATGATTTCTTTTTCAATTAGAATCAGTTTATTCAAACGTTTTCGTAAATACATATAAAAAAATATTCTAAAAACAAAAATATATAATAATCAAATAAACGAAATTAATTACATAAAATTACATTCAATATTAATGTTCTTTGATTAACTATTGAAAAAAGTTCTCTAATCAATCGGACACCTTTCCAATATTTGCATTTAAATATTAAATGCGACCATTAAAACTTTAAAAACCACCAGACCATTAAAGATTGTTTTTGTTGATAAAACCGGATTTGATGAAGCCTTCAATTTATTACTCCATTTCACATGACTTTCGACTGGTTCTCTGCGTGTACTGACGTCTGAAAGTTGCTTGCGTAAATGCCGAATATCTGAGCTCACAAAACAAAAGAAAACAATAATGAATTTAACGCGTTTTTTCGGTTTTAATTGAGTTTACTTAATTTAAAATTCACATAAGCGATGAATTATGAAGATTAACTGAAGCAAAATTGATAGCTTTATATGCAGACTTGAGCCATAAATAGAACTTTTTTAAAGTTGTTTGCCTTATTCGAACTGCTTGCGTGAATATCTCTTCTAAACTTGTCTCGCATTCTTAGCAGACATCTGCTGAGTCTTAGTCAAGAACATACATTCATACATTCTTAAGAAAGTAACCTAAAGTTAAAACAGAATTTGGGATTTAAAACTCAATTCATTGAGTTAGTTGTAAGACTATTTCGTAGAGTATATCTCGAATATCTCAAATATCTCTCTTGATTTCTTAATTTATGGTTAATATAAAATTCTGTGAATTGGCACTAACTACAAAAATTAGAGCAATTAGAGCGAAACTAGAGGAATTACTAGAATACACAACTATCTTGCGTCGATATTCGACGATTGCTGCAATACTGACAAATGTAATAATGAAATGACAACATTTTGTAATCACGTTTTCATGTTCGATATGGTGTGTGATGTTTGTTTAGTCTATAATACTTAGAGGAAAATACTTAGGAAAACTCCAAGTGGTGGCTTGTGATGTTTGGTTAGTCTGTAATAGAGTAGCAAAAGTCCATAGTGGGGGATCTACGAAAGTCATTTGTACTACTGAGAATACTAAGAATACTATCATAGTAATATAGTAGTACTAAGAATTGAGTTTAAAACTTTACAATTACTATGTTAATGAGATAATGGGAAATTATTTATGAATATTTTAACCATTGTAAAGCTGAGAAACGTCACGCTGCTCTTCATAATCTATCGGAATTGATTAGGAATTTTAACACAGATTAAACACAGATTAAATTTCGATTATTGTCCCAATATATGAGAAGTACCTCAAATCATTGTTTACGTTCATTCAACTTTTTCATCAACTGACTCTAATAAAGTTACTATAATCTTAAACAATTTTGTATTTTTACTAGAGCGGGTTAGGTTCTCGCTCAAAATACAAAATACAACCTTCAGGCTTTACGTGTGACTTTTTCGCATGAAATATTTTCATCACAATAAATTTAGTTTAGTATTCATAATTTTTCTGACAGCAATTGTCATACCTACTGTTAGACAGATAACACCGTGCGACAACAAATTTTACACACGAAAAATTCGGTAGGTATACTCGCAAAACTAGGGGCCAAACGTAGTAAAACTGCGTTTTTAGTTTTTCTCTCTGACGTCAGGATTTTTTTTAAAAGGACTTTGAAATTTGAAGGACATGTTTATTTCAAAAAATTATTTTAAAAATTGAGCGCATTGTAGAATAACAATATGGGTATCAAATGAAAGAGAAAAATTTTTTCGTGTGTTTTGACATTTTTTGATTTTTGTCGCACGGTGTAATGAGACAAACGTGTACCAGATCATGTGCCACTAAACCGCAGCAAAGTAGTAACTAATCAATTTATTCTTTTGAGAACATTTGTTTTAAAAAGCTGATTGATCTGTTTAGATTGCAGCTTAATGAACTAAGGTTAATTGGATAATTTTCTACTTCAAAGCACGTCCAAATTTTTTAACTTCATGCTCCAATTTCTTTGTGATGTCGCTGTGTTTGAATATTTAGTTCGTTGGGTCACAAGTTTGAGGGTTGTGGTTTTAAATCACGCTTCATCGAACACCATGTATACACAAAATTTATGTATGGCATCACGCTTAATACTAGAAGCTTCAAAGGGTTCAAAATAACCTCACCAAGGTCTTTTTTAAATAATTGCTTTCTAAAAGAAAATATTCCTTACTATAAGCCAATTAAATTACAAAACTGAAAATTGTTTCAAAGGCATGTTACCCCTATTTTGTTGTATCTATATCTATCTATATGTATAAAAATGAATTTCTGTTTGTTTGTTTGTTGGTCACAAGATACTTAAACTCAAAAACTAGATGACCGATTGAGCTGAATCTTGCACAGAATGCTCGTTTTGCTTGAATCATGGTAAAGTGTGAATACGACCTGAGAGGTGGGCGTGGTACCTCCTACACAACCTAAATTTTCAATATGGAATATCTTGAAATTATAAATCGGACAACATTTAAATTGACTCCACTTTGATTGATTGGTTTATTGGCTCCATTGACTTTCAACTTGCGTGCAAGGCCACGGGGCCTTGCTAGTTCCATATAAATAATAATTGGCCGGGCATTCTAGTGTTAAGGATGTATGTAAAAAGATGTATGTATGTTGAGGAAACATGCTGGAATACGAAAATAAATGTATAAGGTTGTACATGTTGGTAGGTTGGACCAACGTTCGACCCGCCAAGAGGTAACCTGCGAATATTCATATCATTCATACTTTTATAGATACATAAATATTTACAGTTAAAGAACCAATCGAATGTTAATCACTGTTTAAATTGCTTAGTTGACGCAAGTGTTTTAAATTTCGTAAAAAATGTTTGCATATTTTTTTGTTTTGTCGCCATATTTGCAAATGTTTGTTTGGCATGCACACAATTTCTAGTTCAAGTTTAATTGTGAAGCGGCAAACAAAAATAATGAAATTAATAATAACAAAGAAATAACTCACTTTCGTGTTGAAGGTATCATTGCAATATTTGCATAAATTTGCATTGATTGTTCAACACTTTTTTCACCACCAAAGATAATTAATGTGAATTACTTACTTGTGTTTTTTTGCGGTTATTGTTTACCCACAATTGTGAGCTGAAGTTTTTAGTTTTGCAATAAAACTACATAAGTTAACAGAACAAAACAACAGCTGATAGATTTATGGAGCCAAGGCGTGGTTAACTAAATCATAAAAATTTAGTACAAACAACAAAAAAAACACTGCTTCAGCTGATGAAATGTAGTGCGTTTGGAATAAAAAGTGCATTTAAAAGCACACAAAATAGTTGCAGTGTACTAAAGCTGAACTATTTGAAAACTATGAAACTGAAACTATTTAAGATTTAGATTTGTCATCAGTACAGAAGGCTACACAAACATCAAATATGTTAAAATATGGACAGAAATATTTTTCAATATTAGACAGTACCTATTATTTTCGCGATTCGACGTTGGTTTTACATTATAAATTAATTGGAATTGGAATTATGGATTTGTGTAAAAACGATGCAGAGATACGGAAATATGGTTTTGCAGGACTGAAATATGGTTTGCGCACAATTACCACAGGGGAACTTTTTTACTTATTATTGAGCGGCATGAAAAATTCTCTCATATGCCTTGTGTCTACATTGAATACGGGATCCCCCGTGTTGAAATGTGTTTTTGGGAAAACAGTTACCAAAAACTGTCTAAAAAGTGGCACAAGTACATTACGTCACTTCGACACTCTAAGTACTCAGCAAAGTTGGTTACCTGTACTTTCTACGAGAAAAAGCCTTCACTCTTGTGACTTCTTGTTTGACAGTCAAGTAGAATTAAGTCAATAGGACTATTCACAACCTACGTCGATAGAAGTTTAACCCTCTGCAGCTCTGCAGCAACTTCGTGCATTGCTTTGGAAATTTCAAACTTGTGCCCATTGAAACAAACCACATAATTTCAAATTGTGACAATTGACATTTGAATCTTGAATTGGATTATAAATTATTTCGTCTTATAAATAAAAAAGACCTAATAAATGAAAATAAAGTAAAGTAAGTAAATAAAAAAAACTTCATAAGAATAGTTCAGTTTATTTCAGAGTGTCCGTCAGACCACCATATCAGTAATATTATTAAAATTAGGAAAAGTCGGTTACAGAGGGTTAATCTGCATCTGAATTCTTGTGGACCACTCTGAGCAGCGAATTCTAATCACCTCACAGTCTTCAACCATGGAACCATGCAGATACCACTGCAGTTGAAAAGCAGACAACGTTTTGTAAATCAAAAATACACAAAATAGAAAAAAATTGCTTTCTCTCAGGGACGGTACCGGTTATGGTTTTTATCAAAAAAAGTTAGATTTTAACTGTTATCTTTTAACTTTTATTTTTACCGACAAAAATTAAAGTTATTTTGTGCCTTTTATCACAACAGGCAAAAATAACTGTTACTTTTGACTTTTATTTAATCGGTCAAAAATAACAGTTATTTAGTGACTTTTATTTTTGGGTTAAATATATCAGACAATTTGAATTTTTTCAAGGGCCGTTTGACCGGTTAAAAAATTATTTATACCATTTCTTCTCTTTTCTACTGAAACGAAAAAAATATCATCAATAGTTTTGGAGTATATTTGAAATATTTTCGTTATGCCTTTTTGATTTGAAAATTGTAAAATAACAATTATTTTCGGTCCCTCCCTACTCTTCTTTTTTTTCTTAACCAAACCAAAAATATGTTTGTTATGCTTTTTAACAAAGTATTACTTTGTTGCTGTTATATAAATTTTTGGTTGCCATAAGCATCTCGTCAATTTTAACCTCACTTTTGCACTGCTGTTAAACAATAAGTAAAATTCACAACATCCAAATTGCGGCACAATATAATTTTATGGCCCAACAGCGCAGCACATAAACCACTCCGCTGTGTGCAAACACTCGTGCAATCTTGACGTGCGTTTTGTTTTCAACGAACATAAAACAATAAACCCACAAACCAACTTAACTGATAAACACCATCGCACTATTATAAACATATTAACTGGTAATTAAGTGAACTTTGTGGATTTCCACAAAAGCAAACACAGTAACGACAACAACTACTGCCACAGTATAACACGACATAAAGATTGATTTATGATTTTGATTGTGTTTGCATTCAATTGTAATTGACATTTATTGTGCTAATTTAATTAATGCGACGCGCACTCTGCAAATTCGACTGTTCAGCGAATTTAGGGGCAACTGGCTTGAGAGCGAGATTTTATTTGGCACAAGCCAAATGAAAATTCTTGACAAATTACAAAATGTTGGTACTTCTATCTCGTCGATCATAACATCGGCAGCAAGTAGCTCGTTGGCGTCTCAAGCTAAAAGCGGAATTAGTTATTCTGGCTGGCTGCACGTAAAGTAAACAATGAATTTGGGGGTTTTCGCATTGTTGCTGGCTTTCATTTCGTTTAACATTGAATTCCTCTTTGCTCTTCAGGCGCTTATCACTTTGTGTACAGTTTCTTATACATTTTTTGAGTTTGCCTAAAGTTTATGACCAAACGATAAGCAAATGAACTCTGCAATTTATGATCATGGCTTTGTAAAGTTTATAAATTAAGTATTCCATAAAATTTAAAAATATACTTCTTTCAGGTTGTTTGAGCTTTTAACGGCACTCAGCAGTTAAGCTGCCCGGGCAACGGTAGTGGTGTAAAATATATGATCTGAGAATGCAGCTTCGTACAAATAAATACACAAGTATGTGTGGCCATTCAAATCTTTATTAAGGTACAGTGAACCTCAACAGACAGGGTCTCCTCGAACGGGTTTTTTCTTCGGAACCCAATTTATGCAGCAATAGAATCAATAATCACAGATAGAATCTGTCCGACCCAGCGGCGGATTCAGAAACATTTTTTTGAGCGGTTTAAAAAAATAATTCTTTAATATTTTTTAAAAACCATTCAAAAACTAAAAATGCCTTTTAATTTGTATGTAGTTATAAAGATGACCCAAATATTTCGGGGGGTTTCAACCCTCAAAACCACCCTATTGAATCCGCCACTGGCCCGACCTGGCCTTTCCATGCGAGGCAAACTTCTATACTAAGACAGTCAATCACATAAAGCACAGATAGCGTCTTCTCGATCCGATTTTTCCAAAGTTATAGCCCTACCTGGTCTTTCCCTCAGGGTTAAATTTCTTAAGTAAGAAAGTCAATCACATAAATCGTGGATAGGATCTCCACGATTTGTCTTTTTTTTGTAATTTGAGCCAATGTGTACGGGATAACCCCAATTAATGTGAGGCATTGCTTTAGCTCAGAAAGGATATATAGGTTAGGAGACAGGTTTTAGAGAGAAGTGGTTATGGACTCTTGTGTTGAGCCCATCAAGATTATAGTGCTAGTGTTCGAACTGGAGTGATGGCAGCAAGCTGCTCATCGCCACTAAGCAATTACCGAAAAAGTATCGGTAAAATAAAACCACACATGCCACGTTTCAACGATGTTCCAAGGAGTCAATAGAGCTGGATGCCCTACTGTCCCCTATAAGTTTAATCGCACGGTTTTGCACCCGATCCAGAAGCTTCAAATGGGTTTTTGAAGCCCCTGCCCATAGGTGCGAGTTATACTCCATTTTAGGACGGATATAGGTGGTATAAATAATGCGGGGATCGGACGGGGTGAACTACTTTTGCACCGCTTTAAGAAGTCGAGGCACTTGGCTGCTTCTTTCGACACACTAAAAATATGATCATTTCAACGAAGATCGTTCTTAATGGACATGCCCAGAACATCAAGAGCTGCTGATTCCGCAATACTCACACCACCCATAGCCAGGGATGTGTTGGGATGTGGGCAGAATCGTTTGTAGGATAACAGGCAACATTGCCTCTTGCGGCGCCGTTCTCTCTCAATCTCCACAGAGCTGGGTTGCCCGGGGGATTACCCGAAGTGATGGCATCAGACTGCTTATCTGCTCTTGCCTGAGCAACAAGAGCTACCGATATTCTACTACCACAATATTCTACACCACCCATAGCCAAGAATGTGTTGGGATGTGAGGAGACTCGATGGTGGTAAAACAGGCAACATTGTGTATTGTGAAGATTAAAATCGGCCCTGTTTCCCTGATTCATATGGCGCCGTTGTCTCTCAATCTCCACAGAGCTGGGGCGCTTTGTGGAGGAGTGTGAGGGATGTGGCTTCCATCGGAAACCAATTTATTCAATTACACAGATAGCGTCTCCTGATTTGGTTCTTTCAACGGATACATATTTTAACACTATTTACTACTACAAAATCTGTCACATCAAGCATTGGTACAGTTTCCATGACTCGATTTCTGGTTTAAACAATTATTGAAACCTTTCAATTTCTTTACCTTTTGTTTGTCATATGTTATGATACAACTTTTCAACAAAAAAGAACATTAAAATTGAAAAACATAAGCGGTATTTGTATATTTGAAAACTAAGCATAGGTCCCGTTTTTTGCTACTATCTCATATTTCAATTCTCAAGTCTGGATTTGTACGCACAACCATCTGACTGGTGGTTCAACGTATTAACTGGACACTGCATCACGTCTTGTTGTGCATGTTTTCTGCTCTTCAAGTGATTGCAGCTTTGAGTCTCACATCAAGAATCTTCAAATCCACTATGAATCTTGTGTCATTATTAGTATAACTTTTGTTTTTTATAACTCTTTGTCTGTGTCAAAATTGCCATTTACAATTTGATTTGTTTACATAAAAATTCAAAATGAAAACTTATAGACCAATTTTCCACGGTTTCACTTGCATTATTGGCTTGAAGTGTCTTCAATTCATTTTCTTACGATCGTATTTTTCATGTTTACCCAGAGTAAAGGATTACGATTCCGATTATAATGAAAATACTGGTGGTTATAGACTTTTATGTGAGTAACAAAATATGAAACAGTCAGTGAGACAACCTACGATAGATTAAATATTATTTCACCACTTAGCCGGCGACTGTGATCCCATCTGGTATACTCTCATACTATCAATAAATTTTACACTCGATGCGATGATTTTCATTTACATGGTACGGAGTACGTCTAAGGTGAGCGCTTCGACCCCCAGTTGAACTGTATGAATTTAAACGGATCCGATGTTGTTTAAATTGAATCGTCTACTTGAGTATAGAACGGTGCGGTCCAAGAGCGTTTAGGGGGCTATCTGGCAGTACCCCTCCTGGTGTTAACCAATGCGGCAGTAGCATTTTTTGCCTTAATAATTTATCCCATCGGAAGCTCAAGAACAAGTTACAACTACCTTTTCAATGTATTTGGGTTGGGTAATGTAACAGTGTCGCTTATGGCAAGATCGAGAGCCAAAAGATTACTAATTTTTCGAATACTGCAGTTATATATCTGGCATTAGTGCCACTCTATCATCGTTACGAAGACGCGCGCCGAAGGTATTACGAAAATCGAATGGAAATGAATGACTGGTAGCAGAGCTCTATGGACTTCTACAAGCAGGGTCGCAGTCTACAGCGCCGGTCTTGTACATTCTCAGCCATAGGTTGCTTAGAAAACCTGTCAAGAAGTTTGTGTTTCGCTATCTCGTCACGTGTATATTTTATATAGATTTTGGGAGACGGCGTTTGCTATTGATAACTTTTGTAATTTTCTATTGTGTGATAAACAGAATAAAAAGTAATTACAAACGATAACTCGGTGGTTTCAAAAAGTAATGATTTAATATTCATAAAATGCCAAAAACGCCTTTTAATTCGTATGTAGTTTTAAAATTGATCCTAATATTTCAAAACCCCCCTGAATCTGCCACTGATGGCTTTATTTAACACTAGAAAGACTGCAAGTTTTCCATATCTACAAAGACTATATACTATACTATATCCTCTTATATCTCGAAAAGTACATATCGGATTTGGCTAATTGTAATTGTAGAACTAATTGTAGAACCTGATAAGAAAAGAAAAGTCACTGAAAGAGAAGGAAAGATTGGGATTAGTAGTGGGATTAGTGATGGGATCGATGGATCACAGAATACAGCACATATCTGAACAGGGACCAATGAATGACTTTTTGGAGCATTTTTCAGTAAGTCAATTGAACAAACAAATTTCAGAGAGATTATTATAGAGAGAGATTATTGGAGGGCACAAGCACGTAGACATTGCTGTCCACTTTACCAGAACTATTGCCTTGCCCCTTGAATAGCAGGTACCCGGGCTCGCGCTACTTAGTAGATTAGAGTAGATTTTGCCAGCTTTTGACATCAAATTTTTTTCATTCAACGGGTCCGTCACTTTTGTTTTGTCCGTCACTTTATGATTGACTACTGAATCACTCGAGTTCCAGTAGCTCGTCATCTTGTTATCCAAAAGCTGGGTATTCACTAATGAAGTGAGCAGCAGTTTCATCGTTTTATGGACACGTCCCAGATGGCCGAGGCACGTCCCCTATTTGGATGAGTAATTGGTTCGTCTAGATTGACACCCATCATCAGAGACACATCTGTGGTCAAAAGCTTTAACCGCCTAAGTCGAAAATTGCTGTTTCGAGCAATCTCGTTTTAAAGTTTTAGCGCGCAGTGTGTTCGTTATGGGAATGCGAATAGGTTTTTTTTAATAACTTTTTTATTTTAAAGTTATAAATTCCCCGATTCAACACAAACGTAAAGCACAGTTATGGGAACGTGGTGGCATCCATAACTCAATTTCATCTTAAGTCGACTTAAGCGGTTATTGCTTTTGACCACAGATATAGCAAAGAAACCAAGACCAAGAATGTTCTGCACCTATTTACCAGTGTCCCTGTCAACTGTTCTGTTGTGAAAACGCAATGATTCTGATTCTCCATTGCATTTGTAATATTTAAAAAGTAAATTCACAGCTCTCACTGCGTCCATGTGTGTTTTCCCAAATAAAATAAAAATTGTTGACAATGTAATTTCGTAACGATTACCTGATTACCCGAATACCCTAATGGTCGGATAGTGAAATCTCAAATGATAATGTTTCCTGCCATGATCGTTAAATCAAACCTTTAGAATTTGACTACGTGATCAAAGATTTACTAATGATTATGATTTGCAAAATTAGTTAATAGATGATTTCTCTACAAGTTTATTTGTTTTATTTTATTCAAACTGACGTTGATATTTAACATAACTTCGTGTCAGCAGTTAATAGTCAAAATGAATTATTTTTGCTGTCATTTTTTTATCGATTCATTTATTAAATGTATTTCTTTTATTAAATTAATAATTAATCTTTAATTAAAATGTAATATATACATGATTTTAGATTTAGATTTTAGATATATTTTATTCTTAAATTTACTTAAATGTCTTTTTACATAACACTAAAGTGTTTTTTTTTTTAATTTTTAGATCCACTTCGCATGCTGTCTTATAGACCGAGGATAATATGAGCGTCTAAAGTAAACCATCTGTGACCAAACCTGGCGCTATTTCCTACAACAATTTCGGCACATAATACTAACGACAGCCAATAATTTCAAAAATGGCCTTCATAAAATTGCCATGCTGTAAGTTTACGTCATAAACTTAATAAATAATGTCTAAATGAATTTACCTATATAAGATTTTTCTGTAAATGTAAGGATAACATTTAATGTAATTAAAATGGAGAGGTGAATGCAGTATCACCATTATATTTTGTTTTTGTTTTTTGGTTTTGATTCTAAATTTTGTATTTTCTGTACTGAAAAAGTGTAGAGATAGTTTCATAAAAAATAGCCAGTTTTTAATGACAGCCCCGTAAGTCTTGAAGAGGGTTAATATATTTCGCAGAAACTAGTGTCCGACCGAATAATCGGTTTCGACCCAAATAAGTGGTTTCGGTTTCAGTTTCGGCCAAAAAATGCCCGAACGGCTGAAACCGAAACTTTCTAGAATATATTTTACATTTTATTGTGTAGCAGATATATAGTGAAAGGAGGAGTAATTTAAAGGCCAAGGCAAAGGATTTAATGTCCAAAGAGATTCAGCCAAAGACTTGGAGAAAAAGTTAGATAAAAAATCGTCCGTGCAGGCTAAGGATTCGATGTGCATATGTATTTCGAAAGAAAATAATGCACAGACGAAAATCAAACAATTTTTGCGATTAGCTAAAACCACATCTTAAACACATTGATGTCATGTTTATGAAAAATTAAATACTGTAAAAATCACAGCAAATATAAATAGTGCAGCAATATCAGCACGCAATAAGTTTTGCCAAAAACTACAATGTGCCAATCTAAGGGCTAAAACACAATTTGGCTATCAGCGAACATTCGTCGGCGGCGAATTGCTTTGTCGATGTGGTTTCAGCCAGCGAAACACAATTACGTCAATGGCGAAATATCGCTGATTGCGGGCTGAATTTCGCGCTGTAAAACTCAATTGTCAAGTGTCAAACATACGTCAAAGGACAAATGGCGCCATTTTATAATTCAAATAAATTGTGGAGTTACCTTGTTCGAGGCATTTCTCACCATAAACAATCATTAACGGAGAAGATGGTAGGTGCCTGCCAGGGTTCGGACCTGGCAAATCCAAAATCGTAGTGACAAATGCCAAAAAGCGTAGTGAAACTAAAATTTCCGTAGTGAATTTTTGAATTTAGACCAATCCAATTAAATTGACATCCATGCGTTGATCGATGCGTTTCAAATCCTGCCCTAATTCAGCGACCGGGATTATAAAATGTGCACATTTTCTCCACATTTTGCCTCGGAAAAAATCGTAGTAGATTGGGTCTCAAGCGGAGTCGAGAAGCAGAATTAAAAATGTTGTGAAAACCGTAGCAGATTCACTACGATCGTAGCAAAGTCCGATCCCTGGTGCCTGCTTCAAATTTCACCACGAAGTAATTCAGTTTTCATGGATCCAGTGTCCCCAGTTGAACTTTAGAATAAGAACATTTTGTAAAAGCAAAGCAAAAGCTGAAATAAGTGAGACTTTTTGTTCTAAGCCACATCGAGAACGTTTTTGCTACACAGTCTTACATTATTATCTCATGTTGCTAGAATTATCTGCTACCTTACCCAAGATTTAGTAGATAACGTGAAGGGCAGCATTTTTGTTCCGATAGATAATGAGCCAATCATTAATTTGCACAGATTTAGATTAGTGTTAGAGATTGGTTAGCAGACCATTTGTTTTAATTTAAATGTCAATTCTTTTAATTTTGCAAACAGCTTAAATTCGTAAGCAATCACTTTATTGACATCAATATATTTTTTAAAACAAGACTGATTTTAATTAAAGCAAATTGCATAACACAAATAATACATGTTATTTGGAAACGGGCGTTCATTGTACAAAAATATCTGTCTAAGAATTACCCTCCAATTTGGTCAATTCTTCATACACAGTGGACATAACCTTATATTCAATGCGCAGCAATGCTGCTTGTGGCAGTTGGGCATCGATAATTTTTCGAGCTAAACTTTCAAACAGCATAGATGTTGTATTTCTTTCATTTGGAGTAGCTGCGAGTTCTTTCACTGTGCCCACACATTCTTGCCGCGCTACTGTTTTTTCTGCATCGGTTTGTTTCTTCGATGTTTTGTTGCGTTGTGAGCCACTAGCCGATTCATTGTCCAGGAAGGGACTACGTGCACAGTCTGTAAAACCTGTGGATGCGAAGAAATGGGTAATTGAATCTTCATCGAGCGCGGCGTCCTCTGAGGCACTTTCAAGAGTTCTACAAAAGAATTAAAACCACATAATTAAGACAACAGATTTTGTTAAGTTGGCGCTACACTTACTCCTCTCTTATATCCTTTAGTCCATCTAAGAAGCTCATTTGGTCCATATATTTCCACCTTTTCTTCTGACTGCCTGATTTAACGTTCAGTCCTCGTTTTCGCCTTTTATACGTGTCGCGAATCCCCCTCCATCGCTTTCTGCATTCTTCGACTAGATTTATTCATTATTAAACTTATTATTTTAACTTATCATTTTCGTCTACTTACCGTTCGAATCGCAATTGTGCGCAATTTTTTGCCAGATTTTTTCCTTTTTCTGCATATTTCTATATTGTCCATGAGTCGTATTGTATAATATTTCATGCTTTTTTACCTCCTCTATTAAATGTTCATTGAATGTTTGCATTTTTCTTAGTTTTGTTGTTGAAATATTACAATAGTTACAATTGCGTCGTCTTGGCGTTTTCGCTTCTTGACAAACAGCTGTTTTCAGTGCAAACGGCGAAGTCCTTCTAGCGAATATTCGCAGCGAAAACTTTGCTGTCGCTGTGGTTCTGCGGCAGCGAGTTTTCGCTAACGAATATTCGCTGTCGCTGCGGTTCTGCGGCAGCGAGTATTCGCTAACGAATATTCGCTTGTGTCATGAGCACCCAGTGGCGATGGGGATGCCAGATGTGATACATTTTTGAAATAAAAGCTGGCAGTTTGAATGTGTCCGAGGCCAGTACTGTTTTTGTTTGCTTTGTAAGATTAAAACTATTTTTTGATAAAATTTCGCATACACAAATTTTTATTGTTAACATTGTAAAATACCTTGGAAAATGCGTATATATGATAATTGCAAAAGCGTGACTGCCGTTTACAATAAACTGAAATGTCAACGCGTTGCATGCTAATAAAAAACGGAAACGTGTAGTTACCAAAAATACGTACAAGCACGCACAGCCGTATATACATATGTACACGCATACAAAATGGTAGACATTTGTAAAAATTGACAAATAATAAAGTGCTTATTGAAAAAGTCCATATTTGCACAAAAAGTCAATCTGCCATTTTTTTTTCTGACGTTACTTTGTCATTCAATTGCATCACTTGCGAGTGCGGCCTGATGCGACGGCAGGTAGGCAGCCAACGACTTGTGGAAATCTGTGAAAGAGATTTCAGGTTCACACAAGCTTACGAACGTTTCATTTTAAAGAAATTTGCGATTTTTAAGTACAGGAATTTATGCAAATTTTATGACTAATTTTTACGATTTTTTGTTGCTTTGTCTTTAAACAAATCAGACACACACCTACCAGCATTACTTGGAAGGTTTGTGTATAATGAGTTCAGTGTAAATTTTAGCACCGTTGATATTTCACTTTTGTTCTCATAAAGTTCAATGTCGTCTGGTCCATTTGTCTTGATTGCTATTGTTTATATCAATCAACAGATGCATAGATCGAAGAACGAACGCAAAATACTAAAAATTTGTTAACTTGAACTTTATTTTAAAGTTCAACTAGTGACCTCATTACTCATTTGTTGATGTTAAAGACTGTTTACTCTCTTTTTTTATAATATACTGGCTGGGCCCCGCGGCTTTACATGCAAGTTTGAAGTCAATTGGGCCAATAAATCAAGTTCTTCTTAACATTTTGTTGATCCCATCAGATTTTTATGAAAAAATACTTGTTTAATTATTTCTTTCACCATATTTGAAGTCAATTGGCGCATTAAATCGTGTTTCACCACACAAACACTTAACCCATCGTTGAGCCTCAATTTTCATAAAAGTGAAAAACTCTTGTCGAATTATTTCACATGTTAAGTGCTTTCACAATGTTTGAAGTCAAAAGTCCCATAAAAATTTTTTTTCTGCATACATACTTTTAACACTTGGTTCACACTGTCAGATTTCAATTTAAAAAATGAAAAACATGTTTCGAATTATTTCTCACTAAGAGTACTTTCACAAAGTTTGAAGACAATAGGCCCATAAGTTCATGTTTTTTCACAGTTTCTCCATATAAACTCTTAACCCGTCATATTTTTCGAAAAAATTAAAAACACGTATCGAACTATTTTACATTTGAAGTACTTTTACCAAGTTTGAAGTTAAAAAGCATAAAAGTCATGTTTCTTCATACAAATTTTTAACCCTTGGCTTACTCGTTTAAGTCTTGACTTCCAAAAAAGAGAAAACCATGTCGAATTTTTGATTTAAAGTTTTTTCTCCAACTTGGAAGTCCAAAGGTTAATCGGTTCAAGGTTTTTTCGTAGTCTTTTGGTATACAAACCTTAACCCTCGGTTCACTCCGCTAAATTATGATATTCGAAAAATTGAAAAATTCGTGTCGAATTATTTTTGAGTATTTTCACCAAGTTTGAAATCAATAGGCTCATTAAATCTAGTTATTTCATACAAGATCTTAAGCCACGTTTTGTCTCTTCAGACCCCCGAATTAAAAAAAATCCTATCTTAGCGGAAGTTTATTTTTCACGATGTACCTAAAGTTCAAATGTCATATCTTTAGCTTTGGCGGTTTAAGTTTCCCTCTTTGGCCAGAACTTTATGTAAATTTAATAATTTGTCTAATTATTGCTGAATTGTTGTAATTGCTGTTGAATTTCCTTGTTCTAAGCCTGTTTTTTTATTAATTTTACTGAATCACAAACATTCATGGTTATATTTTTGTTTAATAATTTTAAAACAAGCTTAATTTTGCTATCATTCACTAAGTCTGTAAGAACCTTTGGTTCATTTACTTAATTTGAATAAACATTTAATTTAAATTAAAAAAAATTCCTCACAAAATATTTGTCAGGCATTTCCTTATTTTTAATGTAATTGTATGAATTCTATTTTTTAAATATTTAACAATTATAATAAATCGTAATATTTGTATGCAAATCCTAAGTAAATCATTTTCTAGCGATTACTTAATGAAATTAAAAATGAAATACTCCCTTAAAAACTATTTACAACTCTTTCTTTCTTTTTCTCATCACATTCCATCAGTTTTTGATTTTTATTTACAATCTTATATTACATTGTATATGTTATCAGAAACATTTCGGACAAGAATTATTGAGAAGTAATTTTAATTACAAAAATCATATTCGGTTTATTGTTTGGTAATTATTGATTTCTTGCTGTCAATCTTCGTAGTGTCCATTCCCAAGCGAGTCAACCTGGCCATAATGCTCTTCATGGCATGTCTAGTCAGCTACATGACGCGAGTCAACCTCAGCATCAACATCATTGCCATGGTCAAGTCCACAGATGCCAACTCAACGGAAGGACTACCCGATGTAAGCTTCAGCCACACTGCAACTTGAAAAACTTGTATGCAAAAATACTGATTTTTAATGGTTTGCAGTTCGGACCACGTTACGAGTGGAGTCAACACGATCAGGCAATGCTGTTGGGCGCCTTTTTCTATGGCTACATGATAACCTCGTTGCCGGCCGGCATGTTGGCAGAGAACTTTGGCGGCAAACCAGTGGCCGGCTATGCGTGCTTGTTGGCTGCGGTGTTCACGGCGCTAACACCGCTGGCAGCCACCTGGAATATGTGGGCAGTGTTTGCGCTGCGATTCCTAATTGGATTTGTGGGTGTAAGTAATGAGAGACGGTGATTATAGTTGGTTTTAACTGGACATATCGGTCGTTTGCTGAAGGTTTAACATTTTCAAGTCAAGTCAAGTGTTTTATTTTAATATTCATAAAAAATTTGCATATTAAAATTGTTTTCTTAGTCGATCTAAAGGATCACAATTCTACAAAGGACTACAATTCATGAACAGATCTCCATCTGGTATCGCTAAGGATCCAACTGAGATTCCTGCGTGACCAGAGATCAACATAAAATGTAGTGAAAAACTTGACCTTAGTTCTCCGGATTTTCTGTTTTTGAGTTGTAAGGTTCTTTTAGCGAACGATCGATATAAACATTTAAATGGCCCAAACACATTCATGACGCCAGCGACACTTTCACATAACTTCAAGATGACATTCACTTCGATCGTCGCCGTGCAGTCAACTACGTGACTACAATGAAAGCAGCAGCAACGTTATAACAATCATGTTTTGAGCTCCTAAACACAAAATTTAAATTGCTTTCGCAATCCTCTTTTTAAACATTCGTCTATATCCACTTCACAGTTGCACAATCAATTTCAAACAAATGGCAATGTGAAATAATTTTTAGAATTAATATGTTTTAACTGATATAATAACAAATTTATAATTGTTCAAAACACAGCGAAAAAGAAGAATAATTCCATAAAAAAATCTGTTTTGAATAAGCGATGTAAATTTTTTGGGTTTTGTGGCCTAAGAAATAGAGAATAGTTCTATGTTTGGCGATAGTGACAGTGCTGTCGTAAAAATAATCGTTTTCATACGAACGTCTTCTAAATTTTGAGAGATGCAGTCATGTCGCTGCCGTCGTCTATATGTTTGGGGCCTAACATGTAAAATAGTTTAATATTTTCAAAACATTAATGACCTCAAATGTAACTTTTCTTTTCAGGGCGTTATATATCCATGTTGTCACAGTAAGTAAAACGAAAAATCAGAAAAAATCATAAAAACAAAAACTCCCAGAGTTAAGTTTTCACGATCCTCAAATGCGTATTTTCGTCTCACGACGGGTTAACATATACATATGTAATTATCTTCTAATTAAACTCCTATATAATGTTTTAAACCCACAACTAAATCCCATCTGTTTGCATTAGTATTTAATTTTTTTAATTAAACAATCAAGAAGATAATTCATGCAATTGAGGAATATACCTACACACATATATGTATATACATATATATGTACATAAAAATTAAATCTTCAAATCCACATCAATATTTCATATTCACAGATTTGATCTCAAAATGGGCGCCGCCCGACGAGAAGGGCAAATTCGTTGCCTCACTTATGGGCGGCACTTTCGGCACCGTCATCACGTGGCCCATTAGTGGCTTGATCATCGAGAATATGGGCTGGGCCTGGGCTTTCTATATGGTTGCCATATTTGTGTTGATTGTCACAGCCGCGTGGTTCTACATCGTCGATGACAGTCCGTCACAGCACAAAACCATCAGCCTCAAGGAACGCGAGTACATTGAAAAGAGTCTGGGCGACACAGTGAGCAAGAAGAAGGTGTGTGTGGGCGTGGCTGTAACACTGTGATTATGCATATTTTACATTTGATTTTTCCGTTTTGTTGCCCACAGAGATGGCCGCCATACCGCAGCCTCGTCGTGTCGCCACCATTCTGGTCGCTATTGCTGCTGCACTATGGCAGCATGTGGGGTCTATTCTTTCTGATAACAGCAACACCAAAATTCTTGAGCGAGGTATGCACACCAAATCGTCGCCTGAGAAAACAAATGTCGTATGTCTTACTAGGATCAATGGAACATACGACATTCGTTTTCTAAGGCGACGAAACGCTCAGCTGGCACAGTGACACTTGAACGTTTCTCGTCTTCACTTTCCTCCTTCGTTACAGGTACTCGGCTTCAATTTGTCCTCGGCCGGTTTCTTGTCCAGTTTGCCGCATCTGGCGCGGCTGTTGTGCGCCTTCGGCTTTGGCGCCATCGCCGATTTGATACGCAGCAAGGATTGGCTGAGTGTGACGCGCATGCGCAAAGTCTTCTGTCTGCCCTGTAAGTGAAATATGCCTCGTTGCGGTGTCTCTTTTAGCTAATGGCCGATCGTTTTCAATTCATAGCTCACGTCATTCCCGGCCTGTTCCTCATCGTATTGGCCTACTTCGGCAGGGATCCCTATGTCTGCGTGGCCATTATGACCATTTCGCTGGGTTTCAATGGTGCCGCCACGGCATCAAATTTGCAAAATTCGCAGGATTTGGCGCCCAACTTTGCCGGCACACTGTATGGCATCATCAACTGTGTGGGCACAACGCCGGGCTTTTTCTCGCCCATGATTGTGGCAGCCTTTACGGAGGAACAGGTAAGAGTTCGATGCACATTTAGCGCTTCAAAACATTTGACAAATTTATTTATCATCCGGCAGAACACCATTGACCAATGGAAGTGGATATTCCTCATAGGTGCGGGTGTCTACATAGTACCCGCCTTGATCTATTGGGTATTCGGTTCGGGCAAAATTCAAAAATGGAATGAACTCGACAAGGATTCATCACGTGAAGAAATCACCAACACGAAACTGTAGGCGGACTTTTTGGACGCCGTCAAGTTCGGCGCTAATGTTGCATAGTATTAAACGCATTCAACTATGACGAAGTTAATTTTAGTGTATTATTTAGTGAATCGCCTGTGACCACTTTTTTTGGTGGATAAAACAAAAATTTCTTTTGTTGTTTTATATAGTGAATTTTATGTATAAAAAAATTTAAATACAAATTAAAATAAAATAAAAGTTGCCTCAATATTTACAATAAAAATAAACAATGAAAAATAGGAGAGAAGAGGAAGAAGAACAGTGGGACAGTCAATAATAAAGCCCAGCAAAACATAAAATAATTTGTAAATGGAATTAATGATGATTAAGTCTTGACACTTCTTAAGATTAAGATTATTCTAAAAAAATATTACATAAAAATCTATAAAATATATTTTCTGCGTAGCTTAACGAAATTCTTATAAAAAATAAAACTTGTAAAAAAATGGATCACTGTATTTTATTTTTATTTTTGCTAGGATTTTATCAGTTGGTCAAAATCTAAGAAAAAATAATAATTAATTGTAGAATGTTTTTTATTTAAAAATAAAAAAAAAACAGTTGAAAACACAGTTATTGGGTTAGCATAGTTTGGGTTCGAATAGATTGGTTAGGTTTCTTATTGTTGAGTGAAATTTAACACCAGATTGTTAAATGTTGATTTTTTTTCGCTTACAGCTATAATTTGTTGACACAATCAACATGTAGAAACCACTACCCTTTACTCATTTCTTAAAAACAAATAAGTTTTATTGACTATATTCCTTCGAGCCACCATGATTTCTTTTTTCAAACTGGCATTTTTCTTTATTTTGAGTGAAACATTGTCAACAATGAAGCGACCAACTGCTGCCAGCCATTTGGTTGTGGCGCAATAAATGCCAAATTGCGTATTAATTGCTGAACATAGGCACAAAAAGCACAATTTTTTAAATTATAATAAAGCTGTGAATGAATTTCGCTGGAATGCACTTTTACAACATGTTACTAATTTAATTAACAACCTGTTAAATGAAGTCAGTGTAAATTAATTCTGGAAACAAAATATCACGTGATGCGGACACATATATGACGGCAACAAAACAATAAATATTTTGTTGACATTTGTGATGACTGTATCAGGCAAACATATTTATTTTTTCAACCGAAATAGAAGTGCTAATTTCTGTAAGTAATCTGAACTAAATATGAATTAATGAACTATGATAATGTCATGAATCAGCGTACAGCCAACTAATTGATTTTTCTTCAATAAATTTTAACTGTAGTGAACTTTTTAATGTGGAGAATGTTATTGTAGTGGACTTAAGTGGTATTTATGATTTTTATAATAATCATTTATCAAAATAGTCATAAGTCACTAAATCATTAGATTACATCAAAACTAGAGAGGAATTCGAAATGTTTTTAAAAAGTTAAAGTTTATTAATAACTTTGTGTATCGTTTAATATAAAAAATTTAAATTTAAACAGTAGGGGAATTCTTTGTAAGGTGCCACTCTTTGTAAGGTGCCACCCCTGCTCGATTTCGATGTTCCAGCAATCCAAGAACAAAAATTCCTATTGTCATTTAAGGTATATATGTCAACATCAATTCTAATGTGGTTTTTGTGGGAACATACGCAATGGTACGGTCTGGGTAAATAAAAGTGTCAAATTTGGTTAAGAAAAAACATAAAAATTAAAACTGAAGGTTTTTCTTGCGGTGAAAAAGTAACCAAAAACTTATAAAAAACTAAGGTAAATATCAGTGTTGGACTTAATTTTTAATGGTTTTTCATAATCCGAAATGATATCTGAGCATATCGTAAAAGGAACAAATTTATACAATGATTTCCAAAATACCATAAAAATGTAAAGTGCCACCTTTTTTTCTTTGTAAGGTGCCACCCCCCTTTTTTCATTGTTTTGTGGTCCTATATCGGTATAATGACTTTTTATTGCTCGGAATCGTCATTACAATGAATTTAAAGTGTTCTTAGTCTAATTATCTTAGTATTAATTATCTATTTTTCTCTAATCTTATCATGAGGAATAAATTAGTTCAGTTTTGTTTATCAATTTCCATACAATTATTCGTTTTATTCGTTACCATTCAATTTCCATTTGGCTTCCGGTCATTTTCTATTCAATTCAAATTAAATTCAATAATCTTTCGTAAATTTTCTAAATCATTCATTTTTGCTTGAGATTTTTACGTTTTTAGCGGTTTTTTTAGGGGGTGGCACTTTACATTAAAAAATTTTAGGGTGTCGATTTTGAACACTTTGGGAAATTGGCTGTAAAATTCGTAATTACGAAAAATTCAATTGAAGTGTTACCTTGGATCATAGCCCCTTTAACCCTCTTTCGAACGTTATATTAAAATTGGCGATACGTTAAATTTCTAACGAATTATGCGCAAAAAAGCTATGGGGTGGCACCTTACAAAGAATTCCCCTACAAGTGAGGTTTTTTTATATTGACGACTTAAATATTGACAATAAATATTGAAACTAAATCAAACTGCAACTATAGTTTTTAGTTCTGCTCACTATGAAACCTATTATTAACTAGTCGACAATATACTTTTTATTTCAATTATCTATTTAATTGCTTAGTCATTACTAGGTATCGGATTTATATGCAAAAACTATGAAAAAATCCAAAAATATGCTAAATATGCGAACAAATACAAATATGCAGTCCATATGTTAGCTCATTCTTAATATTTTTCAATAAAAATAGTTTCTGTCTTGGTCCCGTTCAAATCGGAAGCTCCAAAAAATATGCACTTGCATATACTATACATAATTCCGATCCCTTGTCATTACATGGGCATCATTAGTTGAATTTATTTTTATTGAACATAGGTAAATAAACATTGAATAAGCCGAAACTGAAAAATATTGTTAAGATTTGTTTTAAAAAGTGCGTCCACGTTAAAATTATTTCAATTATAGTTGACTCGAATTGAAAATCAATTGCATAAATTCTGCCGCACATACCGAATCTAATTGAAAATGCATTCAAATTGGATTCGTGTACTTTGGTTTCAACTTTTCCTTGCTTTGCCAACCATTTGGTTGTAATTTAATGCCATCATATTGCTTACCAACTGTGTAGGCTGCCATATGTACGGAAGTTTCATGGTACTTCAGATATAGTAGTCGGTGTAATTATGTGGCGTTGTTGAAATTAAAAAAAAATGCCATTCCATAAGGAGCCGTTACACGATAAAAAAGGTTAGATAAATTGCAATACCAAAAATCATTAGTAACATGGATGTCTTTATTTCGTGCAACAAAGAGTAAGGTTTGGTTGGTAACCGAGTTTGTTTTTTAGTTCTAACTTTTCACAGAATAAAGATATCGAAAAACCGAAGATACCGTTGGAAAGGTGAACATAAAATGCAACTTTTTTATGAAGACAGAATAGTGTTTGGAAGTTAGTGGAAGGAAGGGAGCGGACATACAAGGCAAAGTCTCTGATTGCGTTCAACCTGGCGAAGGCCAGAACGATCCTTGTCCCTGTCCAATCCAAGCTGATGCATAGCCTCCGCGCGGCCCTTCTGGATAGCTATTTGGCATCCGCTGAATAGTGAACTAATGTGTGCAGCGAGTCCTATCCCCAGGACTTAAAATTTGGGTTGTGCGCAGGGTTTGGTGCCCGCCACGGAAAACCAAATACCAATGAAAGCCAAAAAGCAAGCCTCGGAAGGAACCCACAATGTTGACGACCACAGCAAACGATTCAAGGACCATGATTTGAGGATATGCACCTGGAATGTCCGGACCCTCTATAGGGAAGGTGCCTCTATCCAACTGGCGGAAGCCCTCACAAAGTGTAAGGCTGACATCACCGCCATCCAGGAAATGCGATGGACAGGACAAGGTTGCTCCAAGCGAGCAGACTGCGATATCTACTACAGCTGCCATGCGGAGAAGCGCGAATTTGGCTGCGGATTTGTGGTCAGCAAGAGACTTCGCCACCACGTCTCTCGGTTCACTCCGGTGAACGAACGGCTGGCTTCGATCCGCATCAAAGCTAAATACTTTAGCATCAGCCTAATTTGCGCGCACGCCCCGACGGAAGAGAAGGACGATGCGACCAAGGATGCCTTCTATGCGAAGCTCGAGGACGTCTACGACAGGTGCCCGGCCCATGACGTCAAAATTGTCCTCGGGGACTTCAACGCAAAAGTCGGGCGAGAAGGCATCTTTGGCCCCACAGTCGGGCAGTTCAGCCTCCATGGGACCACTTCGAACAACGGTCTGAGGCTGATCGATTTCGCCGCGGCACGAAACATGGTAGTTAGTAGCACCAGATTCCAGCACCTCGATATCCACAAGGCCACCTGGTTATCCCCCGATCAATCCACCCGCAACCAGATTGATCACATTGTGATTGATGGAAGGCATGCTTCTAGCATTCTAGATGTGCGCACGTTCCGAGGACCCAACATCGACTCGGACCACTACCTTGTTGCAGCCAAGGTACGCATGCGTCTTTGCGCAGCGAAGACCGCACAACCTAGTTTGCGAAGAAAGCTGGACATCAGTAAGCTGCGATCACAAGGGGTAGCCGAAGTCTACTCCGCTCAACTCTCCAACCAGCTCGGTCGCTCCCCCTCTCCACCTGATGACATCGGCGGATTATGGGCTCACTTATCCCACTCTATGCGAGCCGCCGCAGAAAATGTCCTTGGTTTTCGACGCCCACCACCAAAAAACCAATGGTACGACGAAGAGTGTCGCGCAGCCACTGCAGTGAAGAATGCTGCATACAAGAAGACCCTGCAGTCGGCCGCCACGCGAGCCATGACAGAAAAATACCGGGAGGAGAGGAAGAAAGAGAGGTGCCTTTTTAGACGCAAGAAACGGGAGCAAGAAAGGCGCGAGCGTGAGGAAATCGAGGAGTGCAGGAGCAGGAATGACGCCCGAAAATTCTTCCAAAAAGTTAAGCGTCTTACGGAAGGATTTAAGCCTGGGGCATCTTCTTGCAGAGACGAAAACGGGGATCTGGTTACGGATGCGCAGGGTGTGCTGAGGTTGTGGAAGGAGCACTTCACCAAGCTGCTCGCAGGCGACGAAAGGAACAATACCGCCAGTGGTGAAGATGTCCAGATGGCACCAATCGACGACGACGGTGTGGATGTGCCACCACCCAGCCATGACGAGGTCCGGGTCGCTATCCAGCGACTCAAGAACAACAAAGCTGCAGGGCCGGATGGGCTACCAGCTGAATTGTTCAAGGCCGGCGGCGGTGAGCTGATTGGGTGCATGCATCAGCTCATTTGCAAAATATGGCTGGAGGAACGAATGCCCAACGATTGGAACCTCAGTGCCCTTTGTCCTGTGCTGAAGAAAGGCGACCCAACAATATGCGCCAACTACAGGGGTATCAGCCTACTTCCCATTGCATACAAGGTCCTGACGAGCGTATTATGTGAAAGACTAAAGCCACTCGCCAAGGCGCTGATTGGACCTTATCAGTGCGGCTTTAGACCTGGTAAGTCCACCATCGACCAGATATTCACTCTACGCCAAATCCTGGAGAAGACCCATGAGAACCAAATCGATACACACCATCTCTTCATCGATTACAAGGCAGCATTCGATAGCCCGATAAGGGATCGCCTATATGCCGCATTGTCTGAACTTGGTATCCCTGCAAAGCTCGTTAGACTTTGCAGAGCGACGTTGAGCAATACGCGCAGCTCCGTCAAGGTTGGAAGTGACCTCTCCGACCCCTTTGATACCGTTCGAGGTTTCAGACAGGGCGATCCTTTGTCCTGCGACCTCTTCAACTTCACCATGGAGAGTGTTCTGCGCAAGGCCGGTGTACATCGTAATGGCACAATTTTCAACAAAAGTGTCCAGCTCCTTGCTTACGCTGATGATATTGGTATCATCGGACGTAACAAGCGAGATGTCACCGCTGCCTTTGCGGCTATCGAAAGAGAATCTGCCAAAATGGGTCTGGTGGTAAATGAGGGCAAGACGAAGTATATGCTGTCTACACGCAGGGACTCGCAGCGGCTAGGGTCTCACGTCGAGGCCGACAGGTATGCTTTTGAAGTTGTCAAGGAATTCGTCTACCTTGGCACCGCCATCAACAGCAGCAATGATGTCAGTTTGGAGATAAAGCGAAGGATAACTCTTGCCAACAGGTGCTACTACGGTCTCGGTAGGCAATTGAGAAGTAGAGACCTCTCTCGACCGACAAAACTTTCACTCTATAGGACGCTTATCTTGCCCGTGCTCCTCTATGGCGCTGAAGCATGGACAATGACACGAAACGACATAGCGGCCCTTGGAGTGTTCGAGAGGAAGGTGCTTCGCAAAATCTTCGGCCCTGTTCGGGTTGGTGACGACTATCGCATACGAACCAATAACGAGCTGTATGAGCTGTATAAGGACATGGACGTAGCGCAGCGAATTAACATCCAGCGGCTACGCTGGCTCGGTCATGTCTGCCGCATGGACGACGAAGCTCCGGCGAAAAAGGTATTCGATGCGATGGTTGGAGGTCGACGGCGAAGAGGGAGGCCGTGTCTCCCGTGGAAGGACCAAGTGGAAGAGGCCCTGGTATCTCTTGGTGTGACCAACTGGAGAAGGCGCGCGCGAAGCAGAGGCGCCTGGAGAGAAGTTTTGCGGCAGGCCGTAACCCGATAACGGGTTGTTATGGCCAGTTAAGTAAGTAAGTAAGTAAGAATAGTGTTTTTGATGAAAATTTAACTTTTTACGTCCAATTTTCTAAGGATGTGATTTTTCGCTTTGAAATACGAACGCGTTCTCACATTGGCGCACTACAAGTGAACTCAACGATAATCGAGTAAAATTACATAAAATTACTTTATTTTAATAAATCTTAGTACAAATGTAGTACGAAAAACAGGTTGTTCATAACCCAACCACGACTTCATTTTGGAAACTTTAAAAACAACGACACTTCCAATTATATTTCAACATAAACAAATATTGGATCGTAAAATAAAATCAAAACAATACATAAATATGTATCACATTTACCTTTTTAGAATAAATTCAGCCACTTGGGTAGCACTTAAAAAAAAGTAAAAAAGTTTTCGCAGTCGATTTTCAAACAAGATGTCTGTAGCTGCCACAAGCAATACGTGTTTACACTTCGGTGCAAAGCGAATTCATACAGGTGATAGCGTAAGGGCACCAACAAAATTTCAATGTATTTTGTATTTGTTTTCTGGGTTTAGATTGTCAAAATCAGCCAATCAAAACAAAGCTTGATTTTTTCATTTTTGAATTGTCACAGTTGTACACAAGTATTTTGACAATGTAGACCTTTTTTCCACCAAAAAAAAACAAATCAGCTGATTCAACGAGGTCACCTGTATTAATTCGCCTTGCTGCGGTGTAACCACAAAAGCAGATTCATATCAAACGACAAACTTAAAAGTTGAAAGATTGGCGATTTGTCAATTAGGGAAAGAAAAAACAGTAACCATTACTGTCAACCCAGCCTGCCTGCCTGTTTTATTTGAAATGAAAACTTCTATGGCTTCGCAACGTAATTAATTATTTTATTTGTTTGACTTGGCAAAGACAAGCACTCAATACTTTTTTATCATTATTTAAAACAGATTGTGACCTCATTCATAATAATTAATATGTAAAAATAACCTCATTCATAGTTCTTGCAATATAACCAAAGTTGTCAAGTGGGGTGCACCTTGAAGTCGTCTTTTGTATTGAATTTTGATTAGTTTTTAATTTAAATTATTTCATAAATTTTTATTTAATATAATAAATATTTATAATTAAGTAATAATTAATAAATATTTGGGTCTTGATTGAGTTTTCTTATTTAATTAGACTTGTTTCCTTAGCAAAGACCTTACAATGTTACAATTTAGAATTTTAGTCCATTCGAAAAACATTCTTAATCATTTAATCCGCAAATTTGTATCATCTGGCAGCACAGTTGACATTTGGCAGTGCACTACCGGGTTGCCGCTGCCGTCGCTGGCTCTGCTGCTTCTTTGTCTGCCAGAAACAGCTGAATTGGTTTGACGTGCCGCGACGCGACTAGAAGCAAAAACCACGAATTTCATTGCAATTAATTTAATCAGTGCAATAGTTGTGTGTATAGAAGTTATTACTTAGTAAAACCAGTTAATCGAGATTCACAAAGCAACAATCAAAATGTCGGAAATCGAAGCAGTGGAAATAATTGCCGAGTCGCTGAAGCAGCAGGTGCGTAAAACGCTGTTCTAAACCATGCTTAGTAATTGCAGAAGAGAGCATTAATATTGTTCCAAAGTTAGCCTTCATTACTCTCGGTAGATGAAAAGGCCTATTCTAGAAGTTGGTCGGTGTTATCTGCTGATTTTTATCAATAAAACGCAATGGGCAGGTGGCCCGAGCTCTGCGCAAAGTTCAGCGCATTTCAAGTGGCTGTGCTGGAGCAGCGTCCAATAAAATACAGCGCCTAGAAGGTGTGCTGATAAAAAGCCCAAAGTAAAAAAAAAATACTTTTTCTAATCTGCGCATTGCAGTTGGCGACAGGTAGCTGTGCGGGCGGCCACAGGCAAGACGCAAGATTTAAGCAAATCTCCATGATTTCGTAAATAACGCTAAGTGAAAGATTACAAATCAGTACCGATTTTGTTCCCTTCTTATCTACAACGCAGTTAAATACTTACGATGTTTTCTTTTTCGTGTTTTCGATATTTTTGGGGTTTTTTGAAAAAGAATTAAAAGGAAATTTCGGTTAAAAATGCCACAAAAACTGTGAGTTTGGTTGCGTGCATGGCGCGTAATTAACCTGTTGCCCCACCTTTTGGGCTTCAACTTAAATAAAATATAATCTTCATGCGTATGTAATATGTGTGTGTAACGCTTCTTTAATTGTTGTTACTTTTTACAGGGTATTGAGTATGTTTTCGGCATCATTGGAATACCGATTGTGGAGCTGTCGATGGCGATGCAGGCGGCGGGACTCAAATACATTGGCATGCGCAATGAGCAGGCGGCCTGCTATGCGGCGCAGGCAATTGGCTACTTGACGGGCAAGCCGGGTGTCTGTTTGGTTGTATCTGGACCTGGGCTGTTGCATGTAACCGGTAAGGCGTACAAATCAATGGAAATAATTTGCTAAGCATTAAGTCTATTGATGGGTCCAAGTTATTGTTAGTTGGTTAATCAGTGCATGATTCAAAAATAAACATTTAAAATGTTTTTGAATGTCACACATGTTTTTCACATCTGCTCATATTGCATGATACAAAAATATGTTGTTGTATCATACCATCATGTACGATGAGTAAGCATATTTAAAATTGTGTATGAACTTTTGGACTTGTACTAAGCACACACCTCTGCGCATAGTTAACTAGTGTTGACATTATGCCCATTTTTTTCTTATTCATTGCCATAACGCAGCAATTATAAAGAACTTTGATTTTTGCACAAATCTATCGCTCGTTATGTATGATGTGCGTAACCAAATAAAAATAGAATGAATAAATAAGATAAACAGTTACATGTTAAATTTTTAACTTTTGTTCTGCTTTCCTTTTCCGCCAGGCGGCATGGCCAATGCACAGGTGAACTGCTGGCCGCTGCTTGTAATTGCCGGCGCCAACAACGAAGACCACGAAGGCATTGGCGGTTTCCAGGAGTGCCCGCAGGTGGATCTCTCCCGTCCGTACTGCAAGTATGCCGCACGCCCGCCCACCGCAGCACTGATCCCGCTGCACGTTGAGAAGGCTGTACGCTATGCTACTTATGGTCGACCCGGCGTTGCCTATTTGGATTTCCCCGGCAATTTGCTGCAGTCGCGCGCCCCCGAGGACCAGATCTACAAGGCAGTCGTTCATCCGGCCGCGCCCATTGCCTACCCCTCGCATGAGGAAGTGATACGCGCTGCTAATTTGTTGCGCACCGCCAAGCGGCCACTGGTTGTGATTGGCAAGGGCGCTGCCTACGCGCATGCCGAGAACATTTTGCGGCATTTCATTGAGAATACGAATTTGCCGTTCCTGCCCACGCCAATGGGCAAGGGTGTTGTGTCCGATACGGCGCCGCAATGTGTGTCGTCGGCACGCACACTGGCGCTGCAGAAGGCGGACGTTGTGTTGTTGCTGGGCGCACGTCTGAATTGGATATTGCACTTTGGCAAGCCGCCACGCTTCGATAAGGATGTGAAATTCATACAGGTAAAGTCGAGTTATTTGAATTGCAGTGAAAGTCTCAATAATTATGCCATTACACAGGTGGACCTTTGCCCCGAGGAGCTGCACAATTCGGTGGTCGCCAGTGTGGGCATTCAGTCCGACATCAAACCTTTTGCCGAGCACCTGTTCGAGCAAATGAACGCTGTGAACTTTGAGTTTGACAGTGAGAACGAGTGGTGGAAAGATCTGTCCAGCAAGTGCAAACAGAATCGCGAGTTTGTTCGCACAATGGCCATGCAGACCGCGCCGCCGCTCAACTACTACACTGTGTTTCATCATATGCGCGAGCTGATACCGCGCGATGCGATGATTGTCAGTGAGGGCGCCAACACGATGGACATTGGTCGCTCGATGCTGCTGAATATACTACCGCGTCATCGTTTGGACGCCGGCACCTTTGGCACAATGGGCGTGGGTCCAGGTTTTGCTATTGCGGCTGCGCTTTACTGTCGCGATCGCTTCCCCGGCAAGCGCGTGTATTGTGTCGAGGGCGACAGTGCGTTCGGCTTCTCGGGCATGGAGCTGGAGACAATTGTGCGCTACAAGTTGCCCATAACTATTGTGATTGTGAACAACAACGGCATCTACGGCGGCTTCGATCAGGAAACATTTGAATCCATACGCAGCGCTGGCGATTTGTCACAAGTGTAAGTGGTTGTGATGGCTGCTGGCATCAACGGTGCGTGATTGTGATTAATTTGTGTACATTTGAATTGCAGCACACCGCCATCGGCGTTGGGAGTGCAGGTGCACTACGAGGAGATGATGAAAATGTTCGGCATGACGGGCTATTTCTGCAAAGAAATTCCCGAAATGCAGGCGGCGCTCAAAGATGCGCAAAAATTAACCGACAAGCCAACGATCATCAATGTGGCCATTAATCCATCATCGGACCGCAAGCCGCAGACGTTCGGTTGGCTGACCGAGTCAAAGCTCTAAGATCATCGTTCGTTAAAAATGTTCCGATGCAACCAGTTGGGCTGTTTGCTTTCAATTGCCTACTTTTACCTTTTTTGTTAGCTCTAAAGTTGTACTTTTTACCGTAATTATTTAAATGTGTATGAGCGTTGATTTTTTTCTACCAGTGCACCAGTTTATACCGTTTATGTGCAAAGTCACTTTGTAATTGTAACCCAGAAAAGCAACATTCCACGCAGTACTTGAACAAAATGCCGGAATTTTATTAAAATTTGTATCGTCTAATGTTCCTGTCGCGCAATACGAAGAAAGTGAGATGTTTAAGACAGAGAGCGAAAAAAAAACCGGGGTTTCTTTTTGTTGTTTGTGACATGCTTAAAAAATATAATGATTTATGCAATGTTTTTGCAATAAAACGAACAAGTTTCGATGTAAATGTAAAAGTATTCGAAAGTAAAAAATAAATGCATATACGATTAATTTAAGCCTAATGTAAGCATTGACAATTTGCAATTTTTTTGTGCGTATCCCCTTTCTACGCCTGCTACAGGACACCTTATTCGGTCTCTTTGGGCTTGGGCTCCTCCTCGAGTCCCAGGTGCTGCAAGAAGCACTCCAAGTTGACCAGACGACCCTTGTGCAGGAACGGAAGTTTGGGGCAGAGTTCAAAGTTGATGTTCAGCGGCGCAATGTCGGGTATCTTGCCGCAGCCCATATCAAGGAAGTTGAGGAAGTCACACACCTCCACCTCGCCGCAATCGTTGTGATTGAGCACCGACAGTAGATCGTCGATCAGCTCGTGCACGAAGGGTAGACGACAGCCCTTCATGGTGGAGCGCAGTTTGGCCTCCGAGATGAATGGCCTCTTGAGCGGATTGATGTGATTCAAGTGTTCCTTCAGCTCGTCCATGGCATTCCACAGCGAGCGCTTCAGCTCCAGATGCACTGCAGCGCGTACCGTATCGCGGTTGCAGTTCTGCGTGGGTGCCTTCTCCGCCGAGAAGTAGCGGCACACGGTGATGATTTCGTGATTGGAGATGTCTTCGCCCAATAGATTGATGAGCGCGCGCTTGAGCGAGTCGTAGCCAATGAAGCGGGCCTCCTTGACATCAGTGGCGCCTTCGGGCAAGCACTTGCAGACAAAGTCCTTGTAATTGTTCTTGGCAGCCTCGCGCACTTTGGCCATGATTAACTTGATGTCGGCCATGGGGTACTGAAAAGCACAAGAGAAACCCACTCAAAAATTGAGGTGATCTGCCACAAAGGCGCGTCACAAACCTCGAGTGGGTGGTGCTCCATGTAGATGAGTGTGTACTCGTCGGCGGAGACAATGTGGAAGATGTGATCCTTGAGACTCATGGTGGCGCCAATGAAGAAGTTGTATGGCTGGTAGTACTGTGGCCGCTTCGAGGTGAATTTCTCCTGTCCGGGCAGCGGAAGGCGTGTGCGCTTCATAAATTCGCCGCCCAAAAAGCCGGAATTGCGTTCGGCAATTTCGAAAATCTGTATGGTGTCGTCGGACAGATAGTAGGAGATGATGAAAATGCGATCGCAATTCTCTTTTATGGTGGACAGCAGCTTGGCACCGTAGCGCAGCACATAGCGATCCAGCTTGATGAATTTCTTAAAATCGGTTTGAGGTGGTTTGGGCTCCACCGATATGCAGTTGCCCTCAGAGTCCTCGTACGAGCCCCAGCCGTTGTACGGCGGCAGTATGCGATCCTTCAGTGGTATGATTTCGCAATCGTCGCCACGCGACGGTATTGGCGCCGGTGTGAAGTCCTCGATGCCGTACTGAGTAGAGGGTAGGAATTATTTTGTTCAAATAAAACCATGGCATATGTTGTACTAACCCGTTTCCTGTAGTAGTCCTGCGTGAATTCATCGCATTCAGTGAGCACAATGGCGCGTGAGTACACGTTCAGCACGGTGCCGATCTGCAGATCACGATCAGTGTAGAAGTATTCGTCCCTTCTGCCTACGTCCAGCGGATCGGTGACATAGCGCACATTGCGCATATTAGTGCCCAACACATTCAAAAGCGAGACGGGCGTCACCTGGCCTGGTAGCGGCATTCCCGTGAATTCCTGGCGGATTCAGAAAAATATTTCGGGGTGGTTATACAAATTAATTCTTTAATATTTATACAATGTCTTTTAATTTGTCTGTAGTTGTAAAGACGATTCTAATATTTCGGGGGGGGGGGTGGAGGGGGGTTCAACACCCAAACCCTTCCCCCGAATCCGCCATTGGAAAGTGTAAACATTCTACGTTTAAATTAATTTGCGCTCTACTCACTCTCGGCAACTTGCCGCGCTTGAGGAACGTCGTCGGACCCTCACGTCCTGAATTGCGCGGAAAGATCTCCTTGATGTCCATTGTGTCGTCGGCCAAGTAGTAGCAAACCTCCAGACGACGCACGTCACCAAACTCGGAGCGATCATCCCAGTAGGCCTGGAATTTCAGCACCTGTCGATCGTACGCCAAGAACTGCGCGAACGGATGCTTCTTCGCTGGCGGATTGGTCATCTTGACTGCCGATCGCTTGCGCACCTCTTCCATGGGATCACTGCAAACATACAAAGGTGCAGTAGCGCATCTAGGCAGAGGATGGCGTCTTACCTGGGCGTGGCTATGGGATCGCCCACGGCTATGCCCGATCGATTCAGGAAGTGACGCGTAAACAGATCGCAGTCCGTTATGTGGTAGACGCGATCGAATATCTGAATGGTGGTATCCACATTGAAGTCCATTATCGAGTAGAAGTCGTTCTGGCAGGGCGGCGGCTTTGGGATGCGCTGCCGATGCACCAGGCAGCCCTGCGGTATGCCCGAGTTCTCCACCTTCGGTTCGGTGATCTGCACAGTGCCGTCCTCCAGATAGTAGAAGATCTTCACCTTGCGCACCAGATACGGCGCATGGTAGACCTCCTGCAGCGTTTGCTTGAAGAAGGCGGAGAAGCAGAGCACCTTCTTGTCGTACGCAATCCAGGGCGGCAGCTTCGGTCCCGTCTTGGGCGGATACAGCGACGGCACCTGTGTGGGCGGGCAATTCACGTCGGCGCACATGCCGTTCGGATCGACGAGCGTGGGCGGGCGGCGGTCGTTCAGCATGCTGATGCCCTTGAAGTTCATCAGACTCTGCGGCTTCGGGTAGTAAGTCTTGGAGAGCTGCAAGCGGACGAGCGTCGGTGTGAGTGTCGGTGCGTGGGTGCGCAGGTACTTACGTCCCGGAAGAGGGTGCCCGGTAGTAGGGGCATGCCAGGAATACGCAACATTTTCGTTTCGTTTGGGTTACAGCCTTAACAGTGAAAAGAAATCGTGTGTAAATAATAATAATAATAATATTACAAACAAAAAAAAGAAAATTGCAATATTTTAAAATTTGTTTGAAATTTCGTTTATTATTGAGCACAGAGCAGGTTGACTGAAAAGTGAAGTGACCTGGCGTTGACGTTAACGTTTGTTGTTTTCATTTTCAATAAGTTTTTATTCTCACCTTACTTGTTGTTCGGAAATTCGTTCCGTACTTTACGCGCGACTGCATTGATTTATGGTTTCTGCTGAAAAGTGAATATGGACTAAACAAAAAGTTCGCCCCTATAGCGATGGCACAATGGCGGTTGTTAAGCGACCGTTGGGCCGTTATTGGCCCGCGAACTGTTGGCACTGTTGGCGCGCGAAGGCGGGCAACATTGCGTGGTGAACAAGTATGTAAACAACAACAAAAACTCGATTACTGAGCTGCTGGCATGTGGGCAGTTCGATGTCCTAAAAAAATTTACAAATTTGGAAAAATTGCAATGCATTGTTGAGGAGTTATAAAAGAGCATTTTGAATTGCAAGAGACCAAAGTAATATTTGAGCCATACTCACCTCGACTATAGTACATACAAAAATTGGATCAAGTCCTACTTGAGGTGTGAGGTGGTTTTTAACTCTTTCGCTTCAGATTTTTACTGGGGAAAGTTAAAATTTGGTTCTATTAGCAATATTCAAAAATAAATTTTTTAATTTTTCTACTCGGACCCTGTATTTTGGAGTATTTTTCTATGAGAGCAACCACATCGTTGTAGCTGTAATAATTACTTAAACAAAAAACTTTTTACGCATAACGAAAATGTGAATATTTCTTCATTTACTTCAGCCAAAATTAAAAAAAAGTCAGGTGTACAACTTTGCTTCCGCCGTTTTTTTCCAAAATTAAAAGCTTTATTGCGAAAAAGTGCTTACAGATGTATTATTCAAAGTATTGTCCGTCGCTAGCGACAACTTTCTCCCATCTTTCCGGCAATTTTCGGATCCCGGCTCGAAAAAAGGAGTCCTCTTTTGACGCTATCCATGAAGCAATCCATTTTTCCAATTCTTCGAAGGATTGAAAATGTTGATCTGCCAGGCCGTGTGCCATCGAACGGAATAGGTGGAAGTCAGAAGGGGCGACATCTGGGGAATACGGCGGGTGGGGCAAGACTTCCCATTTCAGCGTTTCCAGGTACTTTTTGACCACTTCGTGTTGGAGGATGACTCACCATTTTCACTCACCACGAAATCACCATTTTTAAAACGTTGAAACCACTCCCGACACGTTCTTTCACTCAGAGCAGCATCACCGTAAGTTTCTGAGAGCATTCGATGCGCTTCAGCTGCATTTTTTTTCGAATTGTAACAGAAAAGTAAAACTTCCCGCAAATGGCGAGAATTGGGCACATAAACGGACATTTTCGAGCGTGAATAATACGAAAACAAGAACAACTGTCACTGAAACGGAGATGACAATTCGTTAGGCACTGTCCACACTCACTTTAAAGGCATTACCATCTATGTATTTCAACCAGCCTCAGCCGGTACAGCCACCTATCGGAAAACGGCGGAAGCAAAGTTGTACACCTGATAAATTAGAAGAAAACGTAAAATTAAAAAGTCATCTTAAGTTTTCTGCTTCTTCTTCCTTTACTATGTCAAGATATAAAAAAAGTGTATACTATACTTCTCTTCTTTAAACTTTAATATTCAGTTTATTAATTTCGTATTTTTCCTAAAACTTCAAACTATTCTAAAGGTGGAGTTACAGACCATCCAGTATATGCGTTATGCATTGAATGCAGTACTTGCGGTACATGCATTTCGTACATTGAAGTTACACATCGTGCATTTTGTGCGACATGTTTATGTTTCTAATCAGTTGATTGAAGTTTGAATTGAACTTTTTCCTTTCGATTTGTGATTTTGTTGAGTGAGAAAAATAAAAAATTAAAAAAAATGGAGGAAGAAATCGAAATTTTCAAAGAATTTATTGAGTTCGTCGACTTCAATCAGCTGATCTGTTTGTGCGACGGACGTAATGCAAACAAAAGTAGAAAGTTGCTCAACTTTTTCCATCGTATCCGACAATCCATCATATGCGTTGCGCTAAGTAACTTGTTTCATACAGCTGCACTGATTCTACTTTTTTGACAAATGCACGGAATGGAATAACGTATATACTGGATGGTCTGTAACTTCACCTTAAGGACTAATAAATATTGTCTTCTTGAAACGGTTAATCGCAAGAGAACCCTTTTTAAACAAATTTTACAAATTTAAACCATACTTGCCTCGACTACAGTAGATATAATAAATTGGATCAAGTTCAAGCCCAAATCCAATTGGATAAGTTGATTTTCGGCCGTTTGTTGCAACTTCAGGGAGTATAAGTATTTTTTTTATTATCCATAAACGATATTATTCTATGGTGATGACTTGAAAATCTTTTTAATTGTTAGGTACTTTGTTGATTTTCAGGCGCTCCAGGCAGCCTCTAAACATTGCTATCACATTTCAAAAACTTATTTTAAATCTGTTACTAAGATTTAAAATTTGACGACAAGTTTTCTTTTTCTGGTAGCCAAGTCGTATGCCATATTAGCGTTTGTGACACGCAATGGTTCTGAGTTCTCCAATTCAAAAGCTCTAAATCTGTTTAACACTTGTCTTGTCCGTTCAAGCAAAAACAATATAATTCTATAAGATGTCCTGTAACTCTGTACGATGTGTGAAGATAGAGTTATGTGGCTCTTGACTCGTTTGTTTCGAGGCCACAACACCAGATCTGCATTGCTACGTTAATCGCTTTGAACGTATTCAAAAATGTATGAAATCTCTACACTTTCAGCATTCGGCCCCATTTTACATTAGACCCCGAAAACACATAAACTTGTAATAAAAACTGCATTATTTTTAAGTTAGTTTTGGGTTAAGTTTTAACACTTCGTTCAATAATGTGTGTGACTAACTAATTAAAACAAATTTTTTTGCCAAAATTCGTTTTTATTCATCAACATAGTCCCCTTTTAGGGAGATACAATCATTCCAACGCTTTTCCAATCTTTCGATACCGCCTTTGTAGAACGATTTTTCTTTGCCTTCAAAATAGGCGTTAGTTTCGGCGATTACTTCATCATTTGAGCCAAATCTCTTACCACGGAGCATCTTTTTGAGGTCTGCGAAGAGCCAGTAGTCGCTGGGGACCAGATCTGGAGAATACGGGGGATGAGGAAGCAATTCGAAGCCCAATTCATGCATTTTTGCCATCGTTTTCATCGACTTGTGACACGGTGCATTGTCTTGGTGAAACAACACATTTGTCTTCTTCATATGGGGCCGCTTAATCGCGATTTCTTCTTTCAAACGTTCCAACAACGCTATATAATAGTCGCTATTGATTGTTTTCCCTTTCTCAAGATAGTCGATGATTATTATACCGTGCACATCCTTTGTGCCTTTGGACGCTTTGGGCGGCTTTCACCGGTTGCATGCCACTCAGCAGACTGCCGATTTGACTCTGGAGTGAAATGGTGGATCCATGTTTCATCCATTGTGATGTATCGACGCAAAAACTCCGACTTGTTGCGCGTAAACATGTCCAAACAGCTCTTTGAATCATCGATTCGTTGTTGTTTTTGCTCCGGTGTGAGCAAACGCGGCACCCATTTCGAAAACACCTTTTTCATAACCAAATGTTCGTGTATTATGGTGTGTACACTGTCTGCTGATATCTTTAGAATGTCAGCAATCTCCCCCACTTTCACTTTACGGTCGGACATAATGATTTTCAGTGTTTTTTCAACGTTTTCCGGAATAACAGCGTCATTTGGCCGTCCAGTAGATGGAATGTCATCGGTGTCTGTACGACCACGTTTGAATTCGGCATACCAATAACAAATGGTTCTTTTTGATGGAACAGAGTCCGAATAATGTTTTTCAAGCCATTCCTGGCATTGAACAGTATTTTTTTTCATTAAAAAACAATAATAAATCAGCACACGGAATTGCTTTGAATTCATTTTTTTTGAAAACTCAAAAGTAGTGTCACTTAAAGCATTGCAACTTGTAAACTAATGGTCGGATTGACATGTAATTTTGACAGTAAGCCTAAAAAGGTTCACAATTTCGAAAAAAATATTGATTTAGTATTAGTGCCGCCATCTATGTGTCAGTCACACACATTATTGAACGAAGTGTTAGTTCAATTAGTAGCTAAATTTGTAACAAAAATTTAATACAGTTAAATAAACAAAATGTATTTTATTTAAATTAATTGTTTTATTTAATTTAAACCTCTTAAGTTCGAATTATTAGCATTGACAATAACAGTGTTTCGGCGTCTAGTTGTTCAGCTGCACGATCGTTCTAATTTAATTAGGATACATAAGTGTTAAAAGCACGTGAGCCATTTCGCCCAAATATTTCAAGCCGAAGCCGAAACAAAGCGCGGCATTTATTATTCTAATTCAGAATTTGTGCGATTAGTGGTGTTGATGAACTGAGCTCATATCACACAACAATTGAAGTAGTAAAAATTGAAGCATTATAAAATATGAAGTTCATGTAAGAGAATAACATAAACAATTCTAAAAAAATTTATTAAAAAAATTAAAAAAGATTTCAATTAAAAAATTTAATAAAAAGCCTTCAACTAACATTATGCAGCGGTGAAATATTATTTTCTTGGCTTTTACTGTTGCACTCACTGCTGGCAGAGGCGCAGTTGGAGCACCGAGCAGAAGTCAACTTGACCGGCTGGCGGCAGCATCGGCGTCAGAAGCGTTTCATACTCTTCGAGCATGCGGGCATTTGTAAGGTACGTGAACACGCAACAAAGCATTTAGCACAAACAACAACAACAAATAATTATGACGCGCTCGCCGCTGCCATTTAGCTGGTCTGCGGCATTACATATCCAGTGGAATTGGGCGACAAGGTGCCGTGGCGTCAGCTGGTCCTCACCATGAATCTGCAGTACCAGTTTCCCGTGCCGCCACGCCCCATCTACTGGTGGGATCGCTGGTCCGATCGCTCCATGGCGCCGTCCGCTGCATCGCAGCCCTGCGAACAGCTCACGCCCAGCACCGACGAAGCGCAGCTGTTCCTGTATCAGTTTGCGGAGCAGCTCATGCAGCGACGACAGATGAACGGACGCGCTTGTTTGCAACGCGCCATCTGCGAGAACGCCCAGATACACCAGCACAACGGACTGTACGCGGAGCTGCTGCACCGGCTGCTAATGTGAGTGTAGCGTTGCTGGCATTTTGTTGTGCCGCTGACTAAATAAATAACTGTTTTGCAGTCCGCATCACACGCTGGATGCGCATTACTTGGACGCCTATCAGTTGGGGCGTCATGGCGTCGCTTGTCGCGAGGTGTACCCGTTGGCGGCGCACTGCCTCTTCGATCCGTATTTGGTGGTGAGAGAAGAGTACTCAGCACAAAGTTTTATCAAATGACACGGACTACAAACTGAACGTTGTAGCTGGAAATGAGTGCTGAATGGTGATAGATCGGAGCAATCACCTGACGGTTGTTTGAAATGAACAGTTATTGTAATTGATGTCTTTGCCCTGGGTGATCGGGAATGTTGCATCAAAATACGGTAAAATGTCACAAACAAATAAAATAATAAAAAAAAGAAAATAAAGAAAAAAAAATAAATAAAAAAGAAATGAAATAAATTGAATTAAAATTAATTCTAATTAAATAATAGATAAAATACAAATAATTAAATAAATAAATAATAACAAATAAATTTAAATAAAATAAATTCTTATTAAAAAATAAAAATTAAGAAATATTAATTGAAATAATTTTAATTAAAATATCAAAAATATATAAATATGTAATAAATATAAAATAAAATTTTATAAAATATATTTTAATTAAGAAATAATTCAGAAAAATTCAATTTTACAATTTTAAATTAAAATATCAAAAATATATAAATATATTAAGAAAATAAATTCCAATTAATTTATAAAAATAAATTAATAACTAAAAAAATTGAATAAAAATTAGACAAACAAAACAATTTAATTAAATAAATTCTAAGTTAATGAAACAAAGTTAAAAACTAATACAAAAATATATTTAAACAATTTTAGATAAGAACATATAATAAAAATTTATTAAAATAAATGCCAAATACAATATTTCGAAATTAAACTAAAAAAACTACATAAAACATTAAAAAAAATGTAAAACATATAAACAAATAGAAAAATAAATTCAATTAAATAAATCTTATTCTAATTAAATAATACAAAATTTAATAAAAGTAACTAAACAAATTTCGATAAAAATAACACCAACAAATAATTTAAATTAAAAAAAATTCAAATTCGAATTCTAAAGTTTCTAATACAAAATTAAATGAAATAATACAAAATTAAAATAATTACATAAACATAAGTTTTAATAAAAGTAACCTAAATAAAAAATTTTAGCAAAATGAATTTAATTAAACATTATATAATTATGTAAAAGTATTTCGAAAGAATAAAAGTAACATTAATTTATCCCAATAAAACAAAAGAAATTCCAATTAAATGCTAAAAGTGACTTAAAAATAGTAACAAAAAAGAAATAAAACGCAACCAAATTAACTAAATGAAAAGTAGACAACGTTATTTAATTTTAATCAATTTATAACAACAAACACAATTAAAAGTTAAGTAAGAATTATTACAAATATCTAAATTAAATTAAATCGAATCAAATGAAAATATAAATAAATAAAATAAAACAATAACAAATAATTTATTGTCAAATAAATTAATAGAGATAAAATATATAAAAGTAAATTAGTTGCAGAAAAAACATGTATTAAAAGAAAAAGACACACAAGACAAACAAATAAACCCTGAAATAAAATCCAACTTAACCTTGTTTAGCAAATTACATATAGAGATATATACGCAATATTGCTGCATGTATGTATTTTATTTGGTATCATTTTGATAATAGATAAGCAAATTAAATCACAAATATTTCATTTCTATGCTAAAAATTACAAATACGAATATCAATCAATTGTTAAATATTTGAGCAAAAATCAAATATGAATGAAAGCATTCACTGTAGACATTTCCAATAAACGCATTTTTTGTTTGTATCATCAGAATTATTATGTACATAGTTGAGTTGTTGTTTTGTAAACATTGTAATTCTTTTTGCTTTTTTTTATTAAAGTTTCTTTTGCTTAAAAGTGAAAAGGCTTTAGTCTTTTAAAATTTTGTATTCTTTCATGAGATTTTTAACTGCTTTTTTGTTTCGTAAGGGCAAGTTTTATGATTTTGTAAAATTAAATAAGATCAGCTGAATGAATCAGTGTGTCAATCAATTGAATTGAATTGATCAATTGAATTGTTTAGAATTGGAAATAGATAGAATAGTTTAGAAATGGTTGTTTTGAAAAACGAGCAAAGACAGCAGTGATAGCTTAGATATGATTCATATGATTCATTGAGAACATTTGAATATTTTGAACTTTTTTCAGTTTCACACTCAGATTGAAAATTAGTCTGTGATTTTATGTAAAATATGTCTATATTTTTTGAGATTCTTTATAGGATTACATATTGTTTGTATGTATTTATTCATCCCAAACTTCCCAATCGACTTGATAGTATTTTTTTGTATTATCCTGCAACCACAAATTCGCACAGTAATGCGAGCAAAAATTGCAGGTAAACAGTTGTTTTGATGTGCTGCCGCGCCTAAAAATAAAGGAGAAAAATTAATTAATTAAGTAAAGTTAAGTAAAGTAAAGGCCTGAAAATATAGTAGACAAAATAATTAAAAGTAAAGTTAAAGTGAAAAAATTTAGTACGACTTGGTGTGTTGTTACTAATCCACCATCTCCTAACTAAACATTCACTCACCTCTTCACCACCATAAAGTAATATGTGGTGTACAGCGGATTGGCGCAGGTGAACACAGTGCAGCGTGCAATTGCCGCATTGTTCACATGATCCACCATGAACTTTTCCGGCAGCAATCGATGCAGTGCCACATTCTCGTAGATGGGCATAAAACGACTCAAATATTGCACTGCGCGCAAACAATCATCGTACAGTGTGACCAGATTCTCTTGTGATGGCACCGCAAAAATACGCCGCGTACCAATGGGTAGCAGCAACTTTGTGTTGGTCTCCTTCTCCAGTACCCAAAAGAAATTGTCGTGCGTCACTAGCCTGAACCAAGATATTGTTTGAGGGTTATTTTTTTAAAATAATTTATTTATAATTGAGAACATGGAGCATAACTTACATGGGTGTCACCTTGGCGCGATTATCGTAGAACGTTTGAAAGAATTTCTCATACACCATGGGCACATGAGTGATGGACGTATTGTGAAAGATGCGCACATGATTGAGGAATTTTGACAGCGCCACTGGCAGATAAATGAGCCCACAACCTATGGAGTGAAAGGGAAAGGGATAGAAAGAGTGTGATTCTAGTAGATTTGTTTTATTAAAGAAGCCAACAACTTTAGATGATTTCAGAGATGAATATTTGATTTATCTTACTTGTTAATTACTTAACCCTTTTGACCCTGAATTTTACCCTGTGTCTCGATATTACTTTTTGGTATTTAAATCATGAAACACTTGAACATTTGAAGTCGCCACGTCTCTTTGTTAGAGTTCTAGAACTAGTTTACTTTTGAACAATTTTAACTTAAAACGGGTTAAATAAATTTTTGTATCAATATTTTTAATTACAGAAAAATTATTCAATATTTAAGAAAAAATACAAAATAATCACTTTTTGATTTTATTTAACCATTATTAAAGAAACAGGGTTTTTATCAAACGCGCCCAATCCGTAGACTTCAATTAGAACACAAACTTTCCCTAATATCGCTGAAAATTATTGAAAATTATTTTGAGGATAACAGTGAAATGTTTGTAATTTGCTTTGAATTCACTTCTAAAAATATTAATTTGTTGGTGCCTACTTAAATTTAACCCATAAATCAATCGTAGCTTTTGCTATAAGAACCTACAACATAACCTACAAATAGGTGAAGTTGCTCTCAGGCAACTTTGTGGTCGAAAGTGTTAAGCGTGGTTTTAGTCAAAGTGTCTACTTAACACTAGAAAGACCATTGCGGTCACTTTGATGGTTTTTCATTTTTAAATATCTGTATTTTCTTTTGTATTTCTTTCGACTTTTGCTTTGGTGACTTTAATTTCTTTAATGGGTTTCATAATTAGTTCTACAATTAGGGTTCTACAGTTACAATTTACCAAATCCGATGTATACTTTTGGATATATCAGCGAATATAACATGTAGTCTTTGTAGTTATGGAAAACTTGCGGTCTTTCTGGTGTTCAGAACAAACCTGATCTGGCTCTTAGAATAATATTTAAAAAGCTGAGAAGTTCTTGGATTTTTTTATGAGTGCAATTTTTCAAGGCAGTATTGTTAACCCATATGGGAACTTTAATAAATTTGAAGTATGTAATAGAAAGCATCAGTTTTCTTATATTCTTCAAGGTTTTTTTTTAAAAAAAATTTTGGGTCTTAATTATTTTATTATTGTATTATTTGTTAAACTAGCAAAAGTTAAATACTTTCTCTCCCTCAATTTTTTTCAACTTATTCTCAAAAATACCTACAAGGCAACAATTTGAAAGTGATGGCACAAAACTTGAACTTACGATCGGCCGATAGTGACTGCAACGATTGCAGATTCGATATGCGTTCCGGTATATGCCAAATGCTGGCATTATCGCTGAGATTGAGCTCGTTGAGGCGCTGACATTCGCTCAGTTGTAGCGGCAGACGCTTTAGGTGGTTTTTCGAAATATTCAGCTGCTCCAAACGCTTAAGTGATCCGATTTCTGTAAGTTAACGAAACAAAATTTAATACAAACCATCGAATTTCAGTTGAGGCATTTCTATGGTCAGATTTTACAATTAAAATAATAGCGCAAAAATTCGTATTACTATATTTATTTGTACATTGTCAGATCTATTTCACGTTGCAATAAATGTTTAATTGATTTTGTTGTACTGTTTCTACTAAGAATTTGAAGTGTTGTTTCCGATCGTTGCGCCTCATTAGTCCTCTTCGATTGGCTTTTCGTCGTCTGGTTCCAATTTCACCACCTTCTCTGGTTTCATTTCAGCTTCGGGCTCACCGGGCTCCTCTTTGGTCGTAGTCGATTTGTCTATCTTTGCAGGTTTCGATGACGTCGGTTTGACTGCCGCTGGTGTTTGTGATGTTCTGGCCGCTGGTGTTTGTGATGTTCTGGCCGCTGGTGTTTGTGATGTTCTGGCCGCTGGTGTTTCCGATGTTCTGGCCGCTGCTGTTTCCGATGCTCTGGCCGCTGGTGTTTCCGATGTCCTGGCCGCTGGTACATCCGATTGCGCGGCTTCTGGTGAATCCATTTGATTTCTAAGGAATGGCGATGGCGGTGCTGAGGAGTCGCACTTGGGCGCCTCCACATATCTGGCTACGGATTTGGCCTGGGCCGTCAGGTTGGCCATGATCTTGCAGCGGCATTTGTCCGCCAAACACTGCACCGAGCCCGGCACGTATTTGCCTTGCGTCGCCTGCGAGTTGGCCTTCACGCGCTGCAAGTATTCCTTTTGTGCTTCGGCCACATTCTCGCTGGCGCCCTTCCACGCCATCATCACCGACGCCTGCATCGGTGAGTCAACGCAAAAGCTCAGCACCCATGGTTTCGGCGTCGTTTCTGCATTGATCGCATTCAATGCAACGGTGTTCTTCTCCTCGAGGCGTCCCTCGTGCCGCAGGAAGATGCCTGCAAGTGTAATTGGTCAGAGAAGCCGCAACGCTCACAAAATCACTCCGCCTTACCGGGCACCGCCGCTGGCACAGTGCGCCGCAGTGAGCGCAACGTTTGGTTGGCCACCTGGCCGGGTGAGTAGCGCTTCTCGCACTTGGGGCCCGCCTTCACTACGTTTACCTTGAGCAACATGCCCTCGAGTATCACGTGATGGTCGTGGAGGCTCTTGAACAGTGTCGACAGCACCTCTTCGGTGACCTCCCCGGTGCGATCCAGATCGTTGCCACAGGTCGAGCGGATGTCCACATCCAGCACGGGCACCATGTGCTGGGCCTGGCTGAGCGCGGCGAACTTGGCCAGCGTGTTCGTGTTCTCGACGACGGCGTGCTGCGATGGCGTGTCTTCGTTAATGCTCAGCTCGGCGCGCCATTTGGTGAAGTCGAAACCGCATTGCTTGTACTCGGCGCAGCGCTTGGTTAGATCGTCCAGACCCTGTGTGGTGGTCTCCTCCTCGGAGCACGACAACGGCACCAGGCCGGTGTCGGCGCGCACGCCGACCAGCATTTCGTGGCGACGCAGCTGGCAGTAGAGCGCGCAGCCGCTAGACGTGTTCTGGTCGAGCACTTCTGAGTGCACGCACACGCCCGAAATGTAGTTGTTAATGTCGCCTTTGGTGGAGAAGAGCACGTTCCGGTACTCGATGCGTTTCGCCTCGGATCCCTCGATGCCAAAGCTGTTGAGAAGCTTCTCCAGCTGGGCTGGCGATTCGTCCGAAAAGACAATACCTTTGCCGGGCGCAACGAGCTCTTTGGCGATGTGCGCCAACTCTTCGCACAGACTCTTCGATGGGCAGACGTAGTGTGAGGACATGGCGCGATCAAAATTTTGCACCAAGACTGTTAATTTTGTTCGAAATTTCCTACGGAGACGATTTGACAGGTGTGTAGAAGTCAAGTGAAAGTAGTGTAGAATGTCGACAATTCAAAGAATATTTAGAAAAGCCGACATATACCGATTCCGACGGTCGTGTATTCGTATACGATAAGTAATGTAAACACACTTAGAAGATCACCGGATAGCATCACGAGATTGGCGCTTGACTGGAACCCGCAAGGGTATAGAAGTCACAATCGGCCAATCTGGAGAAGGTCGACTCCACGCGAACTAGTCGCTTTCAATTGATTTGAAAATCATAAATGTAGACTTAACGATCTCAACTCATGGCAGAAATCTTTTCAACCCTTTGAGTACATTTGACGAGTGAGACTCGTCATGTGTTTACTTGGGCGAAGTTACGGTGGACGAGTCTGACTCGTCATCTGAGTTTGATAAGTAGGCGTTGATTTTATATATATATTTATATCACCAATATAAGCATATTCCAAATAAAATGTATTACTCTTACATATTAATCCATATAGCAAAAAATTAAATCCGTTCCATATGCATAAAAGTCTCCAAATAATTCCGTACTCAAAGGGTTAATCAGCTAAGAGGTCTTTGCAGCAAAAAGTTACGATATTGTAACGATGAGGCACTCTGTGCTGCGCTATGCATGAATGCTTCTCCAAGCATACTTTTAGGCATACGGTTGGCTATAATTCCGAAGGTGATGAGCTGTGCTAGAACAATCGAGATAGAGAGTACAACAAGATTGTGCAAGAAACATCTCCGCGATAAGAAAACAAGTATAAAAAGCAGCAGTGTGCAGCGCAGAGGGTCGAGCCTGTGTTGAGCAAGCAAAGGGGAAGCATGCAATAGTAGTAGTGTAAAGTAGTAACAAGTGTAGATTTGTAAATAAAGTGATGTTTGGCTTTCGACTGCGTTTTTGCGCTGAATAATTAAAGTGGTTTTATTTTCAAGCACAATCCAAAACGAACTTAGAGAAGTCATATTCGTAACAATATTAAAATTTCCATAATTTCGTGGAACAAATTAATTCCCTTCTTCTGGAACTAATTTCAGTAGAATGTAAAGTTCGATCAGTTGTTGTGATTTTGACTATATTTTAGTTCTAATTAGTTTGATGGTTAATGCCATGATGGAGCATAAGATAATGTTGACAAACCATGGAAAGCAGCTGAGCTGATGCTGGAAAACAATTAGTTGGCTTTGAAAAGTTGACAACTGGAAAGTAAGAAAATGTTCAAAGAAGTTACGAGTATGCCTTAGAATCTCTTAGCAATTCTCTTTATTGGGCTCTTGAATGCTGTGGAGCGAAAAGAAATAAGCTCGGGTACAAAGACACACGCAGGATTTCAGTTTTAAGGGGCTCCTCTTCTCAACTTTTAAGCGCAATACTTGTTGAAATCATTTTTGCAGAATACGGATTTTCGGGAGGAGTTTGACTCTCCAAAACACTGCAACTGCTCGCGTATTAGACGACCTAAAAGAATGAGATACTGGAACTACCACTAACAGCAAAACTGATAACTACGTGTCATCTCCTATCTTTGCGCTATAATTGGCAAATACTAGAAACTGAAATTAATACTGAAATATTGAATGATTACGGTACATGGCTCAATGTTGTCTCTTACTAATTACTGGGTCAAGGGCTGCTTGTTCGTAGAATTACTTCTCTTGTCCAATAATGTCTGTCGATGTTGAGAAGATGAACAGAAGAGAGAGATATAATAGAAAACTCCCTCCTGCGCTTAGAGAATGTTGATTCTGCAATCTGAGGGGTAGTTGAATTAATCAAATCAGATAAACCTCAATAAGAAGTTGGACTGTTTTACAGATTAAGTAAAGTAAAAGAGAACTGGATGCTCTTCTATAAATGTGAAAAAATCCAGAACTAAAAGACATTTTCACACTCTTCAAGAAATGTGAGGGAACGCAGACGGCCTATTGTTAGGTCTTCGAGTTGAGCTTAAACATATTTTTAAAAATGTTTCCAGTCATAAATTCTTACGAATATAATTGTAAACATGTTAATAAATCATTGAAGCTAATAACAAAATTAACTAAAATGATTTTTTTAAGGATTGGAACTTCAACACTTCTCGGAAAATTTCACATAACTTGAATGTTACCTGCATACAAATATTGGTATACTAACTCTACACCAACAAATACAGTTATACTTAAATATATATAATAAATAAACAATTCCCACTCACCGGCCGGCAGCTCGGACAGCTCGTTGCCGCTCACATTTAAACGTTGCAAACGAATCATTAAACCAATGGTTTGCGGTAGTTGGCGTATTTGATTGTTGGATACATCGAGAAATTCCAGATTTTCCAGCAGATACATTTCCTCCGGCAGTGCGCTGAGGTTATTGCCCGCCAAATGAATGAACTTCAGGGTGGTGACATTCAGCAGCCACTTGGGTATCGTTGTTATGAAGTTCTCCTTGAGATAAACCTAAACGGACGGGAACATAGAAAGCTTGACAAACGAGAGGACTGCAAACATGCTGGCGATACCTCTTCGAGATCTTCGTACAGGTACAGGTCCATGGGCACATCCTTGAAGTTCAGATAACTCCAGTGGAGTGTGGTCTTGTTCATGGTGGTGTAGCGCGGTAGTGGAAATGGCAGAGGCCGTGGCGGTGGCGACGAAATTCTTGCGGCGTTGGCAGCCGCTGCAGTGTTTGACGGTGTTCTGGGCGCCAAGGCGGGCAGTGTGGCTGGCGTTGGTGGTGGCGTCGTTGCTGCGGCAGACGTAATAGCCGAACGTTTGAGTACTTTGCCCGAAGCTACACAGGTGATTTGTGCGTCTTGAGGCAAATGCTGAGCACGCTGACTGCGAACTGCTGCAGCGCAAACTTTCTTTGGGAATTGTTGTTGTTTGTTGTTTTTGTTAATTTTGCATATATTGTTGATTTTTCACTTAAATTATTACACAATAGAACGCACGGAGCGAGATCGCTGCTACTTTTTAACGAATGAATTTTGCCGTTTTTTCAAACTTGGCGCTTACTTCCTTTGACTATTTAAATTATATCACAGTCTTTAACATATTTGCTAATTTACTAAAACACAAAAACAAAAAAGCGACAACAACAAATAATTATTTCACTATGTAAACTATGTAAACTATTGGGAGATCCAAAGGCAAAACGTTCGTTCGTTTGTTGGTTTGTTTTGATTTTCGATTTTTGATTTTTGGCAAAAGCGACGCAACGGCGATGCGCGTTGCACTGCGGCACGGAGTGATCTGCTCGATAATCGGTCATGATCGTGGCACAGATACGCGTTGCCTTCGAGTGAGGGCGCGGGCGTTGGTGTCGAGAGGACGCGGTAGCCCGCACGGCGCTTAGCTTCTCACCGACTCGTTCGTGTGGCTTTTTGACTGCCTGTATTGTTGTTGTTGTTGTTGCTATCAATTGTTGTTTTTATTTTGTGAAATTTATTTTTAATCAATATTTATTTTTATTGAAACACTATTTTTACACCAACGTTTTTTGGCCCTTGACGTCCTTGTCGCATCACGTTTCTTCTTGTTGCCTACACTTCTCTATTTTTTCTCTCTTTCTTCTTAAAATCGATTTCATTATAACGCCTCAATTGTTTACAATACATAACTTCGCGTTAACTGCACATTTTCAATAAAATATTCTACAAAAACCTAACACGCACCGCAGCGAGAATCTTACTCAATGTTTTATGAAACACACTTTTATATAAATTTTGCTTCAAAATTGGCACACAACACGCGTTAATTTTGTATTCGCTCAAATGCCCAACTGAAAAATTTAGAAAAATTTTCATAGACAATTTTTTGTGAGAGCAAAACATAAAGAAAATGTGAAAGCAAATTGAGAATAAAAAATTTTGATTTTATTTTCTGTGTTTTTGTTTTGTTTGGCCAGCGAGCAAAACAATACAAACACACTGGCAGTGAAGCACCTGGGAGAAAAAGTCTAGCAACAACACAGTTTTCGTAGCAAAAGCAATTTAAACAACTGAAATTTTTGGCCGCTAAACGAAAAATCCCACAAAAGCAAAAACATTGAGAAAATTGTTCAATGCCAAAATGTCGAGTTTTCGCGTCATTCAAGTAAATCATTTAAATAAATACAACAACAACAACAAATTTGGAAACAATGAAGATTCGTAAAGCGCTGCTGAACCTTGACATTTTTCGCCATCGCTGTTTGTCCGTTGCCTACTTTTAGGCTGCCACACGAAAACACCGTTAGTGCGCGTCACAGTGCTGCACGCCACATTACAACAAACAAGTGAATTTATTTATTTTTAAGTGAGTTGATTTCACACTTTTGCACAAATAAAACGCAATCTGCGGTTTGCTGCTTCGTTGCCGCCAGCTGCCAAAGCGCCGCATGCATCCAACTGGTCGTCTGCAGTTAGCAGTGCGAGATTTTGATTTTCGAAACAGTTTTTTGTTTTTGTTAGCATTGACATTGCACTTGGCTCGTTGGTGTGTTGCACTTTTGCATGTGTTATTGTTTTTGTTGTTGTTGTTGTTATTTGAATTCTCATTGGAACTGCAACAGTGGCGTCGTTGCAGAATGTTGAGTGAAGGAAAGATGTTTGTTTTCAAATACATTTTTTAATAAAATACATTAAAATATTAGAAAGAATTAAGAGAAATTACTTAAATTAGAATAATCTTTATGCGCAATTAGGTTTTGTTAACCCTAGAGGTGCATTATTATTTTGAGCCTGTATGAAAAAGTATAGTATTAGTAAGTCGATTTCACTAACGATGCACTTTCAGGGTTGAGTCATTAATTCATTGTTTTCCATTGCAGCTTTTAACCCATTGTGGACCCCCTCAGAAGTCGTCTTTAAAGAAAGTGACATATCAGATTATTTCATTACAAAGTTAATTGGCAAAAACAAACATTTTAGAACTTACATAAGTCAAAGCTTTTAATGAAAAGTCTTACATAAAAGTTAACGCAATTTTAAAGAGAAACTTTTAAATAACAACATTTGACTGAAAATAAAATTGTTTATATAATAAATTCTTTTAAAAATAAAATATAAATACATATAAATACAAATAATTTGAAAATAATTTTACAAATAATTTAAAAATAGTTTAAAATTTAATTTTTAAAAACAATTTGAAAATAATACGAACATTTATTGAACGAACCGATTTATTATGGAACAAAATATATGGCAAATTGTGTTCAGCTCTGATCACAGGCCTATGCTCTTTTTCGATTTTCGATAACACTTTGACAAAGATGTGACTCCACCTCATCGATGATGCGTTATATCTCGGACTTGAGTTTGTGTTATATTCGCATAGACCAGAAATTTTACAAAATCCCAAAGAAAGAAACACACAGAGTTAAATTGCACTTTCTTGGTAGCCAGTTGACATGGGAATTTCAGAAGATGTTTCAGTTAGGAAATCGTTATTTCAATAAATCGATTGTTTTCAAATTAACTATCTTTGCATACTGTTAATGACCCGAACATATTGGCGACCGCAGCGGCACAACTTCATCTGTCGACATATAAAATCTTAACGTTCTTATGGACACAATTATATTGTCGACTTCACGACCATTGACCACAATTGTGGCTGTTGAAAACCGTAGAACTATTTCCATGTTGTAGGCTATTAAAATAAGCAACTGGTATAACTCAAAACTCAAGTTTTTAATCGCGTTTCATGTTTTCAATGACATGGTTTTACTAGCTTTATACATTTTCCATATGTAGAACACCAGATTTCTTTCTCGATCCAATCCAATATTTCATTATTTTGCTCTCAGAAAGTTGACATTTATTTTTGAGGCGTTCATACGAAATTGGCTTTTCCTATTATTGGTTTTGGTTGATTTGGGGTTTGAACTTCGAAACTCAGACTTGCGGTCGTAAACAGTTGAAAGCCAAATTTATTTCAATTTCTTAAACGTTTACTCTGGATTCTTGGCTTTGATCTCAAAGTGCTGAGCATTGCTTGTGAAGCGTCATAATTTTGATGATTTTTTTTTTAAGTTTTCTTCCTTTTTGCAGCTGGTCTGAAGGAGTGGTTTTTATATTAAAAATTGTCTATAATAATTGTGGTAATAAATAAAAAAGTTAAAAATAAATAAATTTGTGATAAATTAAAATTTTCTAAAATTTTTCTAATTACTAATTTATTTAATTTTAATTTTGAATTTAATTAATTATTAATAATTTAATCAATATAAATCGCTTCCAGCACCCATAAAACCCTCTCAGGTCACGTTCCACGACAATCTGTATTGATTTTTCCGGCATTCGATTGCGTTGCGCGTTCTGCATTCGCTTTCTCTCGCGCTTCGTGTTAGTGCATTTGCGGCCAAGGTCGCACTGCACTGCACTGCCTCTCGCTGCATGGATGGGGAGGTATGTGGCCAGATTTGTTGTGCTTATGCGCTTCCAAGCTTTTGGGCAGCTTTTGCATTTCTTCTTTTTTACTTGGTTGTTTTTTTGCCCTTTTCACTCTCGTTACAATGTAATGCTTTCGTTTTCAAACAGCTGATGTGTATTTTTGTATGAACATTGAGATGTGTACCTATTGTTGTGTGAAACTGTCTGACTTCTGACGAGTTCGCAGATGCTGCTAGTATGTAAACATACGAAAATTTTATAGCTTTCAAGTGTAGACTTTGAATTTTGAAAGTGAACGCTGATGGAAGCCTGGCAATCTGTCCGCCATTAATAAACTTGACCCAGTGTGTGCAGTACGCAATTTTATGTCATAAATACATACATCTACATATGTATATGAATATACATATTTGTGTATATATATGTAACATACATATGTTTATTAGCACTACAACAAATTTGGTATCTATCTGTATGTATGCGAATGTATGGGAACCGAATTTGATTCTCTCGGAACTTCTTAGTACTTTTGCCAAAACCGATATTAATTACACCAATTATAGTTTAATCAGATAATGATAAATCCTTTTGCATTAATCTCAAAATTTGATTAAACAAAAGTTTTTTGTTTTTTCGAAATCACTTACTATGATTAATTTCATCAGAAGAAATGCGTTTAATTTCATAGATCCACTAACCTTGAAATCTCTGTGCACTTTGTTAGTGAGAAACCGATTGGAGTGTAGCTGCCTAACTTGGAACCCTCACTGTGAGGATTACTAAAAATTAATAAAAAATTTAAAAATTGTTCAATAGAAAAGTTTTTCACAAACTACATTGGAGTGATTCATTTCATTTTACTCTGAAAGACGTAAACTGCTCAGTCTACAGTCTTTGCCTGATTGAAGAATATACATATTTCTCAATCATTTTTGTTTTCAATATCGTTAATTGTAACTTAACCCATTTCGTACCAATATTTTATTAAAGGTTTTATTTTAAATTGTTTTTTGATAGGAAGGCAAATTAGGTGTAAAAGGGAGCGGAAAATTAGTATGAACAAGAGCGATGCATTTGTCCATAATCGCAAATTAAATTTAGATTTTTAACACTTATGCGCCCTCTGTGGCCAGCTGAACAGATTTAAAAGTATTTTTTTCTAATACAAAATTACTAATTTTATCTTTCCAAACATTGTTTTTAGGTTTTGCAAAAGTCTAGTTATTTTTAGTACTTTTAAAAAAATTTAAGAAAAAATTCTAAATGTGAGATTTTTTCAGTGCCAGCCCAGCTTTAGTAGGGAAGGCCTGGCATGGCAAATAAATATTTTGTTAAAAGGCGAATAGATCTAAGTTTCACATAAAACACATTAACTTAAGATTATATAAGATTATCGTAATAAAAAAATTCAAACATTACTAATTTCTTTGAATAGTTAATGAATCAAAGGTACGAAATGGGTTAACAACCGTTAAACTTTTTTTATTGTAATACAAAATTAGTGTGGCATTTTTCCAATTATTCTGTGTCAGTTTTTTACAGATCTGGTTATTTTTAGTATTTTTAAAGAATTTAAAAAAAGGTTTTATATGAGGTTTTCTTCAATGCCGACCCGTCCTTAATATGGAAAGCGTGGCATGGCAAACAAATATTTTATTAGAAGGCCAAGAGATCTAAATATCAAATAAAAAACATAAACTTTAGATTGCACAAGTTTATCACTAATTTTTACTGTTCGTTAACAATCAAAGATACGAAATGTGTTAAGAAATCATCGTTTACAACTCAGTTCATCGTATCGAATGAGGTTTATAGTGTTCTCTTTAAAAGATGTATCCGATTTTGTTATTTTTAAGTAACTGTAGCTTCTTAGATTTTAATACGATTTTTTTAACTTGAAGCTTAAACTGTTTAAATTGTTCACTCAATTCAATGCTGATCAATTCATCTTGACTTGTCTATTAGTTAAAAATCTGCAGACTAAGCAAATAAATAATAAAATATTTACATAAAAACTGAGCTATAACTCTGGAAATGTCCATATAAATGCGAAATCCTTTTGTTGCTTCTAGACGAATCGCTAATCTATTGGTTAGCTGGAGAGCTGGAAAGTTTAAAAAGTTTGAAAGTTAGAAAGTTGAAGAACAGGTACTTCTGAGTCCTTGTTTCGGTTTACTGAAATTTTTAATGCATTTTTATAGTAAAAATACTTAAAAAATACATAGAATGTGTGAATTGTGTTATTCGTGAAGACAGAAAACCTTATAAACTGGTTATTTACTGTTCGGGGACAGTAAAAGTTCAGGTTAGGTGTAAAAATAGACCGATTTGAATATAATGAGAATATCTGATTTGAACAAAGAATGCATTTAGTTAATTCATATTTTTAGTTGAAGTTTATAAAAAATTACCTAAATAATATTTTTTAATTTTAATTTAATTTTAAATTTTAATTTTATTTTTTAATAATTTGACAAACTAATAAGATTTACATAGAACCGGCGTTTCGACTTATTTCGAGCTATAAAACTTAATATCAAAAATAATATAACAGATGTATTTTTCTAGGCTTTGTTACTTTTTCTTTCTTTGTGACATCTTTCTTCTAATTCATTGAAACATAGCTTCCACTTTGAGTGAAAGCAAAGCTTCAAAAGTTGATTCCAATTCATAAATGAGGTAAGGTTTAGGTTGAAGCAGCCGTCTAATTTTACCACTTTAGCCTCGGACCTCGTTCAGCGGCAACCCTACTCAAAACAACGCTTAAGAGAACCAGTTGATGGCTTTCAATTCACTTTAAACTTTTGTCTGATCGTTATTAATTTTAAAGTAAAAGTTTAATGGACATTGGGGGTTTTACCCCAATGACGAATTGTTTTTTCAGCCAACACTAAAGAGCCCTTTGCGGATCCTAAAAACTGTCAGTGATTTGTCAAGTTTTGTCAAATTATAACTGTCAGTTATGGCAAATCAATTGTAGTCAACTCAAACGTCAAAATGACGATGTGATTTTTTTGTTTTTGTATACAAAATTGATTATGTCTGAGTTATGAGTTAATTGCAGTGCCCAAGTGTGAGTTAGATAATTTATCACACGTGTATGCAATGATGACTTGGTTAGAATTTTCATCAAGTGCTAATGACAGGCCGGGAAATACCGCTTAATACAAACGCTGACTAAATAAAAAAATTAGGTATAAATAGTGCATTATAAATAGTTTCGAATGTACACACTGAACTCTATTTGCTGGGTCGTAAATTGCATATTGACAAATCGTCGCCTCAGAAAACAAATGTCGCATGTCTTACGAGGCTCAATGGAACATACGACATTCGTTTTCTGAGGCGACGAAATAGTGGCAACAAATGATGCTAAAAAAACAACAACAACAAAATTGATGACGTTTGCTTAGTGACTTAACTTCATCCACAGAGCCAGTGGCATCAAGACCACATACGACTACAAAGGAAAAAAAACCGTAGCTCAGCCACTCGCAGCAGCCACAAATATTTATCTTCTGCACCAAAAGAAACCGGGGATTTACGTCAAAAAATACTGATTGCTTCAAACAGTTTTATACTAAATATTTACTTAATCAATAGGCATAAATATTTTCAGTTCATTTTTTAAGAGCAATGAAATATTTGTGCTTGTAATGTCGCTCTTCCACGATCACTGGAAACTATTGTGAAACAACATCTCCACTCTCAGTCGATCGACTTAAGTTTTCTCTCACACAAGCTTGCTAAATTTTTGTTTTCATTGTTGTTGCTATTCTAGGATTTTTTGTCATTTCATGATTCAAGTCAAGCACACAACCCACATTGACTTACTAACGATTTGTATAAATACCGATTGCCGGCGCCATACGACACTCAATTAGAATTTGCAGTGCAACAACTCAGTCATTTAGCTGGACGTTAGTAATCAGTTAATAAGTTGTGCAAATCGGCAATAATGAAGCGGTATGCATTGGTTTTCGGTTGCCTAGCGTTGGCTTTACTGATCGCACAGGTGCAGTCGGCGCCCTCATTCGGTATCGGTGTGGTGCCTGTAGCCATTGTGCACCCGGTGCCAGTCTTCTACGGTCATCACCACCATGGATACCATGGACACCACCATCACCATCACCATCATCATCATCCGCACTATCATGGCGGATTCCATGGCGGCTGGTGAAGTTTCAAAGCAACTAAATTTGTATATAAATTCACTATAATGTCAAATATTTTAATAAAAAATTAATAAAGAAAAATATTAAAAAAATTACCAGTTTTTAATTTAATTCAAAATTTAACTCTAATTGAAATTAAATTATTAAATTGAATTGAAAGCAATGATTGACATCAAAGAGTGGACAAAATCGTTTAAATGGTTCCCAGTTCTTAATAGAAACTCCTTGGCACCTTCCAGCAAGTCTAACTTACATGTCAGATTATTCTTTTAATAGTTTCCGAGGCTAGAACTTAAGTTTTTACTAAAGTTTTCACTGACCACTAAGTTATATACTAGGTTAGGTTAGGTTAGGCTGGCTGACCCACGGGGGGGTCTCACATAGACCATGTTGGTCCATAGTGATGCCAGAAAGGTTCTGGAGCTTCAGACCTGTATGTAGTTTTTCAAAAACGTTTTGGCAAATCTAAGTAAGTCGCTGCTTTTTTGTTCCGCGACTCTTTCCAAGGAAGGGAACCAGGCGGATCCGAGGCAGCTGACCCGTGATCTGTAGAGAGCAGGGCAGTGGCACAGCAAATGCTCCAGGGTACCCTTGGCACTGTCTTCACCACATCTTGTGCATGCATCACTTGGTACCAAGCCAAGTTTGACAGCGTGGGACGGTGTGAGACAGTGTCCCGTGAGTATCCCGGTCAATAGTTTGCAATCATCTCTTTGGAGTGATAGTACAAACTCTGTGTTGTTGATATTATGTTCGCGAAGCATGATTTTTGCTGTCCTGTGAGATGTAGATCTCTCCCACATGGACGCCGCTTCACGAATCATATTCTCTTCTATTTCCGTCTTGAGCGTGGAGAGGGGTGGATGGATGTCTGGCTCGCTAACCGTAGGCAGTCGTGCCCCGGCTTTGGCGAGCGCATCAGCCTTCTCGTTTCCCTCAACTCCTTTGTGACCCGGTACCCAAGTTATATACTAATGTCCCACGGAATATTCATCTTCGGCTTCAGTATTCGGTTTATTTGGCCAATTTTAAATCATCGGCTTCGGACAAAACAGTCGAATACTTTAGTTGAATGTTTTGTAAAAAAACGTAGGTACACTTAACCTTAAACAAAATATTTAATTGTATTTTATTCTTTTAGGTATCACGCAGGTGAAAAAAATTTAGCAAAAATATATATTTAAAGAACTATATAAGAAATTTATAGAAAAGATTTGGTGACTGTACGACATAACCTAAAAAACAAATTAAAAAATTATATTTTAATTCTTTTTAGGTATCACGCAGGTGAAAAAAACCCTGGACAACATATATTTTAAATAATTAAACAACTATATGAGCAATCAATATACAAAATTGTACGGCAAACATAACCTAAAAAACTTTAAAAATTGTATTTTAATTATTTTTGAGTATGAAACAGGTGCAACAAATTGTAGAAAAAATATATAATAAAATTAAAAAAAAATGTAAAGAAAAAACATTTTTTTAGGTTATATACACCTTTGAGTTTCACCGATTTTTCTGGTAAAAATATATATTTAAAGAACTATATTAGAAATAAAAAGACAAGAATTGGTGATTGTACGGCAAACATAACCTAAAAAAATTATAAATTTTATTTTAATTCTTTTTTTAAATTAATTCTTTTGGGTATCACGCAGGTGCAAAAAATTGTAGAAAGAATATATTATAAAATAAAAAAGAAAAGAATTTTTTTTTTAATAAAATTTTTTTAAAATAAATTTTTTTTTTAATAAAAAAACATTTTTATATACAAATTTTTTTTTAGGTTATATTCATTTTTGAGTTTCATTGATTTTTCTAGTAGTGCGTCTTAGTGATATCTTAAATATTTCTTAACCCATTGCTACCTAATGGGTAAAAATTTACCCATGAAAACTAACTTTTTAAAAAAATTACAGAAAAGTTCGTGGTAGAGATATCTCAAAATCATTGATAGGGATGGTTGGGGTAAAGATGGAACTACCTTAGTCTAGTGGAGGTTACCCTAAAATTCCGCCATCTAGCTAGAGTTACCAGACTCCAAAAATTGGGAATTTTCCGGAGATGAAAAATGTGGTGAAACGTAGTGGCCTTGAGCGTAGCGTGAGTGCACTAGACTGTCATCCCAGAGGTCGTGGGTTCAACTCCCGCCGTGTGCACGGTCCCCGCACTTTTCCATTACATTTTTCAGATTTTTCCTGTTCTCTAAATTTTTCTAAAAACTCTGCAACATATCCAAGTTCATCGATTCCCAACCCAATTATTCCTATTCCACTTACTTCCACGCAATAGAACGCGCAATTATGCGCTGTGCGGCTGATAAAAGCAAATAAATAAACAGTTACGCAAAACAAGCGCACGAGTGAAATCTGCAAGGGGAAGCGGACAACTGCGAAAACAGCGCGCACCAACCTGATCCTAGGGAGGTCCCCAACCATTCTGCTGTAACCTCCTCACAACAGATGGCGCTACGAGCGGAGGCGACGTTCCTGAGCGGCGTTAGATGATTCCATCACTTAGGACTACCTGCGGCAGGCCAATCACCTACCCTGGCAGAACAACACAACCGATTAATGTAACCAACACAAGGCTGTCTTGTGGAGGCCCTATGCTCCCGAGAGGAGTGAACAAGGAACAAAAAACAAACAACTCACCTGTAAACAATATTTATTTTGTTCACGTGTGTAGCTGATCACTTTAAAAAGTATGGAAAAAAGCCAAAATACCCAATGAATATCTCAGCAACGTGCAGAGATGCAGAGATATAAAGCTGAAATTGTTTCGGATCATTTTGGGTCAATTCCAGGTCGTGTATAAAATTTTATCAAAATCGTATGTGCGGAACTGGTACCCGGCAGCAATGGGTTAATCTCATCTAAATCAAATGACTACTTATTTAGAAAGTTATTAACTTTTGTTGTTATTTACTATATAAATTCTGTCAGATCGGGGATTAACTATTATAGATAAAACTCTGGGAAATGGTTACCTATATCAGTGGTGGATCCAGAGGGGTATTTTGGGGGTCGAAACCCCCCCCCCGAAATATTTGGATCGACTATAAAACTACATACAAATAAAAAGAATTTTATAAATATTAAAGAATTACTTTTTAAAACCCCCCCGAAATATTTTTCTGGATCCGCGCCTGACCTATATTAATACTAGTATTGAAAAAATATAATAATCAAAATTGGCCGGGGGCACTTTGCCCTTCCTTGTTCGGCTATGGTCTTTATAAGGTCTTCAAATAGTTTTGCTTGTCTCTGAATTCAAAAAAGATAATGAACTTTCTATGTGTAGAAACCAGGTTTGTAGTTGGGATGCATCAAAAGGCTTATTGCGATGCTTGAAGAGAATGTGTTATCCTGTGTTCGATGTTGGCTGAGCGTCAAACGAACCGGACAATGTCCTTCAGTGGCATTCAACAAACCTTGCCCAACTCGTCTAGCATTCTGCTCTTAGGTATCGGTGACGTATGCTTCGAAGCGCAGTGCATTCCCATAGCAGCTGCCATCGCGTAAAATCCCATCACACCCAAATGTCTTTGATCCCATCGATTAAAAGCTTCATTTTCTATTTACATAATATCACACATTTATTTCACCACGCCAGTCTGACCTCCACTTCGATTTGCTTGTAATCATAATCGCTTAAAAATTCCCAACTATAACCTAAAATCTGCGACACCTCACGCTCGACCGCTTCGTACGAACGTGAGGAACGCTGCAGCCAGAGATAAAATTCTTCGGTCCATTCGGGATGCCGCGGCCAGTCACAGCGAATGATCACCGCAAAGCGACGCACACACAGACGACGCAAATTTTTGGCAGTGCGCGCAATCAGCAGCACTGTCGACGTGGACACCTTTTCGCGAATCAACTGTTGAGAAAAGAGATGCGCGGATTAGTGGAAATGAATGAGCTTAAATTTGAAGTGAAAAAATGGAACAAGAGTAACACACCAAAGTTTCCAGATTGAAGCATTGTCGACACATCAGCAGCATCAGACTGTCGATGCGATTGTGAAAGGGTTTGGGACAAGAAAAGCGCGGCAACATCTCGTAGCCGTAAACGCTGAGTGTGGTCTTGTAGTGATCCAGCATGCTGATCAGTTTGTCGGGCTTTATCTGAAGTGTCAGTTAGAAGAAGGGCAGTTTGCAGTGTTTGAATATGAGAAATGTGTATGGAATGCTTACCCGCGTCTTGGGCGCACAGTAGGTCACACTGTGGATCGGTGCCTCCGGCTGGAATACAACTTCGCCATCGCCCAGCGACTCAACGCGCAAATGTACTTTCAGCTGGGGATTATCACGCTTGACTATGCGCCACGCCTTGGCGCTGCACGGCGACAATGACAGGTAGGTGGAGGTGTAGCGATTCTGTAGGAGATGCAGATGCTTCAGCCTGGTGTCGGCCAACAGCATCAACACATCGTCGTCAATGTTTTGCGGAGAAATGGTTAAAATCTGCAGAAAGATGTGATTGATTATACTCGAATTTGGAAATGGCATTCAAATGGAAAAGTTTTGTAAGTAGGTCAGTAGAGGTGGTTGTTTCGAAAATTTTGAGTCGATCGAGGTTATACAATAAAATTGCCTAAGAAGCTAAGAGCCATCACACTACGAAAACATTTTTAAATAATAGGATTGCTGCAAATTCGAGGGTTCGACACAGTTGTATTACAGCTAATAAGTCGCACTAAATCTCAAAGAACAACATATTTCTTTTTAAAGCATTTTAACCATTGCAGTACTTCTTTCTTTTTATTTCAAAGCCTATTAAGCTCCCCTAAATTTCCAAACATATCAATCCCATTTTCAACTCAAATCATTCTTTTCACTCACCCGTAAGTTGAGAAACAAACCGACATGCATAATGGGGCAATGTGTGGTTGTGACATTCACTAAATTCAACACACGCATTTTCATACAACACGCCTCCAGCACTTCGTCCAACAAATGCTTCGCTTCAAAACGCTCCAACACAAAGTCAATCAACTTGAGTGTTCGCAAATCGCGCAATTTCGACAACAAATCCTTGAGACCCTTCAGCAGTTGACCGCCAGTGCCGAATAGTTTGAGACCCTCCGGATCGTTGGCTTGGGACATGTTGCAGGGAAAGACATAGACCAGCGATCGTATGCGTGAACCCACATCCCTCAATTCGGCGGGTCCTCTCACTTCGGCGCCCTATGAAAAAACAAACTGTCAAATCAATTGGGTTCCTTTTTGCGAGATGCACACGCAAACCTTTTCCATGCTCCACGACATCATTGTCATAAACTGGTAGATGTTGTTGAAGCTGTGTTCGGGTCGAAATTCCAGGCCCTTGAGATATTTGCCAATGCGCGCCAGGCAATTCTGCGTGCGCATGTGATCCAGTCCATACTGCCAGCCGGAGTAGTAGTTGTACTTGGCGCGCGTTAATGTGCGATCGTCGATGAGGAAATTGTACCAGACAGTGGGCAGATAGAAGGCGCGATACCATTGCTTGCACACCTAATATCAATGATCCATAGAAAGAAAACTGTTGACTATATATTGGAGCTGTAAAAGGTTAAACCAGCCTACCAGACTCGCATAGTAACGTTCCCTATAGGTCAAGTATGAAAAGATCTCCTCCAGCAGCAGATCGGGCAAGTTAGACCAGTCCGAGTAGGTTTTGTGCTCTTCGGGCACATCTTCTTCTTCGCTTTCGTAGATATCAATATAGCAGGCTACAAAAAAATTAATGTTATGTTATATTCAAAGAAAATTATGTTTTTGATTGGAAAGAAAGGACTGGGTTATGAAATGGGAAAGTGTTTAGGTCTGAGATGGTTAGCGAAGTGCTAAACTGCGGCACAAATAACTCCGTATTTGGAGGTTATATTTGGTTTGTTCTAGAAATTTTATTGCCAATCGTTATTTAGACTATTTAGTAATAAAAATTCAAGTAAATATAGAAAAAATGTATAATCTACATATACTATATAGACGTCTGTTTGTTTGTATATTTGTTTGTTGGTCACACCACACTAAAACTCAAAAGCTAGACGACCGATTCAGCTGAATCTTTCAGGGAATGTTCGTCTCGACTAAATCTCGGTAAAACACATAGTGCTCATACCACCCGACAGATGGACGTACAGAACCTAAATTTTTAATATGGAATATCTTCGAAATTACAAGTCAGACAAAGTTGAAATTTAGTAGAGTCATGACGTATCGTTCCAGTGGTAAAATTGTATGGGCGCTGAGCAAGGGACGCGGAACTTTTCAAGCGACACAATTGTTTTGAATAAATTTGAGACTACAAGCCACATATTAATGACTTTTGTCACAAACTTAAGATTCAGAGGTGTCCCTTGACAGGGGGAATGGGGTAGGTATTGAATGAGGGGGCATGGCCCCGCCCGCAAACCAAATTTTTAATGTCAAATAGCTTCGGAGTAATAAGTCGGACAGCAACCATACTTTGTACCAGAAATTTCTGCATAGGGGGAGGGGGGGTTTAATCCACAAAACATGGAAGAGAAAACTAGACAGAGCCAACATGCATCATCAATATGGGACCTGGTGAAACTCAGACTTGTCTCAGACAAATCGGTTAGAGAGCTATTAGACTGTTTCTTAGGAAATGGTATCTTTTCAACACTAAAGCAGGGCAGCTGATTAAATAGTTTTTGAGTATCTAACCATCGCCTTCTTCCCTTCAGATTTTGCAAAAATTATTGTGGGGAATCCCCAATCTTGCTGCGCATAGACCATTTGGCCAATGACCTGTGATCACTGCCGTCAGCCTAGAAGCATTCTTATGAGAATTAAGCAGGAGATATTTTGTTCTGGAGAGAATTTTCCACCTACTGTCCACACTCTGCAAGAAATAATCCTGTATGTCTTAGCTTTGCACTTAAAGGTGGCACCACTCGCTTTAGTAGTGAGTCCATAGGAAATCTCACCCTGGCCAGCTCGTCAGTCGACTAATTCCCGTGAATACTCACTTGACCGAGCATTCAAACGTTGATGATAGCTCATCAACGTCAGCAACTCCCTACAGTCACAGTAAGAATTGAAAGTCCCTGAAATGTTTATGGCTTCATTACAGTGTTGCCAGATCAGGAAATTTCTTCCTAGGTTTAGGAGATTCTTGGTCTTTTAGGAAGATGAATTGTTTAGGAGATTCATATTTTATGTTAGGAGATTTTCCTGATCCTTAGTGGATTTTTAGGAGATTTTTGGATAACGAAAATATATTTTGGAAACTATTTTAATAGTCAAAGCATCCTATTGTGTGAAACATTTTTAAGCTTACAAAATGAAAGCTCGTTCTATCTCGTTCTCACTTATTTTTTTTACAATTTCGCTAAAAATTGCACTTTTTGTTTAATTCATTTGTTATATGTTTTGTTACTGCTAAGTTTTTGTTGTTTAGCTGAAGGTGAATAAAAAGGCTTCATTAAAGAAATTATATGTAGGGGAATTCTTTGTAAGGTGCCACCCCATAGCTTTTTTGCGCAAAGCTCGTTAGAAAATTAACGTATCGCATATTTTAATATACCGTTGGAAAGATTATTTAAAGAACTATGATCCAAGGTAACACTTCATTTAAATTTTTCGTAAATAGGAATTTTACAGCCAATTTCCCAAAGTGTTCAAAATCGACACCCTACAATTTTTTAATGTAAAGTGCCACCCCCTAAAAAACCGCTAAAAACGTAGAAATTTCAAGTAAAAATGCATGATTTAGAAAATATACGAAAGATTCTTGAATTTAATTTGAATTGAATAGAAAATAACCGAAAGCAAAATGCAAATTGAATGGTAACGAAGAAAACGAATAATTGTATGGAAATTGATAAACAAAACTGAACTAATTTATTCCTCATAAAAGGATTAGAGAAAAATTTACTAAGAACACTTTAAATTCATTGTAATGACGACTCCGAGCAATAAAAAGTCATTTTACTGATATAGGACCACAAAACAATGAAAAAAGGGGGGTGGCACCTTACAAAGAAAAAAAGGTGGCACTTTACATTTTCACGCCATTTTGGAAATCATTGAATAAATTTGATCCTTTTACGATATGCTCGGATATCATTTCGGATTATGAAAAAGCATTAATAATTAAGTCCAACACTGATATTTACCTTAGTTTTTTATAAGTTTTTGGTTACTTTTTCACCGCAACAAAACCTTCAGTTTTCATTTTTATGTTTTTTCTTAACCAAATTTTACACTTTTATTTACCCAGACCGTGTTATTGCGTCTGTTTCCTTAAAAACTACATTACAATTGATGTTGACATATATACCTCAAGTGACAATAGGAATTTTTTTTCTTGGATTGCTGGAACGTCGAAATCGAGCAGGGGTGGCACCTTACAAAGAGTGGCACCTTACAAAGAATTCCCCTATATATTTTTATTTTTATTTTATGAGATCTTAAATTTCTTTAAAGATATGCAAATTATAAAAAAAAATTTAGGAATTTTCTTTTTGACATTTGGGAGGAAATTTCAGTAATTTTTTAAGATTTAGGAGAAAGTAATTTCAGGTATCTGGCAACACTGCTTCATTAATGAATGAAATTTTTCATTGATGAAAATTTAGGATTTTTTTTTTGACATTTGGGAGGAAATTTTAGTATTTTTTAAGATTAAGGAGAAAGTAATTTCAGGTATCTGGCACCACTGCTTCATTAAAACTTTCGACTTTCGCTTAAAAATTCAAGTTGAAATTTTCCATTGATGAAAATTTAGGATTTTTTTTTTGACATTTGGGAGGATATTTCAGTATTTTTTTAAGATTTAGGAGAAAGTCATTTCAGATATCTGGTAACAATGCTTTATTATAACTTTCGACTTTCGCTTCAAAATTAAAGTTGAAACTTTTCCATTGATGACTGATTTGTAGCATAATGAACTATAACAATATATGATAACTGTAAGCTACCTGCAACATGGCATTAATTGTGACCTATAACAAGACCCAACTGATACCGAGTGACCTAATCAAAATCGTGGAATTGTGTTGACTTGAACAGGTTGACTAGGAAAGGTTTCGAACACTATTGAATAAATTTATAAGTTTTTGTTTGGAAACAGTGTGCCCTCTCTATTTAATTTCAATCAATGTTTCTTCTTTCTGTTTCTGTATTTTGCAATCCAAAAACTCTACAAAAATATAATAAAATTTTATTGTTTATTTCTACGCAAATAGAAATTTTATTTCGCTACTAAACAATGATAAATCGCTGTGAAAAGTTACCAGAAATTTTCCATTTTTATTTTTGCAGATTTCTCTCTAAATATGTCTTGCAAGATTTCAAGAAGTAAACAATTGACAATCATAAATATGTCAAATATGACAAAACAACAAAATGACTCTATGAACGTGGGTTTTTGTTTTAAAAATATCAACAATTGGTACTAAATATATTCAGGTAAATAATTGCAAAATTGATGTATTGCAGGGAACAACAAGTCGTAGAACAGTGGACCTATAATTGTCTGAGTGCTGCGATTGCTAGATTGTTTCGACAAGAGGAAAAAAAAAATTATTGCAAAGGTGCTTTCGACTATGTGTTCATATTTTGCCCTATTTATACACTTTAACGGTACTCATTGTTCTAAATAAGAAGAGAAGAACGCATTAGACACATTTGACATGGATGCAGACATATTTGTTTAGGTAGAAATGGTATAAATACGACGTGTTATAAATCGTAATCGTGCCAGCAAAACAAAACAATATGTCACAGATGTCGATGGGATGTGTGTGTGGTATTTGACGTTGTGCCGGCAGACGAATACGCTACAATCGGGCTTATCATTTACTTAGGTGGGTGTTGACTTATGTGTGGGCCTAAGGTTTTAAATCCCTGACAATAAAATTTTATAAATAACCTACATTTGGTGAGACCAATTTTCGGCTAAAAATAAATATTGATGAAATAGTTTTTCGATTTCATGCGTTTTGATGTTTACTTCAAATGTCAGAAAACATTTCGTAGAGGAAGTTTAAAATAATTAAAATTAATAAAAACTAATTAGTTTAAATTTTAGTAAAAACGGCTATAACTATAGCTATGGGCGGTCATTTCTCATATGACTTTAACAGCATTCAAAATGAGTTCATGTTGTTTTACCTCGTTCTTCTTTCATTTGATCGATTTTGTTGTAATGCCGCCAAGTTTTCTGCATTGTAAACTTAAATCGGAAATTGTTTTCCTCTAATTCTATTCAGGGCTAAAGGATGAAAAAATAAACATTTCAACGATCTGCAATCTGTAGCTGAGATGTATAACAATTTTGATGTTTTTTTAAGTTATTATTCTCAATTGTATGGTTGATGAAATACTATTGGGTTTTAATCTAAATTGATTTAAACCTCATTTCCACCCCCCAAAAAAACACATAACTATCCACTCTAAGTACCAAGTAGTCACATTTTTGTTTTGACAAAAAATATAACATCCATTAAAAAGAAATTAGAATTTCGTTTACTTATTTTTAAAGCACTCTATCTCTTGTTTTACACCTCAATCCATATGCTAAGGAAACTTAAGCAAAAAACCACTTTTTTAATAATAGACATAAGAAACACTCAGGGAAAAGATAGAAGAAGAAGTTCATGGTCAATGGGACTCTGGGTGGACGATTAAAGGATTAACTTTCTCTAATATTTAGATTTATTCAACTCTTGTATGGGTTGCGTTACAATAAAGGTCAGGAAGGTACCCCATTAGGACCTATTAAGTTGGACTTCTATTTAGGAGTAGTAGAACAAACCCGTTGAAATTGTTAGCCACATGACCATACAACTTCAACATGGCGTCGGCTTCAACTGTCACCGAGTAGTCAACCATTTGATTACAATGAAAGCGACAGTAACATTATCGAAATTATATTGTTTGTGCCTATTAGAATTAGTAAATTTCAACTGAAAAACTAACAAAAAATAAAAAAAATCATAATAAAAATGTAAGAAGGATGCCATCAAAAGTATCTTTTCAATTTTGTGGTCTGCAAACTGCTTTGGTTTTGAAGTCTACAAAAGAGTTCCAGAATTGGCGACAGCTACAACTGCGGTCCGTGGACGTGTAACAGTATAGTCGTGAAAATAATCGTCTTTGTATGAACATTCTGATTCTATACTTTAAGAGATGTAGTCGTGTCACTGCCGTCGTTCATGTGTTCGGGGCATAATGCTTAAAGTAATAATTTGCTAGAATGCGAGTATATTCCACAAATTTATAAAAATAGTCAAGAAATAAGACAACAAATATGTAATGTTGTAATGAAAACAAAAACTAAAGGCAGAACCGCTGTCAAAATTTTTGACAATGTGTTAATTGACGTTTTTCGTATTCGTAAAACGCTTGAATCGTGATGCCACTTCGCTATAATATTAAATTAGAGATATTTAAAGTTCTAAGATTTTTAAGATCTTTTTTAAAATAAACACGGAATAGACCTTTCACTGTGACTAATATATTTTGGGCGAAAGTATAAAAGTGTTAATGCGAATTCAACAGCAGATAATTCATTGCAGTGAAAAAAAATGTTCAATTGATTTTCTAACAACAGTACGGTAGCACATTTTCAAAGGAGAATGCCAAAAAATCGTTTAGTGTCAGATGCGCAACATGGTGGCTGAGAAGAAGCATTGGCTCTTCCATTAATTTTTGTGTCATGGTTTAAGCTTCAATAATGCTTTGAAAACAACGAAGCCTCAAACTGATCAATAAAGAAACAAATGTGTTAGATTTTGTCTGAAAACTACAATTTATTCTTTCTTTCCTTGAAAAATAATCGCATTTTCTAGTTCAACACATGTTCAAGTTAAGCTTTAATGTTTAGACTTTCATAATGTTTTAAAAGCAACGAAATCCCGAACTCATCAATAAAACTGAAAAAATGCATTAGATTTTTTCTGCAAACTAAAATTTATTCATTCTTTCCTTAAAAAATAATCACATTTAAAAGTTTAACACAAATTATCGAACTGATCAACAAAACATAGAAAAAATTTGTTAGATTTTGTCTGAAAACTAAAATTTCTTCTTTCTTTCCTTAAAAAATAATCATATTTTCAGGTTGAACACAGATTGTTGTACTGATCAATAACAAAAGCAAACAAATTTGTTAGATTTTATCTGAAAACTAAAATGTATTCTTCCTTTCCTTAAAAAATAATCACATTTTTAAGTTTAACACAAATTATCAAACTGATCAATAAAAGAAAACGTTATTAGATTTTGTTTGAAAACTAAAATTTGTTCTTTCTTTCCTTAAAAAATAATCGCAGTTTCTAGTTCAACATAAATTGTCCAGCAGTCTGCAATTTGTGGAATCTCTAAAGCAACTTTTTTTTTGGGTTAAACTAATCGACGTGAAATAATTCACCAATTCGAATGAACATAAAGTAATTCACAGAGAAAAGATTATAAAAAATATATTTGCAACAATTTTATTTTGTTAATTGTTGGAAGCCCATTCCATGCACTAATGCTCAGAAAATGCCTGCAAAAACCTAAACCCTTTCCACTCCGAATTTCACCCTGTGTCTCGATATCACTTTTTGGTATTTAAATCATGAAAAACTTGCCTAAGAAGTGTGTGTCGCCATGTCTCTTTGTTAGAGTTTGAGAGCAGTTTACTTTTGAACAATTTAAGCTTAAAACGGGTTAAATAAATTTTGTATCAATATTTTGTAATTACATAAAAATTATTTAATATTTACGGAACAATACAAAATTATCACTTTTTGATTTTATTTAACCATTATTAAAGAAACAGGGTTTAGATCAAACGTGCCCAATTCGTAGACTTCAATTCTTTCAACACAAACTTTCCCTGATGGAATAATTGGAAATTATTTTGGAGATAACAGTAAAATTGTTGTAATTTGTTTTGAATTCACTTCTAAAAATATTAATTTGTTGGTGCCTATTTAAATTAAACCCAAAAATCAATCGTAGTTTTTTCTATAAGATGACAAATAGGTGAAATTGCTCTCAGGCAATTTTGGGCGTTGAAAGGGTTGAGCAGTCTCTGCTGCGATTGTAAACCAGAAAGCTTACCACGAGAGTGTTTTTTGTTTTACTAAAAGCTTAGTCAGTTTTATTATGAAAAAGAAACGAGATTTGTGCTAACTCTCCCAAGAGTAATTGCACAGTCTTAAAAAGCGCATTAAAGGAACATTGCTCAGTAGCAACTAGGGATCGCAATTTTTTGCCATTTTGCGATCCCGGGATTTTCGGGATTGAAAAGTCAAATCCCGGGATCCCGGGATTTAATCCCGGGATTCATATAACAAATTTTTTAATAAAACAATTTTCCCGAATTGCATAAATACTTGTTTATAATATATTTATCATAAAAATGGACACATTTTAATCACATTTGGGTAGTTTCAAGATTTTTTATCTTGAATTTAATCACATTTTGTTTAACCCTTCAATTCCCATGTCCAAAATAGTGAAAAAGAAAATTTTCTTTTTAAATAAAGGAGCTTAGATACGTTTGGATAAGACAAAAAAATACATAAAAAATGTTTAAACTACCCTCATTTTTATATTGAAAGAAACCACACAAACTCGCACTGCTTTAATTACGCGTGAAACAAATGAATAAATTTTACAAATGACGTATCGCTAGTGTTGGTAGGAAAATTAAATAAACAAGTACTACTAATTGACTTTGCTATACAAGTGTTAGAATTTTAAAATATAAACCTATGTGGTAGGAAAACAAATATTAAGCATCTGTCACCTACAGGTGACACTGGGAATTGAAGAGTTAACTTAAAAGTTTTTCATTTGACATTTAACTTCAGTTTCATAGCATTTTGTTTTATCCAAAAATGACACTTAAACATAACTTATTACTTTGCAACCGATGTATCATAAAGTGCATATATATGCATATTTGATAAAAAAAATAAAATAGTTAATTTGTTTGTGCTTTTAGTTTTACTTCGATTATTTCGATAAAAAAGTTAAGCGTTTTGATTAACTAAAAACTGAGATCTTAAAAATGCAAAGGCATTAAGTGTTTTGTTCTCTTATCTAGAGCGAAATTTATTTCAAATGAACCCTGCTGAAGAGAAACATCCTTCAGATTCAACACTTGTTGGTTGAATGCTTAGTAAATAATCATAAGCCTTTTGCAAAAGACGCACTCTATCCCCTCTCTTCTCCCTCAAATAAGGAATTGGGTTTTTGTGCCTTAAAATTTATTTCATTTGAACTTTGAAGCATCTTTTGCAATCCCGAAAATCCCGGGATAAAAGAATTTGAATCCCGGGATTTTCGGGACTGGAAAAAGTCCGGGATCCCGGGATCCCGGGATTGCGATGCCTAGTAGCAACACATGGGTATAAAATGGCCTAATAAACGACCACAGCTACAGGAAATGAATAAAGATGAGCTGCAGGGAAACGCTGAAACACTTTAGAACATCTCTGAGGACTTAAACAGGTCTTAAAGCAAGGCATCAAACCTCTCTAACAGTTTGTAAAATCGACTACTAAAAGATTGAAGTTATGATCTTTTCACTCCTACACTAAACTTCGGCTGACATCTCTTAGAAACCAATAGGGTCTATGCGCGTCCTTACCGGCAACCATAAAATAACTTAACCACAGTCAGTCATATTTGCTTTGATGCTGCAGCCGGCAAGTGAGGGCGTGTCACGTTCATGTCTCTGATCTGTTATGATATTTTCATTTTAAATTTACTCGCTAAAACTGATCACATGCCCAAACCTGACACACCGCTTTTTGAAAACAGCAAAACCACAACCAACCAATTAAAAATCACAACACAAAAACAAAATTCTAAACGAAAAAGATAAATGCTATTTTTATTTATCTGAAAACCAAAATTAATCCTAGTTTTTTTTGTGAAAATTTTCATTTCAACACAAATCATGCAACTTTTTTTCCAACAGTTTGCAACTTTACGAATCGCTAAAGTAAATTTTTAAATTATTCTTCTTTTTTCTTGAAGCTATTTATTTCGAAACACCGAACAGCTGGCACGTAGCGTACGTAGCCAACGAAAAAACATGAATTTCCCAAACCAAAATAAACAAAACGAAGAGAAAACTGTGTTACGCCGAGTGTATAGAAAATTCGCTTAAAAATAGCGACAAGTCGCTAGTCGCGCAGCTCGACTGCAAAGCATACGAAATATAACTCAAAATGCCGCACCGAAACACAAACAAAAACTTTTACGCAATAATTTTGCAAAAGATTTGCGCCTTTGATCGAAGATTGCTTTGATTCTGATTTTGAAGAAATGAAAAGTGATTGCAAGTGCAAAGGAGTTGACTCGGCGCTCGCGATCGGCTAATGGGGCACTGGGTCAGCTAAAGGGCTGTTTTGACACCCAACTTGTACCTTCTTCGTTCTGATCGATCTTCCAGCCGGCTCGTTGTATGGCCACCTCCTGCTTGGGGTGTCGCAGAGCCAAGGTCGACATGTTCGGTGCCGCACGCGGCCTTTGCAATGTGCAATGTAAATACTTTCTTTTTTCAAACTTTTCTTTTTCCTTTTGAAAAACTAATTTTTTCAAGTAATTTTGATTTACTTAGTTTTTAGTTTTAATTTGATAATTTTAATTTAATTGTTTATAATTTAATTCAATTCGATTTATTTATTTTCATTAATTAATAGTTTTTGTTAAAATTGTTCAGCGCATTGAAAACTATGTAAATTTACACAAATCCAAACGATTTTTACACCATTTGCAGCCGATTGTGTGATTCTGATATCAGTGCGTAAGTTTTCTATAAAAATGTGCACTTTGCTGCAATTGTTTCTTGTTTTGGCTTCGTTTTGTTTTAAATATTTTCAATTTTTATTTCTCAATATGCTTTTCTGAACTGTGTATTTCACATTTTAGCTGCTCACTCGACGAACGCGCACGCACCAAATGCTGGTCGCACACACCTCACCAAATCGATTCGCGACAAATTTTCGTCTGCACAGCGACGATCGTGTTGTGTCTTTCACCGATTGTAGCATTTTACGTTAATTTTTCGAATTTTCCGAGTTTTGTTTTGCCCGTCGTTTGTTCTGCCAGATGCCGACTTTTTCGAAAAAAAAAAATGAAAATGAAAATAAAAATAAAACCCAAAAAAATAAACACAATTTGATTTTTATAAAAGCGAAAACTACCAAAAAAGCTTGAAAGCCAAATAAATTTGAGAGAATCCGTCTCGATTTTATTACTTTCGGTTTGCTATTGTTTTTTGGGTTTTTTTTTGTTCCTTCTCACAACTTGCTACAGTTGGCACTTTTCATAGTTGTTGTTCTTATTGTTGTTATTGTGCGCGCCACTTGAATTTACATGCGCGAGAAAAACTATGCGTTCGGCTCGTATCAGCTCGAAAACTATACAATTTGTAAAAATAATCAAAGACAATTTTCAACGTGACTTTTTTCGCGCTCTCCCCTACACACACACAACTACTACTAATATATTTTTAATTTTTTGTTGTTGTTATTTTTAAATCGACACCGCAGACAGTTTTCTGCATCTTCTTCTTAGTTTTGTGAAATCTCTTAGTAGGAACTAAAAATTGTTATTGTTTTCCCTGTTTTGTTTTGTTTTAGTTGGTGGTTTTTGATTTTTCCGAATCGTTGGTCTGATCTGATAACCGAATGCATTGTGGTCTGTGGTTTTGCCGCACGCGCCAAACAGCTACAGCGAGAGTGAAAGAGAGAGAAAGCATTTCGAGCGCAGTGAGTGCAGTGTAAATGGACCATGAGCGATGGGTAGCTGAGATGGGGCGCTAAACTATTAAAAATGGATCCCTTGCCCAACTAAGAATCAAACAGCTTATTGTTAACTTTAAAAACTTTGTAAAGTAGGAAAACACTTCTGTTTTTGTCTTTTGTCTTCGATCTAGTCCGTGATGTTGTCGAGTAGATAGATCGATCCTCCTTCAGAGGATTCTTCCTAATATACCAACCAGATCTCTTCGTTGCTCAGCTCGTTAATAGAAAATCTCTTGCTAACGTTTGAGTCCGAAACTCTTAATGACAGATATACATCTCAAATTCAAGGCCCTGTAACAAAATTTGAATGCTTCCTTAATATATGTAAACATCTTAAAGTTGCATTTAAAGTGAGATCTTATGATTCAATTCTGCAATATAAAATTTAGTATTTGGCACAACAAATTATTTAGTTTATTATATTTTAAGGCGCTTCGGAATACAAATACAGACGCTCCCGTAAAATAAATACTCTTACACACTGAATCAAATTATCGATTGATCATCTTGCGGGTAGCAGAAAAGCATCATTCAGTTTTTTTTTCATTTTTTTTCATTTCCAAAAAATATGGATTTTATGATCTGATTTGTAAACCTTAAACTGAAAGTGCTTTAATGTAATTGTGGTAGAATTACTTGTATAATGTCTGTCTCGTATGTGACGAGTTTACTTATAAGTAATCGGGTTTCATACAAAAATTTTATGAAATGGGGTTTCAAAGGTGACAACTTTATTTGTATGAAATGGGGTTTTATATGTGGCAGGACTACTTGTATGAAGTCGGCTTTCATAGCTGACGAGTATAATTGCATGAAATTAGTTTCCATAAGCGACGACTTTTCTTGTAAGTAATCGGTTTTTATAAGTAAAAGCCTCACTTGTAAGAAATCGGTTTTCATAGATAACTACTTTCCTTGAAGCAATCGGTTTTCATTAGTAATTTGATTTCATAGGTGCGCGTTTGACTTGTATCAAATCGGTTTCCATGGGCGACGACTTTACTTGTAAGTAATGGATTCTCAATTTAACAGCTTTACTTATAAGTAATCGGTTTTCAGGGGTGACAACATTTCTTATAAGTAATGGGTCTCATAGGTAACAGCTTTACTTGTAAGTAAACGTTTTTCATAGGTGACGAGTTTACTTGTACGAAATCGGCTTTCATAGCTGACGACTTTACTTGCAAGTAATCAGTTCTCATATGTGATGACTTTACTTGCAAGTAATCGGTTTTCATAGGTAACAACTTTTCTTTCAAGTAATCGGTTTTCATAGATGACGGATTAACTGATAAACCAAAAAAACTAATCGGTTCTCAGAGCTCATAAGATTGTTTGAAAGCAATTGGTTCTTATAGTTCTTGCGATTACTTTCTAAGAAAGTAATCGGTTTTTATAGCTAACGATTTGACTAGTAAAACACCGAGTTCCATAGGAGAATGAGAAATGACTTGTAATAAGATTAATAAGATTACTTGTCAGTAATTAGTATTCATTGGTGCTGCATTTTCTTTTTAAGTAATCGGTTTTCATAGTCGACAAGAATACTTGTCTTATACTTATTCATTTGCTTTCGAATGTAACGCGATCTCTCCGATTACTAACGTAGAACATTCCCACATCTTTACTCTCGCTCATTCTTTGATCACTGTTGTTCTCTCCCATTTGACTACAATTTGTTGCAACAACGCTCACTTAATTACCGAACAATTTCCGTCCACTTACTTGAGGCAAAACTGTAAACTCTGCGCACTATTATTAGACCCAATAGAACACTGCAGCCAGCTGAGCGGCGACGTGTGCCACAACACAGCAAGCCTGCTGTTTTATATCGTCTGACACGGCGAGCCGCCGCTAAACGATTTCTTTTTTTTATTAATAACACTTCTTCGAAATAACTCACGACGAACAGCTGCTCAGTTGTGGGCGATTGGGAAAGTCTTTCACACTTTCGAGGTCGGTAGGTGGTTGTTGTGGCGTGTTTGAAGTGTGTTCCCAATGTTAGCAAACAAACTTTATGTGTTTACTTTTTATCAGTGTTGTCAAATGTTTTGTATTTGGCGGGAAAATTTTAAATTTTAAAATCAGTTTCAATCACTTAAGCTCAAGTAAAACAAATAATAATAAATTATTATTATTATTAATTATTATTAAAATTATTAAAATTATAAATTATTAAAACAAATGGGTATTGAACGACTTAATGTAGAACGAAACTGAGGATAATTTGACTGAAATATTGCAAATAATATTTTGCAAAATATTGTAACGAACTTTAGTTCTCTCTACGATTTCGTCTCTCTGAATTGTGCTTGAAAAATAAAACCACTTCAACCATCTCAACGCAAGACGCATTCTAAAACCAGCAATCACTTTATTTACAAATTTGCACTTTGCGTATCTTTACACTTTCTACTACTTATTGGACTCTTGCATGTTTCTCAGTTGCTTGGCCAAAACAGACTCCCCTCTGCGCTGCACCCGGCTACCTTTTATACTTGTCTGCTTATTGCGCCGATTGTTCTGGCACATTCCAGTCGGACTATCTCTCGATCGTTCTCACACATCCCATTACTATCGCGAGCCATCCTTGCCATATCGAAATTATAGCAAGCCGGCCGTACTCTAAATTGCGTGCCTAAAAGTATGCCCGTAAAAGCATTCATGCATAGCCCAGCGACAGGGTGCCTCATCGTTACAATATGGCTGCGCAACAATATCCTGACGAGCATATTATGTGAAAGATTGAAGCCACTCGCCAAGGCGCTGATTGAACCCTATCAGTGCGTAGTTAGACCTGGTAAGTGCACCATCGACCAGATATTCACTTTACGCCAAATCCTGGAGAAGACCTATGAGAATTAAATCGATACTCACCATCTCTTTATCAATTACAAGGCAGTATTCGATAGCCCGATAAGGAATCGCCTATATGCCGCATTGTCTGAACTTGGTATCCCTGCAAAGATTGTGAGACTTTGCAGAGCGATGTTGAGCAATACACGCAGCTCTGTCAAGGTTGGAAGTGGCCACTCCTCTGAATTTGATACCGTTCGAAGCTACAGATAGGACGATATTTTGTCATGCGACCTCTATAACTTCACCATGGAGAGTTTTCTGGGCAAGGCCAGTGTACACCGTAATGGCATAACCTTAAAAAAAAATGTCCAGCTCCTTGCTTACGCCGATGAAATTGAGGTCATCGGACGTAAAAAGCGAGATGTCAGCGATGTGCCCGCAGCAATCGAAAGAGAATCTGACAAAGTGAGTCTGGTGATTAATGAGGGCAAGATGAAGTACCTATATGCTGTCTACACGCAGGGACTCTCAGCGGCTAGGGTCTTACTTCGATGCTAATGGGTACACTTTTGAAGATGTTAAGGAATTCGTCTATTCCACCATAAACACCAGCAGTGATATCAGTTTGGAGATAAAGCGAAGGATTACTCTTGCCAATAGGTGCGGTGTCGATAGTGGAGACCTCTCTCGACCAACAAAACTTGATCTCTGTAGAACCCTTACTCTGCCTATACTCCTCTATGGCGCAGAAGTATGGACACTTTCGCCTAACGACTAAGAGGCTCTTGGGAAGTTCGAGAGAAAGGTACTTCGTAAAATCTTGGGCCCTGTTTGTATTGGCAACGACTATCGTATACGAACCAACAACGAGCTGTATAAAGACATGGACATAGCATGTCGGTCGTATGGACGATGAAGCTTCGGCGAAAAAGGTGTTCGATGCGGTAGTTAGTGGTCAACGGCAAAGAGGGAGACCGTGTCTCCGGTGGAAGCACCAAGTTGAGAAGTCCCTATCATCTCTTGGTGTGACGAAGCACGTGCAAAGCAAAGGCGTTCGGGGAGAGCTTATGGGGCAAGCCCGATAAAGGGTTCTGATGGTCGGTTAAGTAAATAAGTAACGACGATGTTCATTTTGGAATGAATGTCTATGTGAACATGCGAAATTGTGGGATTTGGAACGATACCAAACTACACAAGATCTCTAGATGATTCAATGTTTAGTGCGGATTTTGGTCTGGCGAAGTCAATGGTTCGTACTTCCATTGTTGATGATACTCTGATACTGATGGACTTTCGGCCTCAGCGATTTGAGAACATGGATGTCTTGCGTGACAGCGATGTGAATTAGCCAGCAAGATCGAGCAATTTAAAGTCTTTTGACTTCTTCCTTAGATATATAGATTCGAAAGGGGAAATGCGCACTGAGACCAGAGTTTATCTATTGTGCCCAGTACAGCTTTAAAGAACATCCCCCAATCCCACCGACCTTATGAAGCTTAGTAACGTAGGATAAGGTGTTTGACGTTCTCTTCTGCAAGCCAGTATTAGGCCAGGTGCTGCCTCCTACTGCGGCATACCACATCGCAGTGCAGTATGACATGCTCCGGGGTCTCCTCCGCTGTTCCACAGAGTCTGCAGACTCCTTCCTTTGGGACTATCAGGTGTACAACTTTGCTTCCGCCGTTTTTTTTCCAAAATTAAAAGCTTTATTGCGAAAAAGTGCTTACAGATGTATTATTCAAAGTATTGTCCGTCGCTAGCGACAACTTTCTCCCATCTTTCCGGCAATTTTCGGATCCCGGCTCGAAAAAAGGAGTCCTCTTTTGACGCTATCCATGAAGCAATCCATTTTTCCAATTCTTCGAAGGATTGAAAATGTTGATCTGCCAGGCCGTGTGCCATCGAACGGAATAGGTGGAAGTCAGAAGGGGCGACATCTGGGGAATACGGCGGGTGGGGCAAGACTTCCTATTTCAGCGTTTCCAGGTACTTTTGACCACTTTTGCGACGTGAGGCCGAGCATTGTCGTGTTGGATGATTCTTTCTGAATCATGCCCAGGGCCTTGAGACGTTTTGAAATGGCTTGCTGACTCACTCCCAACGATTCGGCAAGCTCTTCTTGGGTTTGGCACGAATCTTCATCAAGCAATGCTTCTAGTTGTTCATCTTTGAAGGTGTTTTCTCTTCGACATCGAAATCACCATTTTTAAAAGGTTGAAACCACTCCCGACACGTTCTTTCACTCAGAGCAGCATCACCGTAAGTTTCTGAGAGCATTCGATGCGCTTCAGCTGCATTTTTTTTCGAATTGTAACAGAAAAGTAAAACTTCCCGCAAATGGCGAGAATTGGGCACATAAACGGACATTTTCGAGCGTGAATAATACGAAAACAAGAACAACTGTCACTGAAACGGCGATGACAATTCGTTAGGCACTGTCCACACTCACTTTAAAGGCATTACCATCTATGTATTTCAACCAGCCTCAGCCGGTACAGCCACCTATCGGAAAACGGCGGAAGCAAAGTTGTACACCGATATTTTAAAACACAGGTATATACCAACCACATTAAGTCTGCTTGCCGCTTTCACAAAATTCAACTGCAAATGTCTGTTTTATTACACGGTTTTGTTTATTTAATTATTATATTATTATTGTTTTTTTGTTGCATGTGGCTTTTTAAAATTGCCAAATATTACAAATGACAGTAAAATGTTTACATAACCCACACATTTGTCAAATGCTTGGCATATAGTTATAGCAAATTTCGATTTATCATCATTAGTGGGGAAAGTGTTTAATTTAAATTTCAACTGGCGCTTACAGACTAACAAGAAATCATAAAATGTATTAATAGTATTTTTGTTTGTATATTAAATTAGGAAGAAATTAGAATTATGCGTTGACATTATGACGAGAATTGCATCAAATATTTTATTAATTATTTATTCATTACGCATGCAAGTGAGGGTCGCAGTTGCTCAACTGCGCCCACTTGCCGTTTGCGTGTATATGTGTGTGTGTGTGTGTGTGGGTGTGTGCTTATTAGCTAAACATGCTTTTCAATAAGATTTATGATTAGATTTATGGTATTAGGCACTTAAACTACACAAAACTCCTCTCAACAACACATAGAGCACCAGCCGCCAACGCCACAAACCACATCCGACCGCTCAACCGTGCCAGCGCGTTCGTCCTTACAAGTTCAAGCGCTCAAAGCTAAAGTTTTTCCTGCGTCGTTTGTAATTCTATTTTGGTTAATATTAATGCTGCAGCCACAATGTTTCGCTGTCTGTCTCTCGCTCGGTCGCTCTGTCTCGCTGTCGGTTACATTTCGTTCGCTCGGCTTACTTCTATCACTTGATTTTCCTTCGGCCATCGGCGCCGCGTAAATTGGACGACAGCGCCGACTTCGATGCACTCGTCGTCGACGAGTTGCGCAGCGACGACTGATCGTCCTTGATGTGTTCGTGTCGTCGTGTGCGCGCAGTGGGCGTGTCTGATTTCTTGCCGTTGCGTGCGAGCGTGCTGGAGCCGTTGGTGTGCGGCTTGCGCGGCATTGTCGCCATTTGCTGTTAAAAAAAAAAGCATTAGTAGTGAACCAATCTGAACGATTGAAAGCCCCGCGAGGACATTTGCCTCAACTCACTCGCTTATTTTGTTCCTGTGAGTAGTTGATCTCGTAGCCCTCGCTGATCAGTTTGGGCTTCCAGGGTGCCAGCATCGACACCGAGCGCGACACGGTGCGCGTCATTGGCTGCAGCGGCTGATTTTTGCTCTTGTTCGAGCGTAGATCGTCGCGCGATATGGAGCGACGTCTCAAGTGATATGGCTGTGGTATGGCACCAACGGTCGTAGCGTGCAAGTAGACAACGCTGCGTTGACTGTGTAGACTCGACTCGCCCTCGGTTCCGGAGCTCTCCGCCGGAAAGCGATCTCGCTCTCTGCAAAGAGAAGCGAATAAAGTAGATTATACATAGCACAGATTTTAGGAAGCATCTCCCAACTCACCTCGAGTACGATGACATAACGCGCCGCTCGGCACTGCGTGCCGGCTTTGGCGGCCCCAACAGATGCTGCTGTGAGCGTCTCGTCTCGCCGCCACTTCCTCCACCACCAGTCAAACCACCATTCGGCGTGGACGTTGTCAGCGGCGCTGAACGATCGTTGCTGCGTCGATAGGTGTTCTCGTCATACCGATGCGAACGATCGCGATCGAGTCGCTCACGTGACAAGGTGCGTGCGCCCGCAACTCCGCCGTTCGGTCGCTTGTGCTGATCCTCCGTTTCCGAGCCGCTCTCCGAGATGTCGTCCAGATCGCGCGAGCGTGAGTAGTGGCGCCGCTTACGGAAGTCCACCTCGTCGCCAGCGCCACTGCCACCGTTCTCCAGGTTGTGCATGGACGAGCTCTTGTGGCGCGAGCCGCTCACATTCTGAGCATTGGACAGATGTCGACGATAGTCGCTCTGTGGCGGATTGATGCGATCCAGATTGTAGGCGCTCTGCGAGTACTTTTGCGAGCGATTCAGCGTGGAAGCCGAGAGTGCGGGACGACTTCTAAAGAAGGCAGTGAGTTTATTAATTGAGCGTTAAACAGAGCGAAGGATAATTAAAGGATAATTACTTGAGCGTGTTGGTTGCGCGCGAAATTGTTGGCGGATTCGAGTCCAGGTCCGTGTCGCCGAAGAAGCGTAGATTCTTCGGTGGAATGGGCGGTGCCGTGGTGTTGCGTGCGGTCTTGCTGCGCTTCATGGTGGACGCCTCACTCTGACCGTTAACGGACACATTTAACTGTGGCAATTAGAAAGTGAGGTTAAGTTCAGTTCAAATGGGTCTGAATGCAGTAACTCGACATGAAATTGAAAATCAGAACTTACTTTCTCTTTTGATTTACTTTTGGAACGTCTGTCTAGTGACTTGAACCAGCTGGTCTTTTCGGGTTTGGCGAGCGGCGACTCTTTCTTGGGCTTTTCGGATGAGGTACGCTTGAGCAAGAGTGGACTAGCTTTTGGTGTGGACAGACGGCGGCGCATGGATATATCGGTAGCCTGTATTGAAAGAAAAGAAAGAATCGTACATTTAATATTTTGAAAATTGAAAGATTTAATACGCAAAAAAATATTTTTAAAAAATATATATAAAAATAATTTATTCTTAGCTGACACTGTAGCGGTCCATTAATGCGAAAAAGAAGCGCAGATGAGTGAGAATCAGTGCAGAAGAATTGCGTATAATTGCCACCTGTTGCCAACGTTGGCGACAAACTGCACAGGTGGCACTTGAACACACACACTCACACATAAACACAACATTTAGTATATATATGTACCCACTCAGTCATATGCGCAGCCCCTCCCCGATCCACTTGCCCAGACAATCGTTGCTTCGGCCTGTGGCCTAATAAGCGAAACGTGAGTTCACATGCTAACAATACCTGTTCGGCCGTTAACCAAAAGTACCGCAAATGCCGCAACCGCAAAACACCAAATCAACAACAACAGCAACAACAACAAGAGCAATGCAAGCAACAGCTTATGTTGCATGCACACAAACTTACAAGGTGTACGTTGCATGCCACATACAATAACTTGTGGTCAATCGGTTGTTGCGGTTAAGGTTCGCCTCGTTGTTCTCGAACATACAGACATACATACTCGTACATATATATTGGCAATTGATTTCGTGAGGTTTGTGTTGTTGTTTTATTGACTTTTACTGGTGCACTATTGAGAAAATATAAAACTTAAGTAAACTTGTTTGGTGTGTGTGTGTGTGTGTGTGTGGCGGATAACTGTTGCATTTACTACAGGTGCTTGTTGTTGTTTTTTTGTTTTTAGTGGTTGCAATGTTGTTATAGTTTTTGCACTGTTGCCCCAATTGTGGTTAAAAACGTATTCAAACAACAGCATTGGGAAAATACACAAACAACAACATTGGTGCATTCACAGTGGCGCCGCTTGCAAAAAAAGGAAGTAACAGGGGGTTTGAATTTAGGAAAGTGCGACATAGTTGGCTTATCTAACTTGATTTAACTATGTATTCTATGTATGTAAGAAAACAGTTAAAAAACGGGTTGCCAGAATTTTTTTTCATGCGAAGACTAAGGTGAGTTTTAATTTTTCTCAAGGGTTCAAGTTTGCCAGCTCTTTCTCGGAGTTGGGTATTCAAAAAAGTAGCTGGGTTCAATAGTTACATAAAATGTAGTATCCAACCGAATATTCCGTGTCGGCCAAAAAATGCCCATTGTTTTTATTAAAAAGTATATATGATATGTTTTTGTTTGTTTTATCTTTATTAACTTAAAGTAAAATTCGTTTTTCGGAAAAATATGCTTGATATCGTGATTTTTATTTCAACTAGAAAGTTTCGGTTTCGGCCGAACATTAAAAAACACCGAAACTCGGGTTCGGCCCTTTTGGGTTTCTACGAAGCCAAAAGCCAAATGCATTGTTGCAACAAAGTTTTCGATTTTCTACTAAAAAAGTGATTAAAATAATATAAATAAAAAATTATAATAAATAAATAAAATAAAATAATATACATAAATATATTTAACGCCTTTTGAAGAATATTGGCTAAGAAAAGAAGCTTTACGCTTCGTACTCGGATCGATCAAAATTTTATTGAAAACACTTTCGAAACTAATCGAATCATTTCAATCATTATTACAATAGTTATAGGTAGTGAAAAGTTCTTCTTGGATTTCAAAGTGATATAGAAAAGAAACGGGTTGAGACCACCGGAACTGCTGCAAGGAAGTATTGATGCCAATCAACGGGAAGCTTTGTATGTTTTTCAATTTGAAGAATTTTTTGCATTACGAGTAGATGTGGCATGTCGAACTATTTTAATGATTTATTCTGAACTTCACTGTCAGCAATTTTTAAAAGGATTCAGAAAAAGCGATCAAAGTTAATTAACAGAAAGAGCGCTGTCTTTCAATAAAATATTCTCATTCCATACACATAAGTTTTATGAATTCTTCAAATAGTCCGAATTTAGCAACATCCTATAAAATAAATGTCAGTTTTGGTCACTTCTGAAAGCTTTTTCTGGAATCCGCTTCTGACATGACTGCGAGAATCATTTTTCAAAGGTTTTGTTAGAGAAACTCCAAAAGTACATTTTGAATTGAATTGTGAAAAAGAAACACAATGGCACTTAATTAGTGGATTAAGCTTTATAATTAATGGAATTTAATGCGAGTATTATAATTTTTAGAAAAGAACCGAAACTACTTTGTCTTCTCATTGATTTCACTGTAAAAGATATGAGAATCTTATTGTGTTTACGTTTGAACTGTTAAAAACCAGTTATTGGAATTAAATTTTAAGCTCTTTGATGACCACAAATAAGCTCATAACTTTTTATTCAATTTAAATTAATATTAATAATTACATAAATTAAAAAAAATTTTATTATTTTAAAACCCAAAAAGGCGACTGGACCATTTGTATTTCTTTAAGGAAAAATCTATTGGAAATCGACTTCTCTTGTCGTTTTTAGCTCACATGGACTCTTGATCCTCCAAAGACGACACTGTCGTTTGCCAGTTCTTTAATGCCACATTTTGTTGTTGGAAAATAGAAAGCATTGGCGAAGTGCTTCATAGATGTGTGAGAGCAACATCCCGTATGCAACATTTTAGTTCTGCTTACTACACACAGTCCCGTGCATAGTATTCCTTGTTTTTTTTGTTTAACTTTTGCATAGCTTTCAATTAGCACAAATATTTGTTCACGTTGCGCAAGAAAACATCGAATTGCTTTTTACGCAACTCGACCGGTGCGATCTTCTTTTATGGTTCACAGTTTAACGCTAAGCTTCCGCTATTGTTGCCTTTCGCCACTCTTGTGGGCTGTGCGCAGACACACACACACACACACAAACACACATCCCGCTGCTCTCAAATGCCAAAAGGTAACATAACAAAAGCATTAAGTGTAGCAACAACAAAGCCAATACCTTCGATTACAATGTCTACAATATGGTTGTTATTGTTGTTGTTGTTGTTATTTGTGGTAAACAAACAAGTTGTAAACATAAACTGCAGCCTTACATCTATTTTTCTCTCTCTCTTTCTATCGATCGCTTTTTGTTTCATTTACACTTTAACACTTCTTCCAGCTCATTTAGCCGCCTAATGAATTTGTCGAAAAAGGTCAGAGGCGCACGTGAGGCGTGCTCTGGTATGTTGCACTCTTTGTGGCAGGTTGGCTGGGAGGCTGTTTTGCGGTTGGCGGCACTTAAGTGGAATAAGGTGAGGCAAGTGAAGTTACAATTGCGACTTGACACTTTGCGTTGGTTTAATGTTTTAAAGGTTTCGAGTTGTGAAAGTGGAAAAGTGTTGGCCAATTAAATGGGGTACACTGGTTGAAAGCTGTTAACAAAGTTCAATAATGTCTGTGATTAAAATAAAACCTTAATTGAAAGCTAAATTAAAGACTATTACTTTCAAAAATGGCTTCTTAGTAAAGTTTTATTTTCTTAAAAAAACCTGATTTCACCAAGTTTTAATTAAGTTTAATAGTAATTCCATTAAATTACATTCAACCATATGACACCTTAACCCATTATTGACCTTCTAAATTTTTAAATTTCAAACATTCCTTCTTAGTAAAGGTTTATTTTCTTAAATAAACCTGATTTCACAAAGTTTTAATTAAGTTTAATAGTAGTTCCATTAAATTATATTCATCCATGTAGCACCTTAACCCATTATTGACCTCCTAAATTTTAAAATTTCAAACATTCCTTCTTAGTAAAGGTTTATTTTCTGGAATAAACCTACTTTCAACAAGTTAGGACTTAATAGTTCCATTAAAATTTATTAATCTATATGACACCTTAACCCATTATTGATGTTTTCAACTTCACATTTTCAAAAATGACTTCTTAGTAAAGATTTATTTTCTCAATAAAGCTATTTTCACAAAGTTTTGACTTCATAGTTCCATTAAATTGTATTCATCCACACATTTATGACACCTTAACCTATGATTGACTTTCCTAAGTTTAAAATTTCAAAAAATTCTTCTTAGTAAAAGTGAATTTTCTTGAATACACCTACGTTCACCAAGTTTGAAACCAATAGTTCCATTAAATTACATTCATCCATATGATACCTTAACACATTCGTGACCCTTCTAAAGTTAAAATTTTCAAAAATGACTTCTTAGTAAAGGTTTATTTTCTCAACAAGTTTCAACTTAAATTACATTCATCCATATGATACCTTAACCCATTCTTGACCCTTCTAAAGTTAAAATTTTCAAACACGACTTCTTAGTTAAGTTTTATTTTCTCAATAAACCAACTTTCAACAAGTTTGGACTTAAATTATATGTTCCATATTACACCTTAACCCATTCTTGGCCTTCTTAAGTTGAAATTTTCATAAATAATTTCTTAGTAAAGGGTTATGTTCGTCAATAAACCTACTTTCAACAAGTTTGGAGTCAATAGTGCCATTAAATCACATTCATTTATGTGGCAGCTTAACCCATTATTGACCTTTTCAAGTTTAAAATTTCAAGAATGATTTCTTAGTAAAGGTTTTGTTTTTTTTTCAATAAACCTTTCACAAAGTTTGAACTTAATAGTTCTATTAAATTATACTCATTCATGTGACACCTTAACCCATGAATGACCTTCTGAAGCTTAAAGTTTCAAACATTACTTTTTAGTAAAGGTTCATTTTCATAAATACACATACTTTCACCAAGTTTGAAACCAATTGTTTCATTAAATTACGTTCATCCATATGATACCTTAACCCATTATTGACCCTGTTAAGTTTAAAACTTCAAACATGACTTCTTATTTAAATAAATGAAAGCAGGTTTTTTCACCAAGATTGGAATCAATAATTCTATTAACCGATTATTGACTCACTTTATTTTTTTGAAACTTCAAAAATTACTTCTTGGTAAAGTTTCATTTTCTGCAATAAATCTGCTGTGCAAAATTCATATTTATAGCATCAGTGGTTTCTTCGCTACGTGATTCATCAACGCAGTCAGTACAACTCATATGTTTTCTTCAAAAATTTATATAGTATGCTCCGTTTTCAGGCGGACATTTAATGCGCAGTGACATTAAATGGGCTCACCGGCTCGACAGCCCGCTGCGCTATGCGACCACACCCCAATCATTAGAGCGAAGCCGAAGCCGACACAACTCATCGCTGTTGTTGGTATTTGACAGATAACATCTGGGCAATAATATTATATATAAAAAATCCAACAAACAACAACATCTGCAGCAACACTGTCAACAAAATCGCATCACAGCAACAATTAAATTTCTTTTTTTTTCACGCCATTATTTATTTTTATGACTTTCTGAATTTTCGGCATCGCGCTCGCCGGCGATTTGATGGCCGCCGCTGCCGGCGTCTGTGCAGATTTTATCGGACACTCGCTGATATTTTGAAAAATGTGCGCAGCATCCTCGTTAAATGCAATCGCCGGCGAATGCGTCGTTTGTGCCCGACAAGGTAAACAACTACTTTTTTTTATTTTGCACAGAAAAAGCAGCGGCCGATATGTTTTCATGAAATTTACATTTTTTAATTAGAAGCCAATAAATTGTATGCGTGTCCATGGCGCAACCAATGGCGAGGAAAGGTGCAAGAGTCAGAGGGACATAGAGCGAGAGAGATATTGAAGGTGAAAAAGGTAGAACGAAGCTGTGAACTGTGTGGTGTATGGAGTTGGATAAAGTAGAATTTTTGGAGTAGTTTTCAAGTGTCAAAGTAGAGAAGAAATTAATTAAGTTGAGTTGTTATGTAGAATTAGAATGTAGAAAATGCAGTTAAAGACTTGGACAATCAAGAAAAATGTTTCTATATAGTCTTTTTAAAAGAATAACTATACTTTTAAATATCTTTTTACTTATTTGGCAAAGATATTGAAATTTGAATATTCAGTCAGTTTATATTATTTTTTTTTTTAAGACATACATTTCCATAAAAAATCATGTGTTTCATTAACTTAAGACTACTCCTTCTACTTCTGGGCACAGCTAGTACTGACTTGTCCCATTGTGCGTAGTGCTGATCAGTCAACTTCACCCTTTCGAGACGGGGTTTAACTTTTAAACCAAAAAAACTCTTAGTAGAAATGATCCCATGTTAGGAAATTTGGGAATAGAAAATTATGTAGTTACAAATTCTAAAATCATTCTTTCATCCGGAGACATATAATTCGAATAAATAGTTTGTGTAGGTCATAAGATTTGAATAATTGTTGTAACCCTTTCAGTCACAATGTCCAATATATTGGACTACAGCCCATACAATTCATACAGCGGGCTGTTACTATCATGTCGGAAAGAGTTAAGAGGCATTAAAAACTTTGTAGGACGCATTATCCCAACAGTTCTGAAAGGGTTAAAATTTAAAAACTAATATTTAATGTATTTTTTTATTTTAATTGTAACTCAGAGTATTGAGCCGAGAAACGAAAAGAGATGAAGGATTGAAGTACTAAAACTATTGTTCCATCCACGAGCTGGGTACATACGTTTTAACGGGATAATTTCGAAGATGCAAGAATATAATGAATCTCTCTCTTGATTCAAATAATTGTCAATACTTTGGTGACAGAATGCTTTATGATGAGAGAAGAGTAGATCAGTGTATCAGTCAGTTTGATCGTTAGATTCTCTCGGATTTCAGGGAGGTTTCATACCTCTGAGAGCTGAATACCTTTTTGAGTGGCTGAATAGCTTGCTGAATAGCTGAATAGTTTGCTGAATAGCTTTTGTAGTGATACACCATAGGGCTATACCAAATTTATTAAAAAAGTAATTGACAAGTTGTCTATTTCGCTTAAATTTTGCTATCCAATTCGATGTGAATACATCATTTGAAATGAAAGCAAGAAGTGGTGAAAGATCCTCACCCTTTGAACTAAGATGAGTTTTGTGAGTAAAGTTGCATTGAATTTTAAAACTTCACTCAACTGTAGGAAGCTTAGATCTTGGGAGATTTGATTACAATAACTTGTCTTATTGAGAAGGAATTTGCCATATATTTACATATAAGAATATGTTGTTAATGGAATACGATCCTAAATTACTACCCTAAATCCATACCATAATACTAAATAATAATACTGTAATACTAAATAAGCACTTGAAAACAATTGACAACTGAAACAGTCTGCGGGAGAGATAATTAGACGGCTGAACGTTTTTAAACGTTTGTGCCTGGTTTTCTAGAAACAGGTCCGGTCAGGCCATGTTTTTGGCACTGATAAACTAAACTAAATAAACAGTTCAGACTTAGGCTCCTTAAGCTTAGGTTTTTAAGGTTAGATCTACTTGAATTGGTTCGCAGACTGGGTATATTCAAAGAGCAGAAAAGTGTAACAGCAGGACTACTATATGTTGAAGTGGAATTCTTGTGATCCGAGTGATACTTTGGCTTTGTTGGTTTCTGTAAAAAAACTGTCTTTATAAAAATTATAAAGTTCCTTAAATTTGGCATTGAACATGGATGTGCAAATGACAAGACTATATATCTAGAAGGTCGTCTTGTGGCCAGAGTGTTGGTTCCAATAGAAAAATCTGTCCTAGGTATTTTCTTATTAATATCTTTAAACTTTCAGCAGATGACATAGCTTCTTCTACTCAGTTCTCCAATCAACAAAGAATACTTGGAATCTTCAGGTCTACTAGAATCTGTAAACATAGATATAAAAGTTCTAGAAGGACCTAAAGAAGAAATAGATACATTTTCAATAGCCTCACAGACCATTATTCAGAGATTTGTCAGTGCCAGCTGGAGGATAAGTAACGCGAAAAGAAAAGTAGGTTGTAGTGTCTGTCCCTGTATGAGACGCACTTAGGATTTTATATGGGCTCATTGTAATTGCAACAATCTTTTCAAAAAGGGAAAAGGGAGAGGGGACCTATAAATTAACGCCGACTCCGAACGACGGTTTTGTTTGAAAATATCCTTTCACAATTGTAGGTTTCGTCATTGCCTGCCAAGAGTACACTTGTGCAATACTTGTATTTCTTATCTGCTTCATGTGCATAGCGATAGAAGTAGACGAGTGTTTCACCAGCCCGAGCTAGGACTCGAACCTAGGGTCTCTGGTATGAGTAGCCAGTGCGTCACCCGCTGTACTTTCCAGGTCGGTTTAAGTGACTACGCAAACCCACCATTCCACCATTCTCTGTCGCATGCTACAACTTCACATTCACTTACGCTCAGTGTTCGTGCGAACATGTCGACAATTTATGCCACAACACTGTCTATTGTTTTGCCCAAATATGCGGCCTCGTGTGACCTGGGTGCGCCGGAATTTGGCAACAAATTGAAATTCGAATGAAATCAAACACGAAGCAGACGACAAAGACAGCCACACTTGTCAGCTGGGGCAGCTTAAAAGGGATTACTAATGGCTGCACATTAAGCCAAAGTATGGCACAATGCGGCGTATGGCATGAATTTATTTCAAAAACAACAACAACAACAAATTGCATACCAAAATTGCAAAAGGAAGCAACGAAAAGGTGTAAATTTGCCTTTAAACTTCAATTTGGACGCTTTGAGGGTTTCGGTTGGTTGATTCGGTTTTTGGTTGGTGCTTTTATTTATATGCAATTCGGCGGCTTTTAAGCTTGATGACCAAACATTCTTGCAGCGGCATATTGTAAAAAAAAATATGTATAAAAAATTTAAAAAATTTAAAACGGCGGTAAAGTATGACGAGGCAGCGGATGAACTAACTCGAACATGTTGGCTACGCTCTTCGCAAAGCATTAAAGCATTTGTTGTGCCCTCGTCCGGTTCATCAGATTTGCTCATTTGCAAAATTAATTGAAAAAAATGGCTTAGAAATATGTTTACGATTGGTTTCGCTTGAAGTGTGAAATTTACGAGCAACAGTTGTTGACTGCAATTTCCTTGAAATAGCGAGACGACTGCTTTGTGGGACTTCATTCTTTGACAATAAATTAAAAAAAAATATTTAATAAAATTCCTTGACACCAACGCAAGAGCAACAAATATGTCAATTGATTTAAAGTCATAAAATAGCTAAATAGAAGACACCATCTGAAGAGCAAACAAAATTAATTTGCAACTAATCGACAAAATTCCTGCAAAAAATTGAATGAATATCAAACAATCAAACATTCTTTCAATTTCCTGCCACAGTCAATCAAATATTGCAATGCCAAATTTCACACTCAACTAAACAAGTCGACAGGCTGGCTGGCTGGTTGATTTGCTGACCGGCCGGCTGACTCGCTGGTTGAGTGAAGGAAGGTCATTCAAAGCGCTGGTGTGGCGGCAGGGAATGTGTTGGCCGGTCGTACTTGTGCAATATCCGCTCTTTGTATTATTGTTGTTGTTGTTTGGTTGTTTATTGTCGGTTGCATACTTGGTGGCCAAGTGCTGCCTTCAGCTGGTTGCCGCCAATTGCAAACATTCGACATTCAGCTAGTTGTGGCACATACGAGTGCGTCGTTTTGCATTAGAGTTGCCAAGGCCGAATGCCACAACAATATCAATAAAATTAACAACAACAACAAAAGCAACAAGAATAAGTAGGTAGTAATAAAAGCAGCAAGAATAGTAATAAAAAAAATAACAGCAACAAAAAAATTGCAATGGCGAAAAATAATGCAGTAGCGGCAATAAAAAAGAGTAAAGTATTAGAAATAAAGAGGAAGAGAATGAAAAAGTAAAAGAAAAAAACAGAAAAAAATCTTAAAAAATAACTAAGAAAATTGTATTGAAGAAAAAGTGCAAATATTAGAAAAAAGTGAATGACTTCTGACTCAAACTGGCTACCTTAAGACATTTAATTGATCCAATGCACCAATCAGTGCGCTATGACGGCTGCATTAACCCATTTCATACATTTTATTCGTAAACGACTCATAGAATTTACTAATGTTTGCAGTTTTTTTAATTACGATAAACCTGTGTAATCTAAATTTTATGTTTTATATTTTATACTTAGACCTATTGGCTTTGTAAGAAAATATTTAATTGCAATGCTACGTCTTCTCTTTTAAAGATGGGCGGACATTGAAAAAAAAAACTCATGTATAGATTATAGAATTCATTAAAAATACTAAAAATAGCCGGATTTGTATAGAACTGACACAGAATGATTGGAAAAATGACATATAGATTTTGTATTATAAAAAACTCTTGTAAACTCCATTTCGTACCTTTGATTCCTTAACGAATCATAGAAATTAGTAGTTTTTGAATTTTTTATTACGATAAACTTGTTTAATCTAAAGTTTATATTTTATATTTTATACTTAGACCTATTGGCTTTCTGATAAAATATTTGTCTGGTATTCATTTTCCTTCTACTCCTTCTCTATTAAAGCTGGGCGGGCATTGAAAAAACCTCAAATGTAGACTTTTTTCTTACTTTTTTTTTAAATAAATAAAATATTCAGATTTATATAGAACTGGCACAGAAAGATGGGATAAATGCCACACGAATTTTGCATTATAATCAGATTCGTTTAGAGCTGTTAACCTATTTCGTACGTTTGATTAAATAAAAGAAATTGAAATTTGAGAACTTAAAAATTTTTGAATTTTGTTTACTACGACTAACTTGTGTAACTTAAAGTTTATGTTTTTTTATAAATATTATACTAAAACTTACTGGCTTTCTAATAAAATATTTCCACCTGTCATATTAAAGATGGTCAGGCATTGAGAAAAACGTCATACTTCGATTTTTTTCTTAATTGTTTTAAAAGTACCAGATTTCTATTTTCTATTTCTTTTTTCTTAAATTTTTTAAAAGTATAACAAATAACTAGATTTCTATAAAACCGACGCAGAATGATTGGAATAATACCACACTAATTTTGTATTATAATTAGATTCGCTTAAAGATGAGCGCGCATTGAAAAAACCTCACAGTTAAAAAAAATTTTTTTCCAAAAGTACCAAAAATAACTTGATTTGTGCAAAACCCAAACACAATGATTGGAAAAACAAATTTAGTAATTTTTTATAACAATAAAATACGTTTAGATCTGTTCAGATGGGCCACAGAGTGGGCCAAAGTGTTAACAAATCAAATCTAAATCTACGACTATGGACAAATGCCATAATCAAACTTGTTCACACTCATTTTTCGTGCATTTTTCTATCTAATTCTCTTTTCTATTACAAAAATTTTTAAAGAAAACCTTTCTGAAAATATCGGTACAAAATGGGTTAATAAAACGGTTGGAAAACTAAATAAAAGGAAAACCGAAAGCAATAGAAAAAGCAAATACACAGAAGTGAAGCATTAACTCTTGAATTCTCGACCAACCCAATTCTTTTTAGATGCCCATATGAAATCATAAATATTACGCAATGTTGAATGAAAATATTTTAAAATAAAAAACGACCTAATGAAGTAATTTTGAAGAGAATAACTACAAAAACTATTGTTTGGTTAATTTCCTGTGCCACATTTAGCCGCAAATCATATAAATCAATGAACTACAAACATATATATATTCGATGTTATGACCTGTGTTCTGCTTCTACGTGAATGTATATGTGTTGTAGTTGGCTGTAAGGTCGGTGGTGATAAGTGAGACTTTAAAATTTTCCGATCTTTTATCAGTAGTTTGCTGATCTCTTCAGTGTATTACGAAAAATTTTATATTTTTATTTAACTCTGATCTCCTCAGTGTATTACAAAACGTTTTGTTTTGTTACTTAACCCATTTTCGGCCGCTACCAGAAATAGCCAATATTTTTGTAATTCCTTTTAAGAACTTACATTTAGGACCTTAATCAAAAATATTTTTGGATTTTTTTGGTGTTTTTTTTTTACAAAATTTTTTTTATAAATTAATAAAAATTCAATTTCAAATAAAAACAAATATATTTGTACATAGTTTTAGTCAAATCATAATCAAGAATGAAAACAAACAATTGTTGGCTTACATATGTACATACATGACGACTTCTGGTCAATGGTCGATTTTTCGACCACTGAAAAGTACGCGGTGCTGAGAGGTAAAAATATTTTCATAATCTTATGGATATCAATTGATTATGGTAACTTGGTCTTTAGGCTTCGTAAATAATCAATAATAAATCAATAATTTAAAAAGGTTATATATTTTTCAGAATATTCAAAATATGACTACAAAAATGCTTTTTTTCGTGCCTTCACCAACATCTCTAAAATTAGCTTTAAAAACAAAAAATATTATTTCGAGGGGTTACCAAAAGACCAAAGCTATTTTATGCATCAAAGATATAATGTCTAAGTGCAGAGCTACTCTCCTTCAAAGTGGCTGGTCGAAAAATCGACCAGCGGCCGAAAATGGGTTAAACCTTCTGCGGTGCTCAAAAATGTATCATAACTACTGTGTTGTTGGATCAAATTGACTCAATTAGAAACATTTTTTATATTCACTTAACAGAAAATTAAATTTACTTTTATTTCATGTTTTCATTAAACAATAAAATAGAACAAAAATTATTTGGAATGAGTATTTAACCTTTTGAGTGAGTAAGGAGTAAAAACCATTTTTGTCAAAAGTGAGTCACTTTAACCCGAACACAGCAAAAGGATTAAACACAAACAACTCTTTAAGCATTTAACAGCGCGTCTGTGACCACTTTTTGACTGATCATTTTCCATGGTTAATTTTATTTTATTTTATATTATTTTATTTTATTTTATTTTATTTTATTTTATTTTATGTTATTTTATGTTATTTTATTTCATTTTTTTATTTTATTTTATTTTATTTTATTTTATTTTATTTTGTTTTGCTTTATTTTGTTTTGCTTTATTTTATTTTATTTTATTTTATTTTATTTTATTTTATTTTATTTTATTTTATTTTATTTTATTTTATTTTATTTTATTTTATTTTATTTTATTTTATTTTATTTTATTTTATTTTATTTTATTTTATTTTATTTTATTTTATTTTATTTTATTTTATTTTATTTTATTTTATTTTATTTTATTTTATTTTATTTTATTTTATTTTAATTTATTTTATTTTATTTTATTTTATTTTATTTCGTTTTATTTTATTTCGTTTTATTTTATTTCGTTTTTTTTTATTTTATTTTATTTTATTTTATTTTATTTTATTTTATTTTATTTTATTTTATTTTATTTTGTTTTGCTTTATTTTATTTTATTTTATTTTATTTTATTTTATTTTATTTTATTTTATTTTATTTTATTTTATTTTTTTTATTACATTTTTAATTGACCATGATCAATTTTTCACTGACCTTTTTCCCACTGACCAGTTTTTCTTCTCTTCGTTCACTACAATTGCCACCTATTGTGAATACCACTAATATAAACAAGAAAATGCATAGAAGTATAAAGAATAAAGACAGAAACAAATAAGACACAGAATGTGTCAACAAAATGCAGAAATTTAATATGAAGAACAAGGATAACAACAACAAATACAAAAAGAAAAAACAAGAAAACATTGGAGAACATAAGTAGAATTAAAGAAGACTTTCAAAGCCAAGAACGAAATTATAAAAGAAATAAAAACAACTAAGACATTAGAAACAATAATAATAAAATAGATTTCAAGCTACTTTTACAACAACAATAAAAGAAGCGATAAACATGGGTTATAAAACAAAAATCAGTACACAAACTGACCAACAAAAGAAGAAGAAAATAAGAGATGAAAGAACAACTTTGCATCGAGGTATAAGAAAAAGTCAAACAAAATTCAATAGCAACAAAAAACAACAACAAAGATTTAGCGCAACAAGAACAAGTCAACAAATGCAGCGATTGCATCAACTTTGACAAGTAGAACGACAAAAGGCGGCAGCAACAACAACAACAATAACAACAACAAGTCATGAGCACAACGTTAGGGCAGACAGAATGGCGTTCTGACAGCAGGCGTTTGTACATGGAAGGCCCTCAAACTGCATTACGCCAGCGCATTCTAACGCACACACACACACGTAACTACCACTCGTGCGCGCCGAAGCGTGGCTAATTATGCGTCGACAATGCGCCTGCGCAGTGTGCAATGCGCGCGCCAGCCACTACTGTCACTGTCGCTGCCGACTGCATGGCTGGCTGCTTCCGTTGGCCCGCTTTTGCGCATACGGCCAAAACAAAACAAACAAAATACAAATTCATAAATTAGCAAGAAATAAAGATGTACTTGAGGCCGCGTTGGCAGCTGAAGTCGGCCGCCAGCCAACGGTGGCTGATTCACATTTAAAGCAGTTTAATAATTTGGTATTTCCGCTTTTTGCAGTCGTTTGCTGTTTTGCAAAAAACAAACAGAAATTAATATAAATAAATAAGAAAAAATGTTCTAGCGCCTAGAATCCACTTATGCGCGTCGCGTCGCCTGTCCGCTTTCAGTCCAATATTTGAATTTTTTACGCTTCAGTTTTGCTTTAAGCCAACTTTTGGCCCATTCTGTGGGCGGCTCGAAGTGCGCACAATAAACTTCTTTTGCCCCCGTTCCTGTCGCCTGTTGTTGCTTTATTTATTTAATTTTTATTTGATCCGAACTTGTGTGAGTTAAGCTGCCTGTGTTGCGAAATGTTTCGGCAGCCCCACTGTGCCGCTGCGCTCGAAGGAGAGAGAAAAGCGAGGCAAAGCCAAGTTCTCATTTTTTTTTTTGGTGTTTTTCTACTTTTGTTTTGGTACAAAATTTGCGTGGTTGCTTGAGGAAGTCGAATCGGGTTGGATTTGTGCTGCTATCCAGCTGCGATTGCGTAAGTCTGCGCCGCTCGGACTTGTCTTGTTATGACTTGTTCTAATTATTTCTGGCTGGCTCACGCTCTGCGCTCGATTTCGTCTGTGTTGCTGTTCGGTGCGTTTTTGTTATTGTTCAGTGTGTTGCTTATTGAATTTTAATTCTCCCACGCCATTCATTCGACGCAATCACTCATTCATCATATTTTTTTTTTGGCATTTGGCAAGTTTTGGAAAGTTGATTGTTCTGCTCTCTGCAGTGGTTGGCATTAAGAATGTTAGGGTTTCTAATGAAATATTTGAAAGAATATCAGCAAAATCACAGCAGTCATGCCTAAAAATTGTGCTATGATCAATAAGTGTGCACAATAATGGCAACAATAACGTCCATGCAAATTAATAGAGCGTTAAAGACTTGGAATGCCGCGTGGGCATTGACGTCTCGGTTGCGTTCGACACAATGAATATCCATCAACTAACCACTTGTTGATGTTGAATAAGTGTCTGTAGATTGTAGATTTGATAATTATGTAATAAACAATTGAAGCTGTAGATGTAATATATGTATGTATGTAAGAGTCTGTAGGTAATTACAGCCTTAATAACAAAACTTACATGGGGGGCCAGATGATCAAAGTCAATCAAATGGACTATTTGAAGAGATCAATAATAATTGTATCTGGTTTTGAATTCAAATGCTTTAGACAATATTAATATTTCATTTCATGGTGTTAAAAACAAAACTCTGCTGACATAGGGGTTCAGATTGTCAGAGTTAAGGAAATCAATTATTTGAAAAGATCATAAAAATGTAATTTTTGTGGATTCAATTACTCGATAAAAATGGTTTGTCTTTACATTTAAATATTCCGGACAAAGCTACAGTTTACCTGCCTCTAGTACTGATGGGCAATGTGAAGAAAAACCCATTTTAGTGCCAAACATTGCATTGATTAAGAAGAAATGTAATAAATATAACGCTTTAGTAAACCATTTTTTGGTCAATTCTTAATATAATTTAATGCTGGAATCTCTCGGAATTCCCATCCTTTTCAAAAGCTAATTTTAACCCTTGTGGGACTACTGGGATAATACGTTCCAGCAAGTTTTTAATGCTCCTTGAAACAATTATTCAAATCTTACGACCCACGCAAAATATTGTTTCGATTTCGGTGTTCCCGCAAAAAAGGATTATTTCAGAATTTGTGAGTATCCAATATAATTTTCTTACCCCAACGTTCATAGTATGAGAATATTTCTGCTGAGAGTATTTTGGATTTCAAACTTAAACTCCGTCCCGAAAGGGTTAAGACGCATTAGAATAGAATAAAATTTAATAGGGACCAGAAATTATCTATTGTTTTCCCTACAATTTTCTAGAGAACATCCCCTATACACCTAATGAAACTTAGTAACTCACGGGTGCTTAGGTGCTTGAGGTTCTCTTCTGCCAGAACTGGCTCAGCTAATGCATCCTAAAAGCACATGTTGCATGACAGTGCAATGTAATGTGATCAGAAGACTCCTCTGCTATTTCGCAGAGTTTACAGACGTTAACGTATTCTAGCCCAATTGTATGCATATGTTTTCTTAGTCCAGTGTTGCCAGATACCTGAAATCGGTTTCTCATAAATCTTAAAAAAAATAAATTTTCCTACCAAAAAATTAAAAAATCTCCTACAAATTGTTTTTTATAATTTTTGGATAAAGATTTTCGATTGCCTAAGAAGTCCAATGTTCCGAATTCCTTGTTCTTTCCTCAAGTCTTAGTGACTATGCTATGGCATTTTTTCCCAATCCTATGGCCCAACCTCTGTGATTTTGACCCCCTCAGGGGATTTTGACCCGGTTGTAAGGACTGTATCGAAAATTATGAATACACCAAAACATGCTTCATACTAGTGCATAACAAAAGTTAGAATTTATTTTTTTTTATAAATGGCATTTCATATTGTATTTTTTTGTAAATAGCAACGAAAAAAATTATTTAGTGGGAGGCTAGCCCACATTTTTAATCTTTTTGTCGAGGTCCTTTTTTAAATTCTGGACACAGCCAGGAAATAATTTTTTGTTAACACTATTCCAATATTTTTTAAATTTTTGAACTTAGTTAGCCGGCTTAGATCTTTTTTTAAGGTCCCTCTTCATCAACGTCCAAAATATTTCGATAGGGCGTATCTCTGGACACTTTGGAGGATTCATGTTTTTCTTAACAAAATTTATGTTCTTCTCTTCATACCACGTTAGTACTGGCTTAGCATAATGGCAAGAGGCTAAGTCGGCCCATAACCAAGTCTTGCCAGTGTGTTTTTTCATCAACGGCAGCAATCTCTACTTGAGGCACTCATTTAGGTACATTTCAGCGTTCAGGGGCTTGTCTGTGAAGAATGGAGTCGACATTTTTTCACACTTGCATATTGTTTGCCAAACATGAATCTTATTGCCAAATTTTTCGCAAAAAATTGATTTGTCAGCTTTTGAAATTTCACATCCTTTCGGAACTGCGTAGAATTGGGATCCTGGCAGTGTTTTGTAGTCCAATTTCACGTATGTTTCGTCGTCCATTATGATGCAATCAAGTTTTTGCCTACAAATATAGTCGTACATTTTTCGGGATCTGGTTTTCACCTGCGCGCCTTGCTGAGTGCTTCGTTTTGGCTGTTTTTGCTTTCTATATGTTCCCAACTGGTTTCTCTTCTTGGCACGTTGGACCATTGCTGCACTCGTTCCGGCTTTTTTTGCGCAATCGCGTACGGATATATCCTTATCTTTTTTAAATAAGGCACATATCTTAGTATCTAGCAATGGTTGGGACGCACACTTTTTACGACCTTGTCCTGGTAAATCCTCAAGTGTGCAATGTGTAGTATACCGGCGAATGGTTTTTGCACAGCGAACCGGCTTAAATTTGCTTCTTTTGCTAGTTTTCCATACGACATTCCTTTGGTTGATGCCCATTTGGACAAAATTTCCTGACGAAGTTTTGCGGAAAGTCCTCTCATTTTTAAGCGTTTCGATATACTACAACAAATTTTTCACGAAAATAACAATTTGAACCTCTAGAATCTAAAAACCGATATTGCTGAGCAACCAACATTGCATAGCCCACTTTATATGATTTTAAAAGTGTATTTATAATTTTCGATACAGTCCTTATATACCCAGTTTATTCAATGCCTCTATGCATTTCATCATTAACCCTGAGGTTGTCTTATAAGATAAAAAGATTTCGCGTTGAAAGAAAATAAAAAGATTTCTGTGGTGTCATTTTGAACCGCTTAGATATAATATATATTTTTGCTTTAGAGTCATGAAGAGACGAGAGAGAAGTTTTTCTTTTAAAAACCGAATACATATTTTTGCTTCACAAACGAGACGAGATGAAATAGAAGATAGAAAAGAAGATAGAAGAAGATAGACAACTATGAAGACCTCGATGATGTCATTTTCATTTCCTTGGACATTTTAGTGTCAAATAATAATTTTTAATTGACTGGCACGACAGCCCGCTTACGCGAGACTAAGGCCTAGCTTCCTAGCTTTTTTTTAGGTGTTACTAAATACATGCAGAATTCGAACTGGCGTCGCTCTGCATTCGACTCGCTTGGACCGCGCACTAACCAACTGAGCCACGGCGGCTTAGTGTCAAATGTTATTAAAAAAAATGAGGCTTCTTAAAAAACATTTACAAAAAAGTAAATATCATTTGTTAAAAATTATTATTAAAAAACATTTCTAAAAAAGCAAAGTATTACTGGTATTCCTAAGGTCTTTAGCCCAAGAAGTGAAACCGTTTTGAATGTGTGTCTTGAAAAATTAAACAAAAACAAAATTTGTTTAATATTTGTGGCTTCCTAAACAAAATTTCTCAAAAAAACAAAGTGTTACTGGTGTTCTAAAGTACTGTAACCCATGTAGAGAAATGGTTTCGAATGTGTGTGTGAAAATGATTTTTTAAATGAGCTTCAATTTCTAAATTGAAGCTGAATTTTAAGGAAAATGAGCCAGTTTTTAATGAAAAATTTGATTCCATATGACAATATGAAGCAAAAACGATCGCTGTCAAAGCTTTTTGAGTTGAACAAAAACATTGTAACTGATATTAAGACGAAGTTAAACCTAAGCAAAGCACATTTGTTTGCAAAAAGCACAAATACTATCATACTTCAGGAAAAATTCACTCATGCTTATAAAAAATTTACTTAAACAGTCTTTTAAATATTGAAAATTTGCAGTACAAATACATCACTTCTTCTTTTGTGGAATGTCAATAGTCGAATTTGCGGCTTAAGCTTGCTTGCAGCACGATCCGGTGCTCAGATAGTCACTCTTATATAACCTAACATTAACCTAACCTCCAGTGACTTGTTGTATAGACACATATAGACATCAAATCTTTATTTGTGGTATCATAATAGGCTCATTTGAGGCCTAAGTAACCTTTGCAGCAAGATTCCGTGCTTAGACAGCCATTTGTACATAACCCAACTTTAACCTAACTTTCAGTGGTTTTCAATACAAAAACTTCTTCTTCTTACTTCTTGCTTTATGATAAGGGAATAGTCCAATTTAAGGCCTAAGTGAGCGATGCAGCAAGATTTCGTGGTTAGATAGCCACTCTTACACAACCCAACTTTAACCTAACCTCCAATGCCAGATTCATCGGAAGCTCAGATAGTTCTCAATCAGTGCCGAATACTCTCTTCGGGCCTTACAATGGACCTCTAAGTGTTCTAATCGAGCTATTGCCAAACCACTTGTCTTACCTAACCTCACTTAAGACTAAAATAAATACCATATCACAGTCTGAATTTGATTATACATATTTACTTCAAAAAGCGCATCTAATCTTTGCTATATAACTCTCACAATTTCCTGATGTCCACTACAGCACAATCAAGAGTCTCTCTCTCTCATCTGAGCAATAACACAACCTTATTGCTATGTCTTTATGTCACTGAAGCCAACACACAATCAAGATTAGTGCCCTAATTTGACGAATTTCACTTTCGGTATCATTTCATTATTGCAGCCATTCCCAGCACAATCTCCAAGCAGTTAAAATTGCCATGGAATACTGAATTAGGCAATTTTAAAGCCATTTACTTCCCAAATTAAATTTTAAGTTATTCCAAAGCTTCGACAATTTCCTCATCTCTAACGACCGAGTAATTAATCTTGTTTGGATAAAGTTTGATTGGCATTGGAAGTGCTTCGAAACAAGGCGTCAACAACTCTGAATGCCAACTCAAGTCATCAAAACCCCATCTTGAAATATGACCACAATAAAACTATTCAAATTATTTATTTGAGCCTTTTCGTATATGAAATTCTTCCAGACAAATACACCAAATGATGCTCATCAAATTTTCGAAATGTTAAAAAATTGCCATGTCAAGCGCAACACTTCAAAACTGCCGCAAAATGTTAGAAATATTACTTGAGTGCGGCTGCCCGAATCACAACTTTTTAACAGCTCATATTTGTCATAATCACTCCATTTGATAGCTCGACAACAATTCGACGTTTGCATAAGTCTGTGCAACATCACATGACCGCATTGACCTTTCCCAGCGAATGGCGGCACCAAACGAGCGTCAGCAATCGGCACAACGAGCGCATCCACATAAAAACGGTTAGTGGTGTCGTAAAAAAAATGAAAACCAAAATTCAACAACAACAACAACAATAACAACGTATCTTGTAGCATGAAAATTGATGTGGAGGAAAAAAGTGAAAATGATGACTGCCGCCGCATTGTGTTTGCGCGACAATGCACAGCCGTACAAGTTGTAGGTGCGACATGCAACACGGCGGCTACAAGCAGCTCCAAACAATAACAACGGCAGCGGCAATTTGCATGCCACATTGCAACGGAAGAATGACGAAGATGAGCGGCACACGATGCGGCACCACCACCGACAGACTTTGGGTCATAAGGAAGTGCAATGCAGGCGGCGGCGGTGGCGGCAATGTTGTTGGTGACGGCGGCGCCTATTACGACCAGTTGGCCATTGTGTGCGGTTGCGGCGGCGGCCGATTTAATGGGCTGGCGTGCATGATGTCGATGCGGCTGCTGTTGCATAACGCAGACATATTAACACAGTGACACCAAAGACAAGACGTCTGCATCGAGTGGCTGCGGTGGCTGTGAATGTTGTTGGACATTGCCCGCCAGCAGCCAGCTGTGTCCAATCGCTTTAAGCAGCTCAACAAAGTCGCTACTAACGCTTTCTACTGTTTAAAGAAACGGTTACCGGCAGCGGGACCACCAACACAGCAGCCGTTAAAGCTTCACACCTCACAATTCCCACGAACAGCAGCCAGAGCGAAGCGAAATTCGCATCGAATCGATAGCAAAACAATAGCTTTACGCATCAGTCCAAGCCAAACGTGGACGACGCTCGAGCTATGCAAAAACTCCCAACAACAACAACCGCAATCCCTCTAACACCTCACTGTCTTATTGGCCCCATTTACGCCCGTCTTGCTTCGAGTTCCCAGCTCCGCATTCGCTTCGATCGCCTTTCGCACACTCACTGCAAATCTTTTTCGCATCAGAACTCATCTATCCCTCTCCTCTCTTTCTCTCTTTCCCACTTTCTTGCTATCTCTGTTTTTTGTTCACTCACCTTTGGTTCGCGTGTCGCCTCGTCGGCAACACGGTGTTCACTGTAACGCGAACGCATCTCCTCCTCCTTCACCATGTACCGTTCCTTCGCCTTGTCTCCCTTCTCTTTGGCTGGCAGCGTGCTCTGTGGGTGCGTCTGCGTCTGCGCGCTGCTGCTGGTCGTCGTGGTCGTGCTGCTGTTGGCGCGCGCATGTCGTTCCGACTCCTTTTTACCGTTGCTACCTGTGCTACCGCCACTGCCGCCTCCACCACCACCGCCGCCGCCGCTGCCAGTGAAAAGCTGTTTGACCTTCTCGAAACCGCCCAGCTTCTTGTTGCGCTTCAACGTGTCCTGGCCTGGCGTCTGCGAGTGTTGGTCCTTGCGTCGCAGCGTATTCATGGCCACCGGGTATTTGTCCAGGTGCGGATCGTAGTGTGAGCCATCGTCGATGGAGCGCTCCCGGTAGACATACTGATCCTTGCGTCGCATCACCTGTTGCTGTTCCGTGTGGCGACGTTCCTTCTTCAGAAACGCTTCACAAGCCTTGATGTCATCGGCAATGGTGCGCTTGCGCCAGCTACATACAAACGAGAGAGAAATTACGGGTCGTTATATTTTTCAATTCGTCATTCTTAAAAACTTACCGCGATGTGAGTTCTCCGTTGAAGGACTCTTTCCTGAAGTCGTTCTCAATGCCCGAATCGCCCTTGTCAAAGCTGCGTTGCTGCAGTTTGTCTCGCTTCAGGCTGCCGCTGTGCCAGGTGTCCTCATTGCCCAGCCGCTGCTTCTCCGGATACGCCGCGCCCAGCTGTCGTTCGCCGCCCAGCTCGTAGCGTTTCATATTCTCCGGCGACGAGCGATACTGATCGGTGCCGGTGAATTGCGAATCCAACGACTTTGGCTCGTAGTCGGTCAGCTGCTGCCGCTCCAACGATCCGTCCAAGCGTTCGCGATGCCGTGACTCGCGCACGTGCGGCTTTCCCTGCGCATCCAGGTGCGTTTCGCGTTCATACACCTCCTTCACACCGCCGCGTCCGTCGTCGTAGTATTTGGTGTGCTTGTAGCGTGAGGTCTTCTCCATTGTCTTTGCGCCATTGGTGGTCGTCGTGGCGGGCGCTATGATGTCCAGATGCGAGCGCTCCGGCGAGTATTTTTTCAGTATTTCCGTGGTCTCCGGTTTGTGAAAGCGTGGCTCGTACGACATTTCGCGCTCCGGGCTGAGGTAGCGTTGGTGTGCGGCCGTCTCCTCGTGCACTTCGCGATAGCGTTCCGGCGAGCCGCTAACGTGCTGCGGCGCCTGGTAGCCGTTGCGTTCGACGGTGGCCGTGTCGCCGAAGCGGCGTGTCAGTATGCGCGACTCGAGGCGCGCACGTCGATAGCCAATATCGTCCACAGCGTCGTCACGTGCCGGCGACTGGTAGGCGCGCGCCTCGTAGCCGTTCTCGCGTGGCGGCGTTACACTGCGTATCACGGGCACAATGGGTGGCTCGGCGGGCGATTTGCTGCTGCGCGGCTTCGCCACCAGCTCGTCGTCGTAGTACTTGCGCGTCTCGATGCCGAGACCCTCGTCCTCATCGCTGAGGTTGCGCGGACTGAGTTGCTGCCACGGCGATGGCGAATGTGAACTGGAGATGCGTATGGTCGTGGGACCCACAGCGGGCGAGAATGAGTCGCGCGTGCGCATTGCTGGCTCGATGATCACGCGACTGCTGGTGACGTTTCCATTGCCGTGGCCGTTGAGGTTGTTGTAGTTGGACGCGTAGCTGTTCTTCAAGTTGTTTTGACTAGTGACAAAGTCAATGCGCTCCGTCGATTGCCGACCCACGGTCACAGTGGGGCGCAGCTCGCGTTCCGGCGAGCGCATGTCGCGCACATCGCGTGCCGGCGAACGATAGTCGCGCATTGGAGTGTGCAAGTCCCTGGCGGGCGAGCGCAGATGCTCGCGCCGCAGCTGCTGGTCATCGCTCAAGTCCAGTTGTGCATACGTGATGCCCTCGTTGGGGCGTATGTATGAGAAGGCCGGTCCCGAGAGCGGCGGTGGCGGCGAAAATCGCTCCATGGACAGGCGCTTCGCCAGTCCGTTGACCGTGACGCCTTTGGTAAGCGGCAGCTTCTGTGCCGGCAGCTGTGAGCTGTGCATATTCTCGTGCGACTTGGACTGTAGTGTCAGTATTTTATCTCGGATATTGTGCGATATGGGGTTCTTGCCGATGATGGCACCGTCAAGTTCAGCCTGTGAACGACTGCGTTCGAGCAATTCGCCTAGGCCACTCTCATGTTTCTCGCGATCTGTTATGGCATCCGATTTGCGGCGCTCGCGATTGAACTGTTCCGCGAAGTAGTCCTCCTTCTGGGCGTGCTCGATAATCGGACTGAGCGGCGTCGAGAAAGGCTTGGAATCAGCGCCGTTCGCCGCAGCGGCAGGCGTTGCAGACTGCTTGGCTTCCTTGAGCGCTTTCTTCAATTTACGTTCGTCCTTGCTGTACGAACCGACATCACTCTTGCTGCGCACTAAACGCCGGCCGCCGCTGTCCTCGAAGCGTGGATCTCGTTCGACCTGACTGACATTCGAGTCGCTCTTGCGACTGAAAATACTAAATATTGAGGGACGCTTTGCGGGCTTCTTGGCGGCAGCGTCACTGACGCTACGCGTTACCGGCTTGGCGGGTGCCTTCTTCTTGCGCGTTGGCAGCGAGTGAAATTTCTTGGGATCGCCACCGCGTTTGGTGCGCACCTTAAATGTGGGAATGTTATCGCCGTTCTCGGCTTTGCTCTTGTGGCGTTCGGCCTGGGCGAGCACCAAGGCAGCCTCCTTGCGAATGCTCTCGGCGGACAAATCGGCCGGCAACTGGTGATAGGGTACGGTGTTCTGCGGTGGTTGTAGATTCGTGGTTTCGTAGTTCGTTAAGTCGTTGGGATGTTTTCCTGCAAATAAAGCACAAAAAGAATATCGTTAGTCTGGAGAAGTGAAAAATGAGGGGAATTGTAATTAGGGGAGTTACGACTTAAAGCTACTTTAGGGAAAATACATAAAAGATATTGCAGAATAAATTAATACGAAGCTGTCAGCAATGGCAGACAGCACGTCAACAGACAGTCATCAAGTCAATGAAACATAGAGCACACTCAGCATATGCTCCCATAAGCCGCTACGCAGTTCCAATTTTCAGCGCTTCCAGCTGAAATATTGTCTTCATGATTAATGCCAAACAACAGACCTGAGCAAGACAGTCGATGGCTCAACCGACATTGTTGTGTCGCTGACAATGCTTCGCTAAAGTTCGCGTCCGGGTCTCAATCAAATTGTGATTAACAGTTTACCGCTGTAGTCCGCTATTCCCTAATGTGTTCGCATTAAATTTAAAAACCTAAAGAAACCACTTGAAGAAAACTTCATCATGGCGAAAAAACGGAACGTTGGAATGACAAAGCATTGATGTGGGTTTGTTGATTGGCTTAAGAAGACGAACAAGAAGGATGTAAACCAAAGGTTGCACAGTGTAAGTGGAAAGACTCACAAGAAAACGTAAGTCAAGAGTAACGCTAAGGGTGAATAACAGAAGTTGGAGGATCTAAGGTTATGGTAGGTTAAGTGCTTCCATATCCTCATTCAACCTGCCGATTAAGCACTGACGTCTACAAAAGTGATAAATATGAGTGAGCACTGGAATTGACCCGGAAAAACTAACGGTGTCTAGGCACAAGACACACTTAGGCCACAAAATTTACCTCTTGTGCGCAAGAGGAAGAAGTCATGTGTCTACTCTAAGTTATTCGAGAACCACATAAAGCCAGTTTGATTTGTGTATGAATACTTTTTTCTGGTTATTCACTCCGCGTGGAAATAAAGAAACTAAACAAGACAAATTCCTCGTATTGGTTATGTAAATCCATTGAAATTTCGCCAGGGTGGATAATTAACCTATCGCTAGACGTCTTTTGTAGGGGGATTGGCATCTGCAAGAGTTTTTTTGACTACGTTATGTGGGAGGAGGACCAGAAGGAGACGATGACCCACTTACTGCTCGAGACTCTCTTCCCGGGGACTTAAGCAGAATTTCAACCAACAACTAACTAATGAAATACCCTTCAACAATCATTGTCACAGTTGTGAGGAGGAGAGCCAAAGAAAGACATTGACCTACTTTCTGTGTACTTACAAGAGTTTAGCAAGGAACAGGCTACACTCGCTCGGGATTACCATCCCAAAAGACCTTAGAAAAATTCAAACTATGAAGATCAGCAAGCTTCTACACTTCCTGGATCCCACAAAGTTGATTAAAACTACCAGCCAACATCAACACAAATGAGAATGTGGCACCAAAACGGCACTTTATGTGCTAATTGTGCTGCCTAGTTGTGGTTGCAACCACTCAGCCATCCAACCAACCATCTAACCAACGTTATATAAGCGCCCTCTGTGTATCCGCTACTGATGGGTAGTAGAAGTTGTTGTCAGAGGGTTGAAGTCTTCGATGAGCGATACGTAATTTTCCCTTAGTATCTACTGGCACTGGATTTGCTGCGTGCAGCTTATTGCAACTGAATGGAGTGTGAAGAATGGGAACTTGTCGACAGGTAATGGATTGGGCTGGATAATGGTAAATGGGTTGAAAAATAATAAGAACAATTCGAAAGCCTTCAAATTTGAAGCCCCCACCTCTGGAATAAGAGGCCAGGCCAGGCACATGTAATGTAATGTAATGATTATGGGTTGGGCCACGCCCTTGTGCACTGCAACCTGAGAGGTTTATTGTGCCCAGGTTAGGCACATACGTTGAGCTACCGAGGTGGGCAGATGAATCCTCGGTCTCTTATATTGATTGTTCTAAAAATATCTGAGTTGTCGAAGAATGGTGAGCCCAGAGCTATTCATTTACATCTACAGAGAACCAACAACTGATTGACTTATAAGAGATAGGAACTTTTCACAAAAAAAAATATTGGGCTGAGAGATGTTAATGGATTGGGAAATAAATAATAAGAAGCAAACAAAAATGTTAATTTGGAAAAATGCTGTGGCCAAGCCTTAAGTGGGAATCGAACCCAAGACCTCTGAAATGAGAGGTCAGTGGGATTGCACTAAGCTGGGTAAGCTAAAGTTGTTCTGAGGTCATCTTAGTTGTTGAAGAGTGGTGAGCCCAGAGCTTTCCATCATCGTCTAGCGTACATAGGAAAAGAAGGGTACTTGTAGTCCCTCCTTTTTCAGCAACATAGTCTGTAGTCCTCATGGACTATTGTCTCCCGTGTGGACGAAGAAGCTTCGGCATAAAATGTATTCGACGTGGTATTTGAAGGTCGACGGGGAAGATGGATACCGTGTTTTGGATGGAAGCACCAACTTGAGTACGTGCTTTCATTTCTTAGTGTGACCAATTGGAGAAGACGTAGAGTCGCCTGGAGAGTAGAGGCGCAGGCAGTAACCCGATAACGGATTGTTATAGCCAGTTAAGTAAGTTAGTAAGTAAGTAAGTAATTAAATCAATAGTCTCAACTTTCAAGAACTGATCTTTTGACATGTAGTCCAAATATATAAAGTACTGTGTCTATTCATATGTGTTACTTGCAACAAAGAATCGAAGCGGCCTTATATAGTGGAAGCTTTTTTAAAAAAGATTATTCAGAAAATTGTTCGCTGTGAATGTTGCAATGTTGCATTCTAATTGAAATTAAAAGCAACTGGCTTTGTGAACAAGATTTCTCGCAATGTATTTCTTACTAATTACATTAAAGTCCTATTTCCAAATATAATTTCATTCTCCAATTCCTAAGACAGCAATGCTAAATTTAATTGAATCCATATAACAATCCACAATACCACAAAAAATTTACTGAAATTCTTCCACAAAAATTTTCAGCCAGAAATTTGTTTTATCTCGCAAATTAACTTAAGAGTACTAAGCCGTACACACCGACAAAGCCATACAACTAATTTTGTGTCTAATAAAAACTTATTCTTTTATGACAAAAAAAATAAAACATCAAATATTCCCAGAACAATGGAAGATATACATAAAACATCTTGATTTGTGCAAAATATGTTAAAGTTACAAATTGACATAAAAGTCAGACAACAGAAGGCAGCAACTCAACATAATCGCATTAAACGGATTTAAACAAATACTTGGCAAGCTTTAGCGGATTTGTTATACATATTTACATACACACACATACGTTTATACATAACAAGTGCTGCTAGCCGCACTAGCGGCATTGTAATTAAGTAAACTGGCTACAACAGCAACAAAACTACCGTCAAATTTAACACCGAGAGCAACACTCCAAAAATCACTGCCAACAATTCAAGGTTAAGGTAACCGCAACAACAACAGCAACAACGACGACAACAGTGCTCATAATAATAATAACAAAGAGCCGCCACAACAACAAATGTTAACGGCGGTGAAGTGTGCAAAAGAAGCGGCGATATTTAGGTATAAATAAACTCCAGAGCCGGTCAACAAGTGGCCATAAAAATTGTTACATACTTTAAAAAAAACAAAACAAACATAAAGAATCAAAAAAATGGACCATACATGTGCTACAATAACAACAACAAATTAGGTTTTTTAAAGTAAAAAAAAACACGCCAGCGATAAGCAACAAATCGCTGAGCAATCTCAGCGCTAACGACAACAACAACAACAAATAATTACCAGCTGTGTTGGAGAATAAGCGCTCAATGTGTAGCAATGTGCCGAGATCCCCTTCCATAGATACGAGACCGAGTACTGCTGTATCTGAGAGATACGCAACACACGCAGCTTCGCGCGGCACTAATAGCCGACAACGCGTCAGATGTGCGTCAACGATGAGTCGCTCTGATATAGTCGCAGCACGGCCGGCTAATCACGTGTTCGTTTTTGTGCGAGTTAAGTAAAAATTATATTTTTTAGTATTTTTTTATTTAAAAAAAAATTTAAATCAAAATCAGCACAACAACAACAAGTAAGAGAGAAAATTGCGAGAAACTGCCAGTTGAAGTAGTTTAGGGAAATGTATTCAAAAACTTGTGGAAATATGAAAATATTTTAATTAAAAAATTAAAACACGTTTTTCGAACAGAAAAAAATATTTAAAAATTATTTCTAATAAACATTAATAATTTTGTATATACATTTTTTACATTTTAAGTATTATTTTTTTATTTAAAAAAGATTGAAATAAAAATCATAACATGGAAAATGCCGCAAACTGCCAGTTGAAGTAAATTAGGGAAACTCATTCAAAAACTTGTGGAAAGATGAAAATATTTAAAGTAAAAAGATTTTTTTATAATAAAAACATTTCAAAATTATTTTTTAATTAATTTTAATAATTTTTCATAATTGAAAAAAGTTGAAGTAAATTAGAGAAACTCATTCAAAAACGTGTGGAAATATGAAAATATTTAAAGTAAAAAGATTATTTTTATAATAAAAACATTTAAAAATTATTTCTAATTAATTTTAATTCTTTTTTTTGTTAAAGAAATTTTTTTTTTAAATTAATTAAAAATCATATTTTTATTATTTTTTTATTAGAAAATTTAAATAGAAATGTAGCACAACAACAACAAAATTTTACAAATTTTATAATATATAATAATATATTATAATATATTTATAAAGTACGCAATTTTTTTAAACAGTAAACGCAAACAAGTTATTTCGAATATATTTTGGTAATGTTTTATATTAAAAAAAAAACATTTTATAATTTTTTATAATTAGAAACAAATTTTATAATTTTGTTTTATTGAAATGAAAAAATTTTATAATATTTTTTATTGAAATGCAAAAATTTTATATATTTTTTTTTAAATGATAATAAATAGAAAAAGAGCGATTGCTATGTTTGTTGTTTGGGTTTGAAATCTATAATTTTTTGTGTTTTGTCTGATTTTGTTTTCAATCCATTTTACGCGCAACAACTGGCTGGCAATTAACATTTTAGCTTGTTGTTGTTATTTGTTGTTGTCAATGTTGTTGTTTATTATAGGTTTGTGCGTCTAGCCGCCACCTTTCACCACATTCAACACACTGCTACGCACTGCTACCACTTGAAGTCGAGTGTTGATGCATGAAAATGTTGTTGGCACCAAATAGTTGATGATGTTTTTGCGGCGTGTTGCTAAAATTGCCGTTGCCGTTGGCAGACAGGTGGTTATTAAAAATTGCGTTCGATTTTTCGCCAAGCCAAATCCAGTTGCTAAGAGAGCATGGACGGTTTGGCTGCTTAATGATTTTGTTGTGGTTGTTGTTATTGCTGGAAAGTGTGTAACAGTCCAAGAGTGTTGCTTAGTTTTTTGGTTTGCTGTTTCTTGGTACCGTTGATTCTGAACTGATGATATTATGCAGCTGTGAAACATTAAATGCGAATGCTTTCGTTACTGCGGTTGAAAGTCACTGATTTATAACTGGAGGAAATATTTAGAGTTGCTTGAAAGTAGTCCAAGTCAAAAATTCAAAATTTTGAGTAGGATATGTACAAAAAGAAGTACGAAGGACTATAATTTCTCTTCTTCGACAACTCAGATAACATTAGTTCGGTTAACATCGGTCAACATTGCTATGGTTTATCCTCAAACAAAATTGACTTTTGTAGGCTCTCCAACTTAAAGTAAGACAGATCATTCTCACCTTGTGGTGTCAGAATGGGCCCATTTTGAGGTCAAAATGCTTCATTGCTTCCTCATTGGTGTACACCTCATCAGATTCATCATTCACTAAATATGTCCCTCACTGTTGGCTTCAACTCTCAAATATTACACATTTTTGCCATGCAATGTCCAATATTTTGTCTTTCCATTTTTGCTCATTTAATAACCAAACAATGATGTCATTTAGTATGCCACCACAAACCGTTTATTAGCACTTAAGACAGCGACACGGCATTCACTGACTAGTAGGTGTTAACTTTTTGCGCTGCCTTTACATAATTCATGCGCAAGCGGCGCGCATTTATATTCAATCAAATTTACGTTTTACCCACTTTTGCTTGCACAATTCAATGCCCTTAGGACAAATTATGGTGGCGTGCTTAATTCACAGCGAACGCAGCCAACGGAAGAAGCCAACATTTAAACGTGAAAAATCAAAAAAGACAAAAGCGCCAAGACACGAACTTGCTAACAAGTTTGTAATAAATTACAAATTGTGCCAACTACCAACAACTGCAACAACAATAAACACAATCGCATCGTCAGAACAAGCTTGTAAACAAGTTTGTGCCTTGAGTCTTTCATTTTGCTACCACATAACGGCCAATCAAAAACAAAACAAAAACAAAAAACCTCAAAAACAGAGAAAAATTAATACAAAAGCGCAACGCTAAATTGTTTATAACTTAAAACAACATAAACAGCGCAGCATTAAAAAATGATAAACGTTGAGCGCAGCGCAGCAACCAACAACAGTAACGTTGCAATGCCGGTCGCGTGCGTTGCGATATTGAAAATTTATCAAAAAGCCACAAATTGCCGCATTGGATGTGCAAAAAAAAATGTTACATATGAACCATAACTAAACAACAATAACAACAACACATCGTGCAGCGTGAGGACGCCAGTAATGACAGCGAATTTATTTCACTGTCAGCGGCAGCTGATAAGAATAAATGTGCGCGTGTGCGCTTTTACGACTACCGAATCGGATCGAATTCGCAGAAACAGCAACAACAACAAACACTATAAGATTAATACAATAACAAAAAGTAATAATAATAAGCGGCATTGGCGAAAGAAACAAACCAAGTGGCCGCAAGTGAAAGTCGCTTTAGAGCAAATTTGTGAGCGCCACTGTCCCCGAATACCGCCGCCCCGCCGCCCCGCCGCTCACTGTTTGAAGTTGTGTGTTATTGTTTTTATTGTACGATTGTCAGCGACCAATAGTTGTTTTGTTTGTTGCTTTTTTTTTCTAAAATTTGCGTGCTCCGCCCCCTTCCCCCGCAAACTAGTTGCAAACACAAACAAAACAAAAATCCCAGCTCAACACAGCGAGTTGGTCAGTGTTTTGTGAAGTTTTGCAAATTGGCTGCGACCACTTGCACAGGTTGGGCAGTCGGACAGTGCCGCTTTAAAAGGAGTCAGCCGTCCGCACATGGCAGTGTGGTATTTGCTGGGTGGTTTGTTGTTGTTGCTGGCGTATTAAAATTCCAGCTAGCCGAACTGAAACTGGAGCAGATTCCTTATCGGCTGCAAGCAAAAAACACGAACCAGCGCCAAACTTCAAGCCACATTGACTGGTCACTAGCTGATATGGCCACCGGTTGCAGCGCATTTGTGGCTGATTTTGTTTTTGTTTTTAACGCAGCTGAAACCACTAGATTCAACTCGTTTGTGTTTGCGTTTGGTTTGATTTTATTTCCTTTTGTTTTCGTTTCCTTTATTGGGTTACCGTATTTTGATATCTGATAAAGTTAACTTTCTACTCATTACCGTTGTGTCTTTTGTTGATTAGTATGATTGTTGTTGTTGGCTTTATTGTTATTGCCATGATTTTGACTAATTTCGTTTTTTTTATTTTTTATGCACAGTTAATTTGTGTTATGCGATTTGATACAAATGTTTGCTAATTAAGTTCGTGCAAGCATTCAACATTGGCAGCGATTGGCAAATATTAATAGTCAATGTTGTTATATAAAAAAAAAATAGTTAATAAAGGAAAAAAATACACATAATTGAATAATGCTTAAACTTTGATTAGACAGCTTCCTGTTTTTTGTCAACTATAATTTAAGTTTTTGTGAAAAATTGTATGAAATTTGACTATAAATTTTGTGGAACATTTTGTGATAAGTTTCAAGTAACTTCAGTGTGAAATCTTTTAAATCTAAACAACAATAACAAGACGGAAAACTGCGACAACTGTTGAACTTGAAGTTGAATTAAATTAGGGAAACTCATTCAAAATCTTGTGAAAAAATGAAAATATCTGAAGCAAAAGCGTTTTTTAATAATAAAAACATTTTAAATTTATTTCTAATTAATTTCAATAATTTCTTTAAAAAATTTAAAAAATTTGTTTTCATTAAGTAAAAATCATATTTTTTTTTTATTTTTTTATTAAAAAAATTTTAAAGCAATTATCAAAGAAAAAAATACAAATGACTGAATAATGTTTTATTTTTTTATTATTAAATATATTAAATTATTTTATTTTACAGTCAGCTTCCGGTTTTCCGTCAACAATTGTTTTAAATTTGTGTGAACAATTTTATGAAATTTTACAATAAATTTTGTGGAAATTTTTGTGATAAGTTTTAAGTAACTTCAATGTAAAAACTTGTGTCTTTGAATCGTTTGAATGTTGCTACCATAAATACTATGCTTAATCATCATCAAATTTCCTGTATATTTAGCTTGATTCATACTAATGTCCTGCATGAATATATTTATTTCGGCGACTACACTACTGTACATACTGTACGGTTACTTGGTATTGGAAGAATGTGTACAACAAAACGAATAGAAACGAGAAGCAGCGAGCGTCGCTTCTCGATTCTATTCATATTCGGTGAAAGCGAACACTGCAGTCCTCGTATTCGGGGAGAAGCGAAAACTTCAGTGCTCGTATTCGGTAATCGAGAACTTTGCGAAGTATTTGAAGATCAACAGTTTCATCGAATATTTTTATGCGCAGTATGTCACTCTTCCATGTGTATACTTGTGGTGTGGTTGAAGTGGCTTATTAGTTAATACGCAAAATGGAAATTATTGAAAAAGGTAGCATAACAAATAAATCTGTGGCATTTTGACAAAACAACCTAAGTCTAATTTTCAAAATGTTCAGGAGAGCGAAAAAACTGCTGAGGTTCAGACCAAATCTCATACAAAACTCGAGAAAAGTTGAAATTATACACGTCATATCTCTGTAACTAAATGTCTTAGAAACAAACCGATTACACCAATAGAAGCGTCTTTAAATTGTTTCTTTATGATAAAAAAATTGGAAATTTGACTTAAGTCGACTTAAGTGCTTTTGTCAAAATTCCACAAAAATAAATATTAATATACAACATTAATATTTTTAAATAATCTGTGGAATAATAATTCAAGCAGTTTGTACTAATATTCGAATGCTTTTGTCCTCGTTTTCCCGCTTCGAGCGAATATGAATAAATAGTGTATGTCTACTCGTTTCTGTTCGGAGCTTACTCGTACTCGAAGAGAGCTTTACTAGTATTCATTCGGACTGGTCCGCAGAGATGAAGTGAAGTATTCTATTCAAAAGCATTTGAATGTTTTCGAATAGCAAAAATGCATACCCGTGCAGTACTCTGATTCATACCTAACTTAAGAGATAATATCCTAAGTCAATTGTCTGTTCTTACTTTTGAAAAAAAGAAGCTTCTGTGCTATGCTTTTGGCAAGAAACCATACAAAGTATTTTACTATTGAAGTATCACTAGAGCAGCGGTTAGCACACTGGCTTTTCATACCAGAGGCTTTAGGTTCGATTTCTATTTACATGAAGTAGACGAGAACTAGATATAAGAAACGCAAAAGTGCACTCTTGGCAACTGAGAAAAGGTCTGAAAGAAACACTGCCAACGGCCATTCGGACTCGGTGTTGAGCTGTAGGTCCCCTTCCTCCTTCTCGTTCATTTAAAATAAGTGTTATATCACATGTGGAAAAACAGTGCTGCATACACAATTCAAGCGAGTGAAATTTACGTATCGAAACGGGCCCATACTGAGGCCTAAGTGTGTCAGCCAAACTACTCTTTTATTGCTTAGCATTAATTCTTCATTAACCTTACCTAACATTACATTCATTCGACTCTTTTATTGCTTAGCTTTAAATTTTAATTAACTTAAACGATCATTTTTAACGTCTATTTTACGTCATTTTCACGTCCATTGTTGGTTCAAGTAAGACTTCTTTAATTTTAACACGAAATCCACAAAAAGTTTGCCGCTTAAATCTTTCGTTATCCGGTTTGAATCTTAAGATCACTGAGATTACCCAAATTTATTTATTATATAATATTATTGAATCCATTTGAGCTGATCTGAGTTGAAGAGGCATTATTCGAGTCCATACTCCACTTTTAAAAAGAAAACCATTGAAAGTTTGTTGTCTAAGTCTTTTATTATTCAGCTCTAATTTTAACCCTCTTTCTATTAGCAAAAAGGCTTTGGTTGCTATTGTTGTTTCAAAAAATTTTAGCAGGGTACAATTTGAAGTTATGCACATATGAACTTATACAGGGGCGTATTCAGAAAAATATTTCGGAGGGTTTCAAAAAGTAATTCTTTAATATTCATAAAATGCCTAAAATGCTTTTTACTTTGTATGTAGTTTTAAAGTCAATCGTAATATTTCGGAAGGTTTCAACGCCCAAAACCCCCCTGAATCCGCCACTGAACTTATATGTTTGAGTGTTAGGTCCACTTTTGGCAGCATGTGCTTCTTTTTTTACTTCATCATCATCATTAACTTTAATTCATATTTTTTCGCCTCAGAAAACGAATGTCGAATATTCCATTAAATTTAATAGCACATACGACGACGGTTTTCTCAGGCAACGATTTTTGTTCAGATTTTAGTCAACTTGTGGCTTTTGTGCTTTCAATCTCTCAACTTAATCAGTCAACCATGGGATCTATAAGGTTCTAAGGACATATTTGTGATATTAATCCATCCATCTCTCAACTAAATCAGTCAACCATTGAAACTATACGATTCTAAGGACAGTTTTGTGATATTAAGCAAATTATGTCTTAAAATGTCAACATAATTGTTTACATTTTCATTATTTCTTTCTGTGTGGCACAAAATCCTACCAAATCTATTACTTAAATTCTTCATCATGCAACGCCAATTTAAACAAGCAACAATTCATTCTTTAACTCGCCTACTTGATTTTTCAAATAACCCTTCACAATTCCACTTCATTTTCTAACGTTGAGTGCCGTGACCAACCAACTTAATGACCACTTTACCCCAATATTATTGCCAAAACAAAAAACATTTTTTCATTTTTTTCCACTCAAATTCTATGCAATTTATCAAAAACTGCAACGCAAATGTTCTAACCATTTGACTGCGGCGCACAAAATATTCAAACAAAAATAATGCGCAATAAATGAGAAAACCCCTCGAATTGGCAAACGAAACAACACTTCTAACAGACAGCGCCGGTCTCGTTGCTGCGCCGTCAGTCCTCGTGGCGGCGCATTAATAAATTGCAGGCGTGGCCTTTTCGCACGTAAGCATACACAAAATTTGAAATTTATGTGCAAAAATGTTAATATTTGCTGCCACTTAAGTGGAGGATTTAAGAAAAAAATAATAAACAAAAATTTAACTTTGAAGCTGAAATGAAGTTTGCTACTTTGTTGATTGATTGAGAACAAAATGTGGCATTTGCAGACACAAAATGAGCAGTAAAAATGCATTCAAATGGCACTTGAGTTATGGAGGGAGTGTTTTTGAATGTCGATTCTTTGTGTACGTATGTCAGTGCGCTGAGAGCATTCGGATATTTTTGAAAGCATTTGTCATACTTATTGTTCATGCAAATTTTATGAACAATAACATAACATAAACAAATTTTAATAAAACATTTTGAATTAGTTGTTCTAGTGGAGTGAAAAGTGAGGTTGCTTTAGGTTTGATTTAGGTTTGATTTGGATTTTTAAAATAATTAAATTAATGAATAAAAATTTGCGTAATTAAAAAAGCTGATGTTTCAATTAGTTTCAATTATAATTTTTTGGGGAAAAACAAAAGTTAAAAGATAACAGCAAAATTCAGGATGTTTTTGATAAAAACCATAACCATAACCAGGTTCTTAGGACTCTGAATGCAGTCTTACTAACTTCAAAGACCATTCTTAGTTCGAGAATTTTCAAGTCTACTGTCGTAAGGTCCAAGTAGGGGGAATGGTTGGGGAAACGTCCTTTTAGTTCCAAAGATACATTTTTGTAACGAAAACAGTGCCACGCCCCTTATCTAACGTCCATGGGATTTCACCATGGGACGACATTGTACCAAATTTCAATGCTGTCCGACTTATAAAACTGTCGAAGCCAATCCGAGTCGTTCTTCTGGTTCTTTTTTTTGCTTTCCTTTGTACCCTGTTTTATGTTATTTTTATCCATATTTTGTTAGTGTATTTTTTTATTTGAAACTTTAAGGTTAACCAACGCTTATTGAGTGCCATCTTTCCAATTTCCATTCCTTTCTTGACATCGTGTATAAGGTTTCCCATTTCAGTCTCTAATTTACCACATTATTTTCTTTATCTTCTTTTCTCTCGTTCGTGACCTCATCACTTTTAACGCTGACTTCACTGAATAACCTTTTGAACTCCTTCAAATGTATTCCTGCTTCTACAACAGTTGTGTTCACTGTCTTTGCTTTCATTTTGCTTTAGAAACCTTTCACTACTTCTCGTATATCTCAGCCTCATTTCTCAGTACTCAATACAAAAATGAGCCAAGTATTTAACTTTGTTTCTTTAACCCACTTTTATTTATTTCAATTATTTTTGCAATTTCACTGAAAATATTTCGTTCAACTTTTCACCTCACAATTTCAACATCAGCGTGCAAAACAAAAAACTACATAATAAAGAATTTTCACTTGATAGCAGCCAGCTGTCAACAGTCAGCAGTCAGCTGTTCAACGGCTGTCACTTGTGGCCTCAACACTCACTAACTCATTCACAGTGGTTGTGTAGATAGATTTCTAAAACAACACCAACAACAACAATAACCAATACAAGCACAACAGCATGAGACCCACAAAAAAGAAGAGAAGAATGGCACCAAACCATCTAAAATAATAGAAATCAAGCTAACAACAAAAACAATGACAAGAACTCCAACAACAACAACAAAACCATACAAGAAAGCAGCTGCAGCAACAACCAAATGTTCTCCAATTCAGATGACAACAACAACAATGCTACAAAAGCAAGAACAACATCACTGACAGACACCACCAATAAAAAAAACAATAAATGTAAAAATAGCTACAACAATAAGAACAACAACGAACGAACGAATGAACTAAAATCAGCTACTTGGCATTCCGAATCCACCAACACCATTTACCGTTGTTTAGCATAAATTTCAGTTTCACTTCCAACTGTCAAATGCGCAACCTCAACCTCAACACCGACGTCAGTCGCTGCCACAGCGCGATCGTTGTGCCGCTGTCACATTTCTGATGAATTTATGTTTTCCTGCTTCCACGTTTTATTTCTTGCAGCGAGTTTGCTATTTTGTATGTTTTTTTCCCGCGCGCGCCCCCTTTGCAACAATGTGCAACCAACAACAACAACAACAACACTGATGTTTATGCCTGCCAAAGCTAGCAACATCTACTGCCACATTGGCGAATTGCAACAACGCCGGCACAAACGCAACAGCAATCGCAACAACAACAACAGCGAAGCCATACATTCCAACAACATCTTTGATGAACAGCGTGAAAGCCTACATAGCTGCCTGTCTGCTTGTTGTTGTTGTTGCTGTTGCTTTTGGTGTTGCTGCCATGCTGCATTTTGCCAGCATGCCAACATTTTACCTTGACACATTTCTTGACAGTTGTTGCCGTTTTGTTTTTGTTTTTTTTTTGTTTTTCTGTCGATTGTTTGCAGTTGTTGTTGTTGGCTCTTTCTCTTCGCACCATTGTTGCTGACTTTATTAACTGCCATTACGTTTTTTCGTTCGTATGCAGTTTTGTTGGTTGGTTGGTTGGTTGCTTAGTGGAAATGCCGTTTTAGCTGATCAGCGTACAACAACAACATACATGCGAAGCGTGCGAGTGCCCTGTCGCCTTCGCTCGTTTGCTCCTACCGCTGTCCGCCGCCCAGCTGTGCGCTTATTAAGTCGGAAATTTCAACTTGTAACTTACAACATGCACTTCAGCGCGTCAACTCGAGTGTCATTGATGGAATTTTGCATTCGTTTCGGTTCGAAAGGAATTCGACAAAACTCAACGAAACGAGAAAAAGGCGATAATCAGACAATTGTGTTAATGTTTATGTAGTTTTGGGCATTTCAGATTCATAATCAGATTCAGTTCGCAGGTGCCATCATCATAAGTGCATTGTGCAATCGACACATATTTACTATGCAATTCATAAGCGGTCCATGGAGAGGTGACACCGAAAACGAGGTCAAGTGAAGTTCGCGTTATCGAAATCAAGTGGGAAGTGAAATTGAATGTTGCATCTATTAGGGGTCTCTAAAGTAATGTCATTGCGGCGTATGTCGATACTGTCTTAGAGCAGAATACAGAAGTGTTTTTTTATTACATGAACACTGAAGCTAAAAATGGATCCTTTGTATAATTCAAACAGCAAAAACAGTGGTCGAATCACAACAAAGAACAGCTAACACAGCTTTGCACCCAAAGAGGCGATTTTATGGGTTTGATGGAATATTGGTGCAGTAATCCTTTATGAAATGCTGAAACTTGGACCAACTGTGAATGCAAATCTTTACTGTGAACAATTGGATCGAGTAAATCCAGTAACCAGCAATTCTCAATAAAAAAGGTTTTATTCTCAAGAGCCGCGAACCAAATTTATGTTGCTTCCTTATCTATCATACTTGCGCCTTTAGATTTCCCTTTATAGCGACTTCTACACTATTTTCTAATTGTTGATGGATAGGTAGGAGAAGAGAAGAGACATCCCCCAGCCGTAAACGGGTAGAGACACACAGAGACTAATAACAAGTATCACAACTTGAACAGGTTTTTCTCAACCTGATTCACGAGTGGTGACCAAGTACTGCGACTGACAAGTTTTACTGACGCTTAAGCTTTTTTTAGCTTTGACCACCTCCTGACGTAATGCCTAGAAGCGGTTACAGGGGGAGCAACGGACGGTAGGAAGGTGGTTTTAGTGTGTTAAACTCCCACACCCAGGTTTTCGATGCTTTCCACCTCTATAAAAAAAACACATAAACTAGTTTAGTCCACTGTGATACTCCAGGACTTAGTCCCACTTAAAAAACAAATCATTTGAATCTAATTCTAAGCCATTTGAAGCCATTTATGTAGACACTAGAGATGTCAGAGTGGTTTTCTGCATAGAAGAAACCGATAATATAATAACCAATAAAAGATAATAACCGACAAAGATGCAAAGAAGGTGAAGGATTGTTTGTTCTTCTTCTTTCTCAGCTTCTAAAGAAGTGAACAGAATAATATTTAATTTTTATAATTTTTTTAACTAAACAAATCATAAATAGAAAAACCCGATATGTATTTTGCATTCCTGACAAATAGCTGGAATGATGCAAAGAAGTTCTGAGCTTCTAAAAAAATGAATAGATTTATATTTAATTTTTGAATTTTTTTTTTATTAAGTATTGAACAGAATAAACCGATATGTTTTATGCGGAGAAAAAGATACAAAAAAGGTGAACGATTGCCTGCCCTTCCTCCTTGCCCATACAGCTTCTGCAGAAGACATTTTCCAAGTGGCCTAAACCTTTTAAGTATAAAAAATTTAAAATATTTTAGACTGTCTGAAATACTATCTCAAGATATTGTTACGAAAATCCCAAGTTTTCCAAGGTTCGTTTGGATTGTGTTTGAAAATAAAACCACTTCAATTATTCCGCGCAAACGCAGTCAAAAACCAACAATCACTTTATTTACACTTTACACTACTACTTTACACTACTACTATTGCATGTTTCCCCATTGCTTGCTCAACACAGACTCGACCCCTTGCGCTGCCACTGCTTCTTTTATACTAGGTTTCTTATCGCGCCGAAGTTTCTTGCACATTCCAGTTGTACTTTCTGTCTCGATTGTTTTAGCAAAGTTCATTACCTTTCGCGAACCATCCTTGCCATATCGGACTATACCAAGCGAATTATACCAAATTTGCCATACTTCTAAGTTCATACCTAAAAGTATGCTTGGAAAAGCATTCGTGCATAGAAAAGCATTCAGCACAGAGTGCCTTATCGTTTCAATATGTTGCTTTAAAACCAATTGATTGCTATCGATTCGTCATTAAAAATTGTTATTCTAAGATGATGATAATTAAAAGTAAAAACCTGTTAAAGGTTTGTGTGTTTCAGTTTGACATAAAAAAATTAATATTACAAGTATTTTCCAGTCCCCTAACATTAATATTGAACGAAATGATAAATTCACCACAAGTGTACATCAGTGGTTAACTTAGGTAAGGTTGGGTTTAAGTGACTGTCTGCCTGGGCCTGGGACTTGCTGAAAGACACACTTAGGCTTCAAAATTGTGATACCACACGAAGAAAGTGATCTATCTTCCTGCAAGTTGGAGAGCCTACACAAGTCAATTGGTTTTGTGGATAAACCATAGCAAGTCTCTGATTTTGTAAATGACTCAGTTGCTGAAAAACGGAGATCTTCAGCTAGATCCATTTTCAGCTAGAGGGAGCCGGACAGAGAAAGTAGTCTCTTCCTCCTCTTCATTTTGGAATAGTCCAACTATTAAAACCTAAACATGGCGCCCGAATAGACAAAATCCTGCCAAAGACTAAGCTAAAGTGTGTTTTCCGCTAAGCGGGACAAGTGTTTTAGTGCGCCTGAGATTAAAAATGGGTCAGAGCTTTTTGGTTTTTGTGCAAATGCTCTCCTCCTGCCACCGCGTGTTGGCTATGTCGAAAACGGAAGAGAATACTCTGGTTGCTTTGCTGCACGACAGTCCAATTACTATTACAAGATCAGGATCTAGTTTCTCATATAAAACATTCATATTGTGCGTATGAACCAATAGAACGGAGCTACAGTTTCATGTCTACATATTTCAAAAGATGAATCAAAAAATTGTTATGTCACAATTGTCATACATCAGTTGATCTTCAGTTTGATGTTAGCTTCGAACTGTGACTCGATAGCATGGACAATTTTAAGTTTATAGCTTCGGATCATTGACTAACAATGACATATACTGCAAAAACTTATTTAAAAGTATCCTTTTAGTAATGTTCCTCAAACAGAATATTATTTCAATCGTTCAACAAGAGGACAAGACATCTTTCGTACAATCAAAATTAAGCTTTTAATGTGCTTTATGTCACTTAAGATTTGCATCTCTTTATCGGATTAATTTGCTTATGCAGAGGACAAAAACCGCACTGATGGTTTTCAATAACGATAGATAGAAAGAAGTTGTTGTGCTTAAAATGCACTGGGACCAATAATGATCACTACAACTGACATTTAGGGGGCATCCTCTAGACCCACCAAACTAATAAACTGTAGTAACTCACAGGTGTTCAGGTACGTGATGTCCTCTACTGCAAGCCAATCTTTGTCACTAAGAAGGAGTTTTAAATAGTTTCAATTTCAAAGCATTTAATTTTTAAGAATTTTTTCTCAAAAGAAACTCCCAACTACGCCACTGTCAGACAGCAAACATTAGTCAAATGCACACAATTCTGCGAGGGCGTTTGTCATGACCGATTTGGTAAGCCAAATGAGACGCATATCGCTTTCAGTGGGCAAAAAATGTTCAAGCCGATACAACAACAGTGCAATAACTAAAAAAACACCAACTAAAACGCAATTAAAGACACGCCAAAGAACGTCGAAGAAATAAATTTACAACGTGCCGCAAGCAAAATCGGCCAGCAGCAAAAAACAGCAAGCGGGCGAGCAATTAAAACGGGCAACGCAACTCCACAGTTTTGCATAAACTGCTAGAACTGTATGTGTGTGTTTGTATTGACGTGAAACAATTGATTTGTCATTTCGACTGACGTTCATTGTCAGTTTGCTGCAGACAAACCGAACCGCACGCTGCGGCACTGCGACAGCCAGGCAACGAACTTGACTCGACTTGGCATGAGCGGCAACTACTTAATTTGTTGTTGTTGTTGTAAAATCATTTTTGTTTATTGCCCCAAAGATTGGAGTCACACGATTACGTCGTTTAGAAAAAGTTACAACATTTCAACTTGAACGTGGCGTGTCGCATCGACGACCGCGTGTGCTGCCGCATTGGCATTAATTCGTTTTGGCAAATCAGGTGGGCTGAATTTAAGAGACAAGAAAAAACTTATTGTTTCTTTTGCTTTCCACAATATATATATATATTTTTTTGTCATTATTGCTATGCGCTCAATTTCAAATTAACGTTTTTGACTGCCACCGCAGGCATTATTAAAATAATCGTTTGGTTTCGTATGTTCGCACAAAACAGAATTGCAATGAAATTTAAAGTTGCCTAAATGGCATTTAAGGGCGTTGTTGCATGATTCGTGCTGATTTTTTATTGCTATTTTGTATTTTTACTTTTTGCACGCTCGCAAAACATTCACGATTTGTTTTATTGAGGGGGCGATTTGATATTTAACTATACAAGAAACAAGTTTGTTGCTTAAGTCTTTTGTTGCACAGAGGCGCTGGCGAATGTGCGTGTCGTGTAATGGTTGATTGTTGGAACTTTTTGAAATATTACCTTTTTGGTTTTTGCTGTTTATTTGACTAATTGTTTGGTAATTGTTTCGACTATTGTCATTCAATTAAACATTACAAGACAATTGAATGTAATTGACATGTGTGTGTGTGGCTGACTTTGTGGTGCAACCACTCTTTCTATTCTTTCAAGTTTGTATGTGAAGCAATGCTATTGTTTATTGTTTAGTTGGCATGTTCTTGTGGTTTAATTATGTTTTCAGAAAAATATTTGTAACTTGTCATAAAACATTTTTATTAGCAAAATGCTGACTGCATGCGACACAAAGCAGTTCAAAATTAATTGAGTGCCAAGCGTGACACGACACTGGGTCAAGGTTTCAAGATTTATACGAAAGTATTTTTAGTTGGTAGCGGCATTTTGTCCTTCAAGCCATTTTCATTTGTGTGTATGCGCCTATTAGTGGGTTTTAGGTAGGTTTACAGCAGCTTGCAGAGAAATGTCTGAACTGGGTTCAAAGCTAAAATCGAATTGCAAATAAATAATATATGAATTAAAAAAAACGTACAAATATTATGAAGTTGGCTGAAAACCCAAGCTTAGTTTAGGCTGTGAGGGGAACTAAAGTTTTGGCTAGAAACACTGAACAGACTTATTTTCAAAGAGCGTTTCAAAGGGAACAGCATTCTGTAAAAATTACAACAACAACTTGTTCTACTCTATTTATTTTATTCAAAACAGTCTCCTTTTGGACCCAACACAGTGATTTGCACAGTGGCGAATTCAAGGGGTTTTGCGGGTTGAAGTCCCCCCGAAATATTAGGGTCGACTTTAAAACTCCATACAAAATAAAAGGCATTTTATGAATATTAAAGAATTGCTTCTTGAACCCGACAACATATTTTTCTGAATCCGCCGCTGGATTTGCGTGATCTAAAAGCATGTCGAGACTTTAAGATCATAGGCCATAATATGCCTCCAGATATTGGTACCAGCCATTTAAAAAAGATTCAAAGTCTTCAATATTCCGCCTTCCAAATGCAAATTCCAGTCATCCTAAAGGCAGGTAAAGCTCTGATCTACTTACAACAACAAAGAGGTTGCTGGAGTGGCAATCTTCACAACCAGTCAAGCACCATCAAAGCGGTAAAATCAAACTTAGAAACCTCGGAAATAGTCAAAAATTGCAAAACCATTTTAGGAGAAACAAGCCTGCTTTCTGTTTTGTGCTAAGGATAAATGGAGCAAACTGTCTCCATGCACATCAAACAAAACTTGGCCCAAGTATGACTTTAAAGAGAACAAAGCATTTGCTTGAAAACACTTGAAGAAATACACCAAAACTCACTGTGGTTCTTACTGGTCATTGAATAGCGGTGGGAACACTCGGCCCGGTTGTAAATAACCTTCAACAGTAATTGTTGCTGCTGTGGGAGGAGAACCCAAGAGAGACATTGACCCACTTTCTGTGTACTTACAAGAGTTTCTCTCGGTACTCCCATCTCGAAAGACCTCAGAACAATTTAAACTATGAAGCTCAGCAAGCTTTTACACTCTCAGAATCTCACATATATGTAGTACTTCTATATTGTCACTAAGCTCAAGGTACATTCGCCAACATCACAGTACAGCAATAGTGAAATATAAGCGAGAAAGCGTATAAATGAATGTACCTTGACATATTTCAAAAGCGGCAAAAAGTCAGGTGCGTTCAGACGGGAAAAAAAATTAACTGGAAAAAAATATAAATTTGTCGAAATTGACTGAAATTTCTTCAACCGCCCCAGGAGCAGTTTGACAGTTGTGCATGTGTAGAAGTGCACATGTATACACGCATGGAAATACATTCAAAAAATTTCGTGTTTCCTGTCTCATCGCTTGTCTCCCTTTGATTTCCGAATGAAAACACATTGTGACGATACGATAGTGCCAATATTGAAGTATTACATATATGGAATCTCACAAAGTGAATTTAAAATACCAGTCAAAATTAAAACAAATGAGAATGGGGCAACAAAACCGGCGCTTTATGTGCTAGTTGTGTTGTCTAGTTGTGGCAGCAACCACTCAACCAATCCACCAACCAACTATGAGCTCAAAATGCCTTCTATTCTTTGGCAAATTAATTTTTTCGAAGTGGTAAGAGCTGCACGGTGCTAAGTCAGGTCAATAGAAGGAATGGTTAATGGTTAAAATGTACTCGTATTTGTAATAAAGCAAATTGCTCTCAAGTTACTATGAATGAAATGGTGTCAGTAAATTTGTGTAGAACAATCCGTGTGCAAAGTTTTCGGTAGCCAAATGTTCGCTTAAAATGCCAGAAATTTATGTTGTTGAGATGCTTAAATCTAATTTCAAGAATTTCCATGAAGATTTTGACTGACCTATGATGAATTCGCACAGTTTTGATGGAATATGTTTCAACTGAACTCAGGGATTTCACTTGGCCAACATGTTGGCACAATTATTTATGTTTTCATAGCGGTTTTTTTAATGGCTTATATCACTCATGAGCGCTGCCATAGAATAAAGATTTATTACCATTAAATTTTTTACATCAATAGACATTTTTCTCTTTAAAATCAACCAAATTTAAAATAAAACTTAATAATAACTCTTTGTTCGAGGCTCATTTTAATAGCGATGGCACAAACTTACTATTACTTTAGATGCAACAATTTTGCTTCCAGTAAACCCAATGTCATTAAATTTTGACTGAGAAATGAGTAAAGATGTATTGTAAAACCCATTTAAGTATTTTACCTATAAATGCAGTCTTTTTTAGGTACTTAAGCGAGTGAAGTACTTAAGCGTACATAACAAACAGTGCGCACAAATGTTGATTACTTAAACGCGGTAAGTGTACAAGAGAGGAGGTACTAAAGTGGGTTTCACTGAACCAAGTAATGAGATGTTGCAATAGTCTTGTCTACTTTGGAACCCACTTTGTATGGTCACAAAGAGTAACCACTATTTATTCAACGCAGACTGGAACTGCATCGGCGCAGTGATTATTGTAGTCAAGGAACAATACCTAATCGGAGGATATGGTAAGAGACTAAAACTGCTATACAACACTATACCTGAAGAGGAAGAAAGACTCTTGCACTTCACGCATCAATGTAGGCTTGTGGACAGGAGAACTTTTACTAAAACTTCAAGGCGCCCCATGCTTTTCTAATCTTAATGAGTTTTCCACTTTCAACATAAGGAAAATAGCAAAGTTTATTTTGTAGTTTTTGTGGTTCGCTGTGCCAAAAATGGGAGAATCTCAATCTCTCAATATTGTATCACAAAAAGAAATCTCTCTGTGTTTAAGCTTTAAGATCTTTCAGGGGAAGTCTGTCACTCCAACCTAACGTAACCCATGGTTACATAAATACCTCATCTACTAGTTGAAAGATCTCTTCTTCATTTCCCAGTGGATTATAATTTATATTTTTAAGCAACTTTGACTTACAATTAACTATAATTTCACAACGTTATGCGGAATTGTTCATAACTACTTCAGGAACTTATGAATTTGTTGCTTCCTCAACAACGTCGTTTTTAATCAATAATCGCTTTGTTCTAAAATTGCATGTTATTAATTAAAAACTATTATATTTTCTATTAATAATATTTGATTCAACGCCAGCAAGCATGATTACAGTTATATCTGCAGCTGTGCTTTGGCATTTAAAACTAAGCATTTAAAAAAAATCATTGGAAATCCAGCAGCGACACCAATAGCAAAGCATTCAAATACCTGATGGCAGCGCATTGAGAAATCAAAAACCCGACCTGTGCGCCATATAATTAAATGAATTTATCATTTTCATAATTGGAAATAATATTTATGTTATTTTTTCTATTTAAAAATATTTAATTTCTATTAAAAAAAAACAACTAACAACAAAAGATGCTGCGCAACAGAAGTCAGCCAACAAAACTTAAATGGTTGCCACTGTCATTTGTCTGATGGGTTAATTGGCCACTGGCAGCTGTGACAGCAACATTTGCAATGCTGCACGAAAGTGGGAAAGCGCACACTATGAGTTGGCAACAAAAAATGTTTAAAGTATAATGGTTTTGTGTTGTTTTTTAGAAAATCTTCCCGAAGCATTAAACAAGTGTGAGACCTTTTTGATTTCATAATTTAAACTCTGAACCTGACAATTTAATAATAATGTCAAAAATTAAAATTTCTAAGAAAGAAAGTGTTTAAAGAATTCCATTCGTTTGTTGGCGCAGCTTTGGGAGTACAATAAACTGTGACTGTTGCACGCTATGTGGCACAGCGTGAAGGTGCAAATTTTTGCTGACGTCATTTTGCTGCTCGAGTCTCTTTGGTGACACAGCAACGATTGTAGTTTTGTACAATATTTTTGTGCAATAAATTTTGCAGCAAATACAGCCCACGGGTAGCTAATAAAAAATACTAACAAAAAAACAACACTTTGAGACGCCACGAGTCACAGCAAGTGGCGTTTGTGTTGCTTTTAATGATTTTTTTTTTGCTTATTTATTTGTTTGCATTTTTTGGACAAAATTAAAATTACCCAAAACAGTGAGTGTGTGTGCTTTTAAGTTGACTTGAGCATTTTGGGAAAAAGGCATTTTGCAAAAAAAGGCAAATTCATGCGTGCGGCGCTGTGTGTTTTGCGTTGCGTGTTGCAAGTTTCACTTTTGGCCACCAAAATCGGACCGAACCATTTTCGGGCCACCCGTCCCGTTCAGCGGGATTTTCGGCATCGACCGGCTATGGCGTGAGATGACCAAAAAATTGCTGCAAAAGCTGCTGCACCAGCAACTTTTTGCACAAATAAACTCAACAATTACAAAAACAACATGAAATGAAACCCACCGCTGTGGCGCATAAATCAACTACAAAGTGATGGCTTGTGTTGCAAAAACAAAGCAACAAATAAAAAAAAAAACATTAAAACTTACTCGCCAACTGTGTGAGGGAAAACAATGAAAAATTTAAGCAGTAATTTATTGAAAAAAAAATGTATACATTCGTACATATACGACATAACCTCCATAACATTATTTTTGGAAATTTCAATGGGGTGGCAAAGCCGCTGGCAATGAAGATGAGCTCATCTTTGTTGTATTGTTCGATGTTTCCGCTTTCGATGCGCATGCAGCATGCCAAAATTTCGCAGACTTAAGAGACGTTTTGGATATTTGTTTCATGCTCTTGCGTGCATGTTTGCGCAAGCTCAATGTTCAATGAATAGTTGTGCAGATGGCAGAAAGATCGAGTAAGTAAGAAAACGCAAAGGAAAGATGCTTTCTGTATTTAAATTCTTAGTTTCAATTGTTCTCAAACGAATAGCAACCTTAGTTCTGACTGTTTGTGCAAACATTATTACACAAATTTTCATGCAAGATTCTAAAAATCTAACTTTTTAGTGGTTACCGAAAGTGAGAATAGATTCATTGCAGTTCCCCAATGTTTGTGCAAACATGTTTGCGCAAGCAGGTCTTTATGAATAGGTGTGAGTGAAAAACTGAATTGGTGAACTGAAAGCGCAAGAAAATTATCCTTAAATACTCAAATTTTCATTTTTATGGATTAATGTCAAATATTAGTTCTAACTGTTTGTGCAAACATTAATAAACAAATTTTCATACAAGATTCTAAAAATCTAAATTTTTTTAGTGGTTACCGAAAGTGAGAATAGATTCATTGCAGTCTCCCAATATTTGTGCAAACATGTTTGCGCAAGCAGGCCTTTATGATTATAAAAATTGATAAATTGATAGAAAGACCAAATGAATTAAACCTGAAAGCGTTTTTTTAAGATCACCAGACCATTTAACCTTTGAATTTCAAAATTTTAAAGGATGTCAGCCAAACAGTTTTACACAAATTTTCATACAAAATTAAAAAAAATGTATATTTCTGCAGTTATACGAGTAAAACGAGACAATAATTTCATTTCTAAATTTATTTCATCTCTTTCCAATGTTTGTGCAATCAAGTTTCTCAAGGAAATTTGTATAAATAGTCATACGGTTGTTGAAAAAACCGCACAAAGGAAGATTGGAAGAGCAAACAATTCCTTTCAATTTTCAAATTCTCAGTTTGAATTGATTTCAAATGAAGAACAACATTAAAAGTACAATAAAAAATTGCTTTTAAGTTTCAAATCGTCAGTTAAAAAACATTAAGTTTAAATATCTGTGCAAACAATATTGAACAAATTTTCATACAAAATTATAGAAAATTGTTTCTCAAGTGGTTATAGAACTTGAGAGTCATTTTATTGCCACCATCCCAAATGTTTGTGCAAACATGTTTGCGCAAGCAAGAAGAAGAAGCAATAAATATGTTTGAGATTGATAGGAAAACTGAATGAGTGAAAATTGAAAGCGCCAAAAAATTCCTTAAACCGTCAAATTTTGATTGATTGATTGATTGATTGATTGATTGATTGATTGATTGATTTATTGATTGATTGATTGATTGATGGATTGATTGATTGATTGATTGATTGATTGATTGATTGATTGATTGATTGATTGATTGATTGATTGATTGATTGATTGATTGATTGATTGATTGATTGATTGATTGATTGATTGATTGATTGATTGATTGATTGATTGATGTCAAACGAAGAACAACTTTAAAAGTGCCAAAAAGGTTCTTTTAAGTTTCAAATCGTCAGTTTGACGAAATCAGATGAAAAATAACATTAATTCCAAGTGTTTGTGCAAACATTATGCACAAAATTTCATAAAATTTAATAAATAAAATTTAGAACCATTTTATTTTCACTTTCTCAATGTTTGTGCAAACATGTTTGCGCAAGCAAATCTTTATGTGTAGGTGTGAAATTGATAAAAACACTGAATGGGGGAATTGAACTGAAAGCGCAAAGATCCTTAAACTTTAAAACTCTCAATTTGAATTAATGTGAAACAAAACACAACATTTCTGACTATTTGTGCAAACATTATTATACAAATTTTCACACAAGATTATTCAAAATTGTACTTTTAAAGGTTACAGAGAAATTATGTTGTGATTTGTAATAATTTTTTGGAGACTCATTTTGTTCCACTTTCTTAATGTTTGTGCAAACATGTTTGCGGCATCATGTCTGTATGAATAATTGGGTAATTAATGAACAAAATCTGAAAGCGCTCATAGATGATTGATTCAACCTTCAAATTTCAAATTTTATTTTAATGGATAATTTTTTTAATCAGATAATTTTTACAGAAATTTTTATACGAAATTTAAAAAAACCAAATGTACTAGTATTTTAGCGTTGCGAGAAGAACAAGATAACTCTTTTATTTCTACTTTTGTTTTTATTTATTTTTGAGTATTTGTGAAAACATTGTTAAACTAAAATTCATTATATATGTGTACTCGAACATATTTGCAGCAAAGGCATGTTTGCACAAATACGCAATTTTTTACCTTTCAAAATTTTACCCAAATGCTCATATCTGCCACTCAAATCTTCAGTATTTTAGCTGATTTTGTGGCACATGTCAAGCAATTTGCCCCGTTTTTCTGTTTCTGATTCGATGGGGACAACACATCCCAAGGCCACCAGCAGCTGTGGTGGCAAACATTTGAATTCTAAGGCAGTAAGAAACTTATTTCTTTATTCATTTAAACTGCAGCTTTATGCAAAATTCCATTGTTTTGCTTGTTTCAACGGCTTAACAGTGCAAATGCCAATTCACATTTGTATCACATTAAAACCTAATTTTTTTTAACTAAACAAAACAAACCCCGTTTAAGTGTGCTTTTAAAAAAAAATCACAACATCACATGCAAGCAAAAGGCGAGTCAAGCATTTCAGCGCTGCCAACTTTTGCTTTTCATGTGCGCCAAATAAAATTCTACTAGCAGCAACAAATAAAAGGCAAATAAGATTAAAAAAAAAAAAACAAAACTATGTTTGTAATAAAGAAATCAGCAAGTAATACAAAACCTTGAAACGCTCGTACGCGCCGCCGACAACACAGTAACTAACAAAAATCCAAACCCATAGCCGCCGCCCAATTGAAACCGAAAGTAAGCAAAATCGCGCAACAGGTTCACTTTTGTTGTTTTAAGCTTTTTTTTTGTGTGTGTGGCTGCGAGTTCGAACTGCAACAAAAATAGCCATTAAAATTGCTCACATACCGCGCGTAACATGTCTTGAACAAACTAACAACAACACCAACAACCATTACAAGCAGCAAGAATTAAGCCACAAGTTGAAAAAGGCGGAATACTAAAAAGTGTTCAACGCCGAAAAGCACTAAAAAGGAGCACACCGACCACTAAAAAAAGAGGCATGGCAGAAATTGTCACGATTTCTGGCTGCACTGGATGCGATTGTGTGTTTGTTGTGTTGGTGCTTCTGTTTGCTGGAAATTGAAAGTCACTGTGCGCCAACGCCAACGCCACCGACAGCCACTTGCCACAACATGCCGACACAGCGGTCACTCGCGGCTTAGTGGTCACTCGCATATCGGCGGCTAACTGCTTCCAGCATTTATGCATTATCGCAACACGTCTTCGCGTGGCCAGCGGCCGCCACATAAGTTGGCCTTCTGTTCTAGTTGTGCGTTCGTTCACGGTGTGTCAGGCGATTTTCATATTATTATTACACACACACACACTCAGCCAGCAACAATGGCCCCAGAACAACACACAACAAGCGGTCACGCTATCAACGTTCGCCACTAAAACGCATTTCACATGTGCGCCTGTCAAACTTGTTGACATTTCGGCGTTCTAGCGCACGCTGACTGGGCCGCCTGTCGCCTGCCGCCTGTCCGTCCGCTAGCAATTGCTCAGGCACGCAATTATTATTATTGGAGGCCGGCTGTCTGCTGGCTGCGTTGCTGTTAATCAGCCGCCGCCACTTGGCCTATCAGCCAAAACGTTTTAACCATTACAACAACACGCAAACAAGACAAAATAAAACATTAAACAGCTAAAAGGCAAACACCAACTCTTCTGTCCGCTGACTGCACTCGCACTGTCCGTCCATTCATGCGCCTGGCATGGTTGAGCGAATATGTAAATATCGGTGTATGTGTTTGTGTGTGTGTTGGTGTCTTGTTGTGGGTCTTGTGTGTCGGTGCGTGTTCTTGTTGCATGGAAAATGAAGTGGAAAAGTCACAGCAGCTTAATGGATAAATCGATTAAGGTTTTATGTGACAGATTGTGGGAGCGTAGGAACAAAGTATAAATATTTCTTTTAGTAAACATCAAAACAAATATAAATAAATTATTATAATAAATTAATTTAATATTGTGGAGTCTTGAAAAAGAGCAAGAAAAAATTGTATGTAATGAAGCGACAATTTTTCGAAATAATCAGAGTAGGGATGCAACTTAAAGTTGACTTAGGTGACGATAAAGAAATATATTCCTATATTTGAAATGGAAGTATTTACAAGAACTCAACCCGCTGGTCGGTGTTCTAGAAAGTAATTTGTGGTTATTTCGGTCATAAATCATAACCTTTCAACCCAATTTGAAGTAGTCAAAAGGACTCAACTAGCTCAGTTTTTCCAGAAAGAAATTAGTTCTTACTTACTAGAAATTTAACTCGCTGGTTGGTTTTCCGAGACAGTAATTTATTCTTACTTCCATTTTTAATTATAACTTTTCAATCCCTCTTAGTTTTTCAATATTTTTTGAAGTCATAATAAGTACAGAACTACCTGGTGAGTTTTCAAGACAGAAAATTGTTTTTACTTTGAATCCATTTTGAAGTAATCAACAGGGCTCAACTAGATTGTTGGTTTTCTATAAAGAAATTTGTTTTTACTTCGATCTTAAAGTCAATCTTGAAGTCATTAAAGATATTTAACTCGCTGGTTGGGTTTCCTAGGCAGTAATTTGTTCTTACTTCAATCTTAAATGATAATTTGTCAATCCTTTTCGAAATCATTACATGGACTCAACTAGCTGATCGGTTTTCTAGGTCTACGTCGATCTTAAATGATAAGATTTCAACCTGTTTTGGAAAATAAAGAAAGAAAAGTGTTTTTACTTCAATCTTTAATTAAATCTTTTAGTCGTTAAAGAGATCTAACTCGTTGGTTGGTATTCCTAGACTGTAATTAATTCTTACTTCCGCTTGAAATAATAATTTTTCAACCCACTTCACTTTGAAATCACTTTAAGAACTAAACTTTTCTTACTTTAATCCTAAATGATACATTTTCAACCCATTTTAAAATTATAACAAGAACCAAACTTGTTGGCCTTTAAAAAATAATTTGTTATCATTTCGATCTTAAAGTCGATCTTTCTTCATTAAATATATTTAACTCTTTAGTAGGTTTTCAAGACAGACAATTTGTTTTTACTTTGATCTTAGATGATAGTTTCTTAACCCATTTTGAAATCATTACAAGGACTCAACTAAGAAACTAGTTAACCATTTTTAAATCATTACAAGGACTCAACTAACTGGTCAGTTTTCTAGAAGGAAATATATTTTTACTTTGATCTTAAACTCGATCTTGTAGTCATTAAAGAGATGTAACTTGCAGGTCAGTTTTGCTGGACAGTAATTTGTGCTTATTTCCATTTTAAATGATAATTTTTCAACTCAATTTTAAATATAAAAAAAATAGTCGGTTCTCTAGAAAGAAATCTGTTCAACTTCGATCTTAAATAATAATTTTTCCACCCAGTTTGTAGTCATTACGAGGACTCAACTCTTGATTTTCAAGAAGGTAGGTTGTTCTTGCTTTGACCTTTAATGGTATTTTTTCAGTGACTCAACTTGCGAGACGGTTAACTAGAAATTAATTTGTTCTTTGACTCTAAATTTATATTTTTTAAATATTTATGGAAACTATTCGAAATGGCCTAGCTCCGCTTTAAATTAAAATTGTATATAAAATTACTATTCGCTTTGCCGGCCTCGATAGTCCAGCGGGTAGCGCGCTGGCTTCTCATACCAAAGGCCCCAGGTTCGATTCCTGGCTCGGGCTGGTGAAAAACTCGTCTACTTCTATCGCTATCCACATGAAGGGAATGAGAATTACAAGAATCGCACAATCGCTCTTGGCAGGCAATGGCAAAACCTCCAAGTGTGAACGAAAAACTGCCAATCGCCGTTCGGATTCGGCGTTAAACTATAGGTCCCCTCCCCCCCTTTGTGCTGTAACATATGTTAGCAAAACAGTGTTGCATACACAGTTCAAAAACGGGTGAAATATGTGGTATCACAATGGGCCTTTCAGGCCTCCGAGTGTGTCTCTTATAGAGGCAGCCACCGCAACCTAACCTAACCTACTATTAGCTTTAGAAATGGCAAAAGTCCAAGAAGAACTAAAATAAAAGTAAATTCCATCGAAATTTTGTTTTCTAAAAATCACATCCATTGATCTCATCCTCTAATTGGTCAACAAAAAACAATGTCCAAAAACCTTTTTTCATATTTTCCTAAATCATTCATAGCATTAATTAGTGAAATTTAATATGTGCCTCTGGGAGAACAAAAGACTTAAGCCACAAACTGTAAACATATACGAGCCTAACAAGCCGCTAATAAATATTGCCTGCGCTTTTGCGCTTTTAATTAGGCACCAACTGCCACTGCCACTCGGCGCAAACTTATCGCTCATTACACACACTCACACAAACGCACTCACACACAAACACATACATACGTCCATTCGTAGTCATGTTTACATCGAAGTGTATGCGATGCATACACTTCTGCAACACGAAATGCAATGCAAAAAACAATAAAAATAAAAAATTAAGTAAAAACTAAAAAACAAAAACAACGAATATTTGCATTTACGCTTTTGCTGTCCTGCTGTTCCTGTCCGGCGCAACCTTGACTTGCGCGGCCATGACTGTGTGATGGCGGCTTTTGCTATTATTTTCTTTGTTATTGCCGTTGTTGTTTTTAGTGTTGTTGTTGTTGTCGTTGGTCATGTGTGTGCACGCATTTAACTGAGCGCGTAAGTAAAATGCCATTACAAGTGGCGTACACAGCGTGACACACAGAGCGGTGATCAAAAGCCAACAAGCCACCACTAACATCACAACAAAAACAACAACAACCACAACAACGAGCAGAAATTAAGCAAATTAAAATAAATAAAAATTTAATTGAAGGAAGTAGTAAAGTGGCGTAGAACGTCAGGCGGGGCTGGGCTAAGCGCTGTCGATAATCCTAATCACAGCGGGCAGACATGCAGCCCGACAGACAGACAGTCGGCTGCCGACCGATCGAACAGACAAATAAATGAAAGGTCGGACATTCGCAGCGGTGACTGTCAAGTGCTGTTCGGGCGCCAGGACAGCGCGCAGTAGCTGCTCTACTCGTAGCTCTCGGCAGCGATAGGCGGCGGTGGCGCTGCCTTGTGCCGCTGGCGCTATTACAGTATTTATTGGTGTTAATGTTGGCAACTGCGGCGCTGCTAATGGCCAGCTGTGCTGGCGACTCGTGGCGGCTTGTTTTGAGCGCATTACGGCCGCCGCTTGACAGCCAATCGCTTCGCATACGCACACTGCAGCCATTCGCATTGCAACAATGTTGCCATGTCCTTGAGCGTTTATCCTTCAAGGCTGTTGTTGTTGTTGGCGCTTAAGCGTAAGCCGCTTAAGTATGCCGCTGGGCCATTAAGGAATGCGCGTAGGCACATGTGAGAGAGCGAAAGTGCGACTGTGTGCATCAACAAAAGCATCGCACCATATTTAAATAGCTAACTGCCATTTTATGGTCAATTGCAGTGCCGCACAACGAAATATTGTTGCGCCAGACAGGCACTAACACGCTTGCCAACTGCTGCGTGGGTTCAGCTACTCAAAATAGCAATTTACAATAAAAATGTGCAAAAAATTGCCAACAACATTTGTGCGCAAAAATGGTCAAAACCAAAAAAAGGTTGGCACTCTTTGCACAATAAAAACAGCAAATAAAACATCACACTTTCGCGACAAACTTGTTCTTACACGTCGATCACACACACACACACATATATATGAACAACAGCACGCAAATTTCATTAGAAAAATGAAAGAGATAAAATGCCGAATAAAGAAACGTCAATAAATGACGCCATCGCCTTAAGTTGCCATACTGCCATCGCTTTCAATTTACATGGAACTCTAAACGGAACGAAAGACTTAAGCCAAAAACTTGTTAATGTGTATGTTTTAACTGTGTGTGCCAGTGTGTGTTGAAGTGCACCGGCTCTTAAACGGTGTTTGAAAAATCAACCAAGTAAAATATTCAAATGGCACATGTGGCTTTAAGCTGATTAGAGCGACTTAAGCGTGTTGAATGCAAAATTACGCAGCAGCTGCTGCCGCGACTGTTGACGATGGCAACTGTTGACGGCTGCTTGAACTAATTAGGCGTGAGTAAAGTGCCGGCAGGACATTCAGAAGGGACCGAAAGTGGACATAATCAAGTAAGAGAAAGGGTTGAAATACTTGGATGAGAGATGAGAATTGATTGAAAATTAATTAAACAGTTTAAGGAACAAAAAATATGAAAGAAATACTGGAACTCGGTAGAGAGATGAGGTAATATGAAATAAGATGAGATAAGAGGAGATGAGATGAGATGAGATGAGGTGAGGTAAGATAAGATGAGATATGATGAGGTGAGGTGAGATGAAATTAGTTTACATGTAATGAGATGTGATGTGATCTGATATGATGTTATGGGTAGTGATGTGAGGTGATGTGATGTGATAAGATGTGAGTGATGCGTTGTGATATGATGTGAGGCAAGATGAGATGAAAGAATGAAATGAGAATGAGGTGAAATAAAATGAAATGAAATGAAATAAAAAGAAGTTAAGGAGAATGAAATGCGATGTGATATGATGTGATGCGATGTGCTGAAATGAGATGAGATTAGTTGAGATGCGGTGAGATGCAATTTAAATGTAATGAAATGGGATGTGATCTGATATGATGTTATGGGTAGTGATGTGATGTGATGTGATGTGATGTGATGTGATGTGATGTGATGTGATGTGATGCGTTGTGATGTGATATAAGGCGAGATGAGATCAAATGAGATCAAATGAGGTGAAATTAAATGAGATTAAACAAAAAGAAATTAACAGAAATTAAAGAAAATGAAATGTGATGTGATGTGATGCAATATGATGTGATGTAATGTGATTTGGTCTAATGTGATGTGATGTGATGTGATGTGATGTGATGTGATGTGATGTGATGTGATGTGCTGTGATGTGATGTGATGTGATGTGATGTGATGTGATGTGATGTGATGTGATGTGATGTGATGTGATGTGATGTGATGTGATGTGATGTGATGTGATGTGAAGTGATGTGATGCGATGTGATGTGATGTTGTGTGATGCTGTGTGATGTGTGATGAGATGAGATGAGATGAGATGAGATGAGATGAGATTAGTTGAGATGAGATGAGATTAGTTGAGATGAGATGAGATGAGATGAGATGAGATGAGATGAAGAGACGAAAAAATCTATTTTAAAGGAAAGGGAAAGGGGAAAGGAAGAATACTTTGAAACAGAAACATGAGCATAAAAAGTACTTAAAACTAAGAGAAGCAGATAAAATTCAGGATACGAGTAGGTAGGTAAAAGGAGAAGAGGACTTAGGATCAACTTAGCGCTATTGTAATAGCACAGGATTTACTTAACTTTAAAAAAATCAAACTGACAAAAGAAATTCTGAACCATTTTAAGAAAAAGATGCTTTAAATGTTTCGTTTTACATATCAAAGCAGAACAAAAGATATGGGAATAGTTAAGTAAAATAATAGGGGAAGTTATGCAACAATTTTAGTTAAGAGGGCCAGCGAAAGAGCATTTTCGGAGTGGGAAAAGGGAACTGTTGTCCAGTCAAACAACTCAACAACTCAACTGTCGGCAACTACATACAAGATAAAGACTAGAAGAGTCTTAGTCTGAGTCGTAGTGGGAACAACTACGAACGAACGATATGCCCACGGACGACATGTCTATTTCTGATGGTCTACTTAGCGTCAAGGAAGAGGATACCTAGAGACAAAGCAATGCCTTTAAGGGTAAAGTTAGAAATTAGATGAAACAAGAAAACATGACATCAAGAATGGGAAAATCAGAAAAAGATGTAGACCCCTTCATTTCAGTAAAGTGAACCATATTCAGAGAAAATAAGTAACATTAAAGTAATTCTAGAAGTGCTAATATAAGCGAATCTTAAGGAAGTTAAATTAATTTCTAAGAATAAAGAGATGAAGTAAATATAAGGTCAAAGAAAAAGCAAATAAGAAAAAGGAAATAAATGCAACAATAATAATAATAGACCAGAAGGAAAACATTTTAAAGATAGGATTTGAATAGAAAACAAAAATACGGAGAATAACAAAACAAGATGAAGAGTATTCAGAGGCAAAAAACAACGTAAATTAATCGTCCAAAGTAAAGCAAAAAATATAGAAATTATTACAAATAATACAATTGGTGAAATAACATTGAGACATTGGAATAAAAGAGACGGAGACAGTAAACGAATTAATGAACCCTGAGTAACAACAGATCATACAGCAAAAACGAAAAGTAAAAAGAAAATAATAAAAACAACAGCAGAAATTTGTACTTTTTCGAACAACATTTTGAACTCACTACTCAATGACAAATCACCTAAAAATAGATATTCGACACTATATCAACAAACAACCAATACTTATGTGAGTCCATTAAGAATGAATACAAACACTGAGAAATAATCAGAATAAAAAATATAACAAATGCGCCACGCAATTACAGTAACTGTAAAACAAAACCAACGCATACCTGTTGCCTTCACATTGCTGTTTTTAAAATTGTTGTTTTATAGTTGTTGCAAATTTGTTGTTAGTTTAGCTGCCACAACCTGTTGTAATACCACAATCACCGCACCTGGTTGTGTGCGTAGGAATAATTGCACACCGCACCAATGCGAACAACGCGTATTAGTAATTTTGCATCAATAATTTGTGCACAAAGTGTGGAAATGTGTAATTGCAAAAAATTTCACGCCTTCTAATTTATTGATTTTTGCATATTTTAGTGTAAACTGAAAACATAAAAATTGCACATAAGTGAAGGTAAGCACATTCCAAGTTTGTATTCTTTTAATTTTAATAAATTATTTAAAAGAAAATTGCAGCTTTTAAAGACATTTAGTTAGCCACTAAAGAAACGTGTAACTGTTAAAAGTATAAATTCAAGGTCAGCACTTTGCCCACTCGAACCACACACGTTGCAATCTTACAAATTAAAAAATATTTTACAAAATTATTTTCTTAACTTTTCGCCTTTTCACCCTTTTGCCGCTGGGTTTGTTTTTTTGCGCTATGGACAACACTGGCAGTTAACGCACATTTAATTAAATAATTAAAAATACATTTACACGTAAATTACACACGCGCGCTTTCCGTTTCCGTTCTCAACTCAGCGTCTTGACCGCGCGACGTAAAAGCACATTTAATATTTATTCAAATTTTGTGCAATTTTAAATTCACAAAATTTTCGAGTTCCCAAAAAATTAACCGAAACCGCTGACTAGTTAGTCAGACAAACAAACAGATATGGCCAATTCGAGTAGACACGCAGCCAGCGAAAAAGCCGCGTCAGCTTAAAGAACCTGACGGAAAGCAACTGAAAGCGGCTGAGATTCAAATTTGAATGGCTTGTTGGTGGCGGCCTTTGGCAGCAGCACCAGCAACACCAACAGCAGTCGTAGCCGTAGACAGCAATCAACAACAACCACAACAACATCAAGAGCGACAAAAATAAAACAACTGAGGCAGACAACAGCTGCCGCTGCCGCTCTCTGCTTAAACTGAGGCGCAAACCGCAGAGACCGAACTGAACTGAGCGGAGCAGCGCCGCCACTTGCTCTACCTACTCGTCGTCGCAGCGCCGGCAGCAGCGCAACTTAACACCCAAATGAATTATGCCAAAAGCAACTACCACTCCAACAACAACAACAATAATAACAATCGGATGAAAAAAAAAATAGTGGTTTGTGGTAGTCATCATAATAAAAATAATCAAATTAAATGGCCGTTTGTAGTAAAGCCAACCAGAAGAGTGGAGCAACGGTGGAGCGCAGACAGCGAGCAGCGGGCAGGAAGAGGAAGAAAATGAGCTAGAAATTGTATGGCAAATCGTAGTGCAAATAGTTGAGGATTTGTGCGAAATGACATTTTAATAAATTGAAATTAAGCGTTAGAATTGAACGTGAGCAGCTTTTGGCGCAATTGCGCTGAATTGTTGACATGTAGAGAATTGCAAATGTGAAAATGTAAAACTGATTATAAGTGACTCAATGTTTTTCAAGTGGAAAATTAGGAGTAACAGTTTTCTAAAGTCATTGTAACTGCTTGAAAAATTGTTTGCAAAGTCGAAAAGTTCTGCTGAATGGTGCTGAATTGTTCTAAAAGCCTCTGATGAAAAATATTCAAACACATTCAAAACTTGATTTTTGGTTTTTACATTAATTGCTTATATTGAATTCATATTTATTCTAAGTATTGAACAAAATTGTGCTGAATAATGCTGAATTGTGCTGAGTGCTTTAAATGTGAATATTGATTTAAAAAAAATTGAATATATTATAAAACCTGATTTTTGTTTATACATCAATTGTTAAAATGGTGCTGAGTTAAGTGGAACTGTGCTGAATTGTAAAAATTTATATAATTGATAGCAGAAAATACGGCTACTGTTTATAATTGTCTAAATTACTATATACAGAGCTATTTGGAACGCGCTGAATTGAGATAAATTGCGCTGAATTGCTAAAATATGGTTAATAAGTTCAAGGAAACAATTTGTACAGCTCAGAATTATTTGAATTCTTATATAAATGGGAATCTTTCAACTGTGCGAAACGCAGCACGACTACGTTGAAATGTTGAACTTGCTGAATACAGTTTAAGTGCTCTGAGATATTAGAATAACGTCACTTTGTATATAAATAGTTTAGAAATGATTAAGCTTATATTTACAAAGCCATTTAAACTATGCTGAATACAGCTGAAGATGGCTTTAAAATGCTAAATTGAGTATTAACTTGCGCTGAATATAGATGCAATGCGCTGGATTGTTAAAATGTTGTAAATTTGTAAAAACAATACTCCAAAGTATTTAGAATTGATTAAATAACAATTTACAGAGCTATTTAAACTATGCTGAATACAGCTGAATAGTGCTGATTGGCGCTGTATTTCTTATCTGTATTTAGAATTGATTAAACAAATGTTTACAGAGCAATTTAAACTATGCTGAATACAGCTAACTAGTGCTGAATGGCGCTGTATTTTCTATCTGTAAAAAGCAAAGTACTGAAAATTGATTTAAGTGTTTAAATACACACAATATTAAATTTGTTTGTAAGATGTGTATGCTTTGAATTCGAATTAAGTATTTGGATTACCGCTGAGTTGAACTGAATTGCACTTTAAGGTTGTAAATTTTATTAGAGTGAGTTATTTAAAAGTAATAATATGAGATACGATTGTAAATTAAACAAATAAGTTTTACAGACTCAATTAAGCTGCGCTGAATAGAGCTGAATGATGCAAAAAGTGCTGTTTGAAGTACATACAAATAATAGCAACTAATAAGGGCGTATAGTAAAGTTTTTGTATCAACAAATCGTTAATTGTATGTTAATTAAATTATTTAAATGTAAGTAGTATGAAAACATTGGGAATATGATGTGCTGAATTGCAGAAATTGTCTTTTATGTATTGAAATAATTATATGACGAAGGCTTTTCAAAGTTTTTGTGTTATGCATGACAACTGACAACCGTTGGAAAGATCTGCTGAATCGCAAATGAATTTCAATAGTAATGAACTTTCAATTAGGTTTACATTACTTGAGTTAGCTGAATTAGCTTTAATAGTACTGAAAAAGGCTTTTATAGTGCTGAAAGGAGCTTCAATAATGCTAAAAGTTGCTTTAATAGTGCTGAAGTGGGTAAATATATTAGAATAAATTGCAAACTGCGCTGAATGACTTTAAAAATAAACTGAATATTGCTTAAGTATGCAACATATTAATTCGGAGCTGCAAAATATCTTCATACCAAGTTTTAAAGTGCGCTGAATAATTTTAATATGAGTCAAGTGAGGTTAAAAGTTAGTTATAAGACTTCAATGTACAAAACACTATCAGATACTGTTTTGATATTGCTTAAAACAAGTTGAGAAGTGTAAATAGTCCAAACATTTACTCAAAGACTCGCTGAATAATGCTTATAGCAAGCTGAATATAAACTAAGTGCGCTAAATATCGCTACATTAGTTCTAAGCTTAGCTTCATGTTATTTACAGTGTGCTGAATACCACAAATTGTATCCAAACAAGTGCTGAATTGTGTTTAATAGCATTAAAAATATCAAAAATCTTCCCTATTATACCTTTTATACATAACAATTTGTTTAACTTACAGTTATCTACAAAATTTTGTATTCCTATGTCACCACATATTCTTCATCTACCGATATTCATCTTGAATAATGCTTATAGTAAGCTGAATATAAACTAAGTGCGCTGAATATCGCTACATTAGTTCTAAGTTTAGCTTTATGTTATTTACAGTGTGCTGAATGACACAAATTGCATTTAAACAAGTGCTGAATTGTGTTTAATAGCATTAAAAGTATTAAAACTCTTGCCTATTATATCTTTTATACATAACAGTTTGTTTAACTTACAGATATCTACAAAATTTTGTATTCCTATGACACCACATATTCTTCATCTACCGATATTCATCTTGAATAATGCTTATAGTAAGCTGAATATAAACCAAGTGCACTGAATATGGAACGAATGTAATCTAAGTTCAACTTAGTGTTATTAAAAGTGTGCTGAATACCACGAAATGGCTCTAAACACGTTCTGAATTGTGTTTAATAGCACAAAAATATCAAAAGCCTTTTCTGAAATTGCTCTTAACATACTCACATCATCACATTTTCCTTACAGACCTACACAAATTTTGTGTTCCACTACACCTTGTTCATCTACCGGCATTCATCTTATTTGAGTTTGAGATGTCCGTTCATCTTATTTTCCTATGACACCACATTTTTTACATCTACCTGCACTCATCTTACTGCGTTGTATGGCGTTGAGGCGTTAGTTCATCTTATTTGAGTTGGAAGCGTTAGTTCGTCTTATTTGAGCTCGAGACGTTCAATCATATTTGAGTTATTTCATTTACAAAGCTTGCAAGTTCTCTACATCACAGTTGAAAGTGAATTTCCAGGCACACAATTTAATAGATTTTGTGATGCATGTGCCAAAGCAATTTCCGCCGCTCTGGAACATTAAATTGCTGCTTATATATGAAATACAATTTTTTATATGAATATTTATGACAACAATTTTATTATTATTTTTTATGGCAAAGCAACATTTGGTCTATTAACTACACTACAAGATTTAAGATTTATATTTCTGAATTGTTGTTGAGTTTGAAATTGATGTCTTAGTTGAACTTAGTAGATGATCGCTTAAATAGCCTCAAGCATGAACGATGATGACATACGTTCGCCGCGCTAAGCGCTGACGTGAACTTGACGCGAAATTAACGCTTAATTTTCTTATTCAAACACCCACAAATGTCACGAAATTTTGTTCACTTCATATGAGTTTCATAATTTTTTTTCTCAACACTGATATTCTTGGTTTGGCATTAAGTTTATGACATATTTTACTGAAATTCATTTGCAATGCTTTGAGCATTTTTATAGAGTTTTGAAGTCTACAAAACCAGGTGCTGGCTATGCACACGTTGTGTTAATTAAGCGACGGAAATTGTGCGCTTATTACTTTTTTATTACACTCAATGCATCTTGTGAAGATCTCAAGTCACATGGAAATGTGCGCTGACAAGCAGGAAGTCGCTGCTCACTGAATGATTTAAGTAAGTTTTTTCTGCTCATCACAACTGCTTCGTTACGAAATTGGCATTAGAAATCGTTTCAGTCAGTTTAGGTGGGAGTATTTGCACTTGAAACTCTTTGGACCACCTGTGCTGAATAACTGTGCTTTTTCGGACACTTCTCCTTTTGACATTTGATTGTAAAAAAAATTAAGGCAATGTTTTATGGCGCATTGCCAAAAATTCTAACCAATTCGCCTACTAGTTCAGCATTTTTCCTTTTATACTCGTACAGAACAATGAGAAGACAACTGGCCAGCTGAGTCAAATTCTAACTAAAAAGAAAGATAAATGAGTTTGTTGTCAACTGCTGCCATGAGTCATTCGCAAATTTTGTATATTTTTGTTCAAGTTTTTTTTACTACATACTTTGAATTTGAACAAAAAATACGCATATCTTTTGGGCAAACAAATTCGTCACTTTGTGTGTAAGTGAACCTTTCGCTGTTTCCTAGAAAAACATACAACCAATTTATTTTGGCTGCTTTGTTTTCAAATTTCTTTACAACTTTTGTTTTATTGCCTTCAGTTTCGCACATTCAAGTGCAAAAAATGATTAAAAAAATCAACAGACAGCTAACTTTGTGACTAAAAACTTGAAAGTAAAAATCTTACTTTAACAAACAACTTTTGAAATGGCGCCGAAAAAAGCCACAAACCGCCAAAGCTATCGACAATTTGCGGCAAATTTAAATGTGAGTGTTGTTTTGCCGACAAATACCAAATATGAGCTGAGTGCATGTGTGTGCAAATTGAAATAAAAAGTTCAACGCTACACAAAAAGTAGGAAATAAACGTAAATGACAGCAAAGTATGACGACATCTGTGCTGATTTTCGGCCCCAACTAACTGTTTGCATTTTTTGTTTTTGCGCAAACGTATTGAATGCCGCATACGAATGTGTTATGAAACGCCACCCACACATACATACATTCAAATGCACGGACATAGAAATCCAAGTAGAAAACAGTCACTATGCTATTTTTTTACTTCTCGCTAAATTTGCTCGCTAGAGTTGAATGTATTACGTTTCGTTTTTTTTGCAAGCTCTACCAAATTTGTCGATTCGTGAACTTGCTACGAATACAATTAAAGACAACAACAATAGATACAAAATGAAATACATAAGACAAAAGAGGCATTAATTCAAAGCACAACGTGAGCAAAATAATTAACTAACACTGGCGCTGAAGGTAAACAAACATCTCAACTACAACTACAACTACAACTACAACTACAACAATAAAAACATCAATAAAACGTACAAGCATCGTTGTATTGAGAAATTGTTATTTGTATGCTTTTAGCATGCAAATCTCAGCCACACCATCAGTGTCAACAAACGCGTTTGTTTTCTAAGTCTTTCGTTAGCTAAAAAAAAGCTTAAAAAAATCCCCCTCTACACAGAAAATGGCACAACAACAGCAGACACAACTTGTTGTAGCCACTTCATTAGTGCACAAAATGTTTGTCACCTTCCGCTACAACAATTTTATGACAATTTAATTTCAACTTGGCTGGGCGCTGCTCTACTATGCACGCAGCTGCTGTCATCTGCGGCGTTGGCTCTCTGGTTCTCCCTCTTGATGATAGTGTAAAGTCTGTTGAAAGCAGCAACTACTAACGCCAGATGACTTGTTCAGCCACTTGTTACAACAACAACTAATCTTAAGCGCACAACTATAACAGCTAACAACAACAACATCAGTTCACATCTTAATAGACTCACGTTTTGCCTGCAGCGACTCAGTTGCCAATATTTGCTGCTGCTGGCGAAATGCAAGTAAATTGCAGCTTCAAATGGACAACAAATACAACAACAAAAACTTAGAAACCTGTACGCCTACACATTTCAGTCAGAATTTTAATAAAAAAGAGTTTTAATTAAAAAATGGCAGCAGTTTATGTAAGGAAGAGAAGTCAAGTCAGAAAAAGACATACAAATCAAATCGTGATTAACCCGTCAGCACCAAAAAACTAACACAACAACAAAGCAAGAAATTGTAGCATATCAGCTGCAACAAAACAGCTGAGTTGCTGGTTGTTGCTGCGCATGACACAACTGTAACTGCTGCGTAGTGTGGTGAGGTGACCATGGTGGCAAAATATAAACTATGACTTAACTATGTGTACACCTCAAGTGGTTGTTTTATTGACTTCAAAGTTTATTTTCAATTAAACTCAAATTTTTCTTCTCAAACTAGTGAAACCAGTTTGAAGCATCAAGACTTCGGGTCACTCTGGAAAAATTCAGCAGCTGTGGCTTAAATGATAGAAATTCTATTAGGAAAGTGCACACAGCAGCAATAATTCGTTCACCATAATAGTTCTACTCCGTATGTGTGTTGTTGCTTTCGTTTAGTGTGATTTTTATTGCTGTGCATTGCGCTCAATTCAGTGTATTGTGTTGTTGTATTAGCAATGAAAGCACTGCATATTTGTTTGTTTGTGCTGCCACAATTAAGTGTGTTATGCAAATTATGCGCTTGCACAGTTACAGCCATCAACAAATAGTTAAAGCCGCAACAACAACATAAAACACACTTGTTGTTACCGTCTGACTGCAGTTGCAACAACATCTTTGTTTTTGTTGCTGCTGTATTTGAAGTGCTTGCAATGTTTAGAGTTTATTTATTTTGCACTTTAATTTTTCATTGCAAGTCACGGCTGTCCCAACCTGCCTCCCTTTCATTGGGGTTTTTTATTTACAAATTATTTTGCTGTTTTTATTTTTACACTTTCATTCCAAGTATTTTCTGCTGCAGCTGCAAACATTGGTTGCATTTTAACATTTTATTGGGGCAATTAAAAATGTTGCTCCAAAAGGCATGCAAAAACCTGCAAACATACATACACACCAGTGGCGCACACAGGGAGGAGTTTTGGGGGTTCAACACCTCCCTCCAAACAAAAAATGCCTGATACAAAATATGGTTTCGATTGGTATTCGGCTCAAAAGTTGTATGCCAACCGTCCCCCCAAATGAAATTCTTTGTGCGCCACTGATGCACACTATGTATATATATTTTTTCAGTGCTGTCTCAAAGTTGGCTCTTACTGAAAAATACAAATAGTTGCAGCTGCTACGTTAGTTCTCGCTTAGTACAAAAGACTTAGGCAACAAACTTTTCGCTTTACACTCAACACTTGTCAGAGAGTGTAGACTATTGCGCCTAGTTTGCCGTCAGTTTTGTATAAATTAAACAATTTCTTGCGCTATTTTTGTTACAATAAACACTTGTCGACCACATTTAGTAGATAACAATATTTATTTTATGCATCAGCTGTTCATTATTCAATTACTATACCTACAACTGACACAAGCACACGTTGAGCGCAACCCCTCAGCGAGAGCGTTGTAAGCCGGCAACGCCTTCGCCACATTTCTAATCATACAAAAAAAAACTATCGTTGCACGATGGGGCGCACCCAGTTAATGGGGTTTTGTAAACATGTCGTGCGTAGTTTGTAATTAAGTTTGATTAATAGTTGCGGCTTAAGTGAAGCTCACATAAGTTATGTTTTCAAATACAACACGTTTTGCTTTGAACTGGAATCATCTTGAAGATTATTCTATAAACTGTGTTTTAATAGTTCTGTGAAGCTATCAAAAAGAGTCATTTAAAACAGCACAGTGACACAGCACTTGTAGTGGTTTGTCAAAGCATCTCAGTCAGGTTTCTAGGGAAAAACAATGAATGATCGCCTAAATGAATGAGTGCAAAAATAACTGAATGAATGAGAGACTTGAAACTTGCAGTCCTTCGCACACAAGGTGGCTCAAAAACACAAAAGAACTCGACTAAAGCAACAAACAATGCGTGCACACATTGCACGCAACCAAAGCAATAAAGCGGCAACAAAACGTGCAGCAAAAACCGAGATGAACTAAAGCAGCAAATTCTCGCATTTACTCTTATTTAATTTTTGCAAAAATTATGTCATCAACAATGCAGACACGCAGACACAAACACACACACACTCACACGCGGACAAACCGTAAATTGCATTTTAATAATCGCGCGCCAAAAGTACGCAAACAATCAGACTCACACGCTTGCCGACAGACGGACAGACAGCAGGCAATTAGCAGTTGGTGCAGCGCATCTGCAGGTAAATAATTGTCTTGCTGTTGTTAGTGGCTTTGTTTCGCTGTCAGTGTCAGCAGCCAACAGTCAGCTGAGTGCTGCTAATACATGGGGTTAAGCAGCCTCCGCAGCAGCCGGAGAGCGCAGATGGAGCGGCGGCGCCGTTCAGCAAATACGGGCAACAAGATTTGTAGCTCAACTTGAGGTTGTTTCCAAATTTGTCGCCCGCAAGGTTGCCAAGTGCACTTCTAGCCGCTCACACCGCTCCCACAGCTGTCTCTCGCGCCTTTCGGTCACTTCACTCCTCGCCCGAGCCACCGACACACACACACACACGCGACAATTGCGATTGTGACTGTGCTTGTGTCCGATGGCGTGACGCTTTGCTTCGCACTTGCAGTTGATCTATGGCTGTTTTTGTTGTTGCACTGCATTTGACTTGTAAGTATGACATTGAGCCATCGTTTCTGTTCAACCTCCGCTGTATTTTTTGTTTTCTTTAGGTAGGGGAGCGTAAATTGCTGGTGTAGCTTTAATTTGATATAATTTTCTGCGCGTTTTTGTAATGTTTTTTCACTCGATTTTTCTGCACAAGAAGATGCTGCAAAGTATTCCAGTCGCCGCTGTTGAGTAGTTGGTTTTGTAGCTACTATTGCATGCAATATATGCAATTAAAATTGTGCTGTCGCTTTTATAAATCGTTTGCGATGAATGTGTGTTTGTGTCTGATGCTGTTGGTGTGCGTGTGGTGTTGCTTTGGTGATTTATTTAATGTTAGTGCCATTGTCTGCTAATGCTAATGGCATTGCACGCATACACAGCTACCAACAAATATGCAGCAATCACCAATAACCACCACTACCACTACCAGCACATTGACAACAGCAACAACCATAAACACTTAGCTGAAATTTCAACTTGAGTGCGACTGCAATTTTTAAGGTGCCATCGCACCCAGCTCACCATTCTCTCCACTATTGCTGCTGTGGATGATGATGATGACTTTTGTATTTGTTGTTATTATTGTACCTGTAATTGCTTAATTAAACTAACAACGTTCATATGTGGTGTATATTCACTTTTGAACACTTAATAAGCGTCCTTAGACGGCTGGCTGTGCAGTACAAAAGACTCAAACAACGAACTTGATTGCAATTTCCGACCAACTATGCGCACTTTGCATAGCTAAGTCAAACAAATGTTTGTTGTCGGCTAATTTGAAAGCCTTCTACAAAATTTTTGAATACCCCACACACACACACACACACATTAACACACATTCTTGCACTTACGTATAATTGTAAACAAACAGCGCGAGTTCAATTTACCGCTTCAAGTACATACCTGCAAAAAAGTAGAGGAAACAAAAATGACAATAAATTAGTTTATGCTGTTCACATGTTAAATATACTCAAAATATGCTTAAATTCAAATAATATGCAAGCAGAACCGTGCGAACAGCAGAAATTTAACAACAATTTCATAAGTTTGGCCTCAACGACACAAAGCACACACTTTAATACCTTCAACTACAACTACAATGTACAAACTATGACGTCAACTCATTAATAATGCATTTGTAGCTAATTTTACGAATACAAACTGCGGTAATAAACAGAAATAAATACAAATAATAAGAAAAAAATTGGTTAAATTTGATGCAAATATTTTCTGCAAGTCAACTTTAATTTAATGAAATAAAATTTGAAGTTAAAATGTCATTAATGCTTATGGTACTTTAATGTAAATACCTAAAATCGGGTTTCGTGGTCATTTGGAGGACGTAGCGAGGACAATAAAAATTCACACAACTGTTCCATTGGTCATAAAAGAGATAACTGCATATAAGTCTTCACTATTTTTCTGCTTCTATATTTATCACCTCTTTTTGAATCAATAAATCAACCAATTAGTCAATCAATAAATCAATCTTCAATCTCCCTCTTTCAATAGAATGGGGTTTTGACAATACATTTTGATTTTTGCTTCGTATGCACTCAAAGCTTGACAACCTCTTAACTTCGTTTGTATGGGAGACGCACTCTGGTGGTGAACTTTTTAACTTTAATTAATTTTGTATTTTTTGCACTTAAGAATTTTGCCGATCGGCGAATAAATGATTTGAATCGGTTTAATAGTTTCCAAGTTATGATGCTTCCTTTCTAACTTAAGTACAACATTTAAGCCAATTCCTTTGAAAAAAATTAGTTTTGTATGGCAGCCCCGTTAAGAGTTGCAGATAGCGATTAAATATGTATGGAAAAAACATTCAGAAGGAAAAATAAATGCGTTTCAGTCTCACATTTGATACACCTGGTAGCAACCTGGAAGAAATGGGAGCCAATTTTGTAAAAATGATCGATCATTTTGTATGAGAGCTCTATTAAAAGTTGATGATGGAGCGTAAGTACGTTTAAAAAAAATGTTTAAAATAAAAAATTAGTGGGGGTCACTGATGTAATTTAACCCACTAAGAGCAATTTCTGAGCAGCTGTGAAGCAATTTGTTGAATTTTTAAGCAATTTCGAGAATATTGACCTCGATGCGATACCATTTAACTCCATTCTAGCCTATACAATTTTTGACTCATGCATCTTTTTACCAAACCGCATAAAATGAGAGGTTCTACGGCATCAAAAACCCATTATTAGGAATCTCCATACAAAACCAAATCATGTCCAATCCTCATGAATATACCTTTTGTCATTGTTTTTTCCTTTCTCACTAATTCTATATCTTCTTTAACTTCTATCTTCCAGTCTGGCTCTCTTCCACTCACTACTATTGGTTTTTATATTCCAATCCTTGCTACATTATTCTTTGATTCTTATAACTATTTTTCATATATTTTTTCAGATGATTCACCATTCCACATTACTCATTCCAGCTTGTATCCTATCTTCAGTTTTTCAGCGCGTTTTCTTTCACAATTTTCCTCATACTGTAAAATCTTTCCTCCTCTTACGACCTTGAATCTCTTCTTTCTCATAATAAAGTAAAATAAATAATTAAAGCTGTTTCTTGTTTTTGTTTTCTTTTTATTCCTCATCATTCATTCAAAGCGTACTTGCATCTAATATTATTCTCTTCAATCCTTTTTCCTCTTCTTCCTTGCATACTTTCTGGCACTTTTTTAAATCTTTAATTATACTTCCTTTATATCACCCCTTGTTACCCCTCTTGCTTACTTTCTTTCACCAAATGTTCCACCATTCCTCATTATTCATTCAAGGCCCCTGTCAGCTTGTTTGCCTGGCTCCATTGTTCTTCTCTTCGCCCCCCCATTACTCACCTACCTTTCTTTTCATCATCATCTAAGCTTTTGTTCATTTCCTCTTTCTCTCCCTTTAAACTGCAGTCAGCTTTTTTTTTCTCTAAATACTCTTTCTTCCGCACCGCGCTTTATGCTGCAATCGCCCATTCATCATCACCCTAACAAACACACATGGCCCCCACTCCCTCATAAACGGCAATTAATAACGCAAAACTGCGATTAAATGAAATCAAACGAATTAATAGACATTTACGCCACCGTAACAACCCAAACAACAACTCCAGTCACTACAACCGATGGCATCGAGTGTTATTAGCTCATTAGCATCGCTAACAGCGATAACAACACACAAAATAACAACAATAACAACAATAACAATCATCATTGACAACAACGGCCAAACAAGAGAGGCGACACCGAAGCGGCAAATTCGAAAAGCGTCAAAGTGACAGCGCGCACATTAAATGCGTGTAGAGAGTTGCCGAATCGCAGACACCATCGACACGACAACACGACAACAATTGTTGAAGAAGGGGAGATGGTGCTGGGTGCGTTAAATGTTAAATAAATTCATAATTCACTCATCCAATGACAGTGCGGTCGCAAGTTTGGGATTTTTGAACTTTTTTATGAGTGTATGTGTGCATATGTTGTTGTTTTTTTATGTTACGAGTGCGTTGACTGTTTAAGATTGGAATAAAACAATTTGTTTTATGAATGTTTGTGATATGAAGTGACAATATAACCTGTCGGAGAGGTGAATCAAACTTGATAAATAAATAAATAAATGAAATTTATATAAATTTGTTTCACCTCAAAGGCAACTGTGAGTGAGATTTTACAATAAATGTGCTTTACTTGCGTTCATCAACTTGTGAATTATATAAGAAAACTAAAAAATTATGCAGAAGTTTCACAGAACAGGATGCAGCGAAAACAATTGAGCACCTGCTATGGCACTGTCCACCACTACAAAAACGACGGCTCGGCTCGCCAGGTTCTTTGACCGACGGGTACAAATAAGTGATGTACAAATTACAAATCTACACAGTTTACATGCAAAAACCAAATGGTTTTTAATAGATGCTGTCTAAATCTACAGAGAACCAAATAGATAAAAAAGAGCAAGAAGGGAATCAGAAGTACACTTCCCTTATATAACTTTACCTTACCTAATTATCTTGAGGGAAAACCTTTACCGCTCTCGAACCAAACTAATCCTCCTGGATACTTCTAAACAAATAGAACTTCTGAACCCTTACGGGATATCTGACTATTCCATTAGTTATTATTTTAATAGTTCCCGAATTTTCATTACGTACCACTGAGGGATATGAAACGACAAGATAAAAGCCTAATTTACAGTCTCTGTTCCAGTCAGCTAAAAAAATATAGGACACTAAATGCCATACAGACCAACGCTTGAGGCTTTAATGGGTCTTAGCTCTGTCGGAGCTATGGTTCAATTGTAAATTATTGTATCCAGTGATGCACACAGGATTTCATTTTGGGGGGGTTTGGCGTACAACTTTTGAGCCCAATACGATTTAAAACAATATTCTGCACCAGTAATTTTTGTAGTTGGGGGGTGAACTCCAAACCTCCTTGCTACGCCATTGCTTTTATCCAATGTTTATTATGTGTTACTGTACCTTGACTTGGGAGAGACCCTAAGTACAGCTCCACTTTTGTTGTCAAGTTAAGTGATCCCTCAAGAAAGGACTGATAAGGATTGTCAACTTTGGTTCTTGGTGTCACAATTAATGAACTATCATCAAAATGGAGTCCTCGAAGTCCTCGATGATATGCTTACCAAGCCAATTCTTGACCAATCATGTTCTAAACTCTCCAAAAAAGAAGATACACATGGTGGTCCTAATCAACATTCGAAGTCCCCTGCGAATAGTTCAGAGAAAATATTTTAGGAGAGCAATGAAGAAATTCTCGCAATAACTTTTCTATTTTGGAAAGATCAACATTGTTACTATTGTATTGGGGTTTCCAACAAGAGGTGTTATTTTGGTATTCAAAGAAAAATGCAATTTTTTTAGATAAATGATCGGATGTTTCTTTTATACTAAAGAGGAAGGTATGCCGTTTATAATGAAAAACAACACAAGCCAAATGGCCACCACGACCACGCTTACAGGACCATATCCTTTTCATGAAATTTTCCATAACCAAATCGCAAAGTGGCTGCCCTATGTCCTCGACAGCCACACGAATTCTATCTTTGACGTCTTGAATCGACGCTGGGCTGTTTGGCGTACACCTTATCTTTCACGTGGCCCCAAAGGAAGATGTCGCAAGGTGTTAAATCACAAGATCTCGGTGGCCAATTGTGATCACCTCTTCCAGAGATAACACCCAGAGGACCCAATCAGCAAAGAAACGACGTTGTTGATGATCGGTCGGCTTGAGTTCTTGTGTTAACTGAACTTTATAAGCCTTAAGACCCAAGTCTTTATGCAAAATACGGTGTAATGACGTTTTTGGAATGCCCAATTCCAAAGAACGACGAGGAATCGACAAACCTGGGTTTTCTTCAACACTTTGGGCTACAGCAGCAATACTCTCAGTTGTTCTTGAGCGACGTGCACGGGTTTTATTTTTCACATCACTAACTTGTCCCAACAGCTCGAATTTCCCCACCAATTTCTGTATTGTGGTCCGACAAGGTGCTTCACGATGACTGATGTGACTGCAAGATTTTCACCATTTTTGTAGTGAATTTTAATAATTTTAATGCGTTGTTGAAGCATGTATCGTTCCATTTTTAGTAATGGCGTATTTTCTACTTGTCAAATGTCAAAGAATAAAAGCTTCAAAAGTGACAGCTACCGAAATACTGGATGATTCAAAATAACACCTCTTGTTGGAAAACCCGATTTCATTTTGGGGCCCTTCGGTGCACAACTTTGAAGACCAACTTTAGTTGAAACCATATTTGGCATCCACAATTTTTGTAACAAACATATATTTGAGAGGTTTCAAACTCCAAAATCCCCTTTCATTCGCCACTGTATTTAAGTATTATTGGATGTGTTTGAGGATGATTGTATTGCCGGTAGATCTGATCTATTCTCACCTACTGAAACTTCCTTGTTCATTCATTTATATTACCTATTATTACTCATTCATTTCATATTAATTTTATTGCTATTCAGTTCAGTTGATCAGTTCAGATTGCAAAATGAATGTGTGAGAACTGAATGCATTTTGCAGATGTAATAAGAGTTATAAATATGTTTTACTCAATTTCCCACATTATTCATTTATTGATCACTTCAGTTAAGTTGATCAGTTCAAATTGAAAAATGAATATGTGAGAACTGAATTGCGATTATACTTGTAATTTATTATTTATTAAATACACTTGGCTTCTCTCTAATGCAAATACTTAATTGGTGCTTTCTATTTCTTGCATTTGTCATCGTTGCACTTGCACTCACGCACACAGACACACACACGCACACAAATGCAGTTCACCTTGAATGCGCGCCTTGCCGAAAGCGCGGCTCATTCGCTTGAACTGAATCATGTGGCGGAATTCTAGCAACAACAATCACACAAATTACAACCAATCTAAATCGCATCAGTTGTACACATATTTGTTGTTTTCATTGTATCTTATGTTGTTGTTATTGTCTTCGCATTTTCAGACTCATTCTCATTTTCATTATTATGACAATTATGCCATATTTCGCTTTAAGTGCACACACAAACACACCAACACACACACACACTCAATGATAAGGACAAAGCGAAATCAGAGAAGCCATGGCTGTCGGACAGTTGCTGCAGCAACCATCGTGCAGACACCTCTGCCGCCCTCCAGCCAACTAACCCAACAACAACAACTCTGCCATTTGTCGGTCTGTCGCCTTGCCTAGTTTGCCATTGGTTCGCTCGTGCGTCTGTCGGTGTATATGTGAGAGTCGTTTAATTGTGGCGAAAAGATTTATTTCATAGTTGTGTAAAATTTATGGCGCATGCGCGTCAACGCCAGCCGCCAGCGACCAGACGCTCGTCCACACGGCGCGCCACCACTGCTGCCTGCAGCCGCTTGTCAGTCATCAGCTGCAGCTATGCGCGACTGTTGCTGCTGCTGCTGCTGCAACGGCGGCTGCCTCCTTGCCTACTTTATTGCCGCATCGCACGGCGCGTTTTGTTGCTTGCAAAATAAGAAATTAAAATTGAATATGACAAATGCAGTGCAATAAAAATTATTAAAATGCCTCACTGTCGGCGCGTCTCGTGCCTTGCTGCTCCCGTTGCCCTGTTGCACTGTTCAAGCTTCGTTATGATGCTTTGTTGTACTAAGTATATATAATTTTCTTTTCTTTTTTTTGCTATTTTCAGCAACTCGTAAATTTGCTTTTAATTTTTATGTTTGTAGGCAGCAATTCGTTTGCGGCGAACTATTCAAAGCGCAGATTGGCCATCATTGCTCTCTGCGATTGTCTGTCCACGCTAAGTAGCGTAAGAGTGCGAAGACAGTAAAAAAGAATTCAAATAAAGTGACGGCTCTCAAATAGAGATGATGGTTTAGCCTAGAAAAGCAAAGCGTGTGGACGAGAATCAAAGCCAGAATTGGCTATAAAAGCGATGTGCGATGGTTTCGGGCGCAGGTAACTGCAGTTGAACTATAATTGATATATATTAAGTTGAATTTCGACAGATTTGTGTCAGTGTGGCTGCAAAGTGTTGGCGGCGTGATTAAAATAATTATCGCAACACTAAAGTGGTCTAATGGAGGAAAGAATTTTATGATCTAAAGCGTAAATATAGTTGTTGTGCTTTGTTTGCTGCTGTTTATTAAAACAAATAAAAAAATAATACATTCTTAATTGATATCAGTAAGAATCAATGATTTAGTTTTTCGCTTAAAACTGAACCAGAGGCAGTAAAAATTAACTGAAACTATTTCAAATACAAATTTAGATTATATCAAAAGTCTCCAACTCTTGGAAAAGTAAGCTGACAGTTGGCTAACTATGAGTTATTGAAATTATATGATGACGAAAGAAATTTAAAAATAATGACACATGACAAACTTGATTTAAGAAAAGACATAAAAAATCTAGTGTCGAAAGACCATGAACTTAGTAAAAAATAGACTTACGGATTACCGAAATAATTTCCAATCTATAAAAATCACAAAACAACTCGCTTAGTTGGGCAAATTCTTAGATTTTCAAAGATTTAATGGTATCTCTTATTTCAAAAGTAAGAACTATGCTTACTTAACCCATTCGAGACGACGATTTTTTTCGAACACAGTCTTCAGGAGCGCAGTTTTATTTTTCTTTGTATTGCACACAGTAAAACCAATGCCAAATTTGTTTTCCTGTACTTTACAGATTTCATTAGTTCCAGAAAAATCTTATTTCGACGACTAGTGTACTCAGAATAACTGATAATTGCGCATTACTGTCTTATAGCCTCGGAAATCCATTGCACACACGGTGTGCAATCCGTCTCGAATGGGTTAACTCAACTCAAAGCAAACGCTTCCTAGAAAGAACGTGCAGTTTTCATTGGCGTATCGCTTTGATCGATAAATCTTTCGATTAAGCAATCATATTTTGGTATGCAGAACAATTGTGAAGAATTTTAGGGAAAATAACCCAATATGGCTAAATGACAACTCACAAAAATGGTACATCGATGGTTCCAAAACTTCGAATGATGTAGGGGCTGGTACGGTGAGACCAAGAGTCAACACATTCCCTTCACTAAGCAATGATGCGTCCATATTTTAAGGTGAGTTTTATGTAAAAATAAAATCAGCTCGAATTATCACTAAGGAGAGTCTTAGAGGTGCAAAGTAAGTGTACTATACCCTTGGACAGTTTATTAGTACTAAAAGCTTAAGCTACCTTAAGCTTTTAGTACTAATAAACTGCTCTTCACTTAATTAATAATAATAATAATTGATTGGCACGACAGCCCGCTTATGCGAGACTAAGGCCTAGCTTCCCGCAGCCACCCGTGTTGTGCGTGTGAATTTTGTACGCGGGTGGAAGGGACCTACAGTTTTATGCCGGTTCCGAACGGCAGGTTGGGAGCTTTTTCATAGGCAATTTTTACTCTCAGAGGTTTGCCATTTCCAGCTGAGAGGACAGCCACCGAAAGAGAAAACGAGTTTCCCGTTATTTTTTTTAGGTGTTACTACATGCAGTATTCGATCTTGCGTCGCTCTGCATGCGACTCGCTGGACCGCGCACTAACCAACTGAGCCACGGCGGCTTCACTTAATTACCTCCACTAAATCAATTAATTCAATTTAGAATTGGATTGTTCTGGTGTGAATACCAGAGCATGAAGACCATTTAAGCAATGAAAGGGCGGACATACAAGCCAAGAATGGTTCAGAGAGCCCATTCACAGGACCAACTCCGATGTTCGGTTTCAGTTAAACTGATCTGAGAGAGGACATCCGCAATTATACTCAAAAATGCAAACAAGAATACTGAAATAACATGAAAGGACTAAAACACTCTGAAAAGTTCCTGAACTTTGATCGAAAAAGAGGTAGAGAGAGGAAGGAAGAGAAAATAAGAGAGAGGAAACATGTCTTGGTGAAGTGGATCTAAGACAAATAACATAGAAGGCTCTGATTTAATACCTGAGCAAAAAAACAACACAATGATTTTAGAGACACAATGAACCTTTTAGGTTGCAGTACGCAACGGCTTGGAACCAACCCATACTCATTACATAACATTACTTTGGGTAAATATCGTGTTCTGCTTTTAGCTGAATCATCAAATCCAAATTCTAAATCAAAAGAGGCCGCCAGGGTTTTAAGATTCACCAAAACAACAATATTCTCAAGACAATACTATTGATGAGCTGTGACATGGGCACTCTCGCTCAAATATTTAGTCTGTCCCATCAAGCTTATCCAATTGAAACTTCCTATGCGTGTGTCCAGTATTTCAAAACAAACGTTGCCGCTTTCGTGATGCAAGAACGTTTAAGTATTTGCACAAATATATACTGAGCAAATACTGAAAAATATGAATGTACCATATGAACTATCCATATTTATCCAAAACTACAATTAGTCTTCAAATGTGAAGGTCCTCGTCCTTAAAGCGTGATCTCACCTATATGTATGAATCTTAAAATTAAAACCCAATATAATTTTTTGAATCGATAACGAAATGTAACTAAAAACATTTCACTGATACTTAACATTTTATTAAAGTTTCATTCTTCTAAGAAAAAACCCAAAATTCATGCATTTGTAAGTAAAGTTATCCCTTATTCAAAATAAAAAACTTAGTAGTAGTAGCCTTTGGAAACTTTGAAGCATGACATAAGGTTCGTTGGTTCGTTGGGAACTCTGTGTTTTTGCTAATTCATTGGCAATCTGTCCACTGACCTAAACTAACCTAGTCGTACCCCATTCTTCTGTCTTCTGACGGACCTCGGTAGACCATTGCTTGCTCAACTACTGCCCTCTATATTTATCTATTTTTAGATAGATTAGATTAGTTTAGCTCTTTAATGGCTTGTAGGTCTTCGAAAAATGGTTAACTCATTTAAACCGGGTACCAGTTCCGCACATACGATTTTGATAAAATTTCATACACGACCTGAAATTTACCCAAAATGATCAGAAACATCATCAGAAACAAATTTCAGCTTTCTATCTCTGCACATTGCTGAGATATTCATTGGGTATTTTTTACCCATCAGGCAACAATGGTAGCTTTTTTCCATACTTTTTAAAGTGATAAGCTAGACACGTAAACAAAATAAATATTGTTTACAGGTGAGTTAGGTGGCAGATTTTTGTGAAGTTCTAAGGCCACTGCGTTTCGCCACATTTTCCACCTCCGGAAAATTCACAATTTTTGGAGTCTGGTAACTCTAGCTAGATGGCGGAATTTTAGGGTGACCTTCATTATACTAAGGTAGTTCCATCTTTATCCCAACCATCCTTATTAATGATTTTGAGATTTCTCTTCCACGAACTTTTCTGTGATTTTTTTTTAAAGTACATTTTCATGGGTAAATTTTTACCCATTAGACAGCAATGGGTTAAGACAGTTCTTCATTTCGATCATCTGGGTTTCTTTTAAAATGCTTGTCTTGGTGCTCTTTGCTCTGGCATTCTTCCTACGTGTCCAAGCCTTCTTATCCTTTGCGCTTTTATACAACTTTTCACATTTTGACTAAATATTGATTCTAACCTATTCTTACTCAACCTTGATGTAAATTTGGAAAGTTGTGTTTAAATTACTGATCAATAAAATAATTTTAAAAATATTTAAAAAATGTTTTTTCCAATTAAGAATTTTTTTTTAACTAAAAAATTTTAGAAATTATGTGCTTTCTTTTGTATTCTTTTTTAAAAGTATTTTCTGTAATTATTATTCACCTTGATGTAAATTTGGAAAATTTTCTTTAAATTACTGATCAATAAAATAATTTAAAATAATTTAAAAAATATTTCAATAATTTGTAAACTCAAATTATGAAATTGTTTTTTTATAAATTACAAAAATTTTAGAAAGTATTTGCTCTTTGTGTATTCTTTTTTTATTTTGAAATTGGTATTTTGACTATATTATCCAATTTGTAAGTACATTTTTAATTTACAAACTCTACAGTTCCTCAACAAACTGCTACGCATGCGTATGATTCCACATCTAGATTGGTTTTTTTATGACTATATCGAAAACTCAATTTGGAGCAATCAAACGTAATATTCACAATTCGAATAAGGCAACTAGAAGACGACCAAAACGAGCTGACAATAAACTATAATCTTACTCAATGTTTGTGAACTACCTAACCAACTCAGACAAGTCCAAGTCTGACAAAACTACACTCAAAATTTACTTTAGATTTATAAAGAAATAAAAAGTATAATCTGACAATCTTCAATTTATTTCATTGAAACACTTTAGTGTTCTTTTCCTCATTTGTCAAAAAAATTATCACAAATCGTGAATACCTATAAAATATAATTTTATTATCAAACCAATAGCACTACTAATGCCATTTATCAAAAACTCGACGGTATTGTTGTCGAGGATTTATTGCAAGCAATAATTCAACACAAAAGACTGAGGAAACAAACTCGCACTCAAGCAATACTCAAACACTTGAAGTAAATAAATTCAGTTGAACTAAATGTTAATTGATAGCTGAAACAACACTACACATCGCTTTGCTCAATGTTAACAAACAATTTGAGCAATAAAAGTGCCAAAAAATCAATTTCAATGCAAATTACGTGCCTAAATTAATTATACCAGGAACCAAGGCAGACAGATGGCGTAGACGGAAAAAATTACTTCAACATTGGTGCGATTTTCTAGTTTAGCGTCGTTGTGCGCCAGTAGGCGTTTGCCAAGCAAAGCAAATCAAATAAGTTCTACTTGAAAGTGCCGCCTTTTAAGTTAAAAACTCAAATATCGACCCAAAACAAACAAATGAAATGCTTGAAATCATTTCAGCTACAGACAATCAAACACAAAAACTTAAAAAAACAAAACAAACGAAACACAAAGCAAAACTGAAAATGTCAAGATGCCACATTCGATGCCAAAGCAGTGAAATCCAAGAAAAATTTTGTATAGAGTAAAACAAGTCTGGAAATAAATAAGCACGGCAAGTTGAAAAAATTAAATAGAATATCAGATAACACTAAATTAAGTCCGAAGCAAAATCAACGCGCTAGCAAAAAGCGCCAAAAATCAAGACAACCTGAAAACTTGCGCCAATGAAGTGTGGCCAAACGTGGCAGCACGAAGGCTGCGCACAACCAAATGCAAAAACAACAACACCAGTCGTGGCTGACTATAAGTCTTGAGCTTAATTTTAGCATAATTAAATTCAAATACACACACAAACACACAAAACTACGCAGACACAGTCGTGCACACGTGTTGAGCAGCTGATGCTCGCACCTAACGCTTCTTCTATTGGCCCACAACGTTGATGCGCAACACTGAATTGCGCGGCTGGCGTTGCTATTTTAGTGTTTGATTTCATTGATAAAAAAAAACCCTGTTGTATGGTTATTTGAAAAAGTCGAGCAAAATACTTGAAATGCTGGTTGCTGGCACTCAATTGCTGCTCTTTGCTTTCGTGTTGTTGTATTCATTGATGCGGCCCATTCGGCGTTGCTGTCTGTCAGCCTGTGCGTGTCGGCGCTAATCATGTGGGCTTTTCGTTTTTAGAAAAAGACAAATCACATAAAATTAAAAGTAAAAATGGCAAAACAAGTCGCACCAAAGACAAGTAAACGCATTTATTTCTCACCACACCATAAGCAACTCTACCAAAGCTTCTTGGCTTGTTTTGGCCGATACGGCTGCTCAGTTCATTTGCTATTTTTATGGCGCAGGTGTGGGTTTGCTTTTAATGGCAATTTACTTTTTCTTCGTTGCCACTTTATTTAAAATTCTAATTAAATTGAAATTAGAGAGAGGAAATTTTATTGAAACGATTTCACAGCTGCTTTCAAGCATCATTGCATATGGTTTTTTTTTTAGTGTGGTGCGACTTTATGGGAGAAACAAGCGTGTGGCATTGTTTGAAGAGAACCACACGAACCACACGTTCAGGCGCTGCTATAGTGGGCCACATGTCTGACCTTAATTATGCGTTGAGGTTATAACACCAGACAAGCCAGAAAATGTGGGTTTTGCTGGGAGAGAGTGTTGCGATGTGGAACCTTAATACGTATAGATAAATTTTACAAAATTTTAATCAATATGAAATTAATATTCTAAGACAATTTCTAGTCATAAAATCCTAATGGCTGATGATTCGGTGTACTAAAAATTGAATATTGAATATCATGCGACTTTACATGCTTCGATATTTTCTCTTGGAGTACAACAAGCCAACTACGCCATTGCCGAAATAACGCCGCAAATATGGGACTGAGTGATCAAAAATTGTACCAATGGCTTGAATCATAATCAGCAAAGACAAAGCAGTCATTTGAATTAAATCCAGAATCTATTTGGTATCTTATACCGAGGTTGTTTTATATAAATTTGTTTTTTTATCATTCCGATATGGTCACCTTTATAACAGCTACCATGCTGCTGAATGGTACAGTGTTGTCCACAAAAGTTGTGGTAATGACTAAGTAACAGAGATAATAGAAAACTTTTTGTGCCGTTATCCAACTCTATGAATCTAATTTTCGTATCTACTATGAATCTACTTTACTATGAATTTGTATCTATCTTAAAATGCATCAGAAAATGAACTATCAAATTTCATCAAAGAATCAAATTTACTTCTTATGACTTCAAATTTACTTCTTCTTACTTTACTACTTATGACGACCAAGTGTCGCAGAACCTGTCGGCGCTTCGAATCTCCAACTGGCGCCAGCAAACACAGGACAGAACCGGCTAGCGCGCTCTTTTGGATTTGGACAAGACCGATAAACGATTGTAGCGCCAGCTAAGTTAGTAAGTAAGTACTTATGACGAGACTCAACTGAACAATTGGTCTTTTTTAGGAATGAAATGGAAGTGTGGCTCATAATACTCATACATACTCATGTAAGCTAAGCCTAAACCCATTAATAAAATAATGTTATTACAAATTCAACAGTAGTTTAAATAAAACAAACTACTCCAACTTAATTTTTTTATTAAATAAAGAAATAAGTTTTTGATTATGACCAATGAAAATTAATGTTTTACAACTTCGGTTTTTTTATATCAGTTAATCGATCAGCAATGCAAAACCATGTATGTTGTTTAAGTCTTTTAATTTGTACTTTCAAATTATTAAACAAAACAAACAAACATTGAGCTTTTGTTGTTTCGGTTATTTTCTTATTACCAACTAATGGACATGCAATGCAAAAACATATACAAGTTTGTTGCTTAAATCTTGCTAATTTGTACTTTCAAAATATCATATTTAAAGAAACATTTAGCTTTCGCTATTTCGGATAGTTTCATATTGGCAACTTACCGACCTGTAATACAAATTCATGTATGTTGCTTAAGTTTTTTTTCTTAGCACTTGTAAAAAATTCAAATAACAATTGAGTTTCTGTTGTTTCGGAAATTTTCTAGTTATTAACCTGCAAAACCTAATCCAAACCATGTATGTTGCTTAAGTCTTTTATGCTTTACTTTTAAAATATTTAAAGAAAATATTTTTATTTTCGGTTATTTTCCTAAAACCAACTAACCGATCTGCAATGCAAAAGCACGTATGTTGCTTAAGTTTTGATCTTTACTTTGAAAATATTTAAAGAAAAATTTAATTTTCGCTATTTCGGATGGTTTCCTGTTGGCAACCAAGCGACCTATGTTCTAACACCCTGTACGTTGCTTAAGTCTTTTGTTTTTGCAATTACAACTTCAAATTCGGTTCTTCAATTCAATGTCGGTTTTTGTTTTATTATCTAACCAAACTGTTTCACAAAACCATGTATGCTGCTTAAGTTTTTTGAATTGTTCTCTCAAAAGTATTGAAAGAAAAATTGGGCTTTTGCTATTTCGATTATTTACTTATTGCCAAATAATCGCCCTACACTGTACCATGCTATAAGTTGCTTAACTCTTTTGTTTTTGCACTAAAAAAATCATTCAAATAAACATTGAGCAACATTTAAACTTAGATTTCAGTTGTTTTCTTGACCCACAAAGCCAAATCCTGTGACTTGATCTTTTCACTCTCAAAATATATTCATCTAAAATGTAAGTGTTTGTTATTTCGGTTATTTTTTTGACATCAACTAACCGATTCGTTTAACATGCACATCCCGATTGAACGAGACACGTGGTCCGCCATTGCCTGCTGCACCCGCTACGCCAGCTCCTCCTGTTGCTGTTGTAGGCGCCATTTGTGTTGTTGCTGCCGTATTACTGGGCATATTTGTCGTTTTTGTTGTTGTTGTTATCGTTTTCGTTTCAGTTGCTTTCGTTTTTGGTGCTCTGGTTGGGACTATTTTCGCTGCAGTGATTGTGCTAGTCTTGGCTCTGTGTTGTTTGTCTGTTTGTTGTTGTGATCTTTGGTTTTGTACAGCCATACTTTTGCATCGTTATAACTTTATCATTTTTTATGTCTAATAAATGTGCACATTCTTTTCATTTCTCTTTTTCCTTTAATGAAAAAACAACGGACACGTAATTTTAATAGCAAAGAAAAAATGGTAGAAAAACATTTTAAGAAAATGAAATTAAACGGAAGTGTGCGCGTGGCGTAGTAAAAGCAATGTCAATGTGGTCATTGTTGCTACGATTCGAGTGGGAGACATGAGGTACGTTGGGCGGATATCGTTGCTGCGTGTTAAGTTACATTCGATTGTATCGTTTTTATGATCGCGAAAGCAATGAAATCACTTTCAGGTTTAGATTATGGGATAAGGTTTTTTTTCGAACGCAGGAGAGAGTGCTGTGCTTTCGCTTGTCGGAGTTTTTGATGGTGTGAAACTTTTCACTTTTTTTATACATGAACTTTGAGTTACGTTTTTGTGAAACTTTTTTTTAACAAAACTTTTTACTTAGTAAGAATCTTCTAAGTTATTTCTCTTGAGTTATGTTTTTTTGGAAAGTGTTTTCTCTATTTAAGAAAAGAATTTGGCAATTATAAAATTTTTTTTAAAGATTCTTTTAAATTCTTTCTCTTGAGTTATGTTTTTGTAGAATTGTTTTAACAAAAGAATTTTAACAAAGAATTTGGCAACTATAAAATTTTTTAGACATATTTATTTTATGTTTTAAGAATTTTTTTATTAGAACACAATTTAGTTTTTGGTTTGACTTATTGTTTATTTAAATAATTTTTAATTTTTGTCTAAAATTTTTTTATTATAAAATTCATTGTTGAGTTTAATTCTTCTATTAATTTTTAAGTGAGTATAATTTATGGCCTTAATTATTAATTTCACATTTTTTATTATTATGTTTTATTTTCAGTTGTTTATTTAAGCGAATTTTTTTATAAAAAATTAATGTATTAAGTTGAATTTTTTATTTTTTTATTTTTTTATTTTTATTAAATTTTGTTTAATATTTCTTATTAATTTCAAAGCGCTCAAATTGAAATTTTCACTCTCAGTCTTAAGTGTGCAGTCAATTTTCGTTGAGGGGGAAGGAAAATAATTTTTCGTTGTTTCGTCTCGTGTGTTTTTTGTATGGTTTCAAACTTTTTTGCAGTCGTTTCGTGTTGGCTGATGGAGCTGAAATTTAGAGAATAAATTTCTGCTATAAATTTGGCCTTTTCTTGCTTGTTACTCTATGCTAGAAATTCGTTTGATTAGTGTTAGCAGATATGCCGTTTGATCTTTTTAGTCAGTGAGTGAAGTTTGTGAGTGGGTGAGTTGAGTCATCTTGGGTGAGTGAACGAGTGAGCGTAGCGTGTGTGTGAACGCTTTGATCATTGAAACAATTAAGTTATCTTTTAGCTGAACGGTTAGTCTTTTTTTGTTCTTTGTATACAATTTTGTAGCACTTTTTTTTAGCAAATATGTCGGCAACTTTTGATGATTTTTTGCAAATTAATTGTCTTATTGGTTTCCTTTCATTATTTATTGATTACAGTTTTTCTTAAATTGACTTTTGATGTAAATTGCAACACAGCTTCTCACAGTTTTGTCGTAAATGTTTCACTAGTTAGTTTTGTTTTTGTAAATGAATGCAGCGTAAACTCCCATTAACCGTTAAAGCTTAACCCGTACGAAGCGCTGGCGATTTGGTGATTCGATTTGATTGGTGATTATTTGTCTGATTGCTTTCATTGTACAATTTCATGCAGCGTTTAATTTCAGATGTTGCCAGTTAAGTTTGTTTTAATTGTGGTTATTTTTAGTTTTTAGATTAAGTTTATGTTGATTAGCAGCAAATATTTACAGAAAAAGTTATCATTAATAGTTAGAGATGTTGGAATTTGTTTTTAATATTTTGGTTATATGTTTAATAGAGAGAAACAGCTTAGTTTTGTTGTCTTAGTTTAATGGTTAAGGGTTAATTTTGGGCTAATAAATTTTTACATTGAGTATCCTAACGAGTAAATTCAATATAGAAATATGGTCTGTGGGTTGGCTTGTTTGAAACAATTTAAAAAATATATAAAATAGTTTGAATAGTGAACTATTTTGTTTTAATAAGTTCTCCAGTGCCAGAAACAACACATTTCCGTCTCGAATTGATTTCTTTTTTAGCTGAAATATTAACAAATTTAAAAAACTAAAATCTAAATTTCACACAATTTCAAATAATTTATGTTTTAACAGCAAATGTTACCCACAGAATAAAATTCGACTTTCCAACTGAAGCGAAAAGCATTATTTCTCGAGTTATAATGAAGATGATTCTCATAAATTTATTAGTCCCGAACTTTCTCTAATTAATATTGTGACGTAATGCTCGCAGTCACTGTGCAATTGCGAGGCAATACTGGAATATTTGAGAACGAGTTGCGCCCCGAGCATGGCATACTTTTAGGGGCATAGTAATATCGGTGGAACAATCACAGAGACGACTTGCGGCGGTATTGGAATTTTCGAGAGCAAATCCAGGCAGCCGCCGTAGCTCAGCTGGCTAGTGCGTTGGGCCGTGAGTCAAGACTCCGCGAGTTCAATACTCCGTTGCGTTAACACCGAAAAAAATAAAAAAAAAACAATTTTTCTTTCGGCGGCTGTCCTCTCAGCAGGAAATGGCAAACCTCTGAAAGTAAAATTGCCTATGAAAAAGCTCCCAACTCGCCGTTTGGAATCCGCATAAAACTGTAGGTCAATTCCAACCTTGTAAAAACAATCGCACGCACAACACAGTTGGTTGCGGGTAGCTAGGCCTTAGTCTCGTAATCCGACTGTTGGGCCAGTCAAGAAGAAGAAGAAGAAATCCAGGCGACACTAGGTTGTTCGAGAACGAGCTGCGCTACAAGCAAACAAGTATGAAAGGCATCAGGGTACAGTGCAGCGGGAGAGTTTGATTTGACACGCAAAGGTTCAAAATGGAGTATAAGGTGACTAGTAAAACAGTAGAGTGAAAAGTTGTAAATAAAGTGACTGCTGGTTTTGAACTGCGTTGAATATTTTTAGTGGGTTTTATTTTTGAACACAATCCAGAGAAACGAACACACCTATGTTTGGTAGCAGAACTAATTTTCGTAATAATTTATAAGACGTATTAAAAATAAATTCAATAGACTGCTTTAGTAATCTGTATCTCGCGTTATTTGAGAACTATCGGGTTACGCCAGATGGAATTCGTACCAAACAAACTTCTAACACAGTTTTAATGGGCATGAAAGAGAAAATACACCATATTTGTTAGTTTAGCTTCGATAAAGAGGACTCCCCTGTGAATAATGTTTATGGTTGTGATACTGTAACCAATTTTTTGTCGAATCTGTTTCGATAGTTTTGATGTGAAATTTGCTCCACGATCTGAAGGGCCAATTGACAAAAATTTCAATGAAATCTTTAGGTCCGAACATCATGTAAACATTGTTACAATTGAAGAAGAAGCTAAACAATACGCAAAAAGCCATTTGAAACCACTTCGATGAGCCTGAATTCAAAACGAAACTCGATGTATGGGTGCGACACGAGATAACGAAAAACCACATTTACCAAATTTTCGGCGAACGCTGAATCGAACCATTTCTAAAGGGAAACACTTACGACAATGTTTATCAAAATGGTGGTCAAGCCAGGATTGACGATCCAGAAGGTTGTGCTGTGTGTTCGGTGGGATTGGCAGGGAATCAGTTACAATGAGCAGCTCTTCTACGTCAACATTTGGACCGTCTGAAAGAAGCAACAGCCCAGAAGCGGCCAGCTTAGGCCAATAGGAGAGGCATTGTGTTCCATAAGGCACAGGATTTCATTTTGTGAATACAATCTGTGAACAATTTCCCTCAAGGAAAGCTTGTGAAAGTTGGCTGCACCAGTTTGTACAAACGTTTCAAAATGAAATTACATACCTTTAACCAAAATTTAACAAAACGGTGCATATTTAAACTAAATTTAATAGAATAATAATTCTAACTATGCCAAAAAAAACCTTAAATATCCCTAAAAATAATGGATTTCATTCTTTTTACTGCACTTTTTATATTTGCAAATCGAAGACTTAAACCTTTTCTGTCAGCTTAGCGAAATCCCAACTCATATGTACAACTGTTATATATTCCTCCACATTTTTCCACTTCATTTCTTAAACAAATATCCATTATGTAATTTCAACTCGAATTTCTTGGAATCGCTCTGCATAAATCCATAAAAAATTGCACATTTATTTGCTTCGTAGTTTTATTTTCAACAAAAATTAAAATAAATAATTGGAGCAACAAAATTGTGTGGCCACATTTAATTTTTACCAAATCAAGTTTGTCGCTTCAAGTCTTTTGTTATTCATCCATTTGCGCTCACTTCAGCTAGTTTGATTTGTTGTGTTGTTTTGCCAAAAACTTAGAAGTAAATAAAAAAAAAACAAAACATAAATAAAACTTTTCGTGCGCCATTCACCGCGCACAAAAAATTCTTGTTTGAGTTGTTGTTTTCCAATTTCAGCGCGCTTAAAGTTTTAATTTTTGCTGTCAACTTTTTTCATACTAAAATGTTGTTGTTTTTTTTCTTTTTGGCTTTTTGCAATTTGTTATTCTTGTTCTTGCTGACATTTCTCACATGTGTTTGAGCTGCGCAAATTTGAAAATTTGATTAATTGCGTCGCGGCCAGAAATGGACGACGCATACCAAGACAGAGTTACAGCGATATATATGTACATTTATTGTTGTATGTGTCTTTGTGTGCACCATTAAAGCCAAATTATATAATTTGTAGCAACAACTATAATTGTTTAAAAACTCAACAAAACTAGAAAAGACAGCGAAAGAGCAAACGACAAAACTTTGACGCAAAAAGTGACAGCAAAACATTTCAACCAAACAACAATTAGTGTGCACAACTCGCACAGCAGAAACGCCACAAGATCAGCAAAGAAATCTGAACAGGAATTACGCTGACTTGGGGCTAAAAATGTGTAAATGGTTTTTGGGAGTTGGTAGGAAAGAAAAAGGAAACACAATCGGCTGCTTGAGGCGCGCGCCACCCGCGTTTGTTTGCCGTTCATTAGCAAAGCTTGTTGTCGCTTTGTGTTAATTCTGACTACGAGTATCTAAAAAAATTTTGACAAAAAATGTTGTTTTTTTTTATTTCAGCGCATAGATATTAAGCAACTTTTGGGCGCACAAAAAACATACAAAACGAAAGATAAGTTAAGAAATGGTTTTTGCTTACATGTGTCGCATTTAGTGTGGGTTGTGCGAACATATTAAATGGATGCTTTGCTTAATGAATTTTTGAGTAGATGAAAAAATTGCTAAAATTATTTAAAGTGGACAATTATCAAGATATCGTAAGGTTTTTCGACAATGTGGAGGTTTTTGAAAGATCAGACAGATGTGCAAAATTAATAGTAATTTTTTGGTTTCAAAGATATTTTATAATTATCCATGGCGATCTTAGATTAAGTCTGCAAAAATGCTACTTTTTCTTTAAAATATTTTCCTAATTGTGTTCTAACGCTTCAACGTTTTCTTTAATAATGTCAGAAGGTAGTATTAAGACCGTAGTTACTCAGAATTTTATGTTTTAAGTTGATAAATTCACAAAAAATTTATAAACAACATTTGTGAGTACATAGAAGACATGATTTATTGCACAATTTTTCGATTTCATTAATAAAGAACCTTTCATTTTATGCAGTTTGATGAAAAACTACAGGAGCCACAAAATTTTGGGCCTAGAATGCGGTTAAATGGAATCGCATCGAGTTCAAAGTTCTCTTTGTGAACTGAGATTTTCAACAAATTGCTCCACAGCCGCCCGGAAATGCCTCTTAGGGGGTTAAAATCTATGACTGACCCTCACTAGTTTTTCGTAGTGAACATTTCTTTCAAACATACTCACCCCCTATCTCCAACCCTTAATGAGGCTCCCATACAAAATTATTGTTTTTATAAAATGGGCTCCAACTGCTCCCAGGTTGGTCCCAGACATATCAAATCTAAGACCGACACTAACTTATTTTCTCTTCCGAACGTTTCTTCCAAACATAACTACCCGCTATATTCAAGTCTTAAGGGGGCTGCCATACAAAACTGGCCATTTTCTATGGAATTGGCGCCCCACTTGTAAATGTTATAAAGTAAGCAAGGCAACATCATATCTCAGAAACTACTGAACCGATTTGAATGATTTATTCAGCGATTGACAACATTTTAAAGTTCAAAAAATACAAAATTAATTGCAGTTCAAAAATTCACTACCAGAGGGCGCCTCTCATACAAACGAAGTTGTGATAATGTCAACTTTTGGATGTTTGCAAAGCAAAAATAAAACTGCATTGTCCAAACCCCATTAATCTCTCCGTTTCAAATATAATTGCAATTTAAATTTAGTGCTAAGAAGAAATTTTTTTAGTTTTTGTGAGAAAATATGAATTTTTCAGGTACTCCTTGCGCAGGCAGTCTGAAGCAAACATATTTTTCTATGTCACAAGACATCATTATAGTCTCTGATGAGTTTTACGCCACTTTCCTGAGAGGTTCTACAGCATCGAGAACCCATTTTTAAGAATCTCTAAGACTCTAAGTCATCTTTAGTACAAAGTTAACATATTTTTACGACAGTCTGCATCAACGCGCATTGACTCGATACGCGTTCGAGTCAAGTGTTTATTAATACATTAGGGGTATTCTCGATGTCTTGCAACCTTGCAAAACTTGCAGAAACTGATATTTGCGACCCTAAAAAGTGCCAGACTTCGAAAACACCCAAAAATTCAAATATTGTAAAAAATTCCGCAAACAGTCGAAAATTCAAAAATTGTTGATTTCTTGATTGAAAGTGCTTTTGTAGTCAGCTGATGCACGGTTGTACTTTTATACAAAACATGGGTCTCGGTGTTGCAAATATTGCAGAAGTTTCAGATATGTTTTTGACTGTATTTTGTTGTTGTATAAGTGCACGGATTGCAAAAGTTTGCATAATCTGCAACTTCTACAATGTGCAAGGGTTTGCAAGACATCGTGAATACCCCTATTGTTTTAAAAATTGAATATACTGAAGATGTATTGAAAAGTGTGCTATTTCTTTTCTTTTTTTCACTAAGTTTTAACATCAAATGAATATAAGCGTTTAATTTTTTTACTTGAAAATGCACAAAAAGTTTGTAAGTAAGTAAGTTTGTATCACAGTCAGCTGATTTTCATTGTGCCTTAAAAATCTTTAAGTATTTATAAATATTTCTGCAGCGACTTGAATATTTAAAAACACATAAATATGAAAATCGCATTGGCTCAATGCGTTAAACATATTCAAAACGGTTTAAAATCATGTTTAACTTTTTTAAGGCAATGCATATTTATTAGCTCACAGAGACTTGAACTGTCATCTGAACAGTGGATTAAGTAATTTCAAAGTAGGAAATTCCAACATTATCCTTACATGTTTGTTTCCGACAAAAGTTCGTTGTTATGAATAATTTTCACATGAATCATGAGCTGAACTGCGCAACACCACACAAAATTACGAAAAAATGGCATTAATATGTGACAGCAGATTTTGTAAAATCTCTCAAACCACAAGCTACAAAAAACACCAATCAAACTAACAACACAACAATATGCAACAAAATACAAAATCCAACAACAACAACAAACTGGCGCAACAAAGATTTACTAATTAAATAAATGATGCTGCCAACTTGACAACAATAAACGAGTGCAAAACATATTTATAACATTCTCAAAACATTCAAGGTCAGACACAAAGCCAACAACAACAACAATAACAACAACAAACACACACACATACACATACACACTACAAAATTGCACAAGTCGAGTGCAAATATAATTTATTTGTATTTTATGCGAAATGAAATTGAATTGAATTAGACAACAAAACGTTGGCAACAGCTTTGTAGCTGCGACTATTGTCGGCACTTGGCCGCCGCTAATGAAAGTGAATTAAAATCACAAACGTCGGGAACTGAAGCCGCGAGTGGCTAGTGGCGAGTGGTGGCCGCTGCTGCGTCACTGCAGTCGCTCACGTTCAGTGATGAAATCTCAATGCAACAACAATAAAAGAGCAACGAAAACGTGATTTCCTACAAATCAAATAAATGCGCTACAAATCAGACACAAATACAACAAAATTGTGTTGGAAAAAAACAGAATTCTGTTTCAGACTGACCACAAATTTAATGAAGTGGCTGTTTACGACAAGTTTTGCGAGCTGCGCGAACAGCAGCGCCGACAATTATTTCGTAATCGTTGGGGGCCAAATTTTAACTGCAAGTTTCGAGGGGAATGGGTGAGGGGCCCAGTTGTATGGGGTGAAGGAAATGTGCGTTGTTGCATTTGGCCGCTTTTTGACTTGTTGGTTTGTTTATTGCAATCACGAAGTCTGTGTTGCTTCCTTCCTTCAATGCGTTCGCGGCCGCCTCACTTCCATTCTTTGTTGTTGTAGCCAATTTGAAAAAGTGTTAAATACATGCAATTCAAATACAATGAGAATACAATAAGCGCCTAACAGCAGGTTACCTACTCAACGAGCTGCAAGTTGCGTGCTTAAGTCTTTTGTTTGTTTGCCGACAATTAAAACTTTTCATCGATTTTCATTAAAGCGAACAAATGAAATTTGCTGCATGTTTTGATTCTTTTGACATAGAAACCAATCTTCTACTACATGTTTTGTCTCTTTCGTCTTTGCTCTCTGCTATACATTTATTTTGTATGAGAACGTACAACGCGGATCTTTTAAATAGTTGTCAACATTTTTCTGCTACCAATAAAATAAATTTGTTTCGTTCCCCTTTCACTGCCCACTGTGCGCCATTTGTTTGTTGTTTTTTTTAAATATGCTATTAAAATTCCAAATCACGCAAAACGTGTACGGTGCGCACCCAAAAACGTGCAGCAGGACACAACAAGCACAAAGAGGCAGCACCGCTGGGCCGCCTCCTTTGGCGCAAGTTGCCCACAATTGCTGCAGCCATATAAACCTTCAAATGTGCCTGTGTGTGTGTGTGTACTTGTGCGCGCCTATGACAAACTGAAACTGCGGCCGCCATAAAATATCAAAAGCATACGCACAAAATTAAAACATAAAAGTCATGTGAACACGCTGCCAGACGAAATGTTCAATCATCGTCGTCGTCGTTGTCGTCATTGTCGTTGTAACCGACTTGCAGACACAAAACTGTCCAGTCAGCACAACACTTCGGCGAACAAACTCAAACTCAAACGCGTACATGTGAATGGTCAATCACGAACGTGCGCTCGACGCACGCAACATTGTTGCTATCGGCTGCTGTTTGTTGTTTCTGTTGTTCTTATTGTTGTAGTCGGTCGGTGTCGGTGTGCTTGCTGAATATTTGGCGCTTCGTTGATGGCGCGTATCGGTTGATTGGTTGTAGCACGGCTGGTGAACGACCGCACCCAAAAATTGTCAACAGTCAGCAGCACCAGCAGCAGCAGCAGCAACAGGAGCGACAGGCCAACCGACAGAAAGACAGACAGACAATCACATAAATGAAATTGCCGACTGATGGAAGGTGCAAGTGGCAAAAAATAAACAACACAGCATGGACAATGAATACTTACACATACTGACGCATGCGGCGAACCAGAAGGCTACTGTTTCGTGTACCAACAGCACAACTACAAAAAAGTATTAAAAAAAAGCGCAAAAACATTGAAAAAATCCCAAGTAATTTCCATGCGAACTGTGTATTCAAATTTCAATTTGCGTTCAAAAATGAGTGCAAAAATTTATTATTATTGCGCACAGTGGTAAAGTGAAGTTTGCTCAACGCTAGAGTAGTTTGAGTTGGCGTTTTTGATTTCGTGCATTTGAAATATGAAGAATATGAGGCAATAGGCAAATTCTCACCAACCAGCTTTGAGCCCTTCAAAAGTTTAAAATTAACATTTACAAATGATAATTTAGAATAATAAAATTTAGGCCTTTGAGCCTAGAAATATGCAACAAAAGTGGTTGTTTACGCTATGGGTTGTATTTGTAAGTAAGCCTATGAATGTATATTATTAAAAAAAATAAAAAAATATTAAATAATAAAAAAATAAATAAAAACAAAAAATTAATTAAAACAAAAACTAAAAAATAATAAACAAAAAATAAAAAAATATAAATTAAAAATTAAAAAAAAAATTAAAATTAAAATTAAAAAATGAAAAATTAAAAATAATAAATGATAAATAATAAATGAAAAATAAAAATGTCTATTCTAGAAAATAAAAATATCTACTCGTATAGTAATCTAGAATAGATATTTTTATTATATTTAATTTTTTAATTTAATTTTTAATTGTTTAAATTTTTTGTATTTATTATTTTTTTATTTATTTTTAATTAAAATATCTATTCCAGTATAGTAATCTTACTAAGCTTAATTCGGTCGGTGGGATTGGGGGACGTTCTCTAAAGCTGTAGGGGGCACAATAGATCAACTCTGGTCTCAGTTCACATTTCCCCTTTCAAATCTATCTATCTATAGTAGTTTTGTATTAGAGTTTCAAAAGCTTTAAGTTAAACCTTAAATTACATCAAATGCTGTGTTTCAGTTGAACAGATTATCCTATAAGTTACTTATTTATTTACCTAAAAGGCCATAACAACAATCACCCCATAAGTATGCAACAATTTATGAAATACTCAAATACTACTTAAACCAATCTTGAAATAGAAGGTGATCTAATATTTGGTTTTTTATAATAAAGAAGTAAAAAAGTAATAGAAAAATATGCATTGGAATTTAGTATCCAAAATTGCTTACACAATTTGCACATTTATCACCATTGAAAAAAGGTTAATGAGTACAATAGATATCAGATTGTATCCAGATTTGGAAATTTTATAGTAAGTGATAAGTACCTATGAGTTCAATTAGTTAGTTGTGAGATTTTCATATTCAACAGCCATACTGGCGAAACAACAACACCACTAGTAGTCACGGTTCCCACAGTTGGTTAATTTTAACCAAAATAGATTAATTTCTTTATGGTTGGTTACTTTTTAGTTTTATTTGTGTTTGATGACCTTTTGCAATTGAAGTCTGTGGATTATGTTGGCGTGAGGTGACATGTTCAATCCCTTTTTGTAGTTACTCCTTGGGGGTAAAATGTATCACATATCGACTTGTAACAATGGATATGAACTTCGTTCATTTCGTCCATGTCTTTTTTTTTACATTTTCGACCAACCAAAACAAAGCTTTGTCACAGGAGGAACAAAACTACCGCAACTTGGTTTTTCTTCTTATATGATTAGGAAAAAAATGAGTAGAAAATATAAATTTTCGTTACTTATCTCGAAAATTCTGATTAACAAAAGAGTAACAACTATGTTAGTGATACTAGTTCAAACTAAAGGAAATATGTGAAAGTGAATACATCATCCAAAATAAGCTTATCAAAGACATAAACCTCAGCGTTTCCCACAACACCTTCTACCTTTTGTAGCAACAGAGGTGTCTCTCGTAAAGGACGAGAGTTGGCAGACCCAGTATCTATGACTCCTAAAGATAGGCTAATCACCCACCCTGGCAGAATTTTAATCAATTAACGTAAACAACACAAGACAACCCTCAACAAGACTGTTGTTGGGGCCTTAACTTCAAATAGTTACTCAATGTGCTGTTTAAAAAATTGTATACTGTTATAGAGGAGTATAGGTTGATATAAGGTCCGTTTCATAATTATAACGCCACTTGATTTTCCTGAATATCTCGAAAACCAGCAGTGATATCAAAAAAGCGTCTTCTGATGAAATTGCAGTGGCTAATAGTGCAATTTGATAACAATAAAAAAATTCAAAAATCGTGGCTACTTCTTCATTAGAAAGAATTATTTATATATTCAGTGTTTCATATTTATAACGCCACTTGCGAAAAATTTAATTTTTCAAATCATAGCATGCAGTTTGGTTGCGTACTGATTTAGCTAGTTAAGAATTAATAATTTTGCGTATGATGCCACGAGAAAACGTTTAACCGATATCGAGAAAGGACAAATTCTCGCGTTTAAATAGGAAAACGTAGGAACTCGTGAAATTGGGCGCAGGATTGACAGGAGCTACAGCGTTGTCCAAAATTTTTTGAAGGACAAAGACTCCTACGGCTCCAAGAAACGTTCTGGGCGAAAAAAATTGTTGAATAAACGCAGCGAATCCCAGATTATCGCGGGGCAAGCAATTCTTCGCAAACGCTGAGTCAACTAAAGAGCTCTTGTGACGTCAGTGTGTCTAGGACAATAGTCTGGCGCACCATCAAACGCAGTAAAAACATCGTATTGAAGGCTGCGTCCAGACTTTTGGCCCGTCATAAAACCTCTAGACTCACTATTGCTCTCCAGAACATGGGTCTCGATTGGAAAAAGTAAGTTCAAATAGTTTTAAATTGGTTTATGCTTACCACTAATGCTTCTTCTTATTTTAGGTAATTTTTTTCGATGAAAAAGAATGAAATTTGGATGGGCCGGACGGATATCATGGCTACTGGCGAAACTTGCGGAAAGAATTTGAATTTTTTTCCAAATGGAACTTCGGTAGTGGAACAGTGATAGTATTTCATCCGAAGGATGTCTCGAACTGCAATTTGCATCGAGCCGAATGAAAAGCAGTGACTACATTGGCGTGCTGCGCATGAGTACTTCCTTTTTTGAGTCAACAGACATCCAATGACTATGTATTCCAACAGGGCAATGCCGCCATACATACAAGTCGCGAAACCATGACTTGGTTTTCAGCCAATAATGTGGTAGTTACGGATTGGCCAGCCTACTCATAGACCTCAACCCCTTCGAAAATTTGTGGGAAATTCTAGTTCGTCGCGTCTACACAGGAAACAAGCAATTAAACACCGATGTTGATCAAAAAGCTACCATTCTCAAAGAATGGTACAACATCGATGTAAATGTAATGCAAAAATTGATTCATAACATGAATGATACAATATCCAATGTTGTGTTAAATAAAGGAAAGTAGTTGCAAAACTAACCATGTGATTTTCTTCTTCTTAAAACCTTTTTTGCCTACTTAACACAAGTGGCGTTATAAATATGAAACACTGAATATATAAAAAATTCTTTCTAATAAAGAAGTAGCCACGATTTTTGAATTTTTTTTATTGTTTTCAAATTGCACTATTAGCCAGTGCAATTTCATCAGAAGACGCTTTTTTGATAGCACTGCTGGCTTTCGAGATATTCAGGAAAATCAAGTGGCGTTATAATTATGAAACGGACCTTACATTAATGACTACATGCAATTTTAAAATTTCTAATAAAGAGTTATTAACATTTGGTATTGAGTATTGAAATACAAGGAATAAAATAGTTAATATTGGGTACTGTGTTTTTTAATATGAAAAATCAACATGGGAGATGAAGAATTTCGTTCCAAGAATTTGGGTGGTTTAGGCATTCTTTCGATTACAATGGGTATTTAGCTGTGATTAACTCAGCAAATTTTGGAACATTGTACATAGTATCACACAGGATGTTGTCTAAAGAAGTCTAGAGGTGCCGTCAACTTTAAAAATTGTATCTTGAAAGTTGAGAATTTATTGAATATATAGTCCTATTTGCAGCAGACAGTCAGCTTTGGGGTTGAGGGCATCGTCTTCCAAACTGAAATCTTTGCCAGTAAGTAAAAAACGGGATCGCAATATTAGAAGGAAAAGGCTCAAAGGCTGAACTCGAAGACATTTGAATCCAAACTGGTCTGAGAGACAGCAAATGTCTTTCAAGATCTCTCAAAGGACAACCAAGCGACTGGGCTCTGCGCACTGCTGTGGATACGATAGTCATAAGAAAATGGACAGATTGACAAAGTATCGGGACGCAAAACGACCCTATGCACCTGGACCTATGATAAAAAGATGTTATCAAGACTCATTACAGGCATTGTGTCAAACAGGAGTTCACAGATCGGGCAAACTACAAATGAACTAACACAGTGGGATATTATTCTTTCCAGCTTAGTCGGTAAGAAAATCTAAGCACCTTTTGAATCTAAGCAGAACGGAGCTTAAATTCATGACAGGGATCCTGAGCGGACACTGTGTGTTAAATATGCTTAGAGCGCAACAGGGAATCACAGATAGCGAGGATAGCAGATTCTGTATGGAAGACAACGAAACACCCACACATATCATAACTGAATGAAACCAATCTAAGTAAGATTAAGAAGCTCCAGGATAGTATTGGAAAATACGAATCCCGTTAAACACTGGATGTAGTCTTTTGGCAGCTTAACTCTTGTAGCAAATCGAATCTAAGAATTGATTGCAGACCTATCGGTTCATTATATTGAATATTGAATGTGTGAAATGAAGCATTTAGTACGAAAAGTTTTTTGAGAATTAATCTCATAATACACACTGATTACACTGTATTACCCAAAAATGTAGCTCAAAGTTTTTAATTTTTATTTTTTTTACTCATTTTCAACTCCAAAAATTTCAAGTGACTTATTTGCAGAGCACTACACCCAAGACCGCTGACACACAACAGCCACGCGTGTGCTTTTTTTTCAATATTTTTGTTACTTCTCTAACGTCAACTGCTACCATTCCATCGGCGGTATGAACCCTGAAGTGCGCTAAAATTGTGGCGAAATCGAAATAAATAAAAAAACTAATTGAATTGTAAAATTATACGCAAAGTGTTTACCTTTAATTTAGTTGTTTGTTATGCTTTACATGTGTGCATGACCATGTGGAATTATAAACGCGCACACCTACAAGTTTGTGTCATGTAACGTTTTATGATATTCATTTTTTGGTTTGTGTGTGCAAAAAGACAGAAAAAACCTCAAACAAATCAAAGACCAAATTGCAATTGCTGAAAAAATTCAAATCACGACAGGACTGTTGAAAAACGCCAGCAAAATAAGCCAACAAAGCAAAATAACAAATCAAATAAATTTTAGAAACGACAAAAAATTGTCAGTCCTATGCCAAAGTCGTCAGTTATAGTCGAGTCAAGTCATAGTCAAAGGCAGCGACAGACAGTTGTCCGGCTACTGAAGCAGCCGTTGTCGTGGCGTGCAGCGTGCGGTGCGCGTTTGAAGTGGTTTAGAATCGCTGTGCGATTTTGAAATGGAAACTACTCATTTTATTTATTTATTGCTAGTTTTTTGTCTATGCTTTTTATTATATTTTTTTGTAGTTTTAAGTTATATTTTATTATTTTATTGTTGTTGTTGTTTTTTAGCTATGAGCTAAATAGAAATGAAGCAATGCCGTGCAGACAGCGAACTTTGCTACCACATTGATTTATTAAAACCACACGCTGGCGGCAATGAAATAAACGATATAGCGACTGTTTGATTGATATGAAGTCGTGTGCAGTTATTCGTCTGCCGTAGGTAAATCAATGTGGAGGGGGAAAATAGCAAACTGAGGCGAGAACTTTTTTATTAGTTGATTTGTGCTGCTATGATTGACAGAGCTTAAATTAATTTTTTAAATTATTTTGACAAGTTTGTGTTTTAGTTTTTATATAAAAAACATAAAATTAAAGATTGAGTGACTGTTTGAATATTTCAAAATATTTTCTCTGCATCTCTAAACACGTAAACATATTTTTCTACGAATCAAAAGACTGAAGCAACAAACTTGTGTGCTGTAATTAGAAATGCTTTATTTGCAAAGCAGTTTAAAATTGAGTTGAAAGCCATGCGAACGCCTCGAACTTGGCAATTGCTTGTACTTACATATATACATCAACAAAAACAACAACAACAGTAATACAGAAACTTGCATTCAAAGGGATGCGCAGCCAGTTGAGGAGCGCGAAAATTTTTCAAACTCCACCGAGACCTACAATTAGTCGATTCTATGTAAACATGACAGACTGACTGAATAACAACACCAACAACAACAACAGAAAATTACGTAGAAAAACGCTGAAGAAGCTGCAGGAAAACAGAAATCGATTTGTACACGAAAATGCCGCCTGCTATGGCGGCGGCGGCGCTCGCTTAAAGCCAGAAAAGCCGAAAGATGCCTGCACATCGATATCGAAAATGCAATTAACCATTTGCTGTACGTATGCATGTATGTATGTCTGTATGTTTTTATGTATGTATGTGCAGACAAAGGTATGTCGAATGCGGCAAGTACAACTTGCAACAAGTTGGCGCTAAAAAGGACAAACTGAAATGCGCGGCGCTAAGAAAAATAAAAACAATAGCAATACAGCCAAAGCAGCAACAGGCCAAGCAAGTGAAAATAAAGAAGTGGAAAAGGAGATGCAAGTGGAGGAATGAGCAAGTGGAACAGACACAAATTGCATCAAACAAAACAAAAACTCACTAAAAGCTCCAGATGTTGAAGGGGCCAAAAAGGAACAGAAAGAGACAGCAGATGCAATAAAACTTTTCTGAATGACTCTCAGTTTAATGAAAATTATTGCAAAAAGATTTAAACACTATAAAATCCATTAATGCAATACAACAACAACAAGCGGTTTGCAGTCAAACGAAAATATTTTACCACCACCCAAGGGTACACATTTTCGGCCACTGTTGCTGCTTGATGTATTTTTAATACCAATAACAACAATCACAGCAACAACCTTACAAGTCAAACAAAGAAAAACCAAAAAAAAACAATCATTGCCTCTTGGTGTGGTCACTTCGAGTGCGTTTAACAAATTGAACTACACCTCTTTCTGTTGTAATTTGCACTTTTGTTGCACCATAATGTTGTCGATTTGCTGTTGGTTTTGTTGTTTGTTTATTCATTCATTACATATAAGCGACAATCACTGCTGACCTCAAAGGTCAGTCCAGGTAGCCGCACCCGCTCAAGAAAAAGGGAGCGCACGCAAAACGCCACACACGACGCTCTCTCGACTCGCAAATATTTGGTTGTGACTTTTTTGTGGTCTGTTCGTTGGCCTAAAGCAAATTGTTAAAATATAAATATGTATCTATATACATACATATATTTTGTTTGTATGGTTAGTGTGAGCGGCATAGGGGCCCGAAGAATGCTTTGGGCACTTTGAGTTGATTATTAAGTGTGACAACGTTTCATTTTTCGTTTCAGCAACAACAACAGTAACACAATTATTATTATTTTGCTTTTTTTTACTTTGAAAATTACATCAAATTACGCTAAGGTCAAGTTCAAGTTCTTCTTTATGGCTCCCACGCACACGAAATTATTAAATTCCGCTTTTCCCCCTCCTCACCTATGTATCTTCAAATTATGGTCAATTTCACACTTTTGCTGCGTCTTGAAGGTTTTCTTTACTTTAACAGAAATAATAACTAATTAAAGGCAATTTACGCCTTGTAAAAGAATTTCAAGTTCGGCTCTTCAGTCTTTTGTTGTTATCGCATGTAAGTAAAATAAGCGATAATCAACACCGAACGATAACTATTTCAAGGAAATAAATAAATTTGTGATAACATTTTTGTAATATTTCTTGTTATTATAGTTGATGTTGATGTTTTTGTTGTTGTTGTTGTGGTGTTTGCGCTAAAACCCTTTGAGGCAGCCATAATAAAATTTATTGTTTGTTCTGAATTTTTTTTGCCCCATCTACTTTTTATTACTGTTTTTATGACGTTTTTCCTGCCGTTGTTATTTGCATACATGTGCGTGCAAGGGTGCGCCCTAGTGGGCCACCAACCAAAAACCATAACAACAACAACAACAACAATGCAACTGCAACCTACCACAGTCGCGGTAAAAGCGCATTCGCCAAAGCCAGTAACCCACCGCGCGACTAACATAAAATTTCAAACACAAATACAATTTTTACAAAAACAACCAGCCCAACAACAAGACACACACATACACATACACATGTACGGCGCAAAAAAAATATGATTAAGATTAAACAAATGCGATAATGTGCATATTTGAATGGCCATTAAGTCTATTTAAACAATGCAAAAACCGCAGGGTATACACGTAAACAGCAACTGCGATAACAACGCCAACAACAGCAACAACAACAACCAACTCACAACCATACATAAAGTGGTGTCGCTCTACTGCAGCGCCATCAAAACGACGGTCCATAACGCGGCTTAAATATATTGAAAAGTTATAGAAAATTCATAAAGAAATTGGCGTTTGCTTTGCGGCTGTTCGGAGTGTAACGGACGGTCAGGTAAGCGAATGAATGTGAAGTGATGCGAGCGGCGATTGCACTTGTGAGGCAAACAATGAGCTGACCAAATGTATGAATAAAAATCTCAATGGAGTTGTAGATGAGAAATACAATTAATCATTGACAAACCAATATGCTCTCAATTCAGTCTTAATTCAGCTCGAATGAATTAAGTGTATGTTGGTATGTTGGTTGTAGGAATGTTAAGTTGTATTTAATGCAGCGAAAAATTAAAAATTTCTTTTAAAACCGAAAACTATGCAACAAATTTCTACTCCGAAAATTCGGAGTTAGTATTTCATAACTCCGAAATTTTGAAATCCACACTGAATTAATAATTTTGGTTACTCTCAATCAGATTGAAGGAGCAAATGAAAAACGGTAAAGTATCAAAAGTTATATTAAACGCAGCGAAAAATTACAAATATTTTCAAAGAAAAAAATCAGAAAGTTGTGAATACAAAAAATTATTCAACAATTGTCGATTCCAAAAACTCGGAGTTAATGTTTTATTACTCCAAACTTTTGGAATTTGCTCTGAATTCGACATTTTAGTTACCTTCAATCTGAATTTCAGTTTCTATGCATTGGAGTTTGAATTTCTCTAAATAGAGCGAATTATGACAAACTAGAAATGAAAAAAAACTGCTCCCAATATGCTTTGTATTCCGTTTAGCTTCAAGCCAAATGAACAAAGGAGCATATGGTAAATTGTAAACTATTAAAAGTTATATTAAACGCAGCAAAACATGGCACATTTTCTCAAAAGGAAAGTTTTTAATACAAAAATTATTCAGCAAATGTCGATTCCGAAAATTCGGAGTTGGTATTTTATTACTCCGAAATTTTGGAATTTGTTCTTCGTTGATAATTTTGGTTCTTTCAATTCTTATGTCAGTTTCTATATGTCTAAATTTGAATTCTTCTGAATGGAACTATTATGAAAAATCAACAAATACAAAAAGGCACTTCACTTCTTCACTTCAAATAAATGAAGCGTTTGGTAAAAACAAAAACGTATTATGAGTTTTATTAAACACGGCAGAAAAAGGCAAATCCTTGAGAGACAAAGCAGAAAAATAAAAAATATTTGAAATGGTTGCGAAAAATTCGGATTTAGTATTTCATCTCTATTACACACAGACACATAAATTATGCTGGTGGCTGTAGGTCATAATAACCTTTTTAATTTTTTTTATTTTCAAATTTTTTAATTGCAAATTATAATCAAACCGCCATGGTTCGATTGTTCTGATTGTTGTTTATTTTTACTTCTCTTGTAGTTTCGTCATTAGTTCTTTAAAATACTTGCAAAATTTGGCATTTGAATTGGTTTAACTCCGAAATTTCGGAGTTCACACATATTTATCATTTAGAATATTTGATAACTAATCATCGTTTTCCATATATTTTTGAGCCTCCATTTCTTCACATAGTTCAGTAAAAAGAATTCTCCTCCAACTCAAATATAAAATAGTTTCAACCATGTTAGATGCACACATGTTCAATTATTTTTGAAAATATGTACATATTTGTAGTTTTTAATTATTGAAATATCAATAAATCAAAATAAAAAAGGTAAAAATATACTTCAACTAATAAAATACCAAAACTTTAATAATTCAAACTAATCGAAGTTCTTTGGAATAATAAAAATGTGTTTTAGTTATTATTTGTAATGAATGCATATCATGTACGAGTCCCTAAAATGCTTACAGGTTATGAGAACAAAAACATTTAGTCACTGCGAATGTTGAAACACAGTATGAGTTCGTGCATAGAAAAATACAAATATCTACAATGCAATAGTGAATAGTGTGAGAGGGTTAGACTCTGAATTTTATTATGAATGATTATTCTTACACTCAGTTTGGATTTCTACGCACTGGCATTTGAATTTGTTGAACTCCGAAATTTCGGAGTTGGCCCATATTTATAATATAGAATATTTTATGTCTAATCATCGTTTTCTATATATTTTTGAGTCTCCTTTTCTGATTTCCATGCATAGTTCTGTAAAAATAAAAGTCCTCCAACTCAAATATAAATTTTGTTCAACCATATTAGATGCGCACATATTGAAAACAATAATTAAGTGTCATATATAGACTCTAAAATAATAGAAAATATTTCGTTCGCTCAAACGTGTCGCTTATGCACATTGCGTAACTCCATTCGGAGTAAATTCGGAGTAAACTAATTCTAATAAGCAACTAAATTCTAATTTACTAACTTACTTTACCACTTTTGAAAAAATTGTATTGCTCAATGTAACCAAAATGGTCACCCTAACCACAATCCAATGCTGCTATCCAAAATATTTGCCATTGTATATGTGTGTTTATATCCCACGCCCACCACAGCGCACCAACACCAACACGCCGAGCACACAGATGCCTATTGATAGGCGCACTTATGCGCCATAATGTAGCACAAAATGCTCGGCTATTATGGCACCTTCCGACAGTCGGACAGTCGCCCCAACTCGCCTCAACTGTGCCAACCGGCCGACTGACCGCCAGCCTCTATACATGGCCCACAACTGCCAATGCATTCGATTAAAACAACAACAACAACAAGCCGATCGACTGCAATGCGCGCGACATGGGCATCAAATTGCCGTCATCGTTGCGCGGCATCGGCGCTACGGCGACTACTTGCTTCGTTCGTAGCTGTTTACAATTTTTGTAGAATTTTGATTTTTCTGTAGCAGTGTGTTTTGCTTTTGTTTTTACTTTAACGACCGGAAAGTGAATCCAATCAACACACGGCACTATTCTACGCACCATATCTGTCCCAGCTGAAGCGCTGCTACACGCCGCCGCCACCACCGTTGCATACCCCGCACTTGTATGGCATCATTACGCTGTCTGTGCCATGCCACCATGCGCTGCAATTGGCTCTGGCAAAAACAAAAAACTCAAAATAAAGAAACTAACCTAAAATCAAAGCAAAAGCAAAAACAATGCACATTGGCATATAGAAAATAGCTGCGAGCTGCCAATAAAATCGACGCTGCCAACCTATAATTTTTGTGGGTAACGCGTGCGCATGCGCATGCGCGCGCACACGCAGCAGTGCGTTGTGGACTACAGTGTGTTGGGCGCAGAAAAAAATGGGACACATGCATAACTGACAGAAAGGAATGGAACTTTTTAAAATTATGAAATGAATGAAAGTATCGAAAGTAGTCGGCGACGTTTGACTTGGGCGGAACCTAACCAAATGATGAGTCTACTTGTGGAATGCCAAAGAAGGTACTTGATCAAATTGCCCAAGGCAGAACAAGATCCATGGGGAAACTCAAGAATCGATGAATTGACAGAGTTGACTTTTTAAATATAAATTGGAAACTTGGAAACGATTGGCAAAAGATTGCCGAGAATATAGAAAGTGGACTAAGGAGACTAGGATTCAATTGGGATTCAAATGGCATTAACCTAGATATGCCGAACATCTTACGTATGATATATATGTAACTATACCTACATTTCAGGTCATAAGTTAGAAAATTTAGAGTAACGTACACCTTCAAACAGGTATGGTACATGTAGTACAGTCGAGTTAATCAATTCAAAGTATCAATACTCTTGAGAAACGAGTAGGGTAGTATGAATACTTTTGAACAGAAAGCGATATCAAAACGGCTTCAAAACGGTCACAGACACAGTTAAGGAAAAGGATTCTCTATAAACGTGTTTACTAAAAAAGTAAAGGGTTAAAAGTTAAGGTCTCTTCCGAAAAATATCCAGCACCTATTAAAATGTGTCGATATTGATTACTTTTGAGTATTCGGAACCAAGCGAATAACGGTTTTCGTGTCGGCCTCGATGTTCCAGCAGCTAGCGCACTGGCTTCTTATACCGAGACTCTAGGCTCGATTCCTAGCTCGGGCGGGTGAAACGCTCATCTACTGCAATCGCTATCCACATGAACCAGATGAGAATTACAAGAATCGCACAAATGCGCTCTTGGTAGGCAATGGAAAAATCTCCCCCCACCCCCGCCCTTTGCCCATCTGCTTGAAATGTGAGCTGTAACATATGTTGGAGAAAACAGTGTTGCAAACACATTTCAAAACGGGTGAAATATGAGATATCACTCTCCTCTCCTTCCCAATCCCCCATGGGTATAGTACAATGGCCTCAAATGAACTGAGTGCTATGGAAAGCTTGTAGCCTTCCTGCCCACCCTTAAGAAAAAAAGGAGGTTTTCGTTGGATTTCCAGTCTCAAGTGATATTCGGACATAACAGAAAATGGCAAACCTATAAAATTGCCTATCTAAAAGCTGCCAACTCGTTATCGGTTTATCGGCCTAAAGCCCCGCTCAGCCGCATAAAAATGTATTCACACAACATGGAAGGATGGTCTTGGTCTCCTAATCCTTAGGTCTGTATATGCTCGACCACAGCTATGAGAGCCGTAATGATAAGGCAACTGTTCCCCACTTCCTCTGCGCTTGTCCGGCTCTATCAAGAAGGAAATGGATAATGCTAGAAAAACCAATATACAAGAATTTCGAGGAGAAAGCGAAGCGCCTTCAATAACCTCTATGAATAGATATAGAGTTCCACTTGATATAAATTAGTGCCTAGCTTTGGGTAACTCAGGCACATGTGCCTCGGGAGCATGATCCTCCACCAGAATGATCTCAGGAACCTTAAATTATCGGACGTGCTCAGCTTCGCGAAAGCAACGCCCCGACTAACTGAGATCCAGAACTTATGGGAACCTTTTTCGGGCGACTTCAAATCTGACTACAATAGACACTGTAGACTGATCCTGCCTCTTGATCAGCAAGCTGCAGGGGCCCAGTTAAGTATTCCTTAGGAATGGCCCCTTGACTTGGCGATGAGAGTCATCAGCGGAAGTGGGCCCGTTACTTGGTAGCAAGGAGGGAGACAAACATTTGCCTATGTTCCCGCATTTCTGGACGTTCCATACACTTCAATAATAACAACAATAACAATAGATGAAAAGTTCACGCAGTCCAGAAGACAAATCGCTCGCATACCTCATAGAATCTATAAGAAATAGTGGAAACTAAATTGGTAACTAAATCTGTGGAAGTAGCAGATGCACAGATAACCGATCTACACAACTTCCTCGCCAAGACCAAATGGTTCTCAAAAGATCCGGTTTGGATCTACAGGAATCCCAAAAGCTAAAGGAAGGACACCGGTTTTTTCCGAAAAATGAAGGGATTCAAAATGGACCCAACAGGGTATCAGAGTGGAAGTGCTTGCCGCACACACCCCTTCCGTTACCTAACCTAACCTAACCTAACCTAACCTAACCTAACCTAACCTAACCAAAAACTCAACCAACCATTTGCATAAAATCAATTCCTTCAAGAATCGAGTAGTCTTTCATCAAGAATCGGGTACTATTTCTTCTTGAAGTTTCTTTAAATAATTGAGTAATCGGTTTTAGTCTGCACAACACTACAAAATTCCTCTTCGTATTATTTTCCGGTTATTCCTTTGAGCCAGTCAGCGCTTTTTCCATACTCTCACCGCCCCTCCACACGAGATTTTTTACACTAACAATCAAATTTAAAAACTTGTAATATTTTCATAAAATTTTCAACATACATTTCTCGCTGCCTACACCACTGTGCCTACTCACCGACGCTGCCGTCGCCGTTGCCGCCACCAAATAATTACAACAACAGCACAGCAACAAAGCCAAAAAAGCAAAGTGGCAAAACTAGCAGCAGACATCGCAGATCGGCGAGAAGAAGAAGTAGCCCAACATGGACGGCACGTACGTCTCGACGTCTATGCGCCGTGTACTAGTGGGGCTGGCTGCGACTGCGCCTGCGCCACTGATTTGCGGCTGCTGATTGCACACCGGCCAGAACGCACCAGGCAACGGCAACGGCGGCAGCAGGCAGACGCAGAGACGTGGTTTGTTTGTAAACATGCGTTATTAAGGTGTAATAAACATAAAATTTGTAGCGCTTGTTGTGTTGTTGTTTTTGTTGTTGCCATAGTTGCGTTCGCGCTTTTCTGACTACTCGGCTGTTGTTGTTGTTTACGTTTGCATTGCGGCGGTAGAGGGCAAACCGATAATTTTCACATCAGAGATTGGCTGCGGCACTTATCGCCAGACTGGCGTTGGCAACTGGCGCACTTGGCGCAGCTTGGTGGGCGGCTAAGCGAGTTGCGGAGCACAGTTGAGGGGAGCAGAATCTTCAATGAATGTGGCAGCGCCACCAATTCCTGCACCAATGAGTTGAAAGCAAAAGTTTAAGTACAGTGCAAGTTGCAGTTGTAGTTGCAGCGATTGTTGTAGTTGTTGTCAGCTTTGACTTTGTTGTTGTAGTTGCTATTGCTGCCCAAAAAATGCCAGCCAACTTCGTTGCAACTCAGTGGAAACACTAAAATCGCATAACAGCATAAATGAATCTAAGGCTTTCGCTCTCTAATGTGGTTGCCACACTTTTGCGAAACCTGTTGCTGTAAATTATTTCTGCAGTTGCTTTTCATTTTCCTATACCAAATTAAGTCAATTGCTAATTCCAAAGCAACAATAACAACAACAATTGCAGTATTTGCAATTGCATAGAAGAGCGAGAAAAAATTGGAATACCATAGCAACAACATTGCCAACAAACAACTTATTCAAGCATGGCTCGATGCAGACCCAAAGCCCTATTAAACCAAACACCGACAAACACACAAAAACATCTTCACATATGTGTGTGTGTGTGTGTTATGCAAACGCCAGCAACTCACTGGCGCATATCAAGCATAGCATATATATATATATGTGTGTGTTTGTGTGTGTGAGTTGCATGTTCTTGCTGCCGCCACTGCAACACCTTCAACACTGCAACTGTGCTAGTTGCACGTTGTTGTGGCGCGTTGATTTAATTTATAGCAGCGCATAAGAAGATTTTTTGTACTAGTTGTTGTTTTTTTGTGGTTTTGTTGTTGTGCTGCTTCTTCCTTATCTGCTGTTGCTGCTTTTGTGGCAAACTTGTGGCTTTCGTTGTTATTGCTATTACTATAAAGTTGTTGTTGCTGCTTTGGTTTACTATCGCTTTCATTGGACGCCGCATTATCGCGTTTTGCAGCATTGGCGGCAAAGATCACAACAACTACACGCACCGGCGCAGTCGATTGCTTATCAATTGACAATACATGAATGTGTCTGTGTGTGTGTAGGTAATTTTGAATAACAATTCTGCTCGTTATAACAAAAATATGGCATTTTTACAACAACAACAACATTATTACAACATTATTACAACAACAACTACAACAAAACAAATAAAGAGTGAAACAATTACAACTACAGCCAAAGAAAATATTTTAAAATTAAGGACAATTTGCAAGTCCTTGAAAACTTTTTTTTTTTCTTTTTTTATTATTATTTTATTTCTACAACAATAAATTATTATACAAAAATTACAGTAGCAGCTCCTAGCGACTTTGGTCATCGGCTGAACTCCTTGAAAATTATTTGAGAATAAGATTGAAAAAGCCAGAAACCAGCTTAGGAAAGTGAAGTGGAAGGGAATCGAGTTGTTTCAGTTTGATCACGAGATTGTTATATAAACAAAAACAACACATATGAGTAGTCAGTCAGTGAAAAAATTATCAAAAAAAATATAATTAATAAGGTTTCCAGAAATTAGGATTAGTTTAGAGGCCGTCGGTAGTAAACCACACAACATATCGAAAGAATTTTTTTATTTAGTTTGTATATCTATCAAATGTTTTTACATTATTCATTGTTTTAAATTATGGGATTAACATTTTAACAAATATTGAATAAATCTGTGGTCATATGGAAGAGTAGCTTAAGTTGAAAACTTGGGTTCGAATCCTAACTCGCAAAAAATACAAAAATGTAATATGAAATTATTGTGTTTTTCGTTAAATATGACATTCGTGCCTACAGCTAAATTGACAATATAATTTTTGTCGTCAGTTCCTAGTTGAGTACCAGTAAAGTTGACATTAAGTTTAAGTTTGAAATATCGACTTATTCGAAATATGTTCCACTAATTGTGCTTAAACGCTTCTGTCGTTAACATAAGCACAAATATTTAGATAATAAGATAATAATAAGAGAAATATGAACAAATTATAAATTTGGAATTTTCTAGTATGAATGAAACAGTTATGGAAGATCATAAAATCAATAAATCATCATGAGAGAGTTATGAAAAGCCATTAGCAAAGACTTATCAATCAGCTCGTTCATGCCCAGAAGACTTAAGCTTTCAACAAAGCATAACCACCTTAAATTATTTTCAACTCAAAAACCTTAAACATAAACAATTAATTGATCAAGCCACTTCACCTTGCCAAATGACTTGAAAGAAATACAAACTGGAGCATTGCGGAAACAATTACTGTGTTGAAATATAAATGAAGATACATAAAACCAATTTAAAGTTTTTTGTTTTTTGTTTTTTTTTTATTTTGTATTTTAAACTTTAAAATATTTTGTTTTCAAAAGACACACAATTAATTCAATGGTAGCACAAAATAAATTAAAATTCAGTAAATATTAATGCACATTCGCTGTCAAAGTCGAATGATCTTATCAACTGTCATAAAAAACAGTAGCAAACTGACGCATACACACACACCTATACACACACAAACACTAATCGATTCATTAAGAAATGAGTTTGTCGCTGACATAATGCCATGCAGTGTTTCGGTTTTCAAATTAGTCAAATTAAATATTTAAATTGCCACATTGAGTTTATGCGTTTGTGTCTTAAGTCTTTTATTTAAAGTTTTGCAGGCAACTGATTCATTTTGAAATTGCATCAAAGATGAGGCTCACATATGCAAGCATTAAAGTAAGTAAGTAAACTACTTACAAAGATTACAACAACAACAACAACAACAACAGCAACAACAATTACAAGCACTCAACTGAAATTAGCACAAACGCAAAACGGGAAAACCAAAACTAAAGCATGAGTCATTTGCGCAATGACTAACAACTGCAACTGTAACGTTTAGCACACTTCCCCCCCACGCCACGCGCACACACATCACAGACATTGGCCCACTACGTTGTAAACCGCACCGCACCTCGCCACTTTTCTTCAACGAAAACACTATCAGTGCACATTTTTCATTTTCATTTCTATTCGCAGTCGTTAGCAGAAAATCGTGTGCGCAGTTTCATTTTCTATTTTCAGCCTCCTGTCCCATCTTCGCTTCTTGTCCCTGTTTGCTTTTTAGTTGTTTCATAGTAACACTTCACTCGCAGTCAATCTGCCAGCCCAAGAAAAGCAAAAGTGTACAGCAAAACATTGGAAAATGTCCATTTTGCGCCACACGCCACATTGCGCCGCAACCAGACACGACAAACTGAGGAAGAAGGGAACAACAGAATGGTGGCACAAGCAGCAGGCGGTAAGTATCCGCCGCTACGGTAAGCGCAACTTAACCTTCTAACACAATGAAATACTTTGGCTGTCGCAAGTCGGCGAGAAAATAACTAAGCGCAAATTTTTCTTTTCATTTTCTTAGTTGATGTCTTTTGCCTTTAACTTTTTCTTTCTCTTTGGCCAATGTTTGTTTTTAGTGTTTCGCTTTTCTCTGGTCACACTGTGTGGCATTTACTTTTATGTGGGTGTGTGTGTGTGTAATGTATTAGCGCGCTTTTAGTCAATTCAACGAGCGTAAAAATGTCATTTATTCAGCAACAACAGTAACAACAAGCATTAGAAAACAACAACTATGTTGACTGCAACAACAACACGCACCAATCATAGCCTGAATTGCTGCATCATGTTTCCGCTATTGTGTCCGTGTGATGGTTGTCTCGGTGGCCGATAGAAGGGCGAACAGGTTGCGGATATGGCAGAGAAGGCTTTCAAAAATGTGTTAGCAGCAATTGCTGACAAATTAATTATGTTTTTGTTTTGCTGTTGGTTTTATATTTTCAATATGCTCACAGTAGTTGTTTTGTTGATGTTGTTTATTTTTGTGCACTTGTGGTGATTCTTGTGTTTTCGTTTTTATTTTGTTGGAACTCTTAATCGTTTTTTTTATTTACTTTTCTTTTTGTTTCCATTTTTAGTTTTTTCCTTGACAATTTTACCATTTTTTTAATAATTTATTGAATTACTAGGCGGAGAATCACGTGATTTTTATTCAAATCCATTTTTCCTTTTATCTACTTGGCTTAACATTCTTTTTTTCAGTGGCGCACACAAGATTTCATTTGGGGGAAGAGGCAGGGTTACGTACTTTTGAGCTGACTACCATTCCAAAACATATTTTTGACTAGCAATTTTTGTGTTTGGTGGTGGTTTGAATCCCCACCTGTGTACGCCAATGCTTTGCTGTCAAAATGAGCTTAACAACGATTTTCGACTTATTATTGCAAAGTTTAAATCAACAATCATGAGGGGTTTTTAATTATCTATAATTTAAACCGAGTATTCACGTGATTTTACTTATTTTGAGCTGACAGTGTTGCACACAGAAATTCAATTGGGGAGGAGAAAAAATTCGTATAAATTTTTTAAGCAAATACCATTTGAAACCTTATTTTTGTTTCTATTTATAACTGTTTTCCCAATGGGTACCAAATATTTTACTGAATTAATAGGAAAGAATCAATCCGGTTTATATTTAATTCCCCGTAATGTTAAACTGAGTAGATAAGTTAAACATTGTTTTCGTTAACGAAACAACAATTTTCGATCTGTTATTAGAAAGTTTAAATCAATAATCATAAGAAGTTTTTGACTATCTTTAACTAACAATTAGTATACCGTGTCGTTTTAAGTATTTTGAGCTAACAGTGGCGTACACAAAATTTCAATTGGGGGAAGAGAGGAAGTTTTGTACACATTTTGTTCGGCAAATACCATTTGAAAGCATATTTGTCACTCGAATTTTTTTAAGAAACAGATATTTGAGGGGTTTGAACTCCTAAAACCCCTCTTTCGTGCACTACTGTGAGCTGTATTCACCCAGTTTTTTAAGATCAACACTCAAAAAATACATTAGGTCAAATAGATTCAGGAGAATAGAATATGTAAGAAGGAATTTGTGATGGCGTCGCTTCAAATATTCTTGTAAAAATAAATAAAATAATAAAAATAAAAATAAATAAAAAAATTTAAAATAATAATAATAAAAATAAAATAAATAAAATAAATATATAAATATGTTTTTATATTCAAATATCAAAATTTAAATTTAGATTGTATAGCTTTGAGGTAAATCCCATTAAAATATCACGTTTATTCTTACAGAATTTTTTCTTTTTTCCTTCGTCTACTTTGTCATTTTTACTAAGCTTTTTCTTTCTTTACGTTTCTGCATCTTGCACTTTCAATCTTTAGTTCTCTCAGCGTTCTTTACATAGCACATCGTTGCCTTCAAGACACTGTCCTAACCTTTACATAATACCGCAAATTCAAGTTGCTCTCTTTTTCTATCACAGCTAAACAGTTGTTGTTGCTGCTATTATTGTCACCTTTACTATTGTACATTACCACTGCAAATGTTGTTTCTATTATTTTACAATTAATTGTTCTTGAAGTTGCCATTGTCGCTACAGAATTTCCATGCAACGACCTTGCGTACTTATACTCGTTTTGTTTTCATTGTTTTCTTTGCTCTTTTCCACGCCGCATGGCAGCTTTGAGCTTAAAAATAAACAAAAACATACACCTACAACAATAACAATAATAATAACAACACAAAAGAGTCACTCATACACATACACTCACACACTGACACTGCTTTGTCAGACCTGCACTTGTGTATCGGGTACGCTAAATGTTGCACTTAAGCACTGCCCGCACTGGGTGTCACTTTAATTTATGTCATTTACATTGGCATTTTTTCTGCGGTTGTGATTTTTTAATTTTTCACACATGAATATATTTATTCCTTTTAGGTTTGCACGATTTTCGTTGTGCTTTTTTGCACATAAGTGTACGGCAACAAAGCGCCCACATGCACGCACACGATTCGAGTTATGAGTTCATTCTCAAACGTGCGAATGACAGCCGCGACTCTGTGTTGCATTGACAATTGAATGATGTAAGATTTAGTAAAATGTCAGCCGAATTTTACAAGTTTCTGCTGTAATTCAATGCACGAGACGCAGCTGTGTGGAATTTTAAGCGGCAGTCATAACAACAAAAGACTCTAGCAACGAACTTGTCTGTAACAAAATCACTGTAACGGCTAATTCGCACGCAGTGCTGGGTGAAGTGTAAAAATTGAACTGAGAATTTTAGTCAAATTTAAAATTAGTATTTAAAGTGTGTTTCAGGTGTTTCAAATACTTTGAAGTCGAAAAAGTAGAATGCGGTCAAGCTCGTTTAGGGCGACAGAGCATATCTTAGTGGTCAGAATGACAATTTTTGGATGACGACAAACTGTTTAAGGTACAAAAACCTCAAACAACATGCAGCTAACATGTTTTTTCCAACTGTGGAAAAATTAAATAATACACTACGTCGTTGTTAACCAACTGTGGCAAAATTAAATCACGCATTACGTCATCGTTGCCACTTGAAAGTACAAATAAACCAAAAACAAAAGTAACAAATGCAACAAATTTCACTTTCTATTGCAATCAATGTGCCACATACGATCAATTCGATGAACAGCTCTCCCTCGCAGCGATCTGCAATTGTTGCAACAAAACTACAACAACAAACTGCCAATTGCCAAAATCGCCAGCTGCTGTGGAACGACAACGACTACAAATACAAAACGTTAGACAAATGCTGTAAACTGCTGCTGGACATGCGAGCAATTTAACGGCGAAAACCACACGCAACAATGTCCTAAAATAGTCAAAGCACTGGACAACACGATACATGACAGCAACAACAGCAGCAACTACAACAAAAAAGTGTGCATTGAAACGCCAACAACAAAGCATTGGGTACATACGTAAGCCATTACAAAACCGATGGCTATGAAAAAAGTTACTGAAATCGTTTCTTCTTCGTTTTGCTATGAGCCAAAAGACGAAAATTGCGCGCAGTGTTGTGTGCGGAAAACGCATTGGCACCCAATCAAATTAATTGCCAATTTCCTTTTAGAAATTTCTTTTTCTCTGGAAAAACTTGTTTTATTGAACAACAAAAGTGTATTGATGAACAACAACAACAACGCGAATATCGCGAATCCTTTTAGCAAGTTTTTTCTGTCGAAAAACCTATTTTATTGAACAACAAAAGTGTATTGATGAACAACAACAACGTGAATAATAATAACAAATAACAAAAGTATTAAGATCAACGAAAATCGTATGTAACAAATGTAATAAAAGCAAAAGTATTAAAAATAACATAAATAATAAATGTAATAACAACAAAATTATTCATATCAACAATAAAAATAACACTGGTTAAAATGTTAACTAATATTAACAGCAATAACATAAATATTTAGACCAGTCGAGACCGGCTCGTTTATACCCTTCAACCATAGTCACACTTCTTTTTTTCCACCAACTACTTACATCAAATCAAAAATAATTTGAAAAGTGTTTTTCATATTTTTTTTTAAATCAAAATCGAGCAGTGTAGTTCGGTTGAAATAAAAAATAATTTTACAGACGTTTTTCATATTTTTTTAAATTAAATTCAAGCAGTTTCAAGGGTTTCTATGAAGAAACATGATTTAATGTGCCAACTTAAACTTTATGAAAGCATTTCAAATAAGAAATAATGAAGAAAGTAATTTTCAATGTCGTTTTCAAAAGCTGACGGATCAACAAAGTGTGAAAAGAAACGTGATTTATTAAAAAAAATTAATCAAATCATCAAATGCTGTTCTAAGCTGCGAAAAATCTCTAAACGAGAGAAGAACGCAGTTTCAAATTCCCCTATGCTGAGTTCCGGCACATAAGAGTCTTTCAGGGAATTGTAAGACCGACGAGCTCACTCGGAATGAGTAAAACGGAGTAGTTATGTCAAGAAGTGGCAACGTTTGACATATTTCCTTTAACCTGTAAGCTTCGAACTCATACGAGCTCTTCACAAGAAAGTAATCTTGAATGGACTGATCACAGGTGCTTCTGTGCACCAAATTTGGCCAACCTTCATCCACCGAGATCAGAACCATGATTGACACTCACACTAAAGGACTGGGGCTGTTTTTAAACAGCTTTTGTTGTAGTTGTATGGATGAAGTAAAGAGAGAAAATTCACTTCATCGTCTATGCACTTGTCCTCTGCTTTATCCAGAAGAAGTATGAATTACCTGGGCAACTACTTCTTCGACAATCTAAGAGATCTAATCAATATGACTATTCACAGTCTGCCAGGCTTCATGAGAAGCTCAAACTAAAAAAAACACATTGAATTTGGCTAATTTTTCACAAAATACATTTTTTTTTAAATATAGAATTTTCCACGATAATGGCAAAAGACGATTGATCGAGCGAGTAATGATTTTCAATTTAAAGCAATGAATGATTATTTTAATGAAATCATGAAATTGTTGACATTACATCCAACCCTGGCATTTCATATATCTTCTGTTTGGGTACGTAAGCAAACACTGGGACAGTTTGGAGCTTCAAAAACTAAACCAACCCGGAACCAAAGCCCCAAAAACTTCATTGGAACAATTTATCCAATCATAATGAGTGATAGTTTGGTGTAATTTTGAGCTGGTCTTCTAATTGAGTAAAAGACTATCTAAAAGCTGTTACATTGCTATATTTGTTTGAACTTACCACGCCTTTTTTGGGCATTCGAAACTCCATAGCAAAGCGATAGGCTCTAAAATTCAAATGCAGCGCTCAGAAACAACAAATAAATACTCACAATTAACAACAACAACAATAGAAGAAAGAGTTAAAGTAGCAACGACACAAAAAGCTCCAAACTCCATTCACCATAAAAACAACCAATCATAGTAACAACAAAAGTCACTTTAATCAACAACAATAACAACTACAACACAAATCGCCAAAAATCAACAACCTTACAACAATAAAAACCACCGCTGCAACTTGACAACGACATCAATAAGAAACTCACTGCCACTACATGACATAACATTATGTAATCACCAATGCGCATAAAAGCCAAATGCCAAAAACAAGTAAACCAAAAAACAGTTTACTTTCGTTTGCAAAAAAATTGAACTTTTTTTTAACAATTACAGATTGTTTTTCTGTCTTTTGAAATTTGTTATTTTTTATATAAAAAAAAATTAAATTGATGCGCGCTTAAAAATAACAGCGTACACTAATCGTTTATGGGCAGTCACAACAACAAATATTCAACAGTAACAGCAACAACAACAACTAAAAACATTCAAAACCAACAACAACAATAGTGGTAGGTAGCATCAACTCACTCGCCCGGCACAAAAATGGTAACGTTGGCAGCATTGCACCGCTGAGGGTCATCAGCTTTTAATCGAACGTTCAAGTGTTGTGTATAAAAACAAAAATTGTTGTTGTAATTTTTTTGTTGTTGTTGTTATTATTTGCTGACTATATGTTGCACAAAACTGTAAGCGTGAATTTATTGCCGAGGTTGCAGATGGTCATAAAATAATGAAGCTAATGTTGCTGATGATGTTCAAGGCGGATATTGTTGGTTGGGCCACCAATGATGGGGATGACGAGATGATAACCAAAACCAACATTTTGGTAATTCGACAAGCAGTATTTAACGGTACTCTTCATGATTATGATGAAGTGCTAATGATAATCATTGATGAAGAGCCAATGTTGACTGTTGGTGAGACTGTCAAGTGATGTTGCGAATAATCAGTAATGGTGACGGCCGTGTTGATATAATCTACAGTAATCGGATGTATTATATATTTAAAAATACAATTTATTATTTTTACCTTAAAATTAATTTGTTTGTGATAGAATACAAGTTTGTGTCTTAAGTCTTTGGTATTCAGAGTTAATGATTTAATGTTCTTACTTGTTCAATCAACTTTGTATTTCATTTATTTATAACTTAAGTACCACAAATATGGACAGATGTCATAATTAAGCGACCAATACCAAAAATTTAACCTCTGATGCGCCATTTTCAACGCTTTTTTTAACGCCCACTTCCACTTAGCATTACAAACGATTTTATTGAACTTCGGAAAGTTCGTGGCTGCAGTCTTTTGTTTGGTTTTGTCTTGTTTAATTAACTTTACGTCATTCGAGCGCACACGATCTATAAATTATGAAATTAAGAAAAAATTAAAAAAAATATATTTAAATTGTATATCTTTTGCTTATATTTTTATTTTCATACATTTTTATTTTATTGTTCTTCACGTTTTTTTATATTGCACCCACGCATTCATGCCCAAATCTGTGCAGAATTCTGCTGCCACTTGTGCCCAGTCGTGTTGCCAACATTTGAATGACGTGACGTCTACGCCACACACTCGTTGTCAATTGGTTCTCGCTTGCATGCAACGCCTGCGCGTCAGCACAAAACAACCAGCACTTTCCTTATTAGGCGGCAACAATGTCAAAATAAAATCAGCAGCAACACCAACACAAATAACACACAAAAGCAGTGAGCAGAACTTAAGCATTGACGACAACGGCAAAACAAATGAATGAAGAAATGAACATACAAAGTGGATGACAACAATTGGCGAAGAAGTGCACAAAGGAATTGGCGGAAAAATTAATGAATTTATTTACAAAAAAAACAATTATTTGTTTACGTAGTTTAATCCTCTACATGATCAATGAACCTATTAGTCTTAAGATAATTTTCACTGCGATGTTTCCAATGCTTTGAAACAAAGTGATTGGAATTTAAAAAGTAAGCAAAAAAGTAACTTAGACTCACAACTAAGAAGTAATCGGTCAAGATCAACTATTCTATTCTCTTCATACAATCATATTTTTTTATTTTTTTTATTTTTTTATTTTTTTAAGCTTTATGGTTTATGTTCCTCGCATTATGCGTCACTGTTTCTCATTTGCTTACAATGTTTGACCATAATTTTTTCAATTTGCCATTTTTTTTAATTTACTACATTAATTACACCTTTAGGATTTGTCGGCAACTTTGATGGATAAGTCATTTTTATTGTTCCACTCCTAGTCTTCTGTGTCCTCTTCCTACTACTTCTAGTCCTTCTTTTGCGCTTTACTGCATTTGCGTCAAGACGATACTTCAGTGTACGCAAGTACGCAATGTGCAATGAATTTTAAAATATTTCCTACATTCGAGCTCATTGTTTTGGTGGACTGGCGTCAATTCAGTGTTATGCTGATTTATTGGCAAAATAATTCAATTTCTTTTTAATTTTTTTGTTTTTAAACTGACGCAAACAAAATGTGCAATAAATTATTATTTTTTTATTCTTAAGTGGGAACTTATAAATTTGCCATTAAATACTCAAATCAAATTTTAATTCAGCTGAAAACGTATGCAATTATCTTCCAACCCTTGACAGATATTTCACTTGTTGCTAAATTTCTTCAAAAATTATAAATAAATAAACACTGAATACTCTTTTTACAAACTGAAGAACCGTTTAGCCTCTTAACTCGTCTTCAAGCCTCTTGAACGCCTAAACAAATAAACATTCAATACTATTTTCCCAAACTGAAGAACCGTTCAGCCTCTTAGCTCATCTTCAAACCTCTTAACCCTTGATTTAACCCACAACTTGCCTCTTAACCCTTAATTCGTCTTCTATAATCACACAACTCAAATACTGCACATATCAAATAATGCAATTCATCTACATGATGACTCAATGTTCCAACACCCACAACATAATGGCAAACTTAGCCAACTTCAATTGCGGCAACAACAAAAACAGACACCTTAAACTGCAATGATTCCAGAAATGCTCAGACAGCAATAAACGACCAAAGCAAATAAAGCTTAAATGAGGTTAAAAGGGGTTAAAGTGTTAAGTGGTTTGTGTCTTCAGTCTTTCATTTTGTACTTTAGCAACATATGAGAAAAAAACATATAAAGTGAAAAACAAATATGCGGTTAATTTTAAAACTGCCATTGCGAAATCAAATGAAGGAAGAAAAGTAATTACTACCAATGAAATCATTTGATTAAATATATAAAACTAAAAAAAGTAAAATAATTACATAAAATTGAAAATGAATGAAAAAAATGGAAGAAAAAATAAGTTAAATATATGAAAAATTACTTAAATAATTTTAAATAATAATAAAAAATAAAGTGAATTGCAAACAAATTTCTATACGTTTCAAACTGTAGACTATGCAGCAGTTGCGAATGACGCTGCTTGAAGGTTTTCTTCAGTCTGCAAAATAGCTGATAAGTTTCAATTGGTTGTTGTTGTTATTCGAAAAGAAAAAATCATTTGTGTTGCAAACAACAAACAAAATGGCAATAAAAACATACATACAAAAGCAGCGTAGGGCACTGTGGTTCAACTCAATGTATGCTGTCAAGAGGCAAAAAGGTCAAAGCGCAAATGTGACCACGAAAGAAACGTGAAGACAAATGATTTATAGCAAAATTCATTTGAAAGTAAACATAGGCGAAATAAAAACCAAGAGAAATATACTAAATGAATAATAACAAAATTAATAAATAGTAATAAAGAAAACCAATCAGCATTCAAATAAAATATTTGAAAATATTAAAAATATTTAAAAAATAAAAAATAAATAAATAAAAAGCAGAAAAAGCAATAACAGCAGACAAGACATTAAGCAAAAAAATCAACAAGAAAGAGCAACAGAGGCGCACAGCATTTTTTGCCATTTTTTATACATAACAACAACTAATTAGAAAACATCACTTGAAACGAAAACTACTTTTTTCAAAAGCGGATCAACCATCGAACTGGTTCAACAACGGTCGCTTCTGCTATTTGCATTGTCCGTTATTCCCTATTAATCGTTATTCCCTAACAACGTCAACTTGGTTCGAACAGTCGATAGCATCATAATTGATTTTTGTTATTGTTATTGTTATTGCTATTTTTATTGCTATTTTCTATTTTTATGCACTGCTGTCAGCTTCATTTAGTCAGCATTGCGTGGGAAATTTAGGCAGTGTTCCCTTAAATGTTGTGCCATGATTTTGCAAAAATTTGTTGTTTCACCAACTTGGTCGACTTTAGTGGAAACCAGTTCAACTCACTTTCTCTCTCACTCTCTCTCTCTCTCCTTCTTACTCTCTCATAATATTCCTGACGACCAGCGCGTCACAGCCTCCATTGCACATTAATCTTCTTCTCTTTTTCGATTGTAAATGTAATTATTTTTGTTTACTTGCAATTAATTTCACTGCCTCATTTTTTTATTGCCTGTTTGACTGGCTGTTTGATTGCCCGTCTATCTTTTGCTGCTTATCGTTCATGCTGTGATTGATCGATTAGTTAATTTTTGCAGTATTTTCTCAATCATTACAGATTTTGTGTGAAATTATTTCTTGCTTTTGCTCGTTTGGCAACTTTTGTCATAATTGTTGGTTGTTGTTGTTGTTTTCTTTAACTATTTAACTTCGTTTGGCAAATATTTAGCATAGATTTCAAATGCCTCAACGATGGACTTCATTTGTTTGATTTCTAACAACTGCGCTGCCTTTCTGCGCTTTTTTGTTATTGCTGTGTTTTGTCTCATTGTCGATTATTGATTGCTGCAGTGAAATCGTTGCGCTATTTTGTGCTATTTTGTTTTCTTCTTCTTCATTTTCATGTTTTTTGGTGGCTTTAATTGTTTTGCTCTCTTTTCTGGTATAATTTACACAATAAAAAGTTGTTCAAGCTACTACAGTCGGTTGTTTGTATTTTGCGAAGGAGAGTTTAGGATGTTTTGATTTGGTATAAAGAACGAAGTTAATAAAAAATTTACATTCTATTGACACCGTTTACACTGTTTAATTATGGCAATTTTGTGCAATAAATTTTGAAATTTTGTAGTAGCTCCAGTCACTTCTTAGTTAGTGGCCATTAAAGAAAGTGTTAAAGTATTCATGCTACTGAGTCTGAAGTGCTAAATTAAACTTTGAATTGAGTGACTCAAATATGATATGAAGAAGTTCTGCTCAAGAAAGTGGAAAGAGTGGATTACTCTTTAGGTGGATAAATAAAATTGAGAAAAATGGATGCCACTGAAATGCCTTAAACTAATAAATATTTCAGCTTTTTTTATTTCTCTTCCTTCCGGCAATGCTTGCCATTTTTTCTCCTTATTCACTACGATTGGAAGCACCTGGAGGACCTAAACAAAACTACTGCCTGGTGTTGGTTATGTTATTCAATAGAAATTTTGTCAGACTGAGTGATTAGCCTATTGCTAGCAGTCCCAGCTCGTTGGGCTACCATCTGCCGTTCACCAGGAGCCCCTAGGAGTCACTAGGAGTTTATTACTGGGTTCAGTAGAGCGCCCCCTATGCAACGATTGCTGCTAAGTAGGAGACTTTTTTGGAAACCGCAGAGGTTGGCGGTGTTTTCATGAGCTCATTTGGTTGATGTATGTGCTGCAACATATTTCCGTTAGTCCGAACTGTCACTGCTAGTGATATTGTTGTTGCGCTAGTACGGCTAAAGGATATGAAAATCTGCTACGATATGCTCACCACAACTGATTGACGTTGGAAGAATAGAGCCTTGTCCAAAGGTAAAAGATTTGAGTTTGTAATGCTGAAGAAATGGGAAGCAATTAGAAAAAAGGAAATATTGGAAATTAAGGAAAGTGCGTGACTAGGGTACGAATCGAACATAGGACCTCTGGGATGGTAGTACTGTACATTAGGTTCTTACTTTAATTGCTATTTTGTTACTGTTTTCTTAATCGACATTCTGGGCCCAGATAGGTAGCTGCAACTACAAATCATTGAACTCGCTAAATTAAGCTAAGAGTGTCGTATGGATGTCGCTGCCTCAAACTGAAGAGAAAACCAGGCTTTAAGGCCAAAGACTCGAGTGTACCCTCACAAAAGTTAAAAGGCAAACAGTTTGTTTTATAATATTTCCTACTTTTTTATTTATTTGTTAATATTCAAACACAGCCAATACCAGCAGCTTAGACTATCATGGGTTGCCTCCACTGTTTGCAATGCATTGCTATTTTTTTGGTGTCTTGTTTTCATGTTTGTTTTATTTTTATTTTTGCCCTCATCTTTCTCGTCACTTATTTATGTATGTCTGCAGGGATACAGTTCGAAGGCAAATTTTTATTTAATTTCATATTTCGATATTTCTGCTCAATCGCTCAACACTCCATTTTGTAGTTGTACCTCCTTCACTACTTTTTTTAATTTTTTTTTTTGGTTTTATTTATTCATTTTTTCTCTTGCTTCTTCTTTTCCATATGTTTTTCATAATTTCTTTTACATTTTGCGTTTTTAGTTTTTTCGTAAAACTCGTTTCTATTTTTGCATCTCTCGTTTTCTTAATTTTTTCTGACATTCATCCTTTAATTTATGTTTTATTTTGATTCTCTCTCTTTCTTTTCTCAACTCCTCCAAACTTCTCTTAACTCTCTTCTTTTTTCTTTTTAATCAAGACTGTGCCATCTCGTTAACTGTTTTATATCACCTGTGCAATTGTCTCCATCCATGCTTTCAAAAGACTTAAGACACAAACCTCATCTCAAAACCCAATCTCTGAACGCATAAACAAACATTTTCATTTCATTTCATATTTCTATATTTATACTCACTCGTTCAATACTCCATTTTATAGTTATACCCCGTTTACTACTTTTTTAATTTTCAGTTTTTAATTTTTTATTTTCGGTTTTATTTATTCATTTTTTTGCCTTGCTTCTGTTTTTCCATATGTTTTCATAATTTATTTTACAATTTGGGTTTTTAGTTTTTTTGTAAAACTCGTTTCTATTTTTCATCTCTCGTTTTCTTAATTTTTTCTTACATTTATCCTTTAATTTATGTTCTATTTTGATTATCTCTCGCTCCACTTAACTTCTCTACACTTCTCTTAACTTATTCTAACTTCTCTTAACTCTCTTCTTTCTTTTTTTTAGTCAAGACTGTGCCATCTAGGTAGTTGTTTTCTATCACCTGTGCAATTGTCTCCCTCCATGCTTTCAAAAGACTTAAGACACAAACCTCATCTCAAGCATATTCTTGCCATGAAGTGTAACTTTTATAAATAAATAGTCACATCAACGCACACCCACACACACTCGCACAAATATATGACAAATATACCAACTTACATATAAGTGAATTAAATCAGCTGTGCATACATTAGCCGCATTGATTGACCACAACGCTACTACGCATGCAGACAGATACGCAAAAACAAATGACATCAGCGCACAGCCTACACACACACAAAACAACAAATCAATCGACATATAAATAAAAAACAAAAAATGATTAAGAAAAATATGCAAAAACAAATTCAAAGAAATTGCTGAAAGCAAAAGAAATTGAAATAAATAAGAGAGCCATGGTCTGCGTCAGCGATGCCGCTGGCAACGCACACATTTTAAGCTAATTAACTAAAATGGTTAGAAGCGGGAAACAACAGAAAGTCTGCAAACGGCAAAAACAAAATGAAATCGCAACAAATAACTAGTGGCCGAGCTGAAGTGTTGCAAACAACATCCTACGGGCAGTGATGCCAACCATCAAACACAAAGAAAAGCATATAGAGAAATAATAAGCGAAATTTGATTAGTTGATTGCCAAAAACAAAAACCAAAACGTAGAAAAGAGATAATGAAAATAAAAAAATGATTATTTAAGAAATTATCTATTTAAAATCGACAACAGCCAAACAGTGGGCAAGTGATACACGTTAACGCCTCGTCTGCGTTGTGGCGTCAAAACGCTATCGCGCGCGCCGCCGCCACGGCCAACAACGAGAATAGCGATTTTCTCCGCTGGTTCGTGCATTTGCCGCCACGCGGTTGTGGCTAATTTATGTGCGTGGTAGCGAAAGAAAGGTTGAGGGAGCAATGCCTTGACCGTTGGCTGTTAAAGCGTGGCACCCTCCAGTGCTTTCTAATGTGCACAAAATTCTATAAGCACTTTTCAATGCTTCAACTCAGCCACCACCACCACCACCAGCTCTGACAATTGAGCGATTTTTTTGCTACACATAGCCACAAACAACACGCTGTAGGTGTTTTTGCATAAATCGACAACGATTTCAAGTTGTTTTTGTTTTTGTCGTTTTTTGATTTCTTGTTTTTGTTTTGGTCTTTTCAATTCTAATCTTTGGCATTTTTAGCGCACTGCATGAATTCCCCACGGGCAATGCCGTTCCGACTGCTGTTATTGCTGCTGTTCGTATGCGCCATTATTGTGCGCACTACTCGGTAGTCCATTGTTGTGCTGCCGCTGCCATTGTTGCCAGTGCGTCGCGCAAATATTCAATTCTTGGAAATTTTTAATTAGAATTTCTTTGGCGCTGTTGTTCGACCGCGTTCGAATCAGTGTTCTCGCGCCGCTTTTCAACTGCACACGCCCCACAAACAAAGCCCCTAACAACTCCAGCAGCAACAACAACAACTACTCAAAAGAACAAACATGATTAGCTACTATCGTGCAATCGAACCATCGATCGTTCGACCATCGATCGACACACGTCCAATTGATCATGGCATCAAAAGCAACGGCGCTCGCACAGTCAACGGTGATTGCGACGTGTGGCCGAAAAAAAACGCGGCAAACTGCGTTCGCAGCATATCACAACGAACCGGCGCGCCAGTACCCTTTGGCCAATTTATCAACTTAATGACTTTATTGAAAACGCTTTAGAAACGCGCTCGTCCATAGCATATTAGATTTTAATTGTCGCCGCTTAAGCTGGTGATCGATTTTTCTATCGGACATTTTGTATTTTGCAGCACTAAAATTTCGGCATCCTCTCTGGCGTCGTTCGCTGCCACTTTGCTAATCTTGCACGCGCAGACTATAATTTGACTTGAACGTCAAACGCTCGGCGCCACGGGGCGTTTTTTGTGCTGCACAGACGCTAGCGCTCTTTAATTTTATTTATGCTACCGCTGCAAATTGCCGGTTTGGCAGTTGGCTCTTTTATTTCTTCAAGTTATTCTGTCTTTTCACTTAAATAATAGCAACAACAACATTTTTGTGAAAAGGCAAAAATCTGTTGAAAGCCGACAGAACTTTAATAAATTAAAGCAAAATGGATCAAAAGATTTGTGCGCAAGATGCTCCACATATTAAAGGTGTGGGAAATTTAGGGAGAGAAAGGACAATTTTATTGAATTTGAAATTAAACATTAGTAAATATTTTATAAAGGACCGAATGAGGTTTTGTTTGAAATGTTTTCTTGAAGTATGGATTTGCTGAAAAAGAACTAAAGGTAGTTGGGTCAAGTAGCCGCCTGTGGAGCTTCACTTGGACTATGTGGCGGGGTTACTTCGTTTATACACTTTCCAGAGATAACAGCCAGCTGGTAGCTCAGACAAATTTATCAAAACGGCTTGGGGCGTCTTTTCAAGGTCCGCTAGGCAGCTGAAAATATGTTGTTTCAAGAAAAAGAGGCACGTTCTCGCAAGCGCTGGACAGTTATGGAGTGGAGATTCGCAACAGTTTCAATGCAGTTTTCATTTCTACAGCTTCCACACGAAGACCCAGTCTTCTGGCGTCTAGGCCGATGAAACAGTGTGGAACAGTGTCCAGTGGTCCAGTGCCCAGTTATGGAACAGTGTCCAGTTATGGTCCTTATAGAGGGTTTAATTTGAAGGATCAGTTCACTGGATCGTTGGTTTATTAAAGGCCACATCCTGTCTTGCCGTATTAAATAATTATTCATGGAGCCAACTTGTGTTTGCTCTTTGAAGGTGTTTTATTTTTTTGTTTTTTTAGGGAGGCGAAAAACCACCGAAGACTCAAAGGCCCTGCGAATGTGTGAAACCATATTTGTCACCCAATGTTTTTACAGCAAACAGATATTTGGGAGAGGTTTGAACATCCAAACCCCTCTGTCACTATTCTGCCAACCACGACTTAAAGTACGACAACACTTAACTTAACTCGTAAACAACACTTAACTCAGCACTAAGCAAACCTTATTCAATCTTTTATTAAAGAATTTTTTTTTAGAAAATTTTACTCTAGATTTCAGTGTAAACTCACCCTTAACTTTTCGTGTAAACAAATGCAGTAATTTTGATTTTCTTCCTTACACCAGAACAACATTTTAACAAATTTATACATTAATGCGCCTTAGTATTGAATACTTGTGCATCAAGTTTGTTGCTCAAGTCTTTTGTGTATCGTTGTAGGCGTTCAATGCCAAGAAATTACTTTTGTACTGATTTTAAATAAATTATTGAACACATTTTAAATACAAAACACAGACAAACACTGATATGCGTATTTGCCACAAATGGCAAGACATCTTGTTATTGTTTTTGTAGCTGTTTATTGGTGGCATTGTGCTGTTCTACTTCCGACTTGTGGCAACTTGAAAAGTGCTACAATGAAACCCAAAGTCACAGCCAAAAACGAGCCTCAACAACACCAACAACTGACAGCGCAGTTGAAGCGCAATACTGTGGTCAGCCATAACAACAACAACAGTAACAACAATCAGCAACCAAAACCAACAACAACACAAAACAACGACAACGCATACTTAACAACGAGCTGGTGTTGTAATTTAATACATTCATAATTTTATTTACACTATGTACGAGTTGTTGTTGTTGTTATTTTTGTTGTTTTTTCTCGAAGCCAAACACATTGCTGTAAATTGTGAACTTCAAAATGGGTTTATGTTGGTTGAATGCAAATAAATTAAAGCCTGTGGTATGTGCACAATCGTGACAAAAACAACAACAACAGCAACAACTATTTATGACGCTGTTTGGCCAAGACAATTGCATTGCCCACAAAAAATAAAGTGCAAATATTTGCACTAACACAACAATTTTGCAACAGTTTACAATGTGGCAACACTGGCCAGAAGGTCGCACTCAAAACTTTATGTGTTGACTTTCAAAATTAGATAAGTGCCTCAAAATTGTGCAACAAAATTTCTACCAAAGACTTTAAAAGTCGATGTGATCTCTTTCTCTCGCGCTCACACTCGCTGCCGTTGACCTTGAACTCGTTGTGGCCACTCAATGCTGTCGCAATGACGTCAGCCTTGCCAGCCATTTAAGGATATGCCCCTGAGATCCTGCTTGTGCATCATTATGTGATTTTTGTTCTTGTTGTTGCTGTTGTTGTGATTGCAACATTCATTTTTGGTGCATTTTCGTGCTAAACCAGCTCTGCTCATTTTATTTTATTTTTTTATCACTTTTGGCACTCAAATGAACCGCAAAAAGGCCAAATTGAAGCTCATTAAAAAATAAAAAGGCCGCACCAGACAGCGGTGATGTTATACATATGGCCACTTGAGTGCTCGTGTGATTGTGCACAGTTGATTGTCCTCCGAAATTCAGCGAAAGGCTGAAGCAACCGAAACTCACAAAAATGCCCAAATACGGCAAAAGACGAAAACGAAAATCAAAATTCAATCAGAAGGCAAAAACCTCAACTTTAAGCTTAAAACAAGCTTACACCCAAACAAATAAGAAAAAATGAACCAAAACAAAAATTGAAAAAAACTTTATATCAATAAACACCGAATAAAAACAACGAAGAACATTTAAAAATCGGTCAATAAATTTTTATATTCAATAATTTTTTTTTAATCAATACAAATAAGACAAAAATGAGACATCAAGAAATGTACAGAACGTACAAAATAAAGAAACCAATCAGTAAAAAGGAATGTAAAAAAAATTTTAGTAAAATGTTCAAGTTTGATGCCAAAATTGGTGCTTGACCTTGTTAAAGGTTGACTGCTTACAGTATTCGTCGTTGTTGTTGTTGTTGTAGCTGCTGTTATAATGGCAATGTGCTGATTGTGCTTTTAAATTATGCTGAAAGTAGCTCACTCAATGGTGACACTGGCCAAAACTTTATTTCATTTTGCACTTATGTGCCGCCAAATTTGGCTGGCGGCACTTTTGCGCGACATCAATTGTGTGCGAAAATTATTGGAAATTTAGGTAAAGCATTGCCAAAGCATTTAAATGTGAGAAACTTGCGTGTTCTACTGACTGTTGCCGCTGGTTTGAAGAACGCATATGAGAAACGAAAGATTTAAGCAACGAACTTGAAGGTAGCGAACATTTTCAATATGGTTTGTGAATTGTTGGAAAAGTGAATGAAATGAAATGAAATGATTAAGAAAATTTAACTGTTTTTAAAAACTTGTGTGCAGTGGCGGATCCAGAGGGGTTTTGGGGGTTGAAACCCCCCGAAATATTCTATAAATATTAAAGAATTACTTTTTAAAACCCCCCCGAAATATTTTTCTGGATCCGCGCCTACTTGTGTGCTTCAAGTAAATTGAAATTTATTAAAAATAAAAAATATAAAAAAAAATAATTAAAATTAATTAAATAAAGTCAAATTCAATTCAGATGTTTTAAAATAAATTAAAATAAAATAAAATAAAATAAAATAAAATAAAATAAAATAAAATAAAATAAAATAAAATAAAATAAAATAAAATAAAATAAAATAAAATAAAATAAAATAAAACAAAATAAAATAAAATAAAATCAAATCAAATCAAATCAAATCAAATCAAATAAAATAAAATAAAATAAAATAAAATAAAATAAAATAAAATAAAATAAAATAAAATAAAATAAAATAAAATAAAATAAAATAAAATAAAATAAAATAACAAAATAAAATAAAATAAAATAACAAAATAAAATAAAATAAAATAAAATAAAATAAAATAAAATAAAATAAAATAAAATAAAATAAAATAAAATAAAGTACAATAAAATAAAATAAAGTAAAATAAAATAAAGTAAACAGACGGTGAGCAAATTCAAATCGTAAACCACTCAATTGCATTATTTAGTAAGTTAAGAAAATTTTCATGGCCTGAACATTGTGTGAGTCAGTCAATCTTAATGTTAATTATCCGAATAAGACAGCGGAAAATATGTCACTATAAACCTTGTTTACATTCTTGTGCACCTTTTGCTCGGCAAGATAATAAAATTCAATAACCGACTAAGCGTGTTAAATACTGCACTTCCCCTCTAAAGTGCCGCGCACCAACAAAATACCGAAAAATTGCTCACAAATTCCCAGCATATTGAATTTCACTGAATGCCGCGTCAATGCGCACCCAAGCTGCACCTTAAACACGACTAACACAACAAAAGCTAATAACAAGAACAAAAAAACTAAACTATTAAAATTTTGAAGCTGTTCAAGTGTTAAAACGATTTTTCAAGTTCGACATTAAACGTTCAAGTTCAGACCAAACATTGAAAAAAAAGCAAAATATTTAAAAATTTCAAGTGTCTAAAGTTGCATGGCAAATCAGAAGCACAGGCAATGAGGCGTTAAATTGTCATTTGATACTGTTAGGAGTGTAAAAGAGAGAGATGGGGAAGAAGGAAAAGAAAAAATTATATGAAAATTAAAAATAAAAAATAAAAAAGAGAAAGAGAAAAAGAAAAAGAAAAAGAAAAAAGAGAAAGGAAAACAATGTCCCAATTGTATGCAACTCAGCAGCCTGAGAACAGATTAAAGTGAAGTATTGAGTGATCACTTAAATGGAATTAAGGATATTAAAACCAAATGAAGAAAAGGAACAACAAAAAATGGAAATTATCGGATACCAAATATGAAATTAAAATGAAAAGAGAAATTGTTGAAAAAATAGAAAGAGGAAATATAATTAAAATTCGAAAAAGTTTTCGCACAGGAATCAGCAATAATGACCTAAAATCGTTGAAGCCGTGAAACGAAATTATCAACAATCAACTAGAAAATTAATATATAATTGTATTCGAAATCGTTTAGTAGAAAAATAAACAAAGCCAAAAGACTTCCTTCAATTAAATACGAATCAGCGGGGCAAAATTTCAATGTCAAGACACAAGGTGGGCCAGACCACAGTCAGCCGGACTTGGAGTCGAAGTCAGACCGAGCCAAGTTGTGGCAGCAAAGCGCAATGAAGTCACATGGACTAGCAGACAAACAGACAATAGTAGCAGAAAGGCAGAGACGGATATGACTGGCGGCCATTAAGAAAAGAAAAATATGAGTTTAAAGCCTCAATAATCAACAACAATTACAGTAATAACAACAACAACAGCAAAACAGCAAGAAAAATAGCAAAAACTAACAAAAACGAACAACAATTAAAAATCAAGTCAGCACTTGTACTGACAGGCACACATACATACTCACACAAGTGTATGTGAGCTGCAATTGCACTGCAACAAAAGCTGTCGGCGATGGTCAACGGTTTGTTGCTGCGTTCGCACGTGGCAACACTGCTGTTTTTGTTTTGTGTTTATTTATTAACGCTGTTTGTATTTACTAAAACTTGGTTTAACTTTGGCGGTAATTAACCTGGCGCACCATTAATAATGCAGCCAAGTGAATGCAGCCACAGAAGTTAAAGCGCTGTGCCAGCAATGGGCGTCACTGCAATGCATGGTTTTTGTTTAACAGTGTAACAACATTTCATAATCAAAAACTATGTTAATTAATATTTAATATTTGTCAACTTTAATATTAGATTTATTTTTACGTTTTTCGTTTCCTTTTATTGTTTTCAACTTTTTGTACAAACTCTAATTTGTTTTCAGTGGAATTTTTCACCAAAAAAATTTGCATTATTTTTGTTTTTTTGTTTTAGTAATTCGATACCATTTTTGCTAATTCATGCACGTTTTGAAAAACCATAACAATAAAATAGTTTATATAAATATATAAATAAAACAAATACAATGCAATTAACATAAACAACGCAGTGGCATGGTTTGCTATTTCAATTCGATTTTGCTCTCTTTTGCATTTCGTGTTCGCATATTTTTTGGCGTTTCGCATTAATTTTAGTTAATCCTGCTTCAGTTATGCAAAACTTTATTAATACCACTACTAATTTATTTCTTTTCAGACATTTAAATATTTCTTTGGAGTTCATCGCCAGCGAGAAAAAAACCAAGTGGAAAAACATTTTTGAAAGCATTTTTATACAAATTTAACTCTGCATGGACGCTAACACGACGTCGGCAATTTTATTACCGAATTCCTTGTAGGTAGAAACACACAACTAATAACAAATTTTATGTAACACGAGCTGACCATAAAAACTTTTAACACACCCACGTTGTTGAAAATTCAAAAGAAATTCGCAAATTTACACACAGAAAGGAGAGAAGAAATTTAATATGTTATTTTTTGATGCCCAAAACTTGATAAGTTTTTTCCGAAAATTCGGAATATTTTTTATGCAAAGTCTTTATCACCAAACTTAACTAAAGTCTTTTTAATGCATTTATTTTACTCTAATTGTATATTTTATACAAGCAGAATTTTACCGAAAATTCGGATTGTTTTAATCTTTATCACCAAACTTAACAAATACCTTTTCCATTCATTTATTTGACTCTAATTGAATATTTTATGGAACCAGATTTTTTCCGAAAATTCGGAGTTTAATTTTGTACAATTCTTAACTATTTTTTGCACTTCCCAGTGGACACATATAACAATGAGTACAGAAATGAGTAGACCAACATTTTGCATAGCAATGGACCAACAGCACGTGGATACGTCCAGCCAAGCGATTTGGAACCCTAGACAGAGAAGTACCCAAAACACTCCTCATGGAGCATCTGAATGGTGGAGGATGACCGGATATCATCTCAATAAACTTGGAATTTCCTATTTGGATGTGTGTTGCAAATACCATAAAGAACCAGGAATTTCCGTGCATGTTCTCAGCAGCAAAAGATTTCTCCAGCTTGAGGATGCAGTTTTTTTAATTAGTTATAAATAAAGTCTCAAATCTAACACTTAAAAATAAACTTACTGTACTTCTTCAATATTCCGGCTTAAATGTTTAATCGAAATCCATACATAATGTTTGGATCTGATTTGAAATTAAATTTCAAGAACAAATTTCTCATTTAAAACCTATTTAATAAGTGTTTTACGGACTTCTCAGTTGACTATTTGGAAGGCTTGAAAAACTTATATGAACTCGGAGCAGTAAAATTTCAATTTCAGAAAATTCCTTCTTAGCGGAGTTTCATTTTCTTAAATGAACTGTAATGAATGAATGAAATTCGAAATAAAATTCAAATTTTAATATGGTAGCTTCAATGATTCGAGCTGGGTAACGGTGCATCAGTCAGTCAGCCAGAACAAATAATTATATAGAAACACTTTTAAATGAACCCACGTTTGAAATAAAATCACAAAATTGCATGAATTAAAATGTCACAGAGATTAAATTCTAATTTAAAATACATTTTCGTGCATTTCAGCCAAGTATTTTAAGGTTTAAAATTTCTCCGAAAATTCGGAGTGTCATATTTTGATTCCTATCACACTAAAAAATAATAATTTGAAATAAAAACAAATTAAATCAAAAAATTGCATGAATTAAAATGTCACAGAGATTAAATTCTAAATTCAAATACATTTTCATGCATTTCAGTCAAGTATTTTAGTGTTTAAAATTTCTCCGAAAATTCGGAGTCTCATATTTTGCTTCCTATCACACTAAAACTATTAATTAAAAATACATTTTCATGCATTTCAGCCAAATATTGATGTTATAAATGTCTTCGAAAATTCGGAGTGTCATATTTTGCTTTCTATCACACTAAACAACTCTCTATATTGTCTGAAATCTAAAGTTTTTTGTTACAAAAAGTAATAGTTGGAGTTCAATCACTTTTGTTATCTAATATTGACATCAAAAATTGACATCACCCTCGCTTAACATGAAAATAACTATTGTCCAAAGTTACGCCCTCAAATCGAAAAGTTCAAAGTTCAAACTAAATGTTTGACGCAAATCAAATGTCCAACAACTGTCTTAAGTACTTTTACACGAACAATGGTTCAAACAATTTCATTTATGTCCAGGCTGCAACATAAATTTCTAACCATTTTATTGCTTAACATTAACCGCAGAAAATCACATCAAACAGCGGCATACAGATCAATGGCCGAGGAGGAGCAATGAATCACAATCAAAAAAGGTAACAACGAAAATTCGGAAAGCTGTTCATCAACGAACCGCACGAGTTATGTGCAGCTGGAGACAAAAGGAGCCAACGAATTGAGCGAATCATTTGCCTGGCTGCCAATTCCGTAATTTGATGACTTAATTTAAAGTAGCTACAACAACAACAACAGCAACACTACATACAACAAACACAACATTTCATGTCTTCATTGCAGAGTGAAAAGCTGGAATTGTTCGACACGCTTTAAACTTTTACGGTCAGGTCGGTTGGGTTATTAATTCAGTGTGGTTGGTTGAAAATTCGACAGCAGCGGGCTAGAGTGAACAGCAGCTCTTGTTGTTATTGTTGGTACAAATTAATTAATTAAAATATAATAAAGCCAAGAACGAAAACAAATTGCCACAACGGTCAAGTTGACGTTGACGTTGATGTTACGAACAAATTTAAATCTTGGGAGAATTTGTTGTTATTATTTTCAATTTTTTACGCTGTTTTTTTAAGTGTTGTTTTTAATAAGTGTTTTATATGTTTGTGTGTGGTACATTGTAAACGCGTGAAATTTTTAATTTTCACGCTTCTGTGGCAAAAGCATAAAAAACCATAAAAACCGCACAGAAATTAACGCCCAACAGCTGGCAGACAAGTGACTGTTGACCTTCAGAAAACTACGCTGTGCCAGTGTGGCTGCGCATTTTTATTAGTTTTGGCTCATCGTATGTGTGTTAACTGTGTGTCAGAATGTGCATAAATTAAAGCTATTTAGTTCCAACTTTCCAGCTCGATTAGTAGTCATTAAAATATTTATGTAGAATTAAGTTTAGAATCTTTTTTGGAATAAATTTTAGTATGTAATTTATTCCCATTTAAATGCATTTTAGCAATTCAAATGCTGCAGCAAATACTTTCTAATCGTTGTCATTATGGAAATTCCCCATACAAAACAACAAATTAGCTACAATACTAAAGAAGATTTGGGAAAGAATATTCTTTTTTTAAACATATACATTTACATACATACACAGTTAAGCGCCATAAGCACATACGTCTTTACGTATTTGCATATTAAGAAGAACATTAATTGCATTGAAATTCAAAATTAATGCGATTTTTTTATAGTTTATATTAGTCTCACAGCTGTTTGTATGGGAGAACTATCAAAAAGAAGGAAGGAATTGTAAAGGAGAAATGGAATGAAAAGCATTTAATAGATAAAGGAGGCAAACCATAGAATGTTTAATAAACCCTAAAATTTCTAAACTTAATCAAGCGTACAACCTTCCAGCAGATGTTTAGGAGTTTTCGGAGTAGAACTAGAAAATTTTCAAAGATTTTATAATAATAAGAAATCACACTGAAGCATGGATTTTTGTAACAACTATTTTAATCCAATTAATAGAAGAACTAATACAAACAATTAGAAATCAATAAATTTCATGCTATACTTTTCATGATTTCGGACTGGACTTGATTTACATGTAATTTAATAATAAACGAATTTGAGAAAGTTCACAAAATTTCAAACATGCGTAAATAATAATAGACAGTTAAAACGTTCCGGCAAAAATCCGGAATTTTTTAAATACGGAAAAACAACCGCCGACGCCGAACCAGCTTCACGAGGACAATGCGCGTTCTTACACATCGGCGAAAAACAATCGCCTGTTTGATCGACCAAAGCATCGATTTAGTGGGTCATCCGCCATACAGCTCCGACCTAGCACCCAATGACTTCTTTTTATTTCCGCACATCAAAAAAAAATTGCATGGTCAACGATTTTCATCGCCAGAAGATGCCGCTGAAGCATTCAAAAACCATGTTTTGGAGGTGTCTCAATCGTAGAGAAAAAAGTGCTTCGACAATTGGTTTGAGTGCTTTCAAAAGTGTATAAATCTTCAAGGAGAATACCTTGAAAAGCAATAGAACCATTTTTGATGATAAAAACATGCATTTTCATCCTTTTTGAAAAAATATAAGAGGCAACCCTCGTAACAATAAAATCCTTAAAAGTAAAACGCACTATTGTCATATTGCTGGATTTGTGCAGAAGGTATTTTAGAAATTTAAATTTAATTTTAAATTTAAATAGCTTTAAAAAACAAAACTTTAGCATTTCAGCAAAAATTAGTTTTCGGAGTAGCTCTGGGTTCATATTAATTGCAATTTAAAAGAACAAACTTATCTTAGGAGTTTCAGAAAATTGAAATCTTATGCATACAAGGTTATGTTAACTTGAGTTAACGTTAACGTTCCAAAGCTAAGTTTACAACGTTATTACAGATAATTCGGAGTTTTCCGAGTAGAATTTATTTAAATTATATCATTTACAACAATTTAAATTACTTTTTAACCAAACTACGTACATAATGTTCGGACAGAACATTCGGATTTCGGAATAGCATTTCACTGTTGTGGCCGAAACCCCAAGTAATCGTTGTTTTTTAAACGTTTTTAAAGAATCTAATGGCAGAGTTGTGACAACAACTTTTGTACCGGTTGTTTAAAAACAAAAACAAAACACTAAACAAACATTTTTCATAGCATCGAAAAAAATACGAAATTGAAAAAAAAACCAAATGCAGTCTGCGAAAAAGAATATGTTCAACATTTAAGTTGCATGAAGTCAGAAGTAGCTGACCAGACTTTTCGACTAGGAAACACTTTTCGTGTTATTTTGCAATGCCCATTTTTTCATTAAATCTCTTAATGGTCTAATGGTTTAAAATTTATTGTCCTATTGTTCCTAATTTCGAAAAATCGAATTTGGTTTCAAAAACGCAAAAAGTAGCCGCAACAAATACTTTGCAATGGACCTAAACTTAAGTTTTAAAAAAAAAAAGTGTATGCTTTTTGTTTGTACCTTTTGATAAAACAACCTTCCAAATAACGAATTTAGAGTTTGATAAAAAAAGTATAGAAAAGTATAAACAGAATCATCATCAGCCAGTGGTGCACAACGGTTTCATTGTGGGGCCTCCCGTACACAACTTTTGAGTCAAGTCCACTTGAAAACTTAGCTGCACTCAAAATGTTTGCAATTAAAAATATCTGTTAAGAAGTCGAATGCCATAAAATCCATCTTAAATGAGCCACTGTGGCCAACTTACTAGTGGCCAACTAGTGTAAGCTTTTCAATGCTCAGATAAGATACCTTAAAGTATGTAAGCCTTTCGCTATTTTATTGCCATATAGCAACATGCTGCTTTGTGGACGTGTGGACTAAACCTCTTCACTATCACTATACACTTAGATCACTGATTTAGTACTCCTACTATATTGCAAAGATATCGAGAAAACCTAACCCAATTTAATCCAATCTTTATATACCAAAATATCTTGTCACCAAAAGAACCAACCAAAGATGTCTTTCAAGATAACCAAAACATACATCCAACAAAAGAGAAGGCCAAGAGTATTTATTAAAATTTTTTGTTCTGAATTCCCAAAGCTAAAACCCAGTTTAAGTTCAAGTTCCATTTAAGTCCAAGAATGTTCAATTCTTCCAAATCTTAACACACTTTCATGCAAAATGCCACTTTCACTACTTAAATAAAATAAGGCGAGCACTTTAGTGCTTAGGGCCTCTCTTCTCCCCCTCCGCCCGCCACTTCTGTCAGCCCAGCTAATTGAACACAAATCTTTGAAATCTTCGATTTCCGTTCGACACAAAATTCCAGCAACCAGCAACACCCAAATTGCTAAAGAAAGCGAAACAACTCACAACCACTCGAACGAAATCAGCTAGAAATCCGTTAAAATGCCGCTTAATTATGAAACTTCATTATAACAATTTTCAGCTATTATTATTTGTATCGCATAAAGACGAGAAAAATACTTAGCTAAATCTTTATTTACAACAATATAACTTTTACCAATTATTATGATTATTTTTGTGGATGTGGGTTTAGGTTTTGTTTGTTGTTTGTGGTTTGTTGCCGGAAGAATAGCTGAGAAAATCGCTTACATGAGGCAATTAACTATTTAATTTGCATTTAATTTCATTTCGTTTCGTTTCATTTTTCACTCAAATCATAATTCTCAAACACACATACACACATAAAGCTTACAATGAAATACAACAAGAATAACAACAAAACTAACAATCGGTGCTCAATTCAATTATGAACATGCAAACTGCGGGTAGGCAACAACAAGCAACTAAGTAGCGATGAGTATTAATCGGTATTAATGAATGAAATGTGCGCTATAGAGAAGGAGATGTGTTCTGTGAACTGTGATTTCGGAGACTTTTTTTATATCATTTATATAATTTTGATTATTGCTTTGTAGAAACACAAAAGATGTCAACCACGCAATTTGATTTCTACGGGAGATGCCCACTGGTGGTGAATTTCTGAACCTTATGGAATTTTGTATTTTTTGTACTCAAGAATGTTGCAGATCGCTGAATAAATCATTCAAATCGATTTAGTAGTTTTCGAGATACAACTATATTCAACTAATACTTTTACAAGTGAGGCTCCAATTCCATATAAAATGGCCAGTTTTGTATGGCAGCCCCCTTAAGACTTGAAGATAGTGGGTAGGTATGCTTGGAAGAAACATTCAAAAGGGAAAAAATGAGTGTCGGTCTTACATTTGAAACATCTGGGACCAACTTGGAAGCATTTGGAGCCTATTTTATAAGAACCATCATTTTCTATGGGAGACCCATTAAGGGTTGGTTCATCATTTAGGGTTGAAGATAGGCTATAAGTATGTTTGAAAGAAATGTTCAGTAGAGAAAACTAGTGGGGGTCAGTCATAGATTTTAACCCTCTAAGAGCCAAATCTGAGCAACTGTGGAGCATTTTGCCAATTTTCAAGCACTTTTGTAAACAAAAACCTCGTTGCGATGTGATTTAAACCCACTCTAGCAGTCTAATTGTGTAGCTTTGACTTTTACACGAAACTAAAAAAGGTTAGAGGTTCTGAATCATCGAGAAGCCATTATTTAGAATTCCCATACAACACTGAACCATGTTAAGAAGCCATCATAAAGAATCCCCATACAACCCTAAATCATGGTTATTATACACTTGCAAAATATAATAAAATTTTATAACATTCAACAAATAGAAGCCTTGAAGAATAACAAATTATCAAAATAAACATAACTTGATTTACTTTTTAAATTAAAAAATAAATAATTTTTTAACTTAGACATTTTTATTTTTATTTTTTCAAAAGTGCCGATTGTAGTGCACATATTCTTAACATTTTTCAATAATCACTCATAAACTAATGATTCCATCAAAATGCGTCAGATTAACCAAACAAACATCTAACTAACTAATGCTTCTCACAGAGAAAACTTAACAAATTATTGCCATTAATTTTCGACCCTTTCAACTGTCTTACTTTAGCAACATTCCGCTCTAAAATTCATAACCCAATCCTAACCTAATCTGATGATCTAAAAACTTTCTTTCAGTTTCCTACTCAAGCAAAGAAAATTTACAAAAATTAAATAAATTCCATCAATTTGCACGAATCAACCAAAAGTCAAAAATATCTCCCATTTACGGTGTGTGCGGCAAAAAAAAAATCCCAAAAAATCAATAATTGCTAATAAGCCAAACAGTCTAAAGAATCTGGCCCAGAAACGTTGCCATTAAGCGCTGATGAAAAGATGAACAAAATAAAAAAACAAAAAACCTTTAAACTACACAGCATCAATGAAGTCAACAGCAAAACATCAATGAGATCAACAACAACACATCATTAATATAGGTAATACCAACAACAACATAGCAATGATGCTCGACATGGCAATGGCAGACGTCATGACAGACGGACGCAGAGCATCATCGCAGATGCATTGCTAATCAATGGGAAAGAAAGTAGCCAATTTCGACAAGATGTTGGCAATTTGTCTTAAGACTGGTAATAAGAACAGCATAAAAACAACAACAACAGCAAGTAGTAAACAGCTGAAACAGCAGTCAGCGCAAAAATACACAAGTTTGCAAAAAGAAACGCTGAAAGAAAGAAAAGCAGGTTAAGTAAAGCCACACTCGATGAGTCTTCAATTTCAATAACCATACATCAAACAAAAAAAAAAAACAAAAATACAAAAACTAACATTAAGACAAAAACTGAAAAAAGTAGTCGAAAGAAAACCTAAACACAGCCACACAAATATGCTACAGTTATGCAGATGAGATGCTTTCGGTAGACAACAACGACTTCCATTCATCATGCGGCCGCCTGCTGTACGAACGTTGACCAGTTGCGGTGAACGATCGATCTATCGATTTAACAGGTTATTTCAGCGTTCAATTAATTTGAATTTACGCCAAAAAACATTTGAATAGTTAGAGGGAAATTATGGAAAAAAAAGACCGCCACAGTGGTTGGATCAATGGACCAATAGTGCATTGGAGCACAAGTCACAGAGTCGAGAGTTCGAAACATGACTCACAACAAGATAAAACGATGAGAAAAAATGTAAAAATAATTAGGTGTTAAAAGGCGTTCAACTTGTATTCATTTGTAGAATTATACATTCAATTTGGATTTTATGAATTTTTATTAATGATTTTATGAGATGCAAAGGGTTTCTACCTTAAATGTAGAGAAGTCAAAGCAATTTTAAGGTTTGGATACATAAAAATATTTACAACATACTCATAGAATGAAGCTTAGATCTGACTGATATTATGATTTAAACAACACTACTTATTTTTTAGACTGATTTTGTTAGGTGTGACTGATGTCTTGATCTAACTAAAACTACGCGGAACGAAAAATTGTATCTAAAAACAAAAGTATTTTCACTTCACTTCACCTATTTGTCATCTTACAGCAAAAGCTACGATTGCTTTATGGGTTTAATTTAAGTAGGCAACAACAAACTAATATTTTTAGAAGTGAATTCAAAGCAAATTACAAATAGTGTACTTTTATCCCCAAAATAATTTTTAATAATTTGAAAGTTTGTGTTCAAATTGAAGTCTTCCGATTGGGCGCGTTTGATGAAAACTCTATTTCTTTAAAAATTATTGAATAAAATCAAAAAGTGATAATTTTGTATTTTTCCATAAATATTAAATACATTTTCTGTAATTAAAACATATTGATACAAAATTTATTTAACCCGTTTTAAGCTAAAATTGTTCAAAATTAAACTAGTTCTACAACTCTAACAAAGAGACGTGGCGACTTCAAATGTCGTGTGCACACTTCTTAGGCAAATGTTTCATGACTTAAATACCAAAAAGTAATATCGAGATACAGGATAAAATTCGGGGTCGAAGGGATTAATTTTGGGTTTTTTGGAGGTCTCAATCTATGGGGAAAAATTCGTCTCGCTCTGCTCAAATTATGGTTCCTGAGTATAGTTGCTGAGTATAGTATCTGAGTTTCTGAACTTTGTTTCTGAGTAAATTTTCTTCTCCTCACCTACCTTCCTATAGCATTTTACAACACTCCCTGATTGCATAATTTTTCTGCTTTAAATCTCACTAATATTTCTGATCAAACAAATTTGAATAAAACCCTTAATTGCCTTTAAATCTCACACTCAACTATTTAACACCTCGTTGATACCTGTTTTGTATGCTGCGCGCACTGACAGCACGTAAATCAATTTCAAGCATTTTGCATTTAAATGTGAATAATTATGATTTTGATTATATTTGTTTGCCAAGCCTGTCCCGGCTTCACGCCAAGTCCAGTCCATGCGTCTCTATGCGACAGCTGTCATGATTCATACATTTCACTTCATTGTACTCAACAGTGAAATGGCGACGCTTGTGTGCCTTCATGTGTCTTTATTTATCTTATCTACTTATATTTATGTATTTATAAGTATTTATTTGAATGAGCGGAATTGTGTTGATTTGCTGCTAATTAAAATTTCAATGCTCAAAGGCAAAGAAACGTGTTTGTAATAAATTAACCGAAACCGATACCGAGGTAAGTAAGTTAGTAAGACAAAAGCTGCAAAAACACAGGCACACACACACATAAAGTGTGGAGCAAGCATTGAATGAAAGTTGAAATCAATAATAATTGCTGACGACTGACCGAAACCTCAATTCTAAACTTCTACCATTTTGGGATTCAGAATAATTTATTCGTTGTTGTAAATATTTCCACTCAGAACAATGAAATGTCGGCGAATTGTTTGTAAAAGTTGGTTGGAGGTTTCACTTTTAAAAATGGCGCAGGCAGCTGTGCAAATATGGCACGCAAATGCAAATATGAGTGGAATAGTTATCGGCCAGAACCGGAACTGAGCACACAATTTTTGAAATAAGGTTGAAGTAACTGAGTGCGCCACAACTGCTAGAGTGACCAGAGTGCAATTGAGGAGTTAAAAATTAACTTGAGGAATAGTTGGACAAGCAAATTTGAAGGTTGAAGTAACTGAGTGCGCCACAACTGCTAGAGTGACCAGAGTGCAATTGAGGAGTTAAAAATTAACTTGAGGAATAGTTGGACAAGCAAATTTGTTATATTTTGTTAAAATATTCAAAAGGTTAATAAATTTTAAAAAATTTAGGAGTTAAGAACTAACTTTATGAATAGTTGGTCAAGTAAATTCGTTGTATTTTTTTTTAATTATAATTAATTTTTTTTTTAATTGTAATTAATTTTTTTTTAATCATAATTAATTAAAAAAAATTTGTACTTATTAAGTAATATAAAATATAACATAAATATGAAAATAAATAATATAAAACAACAAAAATTAACAACTGCAACGAGTTGTTTAATTAATTGAGGGTATCTTTTATCAAACTACAAAATCACACTCAAAGCACAAATTGTTGCAAAAAAAATAATTACTATACTCATTATTCAGACAGCCAACTTACTTGCGCAATTAAGAAATTTCTTAAATTTAGGTCTAAATTGAACTCAATTTGTCATACAAACATTTTCATTTATCAAATTACAATTATCACTAAATTGACCATAAATTGAGCTCGATTTGTCATGAACTCTGTGTTGTGCTGTTATCGATAAATAAATGCATTCACTATTGATGGAACCAAACCGAATTCAAGAAACTAATAAAGGCCAAAGACATTTGTAGACATTTGATGGCTTTGAAATTTCGTTTGAAAAATTCTGTAAATATTGCTAAATGTTCAAAAAATGTTTTCGAGAACGTTTTTTTATACATAAACAGAAAAATCATTTGTTTCGTCAAAACTAAAACATGTTCCATAACATTTCAATAATAAAGTAAGCTAAATTGAGTATGTGTGAACAGCAAAAGCGATAACTTAATTTTAAACAAAATTGACTAAATTTGTTTGGCTGTTTGAATACAATGTAAGCTTTACTCTGAATAGAGATGTGGTGCCAGTGATGTATGCATGTTTGTAAGTATCTAATAGATATATACCAGGTATGCGCCTATGAAACCGGTAATTATTTTTGAAAAAACACGTTTATTTTGAGGAAATGATTACAAATTTATTCTTCAAAGTAATGGCCATCGCTAGCTACAAATTTTTCCCATCTCTCAGGCAATTTATGGATGCCTCACCAAAAAAATGTTTCGTCTTTTGCCTGAAACCAATCATCGATCCATTTTTTGGCTTCTGCGTGAGAATTGAAGCGCTGTTCCGTTAATGCGTGGCCCATCGATGCGAACATGTGATAATCCGAAGGCGCCAAGTCTGGTGAGTAAGCCGCATGAGCAAGAGCTTCCCAGTTGTACGATGCAACCAATTCTTTGGTGGCTCTAGTGCGGTGTGGTGGTGCGTTGTCATCGAGAAAAATCACTTTGTGTAGCCTGGCTTCATATTCTGGGCGTTTTTGGCGTATAGCACGGTTCAAATCGGCCAATTGTTGTTGGTAACGTTCACCGTTAACCGTTTCACCAGAAGGTTTTTTTTCTTCAAATGGTAACACAAAATTAACTGTGTCCGCAAATCGTAATTTGTAGGCACGTAATCCGACATTTTCCGGAGCGTCAAACAATGCGTTGTTGGATGAAACTTGACAAATTGTGAACTGAATATTGTTGACATATGACAGAAGAAGTAAACATGACATTTGGTACGATTCCGAAGTTTATAAATATTCGGCTATTTACCGCTAGATGTCGTTACCGTTTCATAGGCGCATACCTGGTAGAAGTGGGGCTAGTAATTAAATTTAAAGTAGAACAAATATCGTTGACATTTGTTTATGGAACAGAAGTAATCTTTAGAAGGGACTTCAAAGAGCAATTAAAAAGGCAGCAGAAATTAAATATAAAATACTACTTTTAATATCAGCCCTGAATAGAATGAGACCCAAACTAAAAGGTGACATTAACTGGAAGCGCTTAAAATTCAGCAGGAATTAAATACAGAAAAAAAGTTGGGGATAATGAAATTTGAATGGGAACGAAAAGAATGGGAAATAGAACTTGAATTAGAACCAAAATAAGAGAACTAAAATCCATAGCAGTATCTAAAAAAGCAAGAACTAGAATAATTATTAAATCCAGAATTTAATTAAGTATTACGAAGAAGTACAGCTTAGACTGAAACTAAAGTCAAAATCAAAAACAGAACGAGAAATTAGTTTAAAATTGGGTTTAAAGAACAAAATTTAAACTTTTAACAAATAGAACTTAAAAAACTAGGCATTAAATTTAGTTTGGAAGACGAATTAGAGCTGAAATAAATGCCCAAAATTATTGTAAGTTTATATTAGGAATTAAGTTTAATATCTATGAAATAAGTTTGCATTTGAAGTCGGGCTTTACAAAACTAAAAAAAAGAACTAAAACAAAGATAAAAATTGAATGTTTATTAAAAAGAGGAGCGATTCCGCTCTTGATTAGGTGGATGCGGTGGAAGAACGCACTCGCAGTTGCCACTCAACTAAAATTGTATGTACCAAAATACTGCTGATAAATTTTTTTTTTGCAATTTTTTTTTTTTGTTTTCAACAAATTATTTTTTAACACAAAAACAAAATAGAACTTTTAAATCGAAGTTCTTTCGATTTCTAAACATTGTTGCCATAATTTTTGCGAAAAAATTTTAATGTTTAGCGTTTTTGAAAGATCCAAAATCCATAAAAAAGACCCAAATTGAATAAAAACGGCCCAAAGGCCCAAGTAAAATAAAAAGATCCACTTATGGTCCGAATGTACCAAAAGTGGCAACCTTGTCCGTACACTAATAAACCTCATCAAGGTTTAGATTTGAAAGGACCTCCAAGCAAAAGCAGACAGGAGATGATTGAGGCTGGACACATGCAGGGTTAGCAGATCAATCGGCTGGGATGCAACAAAAACAAATTGATGGAACTGATTAGTAAAAAGCGCGATGATTTGGCCAAACTGGTCTTTGGGAGAGCATGCAGTCAGGATAAGCATCCCTTACAATACCAGCTGCCGAAGCTGTTGCGATCCAGCTGAGAAGAAAACTTCCTTTGAACATGACAGGTTCAACAAGAAGGTTGAAAACGATAGGAAAACCTTTCTTCGATGATATAAAGGAGATCTCTAGGAAAAGGGCAAACGACTTGCTGGCCTTTATCAATGCCTGGAAATATTTTTAAAGCAGCTAAGGTTGTCGAGGCGAACTGAATGAAAAGTGGTATTGAAACTACCACTACCACCAACCAACCAGAGATGAAATGAGTCTAAAACCCAGACTGCAACTAAAAAAAAACTGCACTGCAAAAACTGTCAGGATTTTAGTGTGAAATATTTAGAATCTGACTTATAGCTGAACAACACCAAATGAAGAGATCAGAGGAAAGATGCGAAAGCTTACAAATATATACAAGAACCTACACTTTATTCTTTTGCAAACAATTTTTTAACCTCTGAGATGTTTTACAAAGCGCTTAAAAATCACTGAGCATCCAACGATTCGAACAGGTCGTCTGGTCTAGGACGGGTTTCCTTAATGTTTTAAATCCTTACTTAATCCCTTAATCTCAGCGATTTGCTAAAAACAAAGAGAACTTTCAACACAGACAATAATAACACAAGCAATTCTACAATTCTAATTTTTTAAATACAGCTTAAGTTTGCTGCACTTTCCTACAGTTTCGTGATTACCGTCATAGAAATGTTTTTGCATTCAAGTTTAAGTTCTTAGTCTTTAAAATTTAAAAAATAGGTTGCAATTTTTTTTACATATGAGATAAAAAACATTATATATAAAATTAAAAAAATTTATTTAAATTTAAATATAAGTAAAACAGTTAAACCTCAATGACTATTTTGGTCTGATTTTGGTATAAATTTTCTGCACTAAACACACTTAGAAAACAGTTTCTTAAGTAGTTCGAGGACACTATAAATAAAACATTTAAACTTAAGCAAACTGCGTGTAGATTATTGAAGACGCTTCAATGTTGTATCATTAAAAATTGCTACAGATAAGCAAATTAATTAAACAGTAGACAGCCAAAATAACACAAGTCGGATAGAAAGACGCGGGTATTAGGAAGTCGAGTAAATATTTTTGGTAGTGCGAGTAGAAGTGGAAGAAGAATGCGCCACAAACAAGAAATACCAGTTAAAAGGCCATTAAATTGCAGTCAGTAAATTTTATTTGCACCAAATTTAATTTGTTCATTAGTTTATTTGTTTAAAGCAAAATCATTGCAAATTACATATCTACATTTGTTATATGTTAACACGGGTTGGATTTTATTGAAAGCTTATGACTTTGAACTTTTTAATCAAAACAACTCAATTAATTACACATGGAATTCATTGAAATTGAGTTAAAATATTGTATCTTAATAATGACTTACCATATGTGGTGTCAGTTTGACGCTTTAGGCGTTATTGTTTCTGTCGCATTAGCTGCAAAACGACGATTTCAAGCGATGGCGTTTTAACGCTTTCGAATGACGTTACTTGTTATTCCTGTGAGTTTTTCGCTTTGAGTGACGCAAATTTGCATTATATCGCACAAAGTTTGCTTTCGAAATTTATTTTAATTTTATTGTTTGTTATTGTTTTGTTTTATTATTCACTTTGCTAATGTTGCTCAACGCATTATTTGAATGCGTTGCATACAAATACGCCGCCAAAGTAAGTGGGAAGTGTAAATTTTAAAAATTTTTTTTAGCTGTCAATAACTGCTCGCACAAAACAGCACAATGAATGTGAAAATTTAAGTATCTTTTCGCTTTGCAAAAAAAAATTAAACTTCCAAAAATCAAAGCAAATACACCGAAATAACGTTTGGCACGTTTCTTAACGTTGTATTTGGAAAAATGTGCGGCCAGTCTAACAGGTTGTGCGACGCAAGCAGTTAAGTTTATTTATATTTTTTCGCATTAATTTGCTTTTATTTTGCCGCACTCGACGCGCACACGAACACACACACACACACGCGCACAAGTTGCTGCGAAGATGAGCTTTTGCCAATTTTTGCATCAAATTAAGTCGATTTGCAATTTGCTGGCTGTCAGCGCACCACCACAACAACAAAAACAACAACTCGAATAAACAGCGCACAAAAACCCGAAATTACAAATCGCAAATTGTCGATTGCAACAACAACCACACAGACACTTGTGCAATGATGCTTTTTTGCACAAACCAAGCGAGGACAAAAAAAAACCAATACAAATAAAAATCACTTGCTTCAATGGAAATTTAACCAAATTGTTGTCACTTTGAGTGCGAGTTTCAACAAAAAAAATTGAATGATTGAATTTTTGTGTTTCTTTTCGTAAACACAAATTGATTGCTTCTTGAGGTGTAATCATGAAGAAGTTGAAGAATGTTTCAAATATATTTCGTACGTTCGTTTGTTCGTTGAGCGCCTGGGTGCCGTTTTCAAGTTTGAATTACAGGCCAGTGGGCTGAAGTGCCAGAAGCATTGCAGCAGTCTTCCAGTTGTCAATACACAACGCACACACAAAACTTGTACCGCAATGGCCAAATAGCCAAGTTAACGCGATCACGTCTGAGCTGAGACTGACCGCCATGGCGCTGCCATCGAACTCACCATACGGCAGCATCGAGTTGGTGCAAGTTTCGAGCTGAACTTTAAGTGTGGTCAAAACCGCCCAATTCAACTTCAACACAGCAAACTAACGCAGCGGCTACATGTGTGTGTGTGTGTGTTGCTTTGAACTTCACCACCGCTGCCCAAAGTGCAGAACAGCCAGCAGCAACTAGAAAAGCCGGCAACATTTTCGCGGAGAGTGTGGTGAGTAGGCTAGGCGAGCTGGTAGCGCAGCGCAGGAGGCGAGGCCAGCCTCTTCGCCTATTAGTTAGTAAACTGGTGTGTTGGGCGGCTGGTGGGGGCAGCAGGAGCTGCACTGCGCCAGCGAAACCAGCTCGCCCAAACATTCTTGGCATTTTTTTCGTTCACATTCGCAATTCACCACACCACACCATACTCGTTCAGCTCATGCCAACTGTTGCTGCATTGTTTTGGTTTTTGTTGTTTTCAGCTTGTTTATTATTATTTTAATTCATCTACTTTATTTGTGATACTTAAAGGTGAACTTGTTTGTTTATTGTCTTTTTGTCGTTGCCTTCTTTTCAACATATTTGTTACACATTCTATTTGGTTGTCTGTATGTATCGGCGCCTGTGCTTGCAAATGAGTGTTGGACTTTTCTTTTCAAAATAATGAGCTGATTGTTGTGCAGTTATGCTTTCTAAATTATTTCAACTTTTATTCAATTTACACTAGAAAAACCCATTCGGTCAATTTGACTGGTTTTCAATTTTAACTATCTGTATTTTCTTTAGTATTTCAATCAACTTTTGTGGTGGCGACTTTTATTTTGTATTGTAAAAGTTTTTATATTTTTTTTTAATCTATTTTGTGCGAAATTAGCCAAATCCGATGTGTACTTTCCGAAATATCAGCAGATATGATATCTAGTCTTTTAAGGTATGGAAAAATTGCCATCTTTCTGTTGTTAAACACTAAAAGCGTTGGAATTTATTTGCGTTATGGTATATGTAACTTTGCCTTATAATTAGCTGATAAGAATGCAAATAAAATCATGCACGAACGTTTCACCAGCCCGAGCAGGGATTCGAACCTAGAGCATCTGATACAAGAACTCAGCGCGCTACCCGTTGAACTACTACTACTACTGTCCGAGTCAGGCAGTAGAGCCTACTCGACTACCTTCAGGCTGGTGACGGACTGCCGCAATCTTTTGAATGAATTGGGCCGGCGAACACTGTAGAACTGCACTGGATACCAGGACACGAAGGACATGACGGCAATGAACAAGCGGACCGCCTAGAAAAAAAGGTTGCCTTACGCCCACTGATAGGCCCGGAACCATTCTGTGGACTGCCAAGAGGGCACATTCAGGAGTGGTTATGGAAACAGGCTGACAAGGATTTTGTTGACCAATGGACCAACACAACGGGACTACGGCAGGCAAAACAAGTCCTGGCTCCGGACTGAGGGGTTTCGAACAAACTCCTCAAGCTAAGCCGAGAGGACTTTGACATCCTTACTGGGTACCTAACAGGTTCACTTAGGTACCATCTCATAAATTTGGGAATATCCTCAACGAATGTGTGCAGGATATGTGAGCTAGAACAAGAAACATCGCTCCACATTCTATGCGAATGTCCTGCGCTAAGAAGAAAGAGATTCCTCCAGTTTGGTCAGGTGTCAATACGATCTGGAAACTTCAACCCCGAAATGTGCTAAATTTTATAAAAAGCCTTAACATGGCCGGTTAAAACAAAGGCTGCACAAAAGATCAAAATGGTCGTAGTGCACTATAGCCTATATAATAAAAATAAAGTTGAGGCAATTTTACATCGGGAAATATTTTAGCCGTTTTTTTAGTTTGATTTTGTATCAAAACGACTAACTGAAAAAAGTATTTTAAAAAGGTCCATTCAGACGCTAATACATAGACATATGTTTGTCCTTTAGTTCATATTTGAGTAGTTCCATCACTCTTTTGGACATCCCAGACTGTGCGCTGTTTACTTATCCTTCAATCTAGTCAACTAGGTCAACCAGAAAATGTGAGTTAGTGAGTTTGTTTTCAACAGGTTCTGATTCTAAACGGGTCTTACTGAGCAGGAATTTTATTATTTTATCTTTATAGAGACCACCCTCTGAAAATACGACGAAATCGCTAAGTATTTCATAAGAGAGTTCCAAGCTTTCGATTGATCTATGGTCCACTGTTTCCAAGAGATGACCAGATAATATTATTACCAAACAAAGCTCGTAGATTTCTATGTGCAGAGTGGGTGGACATAGGGAAATGACGATTAGAAAATTATTCGCCAGAGTAAAAGCGCCTTCTGCATTCTTTATTTCATACTAATTTTTCCAAATTTCGATTAGAGCAAGAAATTGTTTGGTTTTGTCTCTTTCCTTATAAAATTTCTCAAGCTCTTCTTCTTGACTGGCACGACAGCCCGATTACGAGACTAAGGCCTAGCAACCCGCAACCAACCGTGTTGTGCGTGCGAATGTTTTTACATGGTTGGAAGGGACCTACAGTTTTATGCCGATTCCGAACGGCAAAGCTCCCAAGCTTTTTCATAGCAATTTTTACTCTCAGAGGTTTGCCATTTCCTGCTGAGAGGACAGCCGCCGAAAGAAAAATTGTTGTTTTTCTTTTTTTTCGGTGTTAACGCAACGGAGTATTTAACTCGCGGAGTCTTGACTCGCGGCCCAACGCACTAGTCAGCTGAGCTACGGCGGCTAAAGTTTCTCAAGCTCTAACTAAGTGAAAACTAACTGAAAAACTATATTTGAACTCTATTTATTTCCGTTTAAATTTGTGTATGGCAGCAAAACGAAAGTGTCCCAGTATAATTTTCTTAGAACTCAAATGCAATTTAACTTTTTTGATTGATTTTGTCGAACATAAAAAAAGAAATAAAATTCAAAGATAACTAAACGTGGTTAAGTTCAATAAAGATGTCTTGTCATATTGTTGCAAATATTTCAACAGTGTCACAGTAGATAGTAAATACTTTTACTTGTATGATCTGCTACAATTTGACATTAACTTAACTTTCATAACATACAACAGTTTCTGTATCCACACATAAGCTTTTTTCAACTCGTATATCTAACTAGCCTGATTGCAAACTTTATTTCAGATACTAATATTTCAATATTTATAAACACTATTTCCCAATACCGTTCCAAGTACACTTAATAACTCTCCCCTTTCCTTTCGAACACAACTCAAACTCACCTTTCAAACATCTCTATTGGTTGCTTCTTTTGTAAAATCTAATTTACCAACAGAATCTCCAATACAAAAGCGTCATTCATAAATTGTGATTAACTCACCACACCAATGTAGGAGTAACTAGTTAGCAACAACTACAAAAACAATATAACACCCACGCATGCAAATGCACTAAAAATCGCTGAAATAGTTTGCAACCATAAAGAACTCAACAGGTGTTTAGCGGCAAAAACTTAAACAACTTAATAGATACCAATGTGTTTACCTGAATGGCAAATGGAAGCTTTTCACCACACCGCAACACACACACACACACAAGTGTATATGTGTGTGCGCTTCAATGGATTCAATGCGATTGCATGAGTAGAACTATTGAGGGTATTTTATTATTGAATATTGACTGACATAGACGACATTTAAGACAATCCACTAAAAAAACAGAATAAGTTAGCAAAATCATATCGACTGCGTTGAAATATATATATATATGTATATGTGTTTGTGTACGTGTATTTGTGTACAACTCAAGTGCGTTCTTTGTTTGACAAGTTATGCATCAAGTTGCTCAACCTAATTTAGTTGAATGATTGAATGAAAGAAACATTGCGGAAGTGTACCAAGTGATTAGTTGGTATATCCATACAGAGAAATCCATAAAGTTTTCAACAGTTTCCTGACAATAATTGTCATTTTCATTCACTGATGATTATAACAGATGCTTGCACGGTTAAGAATAGAATTTTAGGCAATGAAAATATCTTAAAAGCAACTTGGCTAAACCTGAAGTGTTTCTAACAATCAACCTATTTATTCTGTACGCTTTTTTACTATTAAATCTTTCAATCAAATCATTTCAAATTAATATAAACTTAAATCAATCACATCAAACCAAATTAAATCAAATTTGATCACTTCGAATCAAATAAAAAGAGGCAAATCAAGTCAAATCAAATCATATCGAATCATATCCAATCATATCAATCATATCAAATCATATCAGATCATTTTAATTTATGTCAAATTATAGGAAATCAAATCATTTCATATCATACCAAATCATTTCAATTGAATATGAACTCAAATCAATCATATATCATCGGATTAAATCAAATTTAATCACTTCGAATCAAATCAAATAAAAGCATATCAAATCAAATCATATCATATTGGATCAAATAAAATCAAATCTAATCACTTCGAATCAAATCAAATAAATCAAATCAAGTGCCATCAAATGATATCGAATCATATCAATCATATCCAATTACATCACATCGTATCAATCATATTGGATCATATCGATCAAATCAAATCATTTTAATTTATATCAAATCATACGAAATCAAATCATATCAAATCATACCAAATCATTTCAAATTAATATAAACTTAAATCAATCATATCAAATCAAACTAAATAAAATTTCATGACTTCGAATCAACTCAAATCATACAAATGATCAACTCAAAAATCATATCCAATCATACCAAATCATATCAATCATATCCAATCTTATCAAATCATATCAAATTATATCAAATCATATCAATCATAACAAATCATATTAGATCATGTCAACCATATCAGATCATTTTAATTTAGATCAAATCATAGGAAATCAAATCATATCAAATCAAATCATACCAAATCATTTCAACTTAATATAAACTCAAATCAATCATATCAAACCAAATTAAATCAAATTTAATCATTTTGAATCAAATCAAATAAAAACACATCAAGTCAAATCAAATCATACCGAATCATATCAATCATATCTAATCATATCAAATCACATCAATCATATCAAGTCATATTAGATCATATCAAACATATCACATCATTTTAATTTATATCAAATCATGGGAAATCAAATCATATCATATGAATTCATTTCATTTCAATTTAATTAATGTCAAATCAAATCAATCATATAAATTCAAAAGAATTCAAATTTAATCACTTCGAATCAAATCAAATAAAAGCACATCAAATAAAAGCAGATCAAATCATATCAAATTGCATATATCAAATCATATCAATAATATGAATCAAAGCAAATCAAATGCATCATATTATATCACATCAGATCGTATCAAGTTATATAAAGTCAAGTCAAGCAAGTCAAGTCATGTAAAATCAAATCAAATCACATCATATCATATCAAATTATAGCAAATCATATGACATCAAATTCAATTATATCAAATCATAGCAAATGAAAACATATCAAATCTTTTAAAGACAAATTAAATTACATCAAATCGTAGCAAATCGTAGCAAATCATATCAAATTATTTCAAGTCAAGTAACGAATTAAATCAAATCGAGTCATGTTAAGTCAAGTCACAAAATCAAATCACATGAAAAGAATTCATACTCAATTATATCAAATCATATCACATCAAACTAAATCAAATTTAATCACATCGAATCAAATCAAATCAAATAAAACCAAATCAAATCATATCAAACTGTATCATATACAATTTAATCACATGACAAATAAAGTCAAATCACATCATATCATATCATTTATATCACATTAAGCATATCAAATCAAATTAAGTCACGTCAAGGCAAGTCAACTCAAGTCAAGTCATCAAATCAAACTTAACCAAATCATATGAACTCAGCTTAAATCAACCCACATCAGTTTAAATCAATACAAAACAATACAAAACAAATTGAAACAAATCGAATCCGAACAAAACAACACAAATTAAATCAAATTTAAACAAATTATAATAACCAATCATATTTTAGTCCAGTAATTCTGAACTGATTTGGCGATCCCGCTGGAGAGTCACACAAGTCTTTCAAGAAGGTAAAAAATTTAATTAAATGAGGTTTTTCTATTGAATAAATAAAAATGGATATATTTTCTGATTCGTTTAAAATCTTCAAGGATATTAAAGGATACAGTTTTGAGAGATTTTGAGAGATATTCTCTTATGCTCTTGTTGTCTTGTAAATCACAATAAGAAAATTATTCCAAGAGCAACAATTGTTTCTTTAAATTGATACCCATTTCATATGAAATCAATGGGTATCAATCATCAATGAAATCAATTCAAATATAACGAGTCAAATAAATCAAACAAGGGCGTTTAAGCTCCACGATTGCATAATTAAGCGCTTAGCATATTTTCCTCATATTTCATAATTATTTTTCCTATTCATACAAAGAAAATGTCAACAATAGCTCGCCAACACTACGAAACCTTCAACGCAACGCTTGTCAAATAAATCATACAAAAACTAGTTAACAGCAAACAACAACAAAATGTCTTTTTGGATTTTATGATTTCGATAACAAGTGGTCATTATAAGATTTTTTATTAAATTTTAACTGCTATGAAAAGTGTCACATTAACAAAGCACACAAACACACTTTGGTTTCACTCAATTGCCAGCAATGGCAAAAAAATCCAAAAAGTAAATTTTTTTTAAATTAGTTTAAACTTAGTTATTCGAAGTGTAAACGACTGTTAGAGTTTATGAGAAGATTCGAAAAGCCAATCTTTTCGAAATCGCGCCCACACATTTTTTTTTTTAATACAAACTATTACTGTTTTTAAGTCAATTTTTGCTTTTAATTTCTTATTATTTTTTCTTTTATTTTTACTTCATATTGTTTTGCATTTGTTTTTTGCATTTTTTTATTTTCCCTCTTAGTGTCAGTTTGGTTTCAAATTTCATATATCATCATTTGTTGTGCCACAACAACTTTTTTGACTTTGACAACAAAATTCCCATAACTCTTTAGCTGCCAACTAACCTCAACAATTAGCAAATGGTGAGAATTTGTAATGATTTATTAATGAATTTGGTTAAATGTGGAACTTGTCCGTCTTGACTGTTGGTCACAAATGGCAATCGCTCGCCATAGGTCAGCTGGCGCCCACTAGTCGAATGCTTGGGAAAGAAATATTGCATAACGGTTCGGGAATGAATAAAGGTCGCATACAAATTTATTTTAAACAGTGACACAATTTTTTGAATTAACATAGATCAAATTTCAAAAGCATTTATAAAATATTATGACACGTTTTTAGTTCAAAGCAGTGAATGTTGGCCAATAACAACAATAAGCCTAAAAAACAAATGTTTGCTTAAATATTATTTATTTTATTTAAATATAAAAATACACTTTTATTAAAACTAGACTTTTGAAAGATTTTCGCAACAATTTCTGCCAATCTTACTCAACAGATTCTCATGTTGACATATTGAAAGCTTCCAATAATTGTTGAACCCATTCATGGTCTCAATGCCCCATGGCAATTCGCTCTAATCCTCAGCCACTCGCTGACTTGAAGCACCAATTCCATCGTCTCTTCCATCGTCTCTTCCATTGCCCACTTGCAATCGCCGCTTGGTTCCGCTGCTCGACTCATTTCATTCAAATTCCACAAAGGAAGCAGCACACCAATTTATGAAAAACGACTTTAAATGATCATCAACGGCAGCACGTTGCATTCGCGTACATGGCGAGCGGCATTCGCGATCGCCATTGCGATTGCGATCATAATCAAGTGGGCAGCAACAGCAGTCGACAGCAGCAGCAGTCGGCAGCAGCAACACACTGCAATGTTGCCAACTGGAAATCGCATACGAATGCCCAAATGAAAAGCCGAAAAGGAAAAACCAGAAAATTCCAAAAACAACAACAATAACAAAAATTACTAAAAACAAAACAACAAATTAAACTAAAGTTAGGATTAAACGAACAAAAAAAACTCCAATGATTCTAAACCAGTTTCGATAAAGAAACGCGCGAAACTCCGGAAACGTACCTGAGCCAAATCGAATAGCAGCAGCGACTGTGGTTTAGAATGAAAAAGGCGTAAAAATATGCGCCAGTGAAAAAAAAACAACGCAATTGCGCGTTTAATGTGGGCGATTAGACGATAAGGCAACAACGCAAAATATTACCGAAGACATGCGGCAAACTGTAAGCAGTAGCGGCAACGGCAACGGCCACAGAGCACGCGGTGTGACAGGGGAAGTGTTGCATATTTGCGCCATTCACCATAGCTGATCGAATGTAGAAGATTGTATTGAAAAATCAAGTGACCCCAAAAAAACAAAGGAACGCCGAACTTGGATGAATATTAAATATGTAAAGGAAATAGTGAGAATGAAAACAGAAGAAAGAAGAAGAGTGACAAAGTTAGTATAGAATTATGAGTACATATAAAAAAAAAGTTTTATCAGGTATTCTTCACCAAAATTTGTTTCCTTAGAAACTGTCAGGTCTGTATTGACACATAGGCCCCGAACACACAAACGACGGCAGCAACATGACTGCATCTGTCAAAATACAGAATCAGAGCATTCGTATAAAAACGATTATTTTTAAGACAGCCCGACAACACGAACAACGAACACAGTTGTGGCTGTCGCCAAACATAGAACAATTCTCTATTTCTTAGACAACAAAACCAAAGCATTAGAAGTTTTCATACTTTTTCGGTGTGCTTTGAACAAATATTACAAATTTGTTAGTATTTCAGTTAAAATAAAATAAAATAAAATAAAATAAAATAAAATAAAATAAAATAAAATAAAATAAAATAAAATAAAATAAAATAAAATAAAATAAAATAAAATAAAATAAAATAAAATAAAATAAAATAAAATAAAATAAAATACAATAAGATAAAATTAAATAAAATTAAATAAAATAAAATAAAATAAAATAAAATAAAATAAAATAAAATAAAATACAATCAGTTAAAATTAAATAAAATAAAATAAAATAAAATAAAATAAAATAAAATAAAATAAAATAAAATAAAATAAAATACAATCAGATAAAATTAAATAAAATACAATAAAATAAAATAAAATAAAATAAAATAAAATAAAATAAAATAAAATAAAATAAAATAAAATAAAATAAAATAAAATAAAATAAAATAAAATAAAATAAAATAAAATAAAATAAAATAAAATACAATCAGATAAAATTAAATAAAATACACTAAAATAAAATAAAATAAAATAAAATAAAATAAAATAAAATAAAATAAAATAAAATACAATCAGATAAAATTAAATAAAATACACTAAAATAAAATAAAATAAAATAAAATAAAATAAAATAAAATAAAATAAAAAAAAATAAAATAAAATAAAATAAATAAATAAAATAAAATACAATAAGATAAAATTAAATAAAATACACTAAAATAAAATAAAATAAAATAAAATAAAATAAAATAAAATAAAATAAAATAAAATAAAATAAAATAAAATAAAATAAAATAAAATAAAATACAATCAGATAAAATTAAATAAAATACACTAAAATTAAATAAAAAAAATAAAATAAAATAAAATAAAATAAAATACCATCAGATAAAATTAAATAAAATACACTAAAATAAAATAAAATAAAATAAAATAAAATAAAATAAAATAAAATAAAATAAAATAAAATAAAATAAAATAAAATAAAATAAAATAAAATAAAATAAAATATGAGCATTTCCGTGCACTCTGATTCCAGAGTATCAATAATGATTGCAAGGCGTGGTTTCTTTTTCTTCTTTATTCCCATTCTATCTCTACTTTTCCTCCTTCATCACTTTCTTATCTTTTTCCTCCTTTATATCTTATAATATTTTCTATTATTTATAATACTTATATTATGTTTTTTAAGCCTATGTTTATTACTTAATTTTGTTATCGTAATTGTTTAACTTCAAATTTAATTCTAGTTTAAGAAATTGAATATTGATGAGGTGTTATTAAAAGACTCGATCTTACAACACTTAATGTATCTATTCTAAATAAATGAAAATGAAATGAAAATAAAATAAAATAAAATAAAATAAAATAAAATAAAATAAAATAAAATAAAATAAAATAAAATAAAATAAAATAAAATAAAATAAAATAAAATAAAATAAAATAAAATAAAATAAAATAAAGTGGAAGCATTTGAGATTGAAAAATCTAAGCTAACAGAAACTGAAATTTCCGATAGGGACCGGATAGAGTTCTCAACATGGGAGCATTCAAGGCATAGTAAGAAACAACAGGTCCCTGTTCCAAATCGTAATGACGAAGTAACCGGGAACATTTAAATTAAATCTGAGTAAGTTCTACCTTGACCTTGCCAGTCAATTATTATTATTAAATTCATTATTAAGTTCTACCTAGAAGTAACCAGTAATCTAAGCTCTTTCCGTGCCGAAGTGAAAAGGTTTTTTGATTGTTTTACCTAAAAACCAAAATATGGTTTTGAATGGTATTCGGCTCAAAAGTTGTACGTAAATGAAATCCTATGTGAGCCACTGTAACCCAGTATAACAAAAGATCTTTTAAGCCGCCGTGCGTCATCCTCATCAATAATAAGAATAAAAACCCAGTTGGCATACAAAAGTAAAACATTGATGCAAAAAGATCTGAGTGAACTTTTATATCTAGAGAAAACTCACCTCAGAATTCTTCTCCGGTTGTAGATCGATGTTACTCAATCCGAGGACTGTAATCCAACGAGTACTGTCGAGGATGCGAGTCCGAGGAGGAGGAGGGGACCGTTCTCCATCGTTGTGTCAGTGTCCTTCATTAGCCAGAAGAAGACTTAAGTCTCTCGGCTCAGCTTCCTTTACTAGTCTAACTGAACTATCGCCTCTGAATATCAGGGATATAGCCAGGTTAAAAATGGAATCCTCTGGGTTCTCAGCGCTGAAGAGGGAATCGCGCCATCCACTGTGATATCACAGCCATTAGATGTGCTTAAGTGAGCTTCTCACGTAGGAGGCTGTCACTCTAACCTAACCTTACCTACCCAATCTGAACATCAGATTCGAATAGTCTGGCTTAAATATCTGTCCTTCCATTAACCTCATGCTATGATAACCAAACCATGTAATTAGAGTTCATATTTGATCATTTACGTTGATGCACAAAAAATACCTTTGATGATCCTATAGGAAATTGATTGGTGTACGATCATGATCAGTTTTAATTGGATAAAATTTGTACAACATTTATTCAAATTCCAACTCACCAATCATGGTTATGATTTTACAAAGAATTGGTTCGTGAACCATACCAAACCACTATAATGATCCTTAAGGGAACTGAACTGAATATGATTATGAAAATAAAAATGTTTTTGAAAATATATAAAGCGATGATTTTGAAAAGAAATGTTTTATTTTTGGTTCGAAAATAACAATTCACCGATCAGAGTATTGGTCACATAAGAAACTATTGCGCGATCATGATCGGGTCTAAAAAATTGATAATGAATTTTACAAAATCATGATCGTAAAAATAAAAACTACGATCACCTATCACGGTGGTTAACTATCTTGCAAGAAATTATTTCATGAACGATTACGATTTTGTACAAATATTGTACCTCTGGTGCTAATCGAATTAGCAACTGAACTGGAATTGATCGTGGATATTCAAGTGATTCAAAAATAACAAAACCACAAAATCACATAAGAAGCTAGTTCACTATTATCATCGGGTCTTAGAAATTGGTAATTAATTATACAGAATCATGATCGTAAAAATAAAAACTGAAACTCCAATGATGGTTTTTGGTTCAAAATCCAAAACAATGAAACTAGTTGGTACACAAGCATGATCGGATAGAAACAACTAGGGATGGACCATGTATGTTACAGAATGTACCCAAACTTTGATTGTATACCCAAAGTTGTGATCAAAAGTTTACAGATTCGAATCGTTTATAGAAATAAATTTTAATTTTGCTCTGTTTTTTTACTACTAAATCGAAGTGCCATCATAGAAGTCGTCTGGATCGTTTCGCTATAATTTTGAAATATGTCATAATACAAAATTGTCTATTAACTGTCATTATGCGCAATTTAGTCACAATATACCAAAGCACTCAAAAGTTGCGATCTCAAACTTGTAACCCATGAATAGACGAACAAATGAACAAACATTATTGGCTCATGACTTTTCCATGTGAAGCCAAGAATTTAATGTTTTTGTCAAGCTTTAGCATTCATTTATTTCATCAAAATTTTATACAACTGTGAAGTTTACATTATTTTTTATAAGAGTTTATTAACAACCAAAGCCATTTTTTTACATTTGCCAATTTTACAATTTGTATATATTTATTCAGTTAAAACTCACAAACTATCAGGATTTACTTTACAACTGAAAAGAAAAAAATCGTCAATATATTTCAAGCTTAAAGCTTATTAAAAGTGTTAATCACAATCTTGCTTATGCTTTTGTTGTACTCGTAGTTCAATCGCTGGCCTTCAACATTTCGCCATCTCTGCCCAGTTTCCTCCCTGGGCGCCGCCACACTGAAAGAGCGCTGAAAACACTGTCATCCATCATGCGAGTTCTTAACCTTTTCCCATCTATTCATCATCAGTGCTTCCCGAACTCTTTTCTTTTGTTTATTGTTTATTGTTATTAAAAGATTTTTAACACTTTTTCTTGTCGCATATATAAGCGCGTTGTTTCAATCGCCTTCAACATCGCAGCAAATTTTGTACGCCTGCAGCGTAATTTTAAAACACTTTCAATTTGAATATTTCAACAATTAATCAAAACCCCAGCAAATGGGCCGAATTGTACAGGCGCACAAAAATCGCCAACTTGCCGACAATGCCGCACAACTGTGGCTGCTGTCATTTGCTTTTACACTGCAGCTGCTGCTGCCATTGTTTTACAGCGTTGGCCGTTCACGCGTGCATTGTGTGGCTTTGGCCTTTTTAATGAAATCAACATTTCTCTTGTGCACACTGTTCTGTAATTATTGTTGTTGCTTTGGCATTTTTTCGATTAAGTTTACATGTCAACGCAAAAATAGCTGCGCGGCAGCACTCGACTGAGAAAGCATTCCATTACTTCTTCAATTAATTGGGATCACCTTGACATCTGTCAAGTGTCAAATGTCAGACAGCGTAGTCAGCTTTTATTGAATCTTAATTTTCTCATTGCTTTGCGCTGTCATGCTACATACATTTCGAACGTTTCTATTAAAAACTTCACTGAACGAAAAGAACTTGAACCTCATGCCACACTTTGCAGGTTATTTACCTGTTTTGTTTTGCATTTTAATGCTTTTTATTGGTATTAGAAATTTGTTCAAGCTTACAAGCCATAAATGGTCACAAAGGTGCGGGTGGCAAAGTTTTATGTTGTCAACGTTCACTAGTTGACTGAGCAGTGGTGTGCGTCACTATCGAAGCGTGGTTAGTTGTTTGCATTGCTGGGTTAATAATAATTTCTGTAGTCGTTTGACTTAATTTAGTTATAGCTTTTGTAAGTGGCTTTAGAAAGAACAGATTGAAACAAACGATGACAACAAATGGCTTTTCCATATTTAGTTGTGGAAGCGGCAGTTGTGCTGACACTTTTGGCTTTCTCTCTTCTGAATGCGAAGTGTCGTTAATGAATAAGTTGGTGCGCTTTTAATGGGCCACGTGTCAAATGTCAAGAATGCAGGAAATCAGTGTTTAATGGTCGCAGTAGGCACTCCCAATTTTTGAATATGCATTAGTCAAGAAGTGTTGTTTTCATCAACTAAAAGAGTTATAGATTTTGAATTTCAAATGCATGAATATTATTTTGGATTTTTTAAAATAATAAACAAATTGTAAATAATAATTAAAAAAATTGAAATTTATTTCTATTGATTTTGAAATTTATATTATTTTGGATTATTTAAAATAATAAACAATTTGTAAATAATAATAAAATCTTAAAATTTGTTAATATTGATTTTGAAATTGAAAAGTGAAATTTGTTTCAATTGACTTTTAATTTCAAAGGCATGAAAATTATTTTGGATTTTTTTTTAATAATAAAGAAATAGTAATAAGAAAAATTAAAATTTGTTTATAATAACTTTGAAATTTATATTGAAAATTGTTTGAATTGATTTTAAATTTCAGATGTATGAAAATTATTTTGGATACTTTTAAAATAATAATTTTTAAAATTGTAAATCATAATAAAAAAATTAAAATTTGTTTATATTGATTTTGAAATTGATACTGAAATTTGTTTGAATTGATCTTTAATTTCAAAGGCATGAAAATTATTTTGGATTTTTTTAAATAATAAAGAAATAGTAATAAGAAAAATTAAAATTTGTTTATAATGATTGTGAAATTTATATTGAAAATTGTTTGAACTGATTTTTAATTTCAGATGCATGAAAATTATTTTGGATACTTTTAAAATAATAATTTTTAAAATCGTAAATCATAATAAAAAAAAATTCGAATTTGTTTATATTGATTTTGAAATTGATACTGAAATTTGTTTGAATTGATCTTTAATTTCAATGGCATGAAAATTACTTTGGATCTTTAAAAATAATAAACAAATGATAAATAATAATTAAAATCCACATTTATATTGATTTTGAAATTTATATTGAAATTTGTTTTGATTGAATTGATCTTCAATTTATAAACAACAAACATAAACATTATTTCCGATTTTTTAAATAATAAAAAAATAATTAAAAAAATAAAAATTTGTTCATACCAAAATAGACAATAGAGCAGATTTTGAAACGGCTTCATATTTCTTCATAAATAAAAAAAACCAAAAACGTGACAAATATTTTGTCAAAAAGTGTCTCTATTACATTAACCCAACAGCCCTCAAATTGCTCTCTAACTTATTGAAGTGCAGCCAACACTCTCGATCATTTTTTTGCGAGTATTTGCTGCGCTGGTCATGAAAAAAAATTATCATACTTGATGTGCTGTTTCTAGAACTTTCATGTGTTTAAAAATTTTTTTGAACCCGACCAAGTTTGAACCTAACAGTCGGGCTGAAAAGTTCATAGACTAACCTAGATGAAACAATTTTTTTTGGAAAAAAATTCATTTTTTTATTTGTGTATAATTGTCTTCGAAGGCAATAAAACGATTATTGCGGTCATAAAATTTGCCAATACCATTTTTATAGTACGATTTTATTGCCTAAGAAAACGATTGTCGTATGTGCTATTGAGTTCAAAGGAACATGCGACATTCCTTTTCTCATGTGACGTTTTGTCTTTAGCCTCAAAATAGACCTCAGTTTTGGCGATTAGCTCTTCAATTGTGATAATTTCTTTCCAACGAGCATTCTTTTGAAACCTGCAAACAGAAAAAAGTCACTGGGCGCCAAATCTGGAGAATTCAATTGATGGGAAGCAATTCGTAGCCTAAATCATGCAATTTTTCCGCCACTTTCATTGATTTGTATCATTTGTCTTTATGAAACAGCACTTTTTTCTTATTTAAATGAGTTCTTGCCTTTCATTTGTACGAGGTGTCGTACAAAGCTTTGCCTTTGCCGTCATTTGAACGATATATTATACCATTTTTTTGAACTCGGCAAAACTATTTAAATGCGAAAATGTTAATAAGTTTTATAAATCAACTGAGATTCCAACTTTGAAATTGTTTAGCTTTTTGCTACCAAAAATGTTCCGCGGCGGAAGCACTGTCACTTGCTGGTTTTTCAAATTCTAGCAAAGAGCTGCTTACACAACTCACTCATACTGTGTAGTCACTGCTATTATGATTTATTTCTTTAACCCATTACTGCCTGCATATAGTTCTAGCCAGCGGATTTTGTCTAAATTTACATATGTTGGTAAGGGGTGCTTAGAATAGTTATACACAAAAATTCAGGTATCTACCTGATATAGCACCTGAGATACAGAGGGGGTGAAATTTCACCCATCCGGCACCAGGTGTGCCGAAATATCCATATATTGCAAGAAGCTTGGTTGATTTCTTATTGCCTGTTGAAAATTGCCGATATAATTAATTATTTTTATTTTTACGTTTATTTAATTATGGAAAGGACTATCTATTATAAAATAGATAGCTGGGGTCTTCAGCTTTCATAAATGGGGCCAATCCCAACTACTAATTCCACCTATCTTCTCCCCCTGGAGCTATTCCTACCTTTCTTCCTACCTAGGACCCTACGACAGTAAACTTGCTAAATTATTAAAATCTATTATCTATTATCTTGACTACTAACAAAAGAAAATGTGTATGACAATGTCGGCGCATGAAATTGGCGCCAAAATAAATTACGGTTTTCCATTCTATGTTTTGCACGTAAAATTATAAATGAAGGCGAGAATTAACAAAAAAATCAATGAAAATGATTCGCAGACGTGAAGTTTTGAGCACCTTCAAAATAAATGACATAATTGAGGAAGAACGGAGTAAGCACGAAGACATCGCAAGTCTTGGCTGAGCAGACGATATAGACGTAGTGCTTTACCACCCGATCGTGTGATTGACTTGACCGACGATGACAAACTTGTGATCAACGACACTGATCAAATTTTACCATCTGAGTAAGTCGGAGTAATGAAAGTAATGGAGTCACCCAATACATACAGCTAAAAGATATGACCGTAAGCAATCTAAGCACATTTTCATTGACCAACCATATTCCCATTTTTACATACAACCAACGAATGAGTGGAGTTGATTTAGTAGATAAAGGCATTGCGAACTACAGAATCCGGATTCGTGAAAAAAAATGGTACTGGCCTTTGATAAGTAGTGTGTTCGATGCCTTAAACGCCTGGATATTGCATTGCTTGCTTCAAAATTTTAATAAAAGCAAGCCGATGGCGCAATTCGAGCTTCGACGTGATGTTGTTAAGAGTTGGTTGCCCCCAATTGAACGGAACGTACAATCCAAGAGATCATTTAGCACAGTGACACCAAGTCAAAAACGAGTTCGGAAAGATGGGATTGGCTACTTACCACAACGAGGAGACAAATACCGTCGTTGCAACCATTGCTAAGGAAAAACCTTCTTTGCATGCATGAAGTGTGACGTGTGCCTGCATACAAAAAACTGTTTCGAAAATTATCATAATGGTGAAAATCCGACCAAACGAACAACACATTGATTTTATTGATATCAAAACTATTACAATATTAAAAATTTCTTCTAAGTACCAACAACTCTTTTTCTAAGTACCAAAATAATAACGCGCAATTTTTGAAACTTCGGTACACCTGGTGCCGGACGGGTGAAATTTCACCCCATTCTGGAAAATCATTCATTGTACACAGGTAGATAGTACAAGCAATACCAAAAATTCACAGAAGATAGGCAGGGCAATGCACTACATACTCCAGAGAAAACTGCTGGAATTTCCAATATTTACTATTTTTTAAGAATTTTAAACTTCTCGATAAAGTAAACAAAAAAAGTTAGTCAACTTTAAACACGGATTGGGATAACTTAATGCCACAATTCTGCAATATTATTAAACACGAAATAAACCTGCATCTATTCCAATTCATTCTGCCAAAATTTCAGCCAAATCGCATAACACATTTAGTCAGGGGGGCCAAAGGAAAATCACCTTTCCAGGGGGTGAAATTTCACCCCATCCGGCTGGAATGGGTTAAACAGAATGATACAACACAGCCTACTTAAAAAAAGGCAAAAAGTGCATTCACTGCCGAATAAAAAATCTTTGATATATAAATCTTCGATATATCGTACAAATTTCCGGAAAGGCTTAAGATTCACTTTAAGCCAACTCTAAGCAATAACACTCACATATAATCGATTTCAGTAAACATTTAAAAATTGAAAATGTTTTTCAGCAAAAATAATGTATTTTTTTACAACACTTAAAGCCCCCAAAAGAATGTCAAACTATCGTAAAGACATATTGGGTCAAGCATATTATCGTAAAGAATACAAAACCAACACTAAATTTACAACCACTCTAAAATGACAATAACAAAAAATAAGTAGAAACCAAACAAAAACAAAACCAACTACAAATATTCTTCATTTCCAAGAACAGAAGCACCACAATAAATATTAAAACGTCAACGAGTTGTCAACAATTTCCTCAATATCGAAATGATTGAAATGTTTTGGGGTGAGAAAACCAATTCAATGTTGACTAATAAAGCTGAAGAACGGAAAAAATTACCTCTAAGTATTTGCCTTAAGTACACACGCACACACACATACACGTACAATACCAACAAGTACGCGTACATTGTTTTGGAAGCAGTGGACATTCATTGGCCATCGGTCGAGCTAATTGTCATTCAAAGCTCGCACAACGGCCATCAGTGCTTGATGGAGTTTATGCTGCTGGTGACAACGATGGTGCTGGTGGTCATCAAAAGTGATTCGCGTATATGTAATAAAATCAACTGTGCATATGTACATACATACGAGTATGTACGCAGAACACTTGACACATTCGTTTAGGTTTCATTTTAGACTTTTAATAAAATTGTCAAACGAGGCGTTACTAGACTGAAGTTTGTCAACAGCTCATTGCTTGTTGAAATTTATGCTGAAATTATGCTGTAAGCATATAAATTTTGTGATTCTCAAGCACAGACAAACACATTACAAAAACATTGACAATTTTAATGTATTTTACATGTAGAAAATGATTAGTTTGTAAAGAACAAAGCATAATTTGAGAGAAAACAAATGGGAAGAGTGCAGAAAGTATTATTAAAGGAGCAAGAATTCTAAAGTGCATTTAGTGTTTTCATTCAAAATGGTTTAAGGTCCAAAATCCATTCGTATCACTTGTACTTAAAACACATCCCGAAACTCTCCTAACTTAATCTCGATTTCCATCTTTAGCTTACACACCTCTTCTTTGACACCTCATATTGTATTTCAAGTTTATATTTCCTTCCTTCTATGTGTTCTTTCTATTTTTATCTCTGCTTCAATCACCTCTCATTTCATATCTCAAAAATCATCTCTTAAATCGTTGCGCATTTCACAGCTTTGAATTGCATGACTCATACGCACAAACACGCAAAACTTCAGCTAATGAAAAGCAAATAAATCGAGTTATTTTCCCAACCAACATATGAAACCCAACTACTCAACTAGCAAGTTTGCATAAAATAAAACCAAATACAAATAATACTAAAATAAATGTGGCAACTGCAACCACAACTCATTTGTCTAATGCTAAACAAGTTCCCATTGGCAAATGCATTGCTTGAGGTGACCATACTTTTTATAGGCATAAAATTATATACAATCTACGTAGAAGAAGGAGGAGAAGTTGTATTACAACTGCTGCAATAAGTTCGAAACCTATATTCTTGAGTCCCTTTTCATAGTTGATTTTAAAATCAATCAATCAGTGCAGTCAAGCTTTAAGAATTAAAACTTCTTGTGATCAAACCCTTTAAGGGTATTCAATCATTAAGAAGAATCAAAAGAAGCTCGAAACAGACATCTTTGACTGTGAAATCAACCATTAAAATCAAGCTTTAAGAAATAAAACTAGACTAGACTAGACTAGACTAGACTAGACTAGACTAGACTAGACTAGACTAGACTAGACTAGACTAGACTAGACTAGACTAGACTAGACTAGACTAGACTAGACTAGACTAGACTAGACTAGACTAGACTAGACTAGACTAGACTAGACTAGACTAGACTAGACTAGACTAGACTAGACTAGACTAGACTAGACTAGACTAGACTAGACTAGACTAGACTAGACTAGACTAGACTAGACTAGACTAGACTAGACTAGACTAGACTAGACTAGACTAGACTAGACTAGACTAGACTAGACTAGACTAGACTAGACTAGACTAGACTAGACTAGACTAGACTAGACTAGACTAGACTAGACTAGACTAGACTAGACTAGTCTAGGGTCTAGTCTAGACTAGACTAGTCTAGTCTAGTCTAGTTGAGGTGACCATAGTCTAGACTAGACTAGACTAGTCTAGTCTAGACTAGACTAGACTAGACTAGTCTAGTCTAGTCTAGTCTAGTCTAGTCTAGTTGAGGTGACCATAGTCTAGTCTAGTCTAGTCTAGTCTAGTCTAGTCTAGTCTAGTCTAGTCTAGTCTAGTCTAGTCTAGTCTAGTCTAGTCTAGTCTAGTCTAGTCTAGTCTAGTCTAGTCTAGTCTAGTCTAGTCTAGTCTAGTTTTATTTCTTAAAGCTTGATTTTAATGGTTGATTTCACAGTCAAAGATGTCTGTTTCGAGCTTCTTTTGATTCTTCTTAATGATTGAATACCCTTAAAGGGTTTGATCACAAGAAGTTTTAATTCTTAAAGCTTGACTGCACTGATTGACTAGACTAGACTAGACTAGACTAGACTAGACTAGTCTAGTCTAGTCTAGTCTAGACTAGACTAGACTAGACTAGACTAAGTAATACAACTTAAACTTGCAGTCAAACCTTTAATGGGTTTTTGAATCATTTACAATTCTGAAATACATATTTTGAATCATCGAAAATGTTAAACGGATTTCACATAGTTTATGAATCATTGTTAAAATTTCAATGATTCATACTTCACTCCATTAAAACTTCTACTAATAGCAAAGCTTTTCTCAAGTTCAGTATGACAAATTTTTTACACCCTACACTGAAGCACTTAAATCTTGAATGTCATGTTAATCCTCTAATTCCCAAAAATGCCTGTAGACATCAAATTAAGTAAAAATTGATAAATCTTAAAAATAAATTTCATAAATACATATTTAAATAAAATCCCATAAATCTTTTAGCAAAGCCAGTTTTTGTCAATCAATAAATCAATACGATTCTTTGGTAAACTTTTTTCTTTGAAAAATTGCATTAAGGGGGAGTAAGGGTTTCAGCGTGAAAAAAAACACTTTTTTTATGATTTTTTTTTGAAAGTATGGATTGATCAAATTTATTTTAACCTTTTGTACATTATTAAGCATACTTTTAACAATATTCTGTACTTTTTTCATGCAGAAATATTACAAAACAAGCCGGTGACAGAGCTTGCGCCAGAACGTCTTTGAAAAAATACAATTTGCGGTGTTCACTGTATCTCGGTCGGAAATTATCTGAAATCAAAAACCATTAAAATTTAGTCAAAGTATTATCAAATCCTCCCCCTAACGTTCTCCGAATATTTTTTTTCATTTAAAAATTTTTGGTGGCCATCTAAAGTGTAAACTACTATTTTCTCCGAAAAATTCCGCCATTTTGTGGGTGGGAAACCTCTTAATGTAAAAACAAAATTTTTTACTAAACGTTGGGAGGTATTTTATATGTAGAAAATGTGTACCAAGTTTCAAATGAATCGGTTTTGTAGTTTTTAAATGACAGTGAACACGGACTTTGAAAAATTTGTTTTGAGACCAGAACAATAGAAGAGAATAAAGAAAGAGAAGAATAGTCCCCTGCACTAAAGGACAGGGGACTAACTATAAACCATAACTTCAAGAGTTTTGCTCCGATCGACTTAAAATTTTGAGAATATTTTCTTGAAATGTTTAACAATAAGATAAGACAAAAACAACATTCGATTTCGATTCGATGGCTTTATCTTTTCGAGTTTCTATCAACAACGAAAACTTAAAAAAAAACAATCAATTTATTTTTGTTTCTCATACCGAGGCCCTAGGTTCAATTCCTGGCTCGGGCTGGTAAAACGCTAATCTACTTCTATCGCTATCCACTGAAGCAGATACGAATTAAAAGAATCGCACAATTGCGCTCTGGGCAGACAATGGCAAAACTTCCAGTGTGAAAGAAAAACTGCGAACAGTTCAGATTTGTTCTGATTCGGCGTTAAACTGTAGTTCCCCCTCTTTCCCCATCTGCTTGAAATGTGTGCTGTAACATATGTTGAAAAAAAAACATTTCAAAAACGGCTCAAATATGTGGTATCATAATGGGCCTCAAAACAGGCCTTCAAGTGTGTCTCTTATAGAGACAGCCACCAGAACCTAACAAAAAAATAATGATAAAAAATAAATGACAAATTTTGGACCGTAGAGTATCTATGTGGCTGTTTTAGTAATCTAATTGAATAGATGTCTAGAGACTAAGGAAAAACTCAAGCCCAATCACACTTAACCTACAATGGATTCTGTGATCCTTGACTCAGTGATCCCTGACTCTATGATCCTTGATCCTGTTATGTCCCAAAAGGCCTAATTTTTTCTAAGTATGCTTTCGTTCGAGAGCAACCATATGTTCTTATCTACGTACTCTACTTAATCTAACCTAACCTAACCTTTCCTATTCTACCCTAATCTTTCTCTTTAACAAAGAGCATATCAATAAAACTTAGCGCTTGCTAATAGCTAATTATATGTTCTTTATGTTTGTATGTAACTCAGTTATAAATATTAAAGAAATATAATACTAGTCGAAGCATTAGATTCCAATGAAAACCCTAACCTAACATAACCTTACTTTTTACCGAGTTGTAAAACATCGAAAGCTTAAAGTTACCACAAGACTTTAAATAGTTGAAACTTTTGCAGAGTTTCGACCTCCCGTAACCACCGCTAAGTATAACCGTAAAGGATTGCAGTGAACATTACTGCCAACCATCTGTTTTGAAATGTCTTTGACTATAAATTTTATTCGACGCTGCTTTTTTCTCCAAAGAATACACAATACATCATCGGCCAGCTTTTCCCGCCCATTCTACTTACAGTATGCCAAATAAGTATTCGTACGGATGCATTTTTTCGTAGAAATCGAAATTTTACTAACAAAATAAGAACTTAAATCAATTAAAATCGAAAAAAAAATTAATTATTTTAATCACGATGTTGAAAATATATATTTCGGGTAAAATGCACATTTTAATTACAAAAACGTTCTATACGAATTCGGAATTAGCATACCGCACTTGACATAGCACAGTCATGAAACCTAACCTAACTAAACTAACCTAACTAAGCAGCATTTATTTTATTTAATCTAAATTTATTTATAACCAAATGAAAGTTATAAATTACTTAATTGCATAGCAGAGTGCAGCACAAGGACAAAAGGCCCTGGGACACTAAAATAACTTAACCTATAAATGTAACAGAACAATTTCAATTGAACATAAAAACCCATTGTAGCAAGCAAAAAAAAAGCTCGCCAAAGCTAAAAGCATGTGGCAATTCTGTAGCAAGTAAATTTTATGCGCGCCCGCAGAACGCAACATTGAAAGGACCTGTCAGCACGTTTCTACCACACAAACGTATATGCACAGCACTGCATCCCAACTCTTCCTCTGACAAAAACAAAATGGAAATAAATTTTCCTCAATGAAATTGCCAAAGAGCTTTCGAAGCTTTTACCGATTTTGCAAGTACAGACAACAATTGTATATGTGTGCGAGTGTGTGTAGAGGCAACTTGCCCTCACGCACCTTCAACCCTATTGAGAAGCTTCCATTGTGGAAACCTTAAAAATGCTCCCAAGCTTTCGACAGCGCTGCGCCGAAATTGCTGCCTCAGTTGTTGCGGTACAGCGAGCCAAAGTGTGAGCGTGGAAAAGCGCTTAGGCGCCAGCGAGCCAAACGTGCAACTGACTGAAGTGAAAATTTACGTAAGGAAGCCAACATTCGTGTCAATGGTTGGCAAAAACAAAAACTCAAATGAAAAAAACGTAGCATTTAAAGCTGAATGAAAGCGAACACTTGTGCCTGAAGTAGTGCAGAAAAATTGAATACAGTTAAAAATAGTTCATAAAAACCTACGTTGTGTGGTGTTGTTGATATAATTTGTGACAAATTACAATAATAAAACAGCTAAGCATTAAGTGCGCTCATTAAAGGCTCAATTAACCGAAGATTTATGGCAGCTAAGTAAATATGTTGGGGCGTAAGCTGCTGTAAAAAAGTTTATTCACTGCCCTACGGTTTTCCAACACACACATACACACATGCAAACACGCGCCGCAGCTAAGAGTACAAATGTTGCTGCATGTCAAGCAACAAGACAGCCAGTGAAGCAACAACTACAACAAAAACGAAAACAAACTTGTGAGTGACAGGCGTGTTTGTTTAACAAGCGACAACAGCAACAACAACAACAATCACAAATTAATGAAATCTAAATACACACATTAAAAACGTTTAACTAAAACAAAACTAAATAGTCGTGAAAAAGAAATTAAATTTAACAAATTAAGCAAAGCTACCAAAAACAAAAACCTACGTTAATAATTGATGACAACAATTGGACAATAACAACAATAAAATAACAAATTGCTTAAATTAAATGAACATTAGGGCCAAAATTAATTGAAAAAGTAAAGGCGGATGCTTTGAGTGAAATGGCGCTAATTCGTTGCTGCTTTGAGCCGGTCGAACTGCCCGAGTTCTTTGATACTTTTGTACAGAAATGCACAGATCCGGCATGTAAGTTTTTTATAATAAATATTTAGTAATAGTTTTCAATTATTCTTAGTCGACTGTAATCGAAATCCTGGTACACTTGATTATAGTCTCGTTCAAACCCCCCCAACCCCTCGTATTGGGCTCAAAAGTTGTATGCAAGCCCCTCGCCCGTCCCCCCAAAATGAAATCTTTTATGCGCCACTGGTTTCGCTACATTTGCTCACAATTTGCATCTCAGGTGATGATCATCCATTTCTATAAAATAATCTCGGACATTTAAAAACGTTTTTCGTTTGAAAGGGTTCGACCCCAAAGTTGCCTGAGATCAGCTTCACCTATTTGTCATCTTATAGCAAAAGCTACGATTGATTTATGGGTTTAATTTAAATAGGCACCAACAAATTAATATTTTTATAATTGAGTTCAAAGCAAATTACAAACATTTTACTGTTATCCCCAATAATTTGCAGCGATATCAGGGAATGTTTGTGTTCTAATTGAAGTCTACAAATTGAGCGCGTTTAATCAAACCCCTGTTTGTTTAATAATGGTTAAATAAAATCAAAAAGTGATAATTTTGTATTTTTCCATAAATATGAAATAATTTTTCTGTAACTAAAAAATATTGATATAAAATTTATTTAACCCGTTTTAAGCTAAAATTGTTCAAAAGTAAACTAGCTCTAGAACTCTCACAAAGAGGTGTGAGCAATTGTTGATTGATTGAGCAGTTTTCTGATTCCTCAGAGCTTTTTTTATTGAATAAATAACAATATTACAAACAATTCGCTAAATCGTTTACAACCTAAACTAAAATAAAACCACTTAGAAATTAAAAAAAAATTAAATATTATTTCGCTTGCCATCATTTACCAAAGAATCAAAAACATAAAAACAGGAACAGATCATAGCAATAAAAAACCTTTTCTCACAAAATTTCGTATTTCTTTTTCTAAGGAAATATATAAAACAAAAAATCTCAATACAAAATTCTCAAAAAGATTTGTAACACACTGCTTCAAAGCCCTTTTGTCTGAGAATGAAGAGCTCTTCTCTCTGGTCTCTTACATATCGCACACCCACTACAAACGAGACACAACTAAAATTTTTTAATTTTTCAGAAAACACAAAAACTGTTTTTGTGCTGAATAAATATTTGTTTTAAATAACGTATAGACCGTTTAGTATAAAATCTTTACAGATTATGCTTTAGGATAAGTTATAAAGATTTTATTTATTTTACAATGGAAAATCCAAAATTTTGAGCTGTACTTGTTTTATGATATTTTAATTCAATAATTACCAAATTATTTTGAGTTATGTCACTTTTGCTGAATTTAATAATTATAAATGACAGTTAAAAAGTTGTAAGAAAAATTTTGAAAATTCGACATTAATTTTTTTATTTGAAAATATATACTAAAATTGTCACAACTTAAAAACAAATTAACTTCAACAAAAATGTATTTCCTTGGAAGTGCTACAATTTGAGTTAGGACTGTTTTGCATTGAGCTGCAGCGATCAAATAGCATCAAACTTCTCGACATGAAAAGAGACCTAACTGTGTTTTGGCAACAATTAACAACAACAAAATATACTGAGCTTTTTCTTATTGGTAGATTTATGCATTGTGCACAGTATTAACACATAAACCCGAAATTAAAGATTTTGAGTGGGTGTGCAATATGAAAATTGCACCACAATTCCAGTTAGTCTAAAATAGAATCTCATTTGGCCAACTTTCAAGACATCAACAGTAGCCAATTTATAAAAACTAATCACTAAATATGCCATCAATATTCTTCAGCATTCAATTTTGTAGTCTCCTACAAAATATGCCCCATATATTCGTCTTTCACTCACAAAACCACTCAAACTCCAACAAAACACTCACTTCCCTCTAACACAAATTACGACACTCACAAATAGTTGGCAACGCCAGCGAACGAAATACAACTCTGCACTGATAAATAATTCGAAATTCGGTAGCAATACAACCAAAATTTCCACTAAAGTAGACTAATTTTCACATTCTTTGCCACAAAAAATCCTACGTTTGCAACGAAAATCGCCAGCAGTGCGATGACAGGTAAGAACAACGAACGCCTCACAAAACCAACAATTTTGCAGCAGCAAAACCGAAACATGCACCGTACCCCAGTTGCTCGAGGCATAGAACAGGTAGTCGGGTGGGCAGGCAGGCCAAGGGCGGCCGCCGCTGTGCCCAAAGATCAAGGAAAACAACAGCATTAATCATCCACAACTATGAGGCATGCATGCGCACACACGCACTCCCGCACATACACACACCCGTACAGCGCCAGATAAGATTTTGCAAACACCCTACATGCGCTGCACGGCATGCGCATTCCCGTCGACGAGCAGTCGGTTCGTCCGCCTGTTGGCCTGACCCGTCCACACGTACACGTCCGCTTGTCACTTGTCAGTCAGTCAGTCTCGAATTGTCGCTTATCCCGTGCGTTGTTGCTGCGTTGCGCGACATGCCGCACGGCCATCGTCGATGCCGATATGTTTAGCTATCGCTGCATGCGTGTGCTGCTGCCGCAGCCATCGAAGCAGCGCTGTTCATGCTCGTTCTACAAGTGCTTTTTGTGTTTTATGCCGACAGGTTGTTGCGGCTGCTGTTCGGCGCTGCGTCCGCGCTACAAGCGTCTGGTCGACAACATATTCCCGGTTAATCCCGAAGATGGCCTGGTCAAGTCCAACATGGAGAAGCTCACCTTCTACTCGCTGAGCTCGCCCGACAAGCTGGACCGCATCGGCGAATATTTGTACCAGAAAGCGACCAAGGACATCAATCGGAAACGTTACAAGTGAGTGCAGACACACAAATGAATCGTTGCAAACCAGTGATAGAAGGCACACTGCTTTGTGCGAATGTGTGCAGTTTGCCGCAAGTGTTTTACACGTCTGCTGTGCTGATATTTATTTGTTTTCATTGCAGATTCGTGGAGATTGCAATGGAAGCGATGGATCTGTTGTTACAGGCCTGTCACGCGCAGACAACGTTGAATCTGTTCGTTGAATCGTTCTTGCGTATGGTGCAGAAACTACTAGAGGACACTAATCCCAATCTGCAAATTATGGCCACCAATTCGGTAAGCGGTCAAACGTTGGATTGGACAATAAGATTGTTTTATGAGTTAATTGCATGCTAGCCGCTTGTACAGTGGGCCTCGCCTTATGTGTCCGTGAAGTATTCAATGTTGATAACGGCAATCAATCAGTATTTTTACACGCTTTAGCTGAATGTTGTAATGATATCTAGTCCACATAACTTGCACTGATGTATGTGTATACTTTAGCCCGAAAGCCAGTGAGGTAGTTTACGTTGGAGAGCATAAGGGATCACAAAACTTTGGCTTAAAGCGTTCCAGTTGGCAAACGACTATGTTGTATGTGAAGCTTTTAAGCATTTTCGAAATATCTCAAAATTCGTCATCTGTAGCCAACTTAAGAGCGCTTTTAATAAGAACTTGAGTTACCACTATAAAACTTGATAACAATTCTTAGTATAGAATAAGTTTCCTAAGTATTATTGTTTCATTTCAAATGTAAAAAATCAGCAAATACATATTGCTTTTCAATGCACGCCTACGCCAGTGCCAGGCGACCTTTTTCGCACATTACCTTCATTTTTATGTCATTTTAACTGCCCGCCGTGAGGTTGAGATAAGATGTTGACGAATTTTTCGCCTGTTACTTTTCGTTTTGCGTTCATATCAGTGTTAAACCAAAATATGTGCACCGATAAGAAGACATACATATGTATTTGGGCATAACAAATAAAAAGTCCAAGCAAAATGTTTTGAAAACTCAATAATAGCAACAAACACAAACTGGGACTTTGTCTCAACTTATAAAAGCCAAAAAACTAAAATACCCACCACCCAAAAGTGTATTTAATTTTGTTGACACTAGCTTGTGTGAACGCACGAGCTCTCACTCTCCTATTGTCTTATCATGCTATGCCATTTTCTTAATTACATTAAAGTTAATTTGTTTTGCCTGCACTGGCCGCTCACTTGTGCACCCTGCCCACTCAATTGTATTGTTTATATTTTCATTTCATTTTACTGTATTTGCTTTGTTCTTTGTTCCTTGCAGTTTGTGAAATTCTCCAACATTAACGAGGACACGCCTTCGTATCATCGCCGCTATGATTTCTTCATATCCAAGTTCTCGGCCATGTGTCACGGCAACCATGACAACATCGAGTTGCGTGACAGCATACGACTCGCCGGCATCAAAGGACTGCAGGGTGTCATACGCAAAACGGTCTCCGATGATTTGGTCGAGAATATCTGGGACAAAGTGCACATGGAGAAAATTGTGCCGTCGTTGCTGTTCAATATGCAGGTGAGGCCATGACGCAAATGCGCAGGAAATTGCATGCCAAAGTCTAACTATCAGCCGTTTGTTTGTCAACTTAATAATGTTAATTGTTGTTTTTGTTTCGTTGCATTTCGTTTCTGTATTTTCTGCAATTTGTTTGTATTTGATTTGCGGCCGTCAAGTTTTGCGTAAACGTTTTGTTTGTGAAGAAGAGTGTGATGGCGGTAATGTGTTTTGCATAACCATTCAAATTGCACCCATTTATAGTTTCAGACAAGTTACCCACTCGAATGTGCTTCGTTCTTGTATACTTTGCACCTTGGCAGTAGGGTGTGTTCACAGCGGCATGAAGTTTAGTGTAGGTGATACGTCTGGAGGTCCATCTTTCAATGCCGATTTGAAAATGGGCCCAAACGAAACTTGGATAATCTGGTGGAAATGTATTGAAGGAGAAATGGAGAAAGATTTTTTAAGTGTTAAGCTTAACTTAAGCTTTAAGATCAAAGATTTACTTGCACTGAATAGAGCCAATAGAGAATAGATCCACTCTATGTATATCGTATAACTAGATTTATAGAAATAGCGCACAAAACATTTGATTTAATTAGGAAGTAAACGTAATCTCAGTCACTCTTGTACTGTTGGCTTAATCTTTTGTAATGTTTCGTGGACAACATGGACAGACAAATGAAATAAGACAATTTAACTGAGCGCACTTAACCCATTAACACACATTTTTCCCATACATTTCATTTAAATTGTCACTATATCCCAACTAACAAACCCATCTCGGTGCAGAGTATAACTCGAACGTCTAAGCCGTCTAAAAATATATTCACCTGCTTTAGTGTTACTCAATTGCAAAAGCAACCAACGTTATAAATACAAAAAACTAACATTATTTTGTTTACATTTTCAAGTCCGGCGACTTAACGCCCGTCGAGGATGCCACCACTGTAACGCCGCCTGTGCTAGCTGAAGAGGTGCTACGCGAACTGGTGGGTCGCGCTTCGTATGGCCACATACGCAGCGTGCTCAAGCCACTGCTCACGTAAGTAACCTCCCCTTCCCTTCATTCCACTACTCTTGAACAATTATTTCGACTCATCTCTCTCTCTCTCCACTGCAGTCACTTGGATCGCCACGAGCTATGGGTGCCAAACACCTTTGCCATACACACCTTCCGCATTGTGATGATTTCCATACAGCCACAGTATTCGTACACTGTTGTCGAAACGCTAATGCAACATCTGGACAACAATTTCAAGTCCTCGCCCAAGACGCGCACCTCGCTCGCCGTTGTGTTGTCAAAAATCATTTCAATTGCCGCAGGCGAAAGTGTTGGCCCCTCGGCGCTGGACATCATTAACAATCTGCTAACTCATTTGCGCACCAGCGTCAGCACCACTACCGAAATAACACCCGAAGAGTCCCAATATCAGGAGGCACTCATCAATGCGCTCGGCGAGTTTGCCAATCATCATCCCGACTATCAAAAAATCGAAATAATGTTGTTCATCATGAACACAGTGCCCGATTTGTCGAAGAAGAGCAAGGGCGATCAGATGCTACAGAATATTTTGCTCAAGTCACTGCTGAAAGTGGGCACGCAATATAGCACTGTGTCGTTTGAAAAGGCCTTTCCGGCTTCGTTCTTACAGCCGCTATTGCGTATGGCGCGCGCCACTCACGATCCCACTCGCATCATTGTGATGCAAATCTTTCAAGCGCTGCTCGATCGCCACCAAAACGAAAAGGTGCTCAGCCATGTGAGCGTAAAACAATACCAGGCCCTTTCGCAGGAGCCGCCATCGCGCTCGGACATCATTTTCACACACAAGTACGGTGCAAATATTATGCAAGCGTTGATCGATAGTATGGCGCTATCGAGTCGAGTTGAGGCGCTCGCCTCCAGCTACAACACGGCAGCGCTGCTAATTGTGGAGATGGCTTGCAACGAGACGGTGCAGGAGTTTTTGCTCTTCATACTCGGGTTGGTGAAGGAATCGGGAAGCTAAGCTTCTGATACCCTTATTTGTTTATTTCTAACTTTATCTGCTACTCTGCAGCATACAACAAGTATCGCTTACTGCTGACGATCTGGACGTGGTGCACAAGTGCAATCTGCACTGCATTTCCATTGCGCTGCTGTCACTCATCTCACGCGTTACCGGCATCAATAGTCTGCTGGAGTACGCACAGAAGATCATTGACGCACGCAAAGAGGAGGCACCCTATTTCTTGCCGCCGCTGCTTGATCCGAAAAAGACATCGTCCAAGATGAACATGTGCCTGCCGCATCTGTCCATCGATAAAATGGCGCTGGCAGAGAATTTACAAAACGCCGGCATGGACTACAATCGCCTGCAGACAGGCACACCGTACGTCCTCAACCAGATCGACAATCCAACGCATCGCTACTCATGGGTGGAGACAGTCAGCAACCAAATGACGCAGCGCAACAGTTCGGCTGACCTGACCAATGCAGATGGTGACAGTGTCACAAGCTCGCCAGGTGTTTCAAAGGTAATGGAATATAATCATTATTCGACTTGTTGGTTCATATTTAATGTTTAACTTTGTAGAAAATCCTGGCGCCCGAGTACAATTTTGAAGCAATGAAGCGCGCCTTGGCCGAGCCATCGGAAGCAGTGAAACGTGAACAACGTGAAAAACAATTGCAAATTGTGCGCACATTTCGTGAGAGCAATTTCGAGGATCTTGTGCGTCGTACTGAGCCTAAGGTGGGCATCAACAGAAAATTAAGTGAATTATGAATATGGAAAAGCAATACACAAAATGTGGCAAATGTTACTGGTTTGGTCACACCTAGGTTTATTGAATTGCTTTTTGAAAATCCATAAAAATAAATAATCAATTTGTTTCTCAACAGCACGATGTCATACAGAATCGCCTCAATGATCTCTTCAATTCACTGGCAATCGAACGACAAATCACCCAGAGTGACATCAAATCGCAGCAACTCCAGGCCGGCCCCGAGAAGCCCATCTACGAAACAAACTTTCCCGAGCTATTTTACTATTAAACAATATGAACGTAGATGCACATGCGCCGCGCCTGTCATTGTCATTTACTAGTACTCGAATGCATATAAACGCTATTAAAATGTTGACCTTTTGCCATTGAAATTAATTTCATTCATTGCCCAACGTTGCACTTTGCCAGCTTTTGCTTTTGCCAATTGCTCAGCTAAAGCGAAACAAAGCAAAAGCTGGTTGCTCTGCCCACTTTAATTAAGGCCGAAGTTTGAGCCTCTAAAAATCATACACTGATATATATAGCAATAACAATTAAATTGTTTAGCCTAAACATTTAACAAATTTATAGCACTAAAAATAGGCTAATTGCCCTGTTAAATGTTTTTCAAATGAATTTAAAGCAGAACTTCCACCATATATGTGTAATTTGCTAATTGTTACCAGTATTAGCCCAGCTTGTGCCTCGCTCTTTCGGATAAAATAATTACATTTAAATGTCAGCGTCATATGAGTGGAAACGTAGGCTAGCTGTTTGATATTTTGTGGACTTTAGTTCAATTGTTTCATTATATTAAATGCAAAAGTTAGTTTTTTTAAACGAAATTGTATTGCAGTCAATGCTATTTTAAGTATATTTATGTAGATATTCACAAGTTTAAATGAAATTTTTTGCACACTTTAGGCACAAAATGGTTACTACTACATTTAATAGCCTAATGAAAGTGTTTGCATTGAAATTGTGACACTCATAGTTGGTGTAAAGTACAGATTCGTTGCAACTTTGAGACTCGTAATATTTTCAATAATTTTGAACTTTGTCTTGGATAATAATTTCTTTGAAGTAATGTTTCTTTGGAATGTTCTTTAAATAGCCAAATCTTTATTTCCATTTATTTTCTGGTTTCCTAGTGAATCTTTTATATTTGTACTTCCTTACCAACATCCCAATCCAATTCCTTCTGTCCTATGCCGAATGCATATAAAAGTATGTCCAAGGTTTGTGGTTTATATTTTTTGTAACACCAAACCTCTGGCAATTGGTTTGGACTTTGTGCGCTTTTGCACATTATACGCATTGCGAATTTCTCACCCTACACAAATAAGACGGCAAACTTTAACTTTTACAAATGTTAATGCAGAATATCTCAATAAAAATATAACAAAAATGTTATGGCTTAAAGACATTTGAATTGTTTTATTTAAAATTTTATATAGATAGCAAAATAGTTCACAAAGGTTTCTGAAAATAAATGAATGAGAGAGAGAATGAGGTCCTGAAATAAATTAAAAATTTATAATTAAAATTGAATTTGTTTATAAATTTATACTTGAATTTCAGTTAAAAAGAGGTCGCCAGTCAGCTTTGGTGTGTGTCACTAGGAAATTTCAAGCGGTCCAGTAATCGGTGCCCCCAATGCGGTCTAGATTCTTCCACCTACATCATAGATTTGTCCAGATTTAGTCGAAGACCTTTTCGGCTGGATCACATGAGACTCACTAATTGTATAATTTATGTTTTTTCCTGAAATACTTCCACCAGAAATGAAATACTTTACCAGAATTTCAGTTGAAAAGACGTCGCCAGTCAGCTCTGGTGTATGTGTCATTAGGAAATTTCAAGCGGTCCAGTGATCGGTGCCTCCAATGTGGTCTAGATTCTTCCACCTACATCATGGATTTGTCCAGATTTAGTCGAAGACCTTTTCGGCTGGATCACATGAGACTCACTAATTGCATAATTTATGTTTTTTCCTGAAATACTTCCACCAGAAATGAAATACTTTACCAGAATTTCAGTTAAAAAGAGGTCGCCAGTCAGCTCTGGTGTATGTGTCATTAGGAAATTTCAAGCGGTCCAGTGATCGGTGCCCCCAATGCGGTCTAGATTCTTCCACCTACATCATAGATTGGTCCAGATTTAGTCGAAGACCTTTTCCGCTGGATCAATTTATTGAACCATTTTTCTACCGAGACTCACCAATTATATAATTATTTTAATTATTTCCTGAATTACTTCCACATCTATAAAACCACAGCAATTTGAAATCGACCATTCTATCTAAAAATTTAGCACCAACTTCCGCTTTTCACCACAATAAAACACTTAGAGATTATTCTTCTTTTCAAATGTATAGGTATAATTCAGTTTTAGTGATTTGTTTTTGTTGTTATAAATTTTAAAATACCTGTGCCTATGTACATGTTTCAAGTATCGAACAAGAAGTTCGAGAATATGGCCACATACGTATTTAAAAAAAAACCAACTAAACTTGACACGCATTCAGCGTATTCAACTATACAAACGAATGTGTTTATGTGTAAAAGAACTTAGTTATGTACATAAATTTGCGCATTTGGTTAGTGTAATAATACATACAAACGCTTATGTCATATTGAATATAATATCTAATACAAAAGTTCAGATTTCTTGAAGTACCGCAGCATCACTTGAATGCCAACCAGCCGGCGGCGGCCTGAAGACGCTTATGAACTAACCTTACAGCTCTAGATGCCTGTGCGTACATGTGTGTTTGTGCATGAGTATAAACCAAACGATCTTCGATTCAAGTGGTTTTTCGGTTTTCTTGCTGCCTTTTAGTCAGTTCATGTGGCACCCATTTACCGTCCTTTAAAATTCTTCCCATTGCTTTTAAACGTTTTCCGACGGTCCGACGGTCAACACCCAATTGTTCTGCGAGCTGTTCTTGCGTTTGGCCATCATCTTCATCGAGCAATGCTTGCAATTCGGCCTCTTCAAACTTTTTTGGTGGCCGGCCACGCTCCTCGTTTCTCACATCAAAATCACCACTTTTAAATTTATTGAACCACTCGTTACACTGTGTGCGACCAAGAGCATGCTCGCCGTAAGCTTCCACAAGCATTCGATGCGATTCAGAAGCGTTTTTCTTCAAATGGTAACACAAAATTAACTGTGTCCGCATATCGTAATTTGTAGGCACGTAATCCGACATTTTCCGGAGCGTCAAACAATGCGTTGTTGGATGAAACTTGACAAACTGTGAACCAAAGTATACTCCAAAGTAAATCCTAAAGTAAAGGTCAAACTCCATGAAGTGCGTTTCATCCGTTCGGGGTTTGTTGCGTATTGCGTTTGTTGCGTTATTCGCGTTGCAAATGGTCAAACTCCATAAAGTGCGTTTCATGCGTCAGCTTCTTCTTCTTCCGTCAGCTGATGCTGTCAAACTGCTGATTGATTTCGTTGTGCATTGTGAGAAGACAAGGAAAATTGTGAAACAAACGAAATGGAATCGCTGAACGCCCTCACAGAGTTTGTAGAATTTACCGAATTCGTTTTAAATGCAATTAACGCATATCGAGCACTGCAAAGAAAAAAAAAAGATTCTGGGTGCGTGAGTTGTTTGCCGATAGAGACACAAGCGGTTTTTTTACTACAACGTTTATAAAATTGAAAACCAACGATCCGGAGCAGTTCCGTGTTGCTACCAGAATGCGCCCCGAGGTTTTCGATTGTTGGCTTAAATGCAGAATACCACACCCTCTTAAAAAAAATATTTTTTCCTTTTATCGGAAAGAGGAGTATTTTCTTAGTCTAACAAACTTAAAATTTTGCTGCGGAAACATTCACAGAGGGCGTGGTCCGCCCCCAAAGTCCCAGTTATATATCCGAATTTCTCAATAAATAACCAACCGATCCGAACAATATAGGTGTCATATGAAAGGTATTTTTTCCCCCTTTCGATTGATGTATAACATTAGATATGTTATATCTACCAACAATGAGTTAAAAGCGAAAATTTGTTTTTTTTACATAAATGTTAAAAAAAACTTATTTTTTTCTCGAAAAAATGCGTTATTAAGCTATTATAAGTTTGTTACCATATTAAAGCCTGTGAAATTCCCTTTACAGTGAAATATAAAACATTCAAAAACTATGTTATTTCGCTTTTATATTTTAATTTAAGTTGAGGTAAAAGCACCTGTTTACCGTATTGATATGGCGCTTATGAAGGTTTTGCTTAAGAGCGATATTCTGCAATGAAAGGATTTGAACAAAAAATACTGTGCACATCTTACTGTTGCCTCATGTGGTGGTAACTCCCATGAGGGTTATTTTTTTAGCGCCCGGCCGAAGGCCGGCCACCTGGGGAAAACTTAATGCCAAGAAAACTATGGCTTGGAACTATGGATTTAAACAAAAAATTCTGTGCACATCTTACTGTTGCCTCATGTGGTGGTAACTCCCATGAGGGTTATTTTTTTAGCGCCCGGCCGAAGGCCGGACAGCTGTGAAAAAGTTATTGCCAAGAAAAGACCAAGAGTCAAGTTACAATAAATAAAAAAAAAATACCTAAAAACATAAAACGGTGCATTTTTATATTTCATTGTAAAGGGAATTTCACAGGCTATAATATGGTAACAAACTTATAATAGCTTAATAACGTATTTTTTCGAGAAAAAAATCACTTTTTTTTTAATTTATGTAAAAAAAACAAATTTTCGCTTATAACTCATTGTTGGTAGATATAACATATCTAATGTTATACATCAATCGAAAGGGGGAAAAAATACCTTTCATATGACACCTATATTGTTAGGATCGGTTGGTTTATTATTGAGAAATTCGGATATATAACTGAAACTTTGGGGGCGGACCACGCCCTCTGTAATTGTTTCCGCAGCAAAATTTTAAGTTTGTTAGACTATAAAAATGCCCCTCTTTCCGGCCAAAAAAAAATTTTTTTTTTTTAAGAGGGTGTGGTATTCTGCACTTGTTCCCGATTGTTTATATGAGCTGCTGGAGGATAAGCTCAAGAAAATGTCCGCAAGAGCTATTTCGCCGGATTGTCGTCTATTCCTCACTTTGGTGTAAGTTTAAAGCTTAACATTCTTGCGCTTCATTGATCCAATCATTTTTCTTTAGTTATTTAGCCCACGGGACCTCCAGGCAATATCTTTCTTTAACATTCAAACTTTCCGTGGAGACTGTTAGAAGGATCGTATTGGAGACTTCCATACTGATCTGGGATGAATTAGGCCCAATATATTTATCGCTGCCAAACCAAAACGAGTGGGAAAGAATAGCGGTGGATTTTAAAGATATGTGGGATTTACCCAACTGTGTTGGCGCTATAGATGGCAAACACGTCCCTTTAACGTGCCCACCACATTCTGGATCAACCTTTTACAACTATAAAGGTATTTGTTGTTCATTCCCACATATTCTTACTTGTTATCCTGAATACGTTTTATTTGTTTCGCAGGCACGTACAGTATTGTGCTTTTAGCGATATGCGACGCTAACTACACTTTTACGGCGGTAGATATTGGCGCATATGGGAGCCAAAGCGATGGAGGTGTCTTGACGTACTCACAAATTGGGAGCCGTTTACAAGCGACGAATCTAAATCTACCACCACCTACCGAACTGCCCAATAGTGAGGTAAAATTTCCTCATTACATAGTAGGTGATGCAGCTTTCCCGCTTAGACCATATTTAATGCGACCATATCCTGGGATACTGCTAAGCGATGAGAAGGAAAATTTTAACAAACGGCTATCGAGAGCACGAAGAACAATCGAAAATGCTTTCGGAATTTTGACTGCAAGATGGAGGATTTTGCGAGGCACTTTAAATATGCGACCAGAAACTGCAGAAAAGGTTGTGAGCGCTGCTGTTGTGCTACACAATTTCCTTAAAATGAATGATGGAACCTACTGCCCTCCAGAATATGTAGACAGTGAAGAAAATGGTGTTGTAAAGCACGGCTTATGGAGAAAGGAAACAAAATCCTTGAAAAATATACCACGTTTTTCTTCAAACAACTCTACTAGAAGTGCATTTCAATTAAGAGATATATTGAAGGAGTATTTGTTTTTGAATAAAAATTACTAATACCAATGAATAAAAAAATCTAAATTAAAAAGGCACAATGAATTATTTATTGACTAAGGCACAAAATGGAGACTGGATGGAAATGTATAAATTAAATGTATTTTATTATCATATTCATATAAATTCATATAAATAATTCAATAAATAATAATAATAATAAATAATAATAATAATAAATAATAAATAAATAATAAATATTCAATAACGAAATAAAAAAATTCATATAAATAATTCAATAAATAATAATAATAATAAATAATAAATATTCAATAACTAAATAAAAAAATTCATATAAATAATTCAATAAATAATAATAATAATAAATAATAATAATAAATAAATAATAAATCCCGCCCGGCCCGGAGTTATGTGCGATTCGCTTTAATTTGCTCATGCAAACTATTTAAAAATCGCATTTTCGCATCGTCGACCTCTTGCTCAGGCAATTTTGCGAAGAGCCCTCGCACCATCGAGAAGAAACCCTCGTGCTCGTCGCCTGCAATTGATGGAGCAGGTGCACAAAAGCGTTTCTCAGCAATCTCTGCCATCCTCTCCAAAAATTTTGGCACGTCGTCACATTTCCCCCGCTTTCGGCCCTTTCCGCTTGGCGTGGACTGTGGCTGATCAGCGCTGTTTGAAAGCACTTCTGTCTGTTGATGAAAACAAATATAAGTTCTTAAAACACATGCTTTTAAAAACTTGTTTTTTACATACCTCAATTACACTGTCCGTGAATGTTTCGCTGCCGAAAACGGAGAAAGTGGACGCTGTGTGGGACGCTGGAAAAGGGGGAGAAAGGGCTGCTTCCATCCTGCTGTCACTGCTTTCCTCCTGATAGCTCTCAGACGAAGCCAAGCTTGTTGTTGTTCTGGAAAAAAATTTTACGTTAAACTTGGATTGGTAGAGTAAAAGTTGTAATACCTCCGTGGCTTCACGTGCTTTGCCATAAACTCCATCATCGGGTAAAACTCCCACGGGCTCTCTGACAAGTCGGCAGCGCTTCCAGACGCGTGGTGCTCCTTCGCGAACTCCTTCACAAATCGATCCCGCAGGCTTCTCCACCTAGTCTGGCACGCGCTTTCTATAAACAAATTAAATGTTTCGGACTTGTTGTTGAATTGTCCTGTTAAAAATATCTTACCCGAACTTCCAACCGCCTCGCTCACAGCCAGCCAAGCTTCAGCTCGCTTCCTCCGATTTCGATACTCCAGGGTATCCTTCCTGAACAACGCAGTGTGCTTTTTTATCTCCTCGATTAGTTTTTCCTCCACTTTTCAATATAACGTTTATCACTTTATCTCACAGGAATGAGCAAAATTCGATATACACCGAATAAGCTATTGAATTTCCAATACAGCGAAAACTAAGTTTCGTCTGTCGAAGAATTATGAAAATTTTTAGGAATTTCTCAACATTTTATGTTAAAATGTTGAATTTAAAATGTTTCTTAAATGTATTTAATAGCTTTCGTGTAAAATAAATGCATTCGACTTTTGCGATAACACAAGTTTGTTATCGGCATTACCATTTAACCACATAATGTATGACATCTTTAGGAGCTCTGTCAGCTGTTTGACGGCGTTAACGCAACAAACGCAAGAGAAAGTTGAAAATAGTTCAACTTTTGGTGCGTTTGTTGCGTAGTCATGGAGTTTGCTTCATACAAATACACTGATTCAACTTTTTTTTGCAACGCGAGAAACGCAAAATGCAACGAAACGGTTGAAACGCACTTCATGGAGTTTGACCTTAATGGCCAAACTCCATAAAGCGCGTTACAGGCGTATCGTGGTGTTTGGCGTTTCTCGTGTTTCGAGAAAAAGTTGAATCAGTGTATTTGTATGAAGCAAACTCCATGACTACGCCCGAAACGCGGCAAAAGTTGAACTATTTTCAACTTTCTCTCGCGTTTCTCGCTAAACGACGTCAAACAGCAACAGAGCTCTTAAAGATGTCATACATTATGTGGTTAAATGGTAATGCCGATAACAAACTTGTGTTATCGCAAAAGTCGGATGCATTTATTTTACACGAAAGCTATTAAATACATTTAAGAAACATTTGAAATTCAATATTTTAACGTAAAATGTGGAGAAATTCGTAAAAATTAGCATAATTCTTTGACAGACGAAACTTAGTCTTCGCTGTATTGGAAATTCGATAGCTTAATCGCTGTCGATCGAATTTTGCTCATCCCTGTGAAATAAATTGCTACAAATTGAATTCAACTGAATCTTTTTTTTATTTTTTGCAATGTTCGATATGCATTTAATGTGTTTAAAATGAAATCAGTAAATTCTACAAAGTCTATAACGTCGTATAGCAATTTCATTTCGTTGTTTTTCACAATTCACAACGAAATCAATCAGCAGTTTGCCAATTAAAAACTAGCATCAACTGACGTAAGAAGAAGAAGCTGACGCGTGAAACGCGCTTTATGGAGTTTGACCATTTGCAACGCGAATAACGAGAGAAACGCCATAACCCGACAAACCCCGAACGCCTGAAACGCGCTTTATGGAGTTTGGCCATAAATCCTAAGTAGCGCCACTCTTTGACAACCAGGCGACGATTCTGTATGACAAGAACTGTCAAATTGTTGTTGTTCACGTGTACAACTGAACTCACCACGGTGGCCGAACACCAAAGCCAGGATTGCGTGTACGTGAAAAATACTTCTTAAACGTAATTTAAGACGATTTTATAAAGGAATCGCTGACTTTTCATGTTGGTATAACCAGAGAAAAGAAAGCTAAATAAAATTCTCATAAATTAGTTGGTTTTTACCAAAATTTATGAACAAATTTAAATTATTTCGTTTTTTATTCAAGAGCAACTCTGCCTTTCTTATATATATTCACCACAAGTCATTGTCAGTTGCAAATGAATTCAAATGGTATTCCTGATTGAATTTTCAAAAGGCGAAACAACATTTTTGTAAGTATAAGCAATTTTTACGTTTTTATAAAGAAATTTGATTGTATTTTCATTTTTTTCAGCATTATGACTAGAAAGTGCATTTGCGGCTGCAAGGAGGTTGGAAGTCTACATCGATTTCCGCGGGAGGCCACGCTGTAAGTAATTTGTTTGTAGATTGAAACGAATTTGAAATTGCAATTTTTTGTGAACGAATCTAGCCCAACGCCGGAGGCTATTTTTTAATACGTTGTGCCAAACCGTTTGTTATGTCGCGAGTTTTAATTACGACCAGTGCTATAAACGAATTTGTTCCTATTGAATTGTGCCGTTTTAAGATATAAAAGTGTTTTTCAGAGCAAACGATTTCTCAATGTTTGCCATACATAAGTTCATGTGCAGGCTGTTCCCGTGTGCGGCTATTTTGATCAGCGCTAACGACTAGAATGATGAAGGAACCCGGGACTAACATACAACTGTTCAGTTACTCAAAAAATCTCGACGTACGATATACAGTTATTTATATTATAAATTTTTAATATTTATAATATTAAGAAAAATCAAATAAAAAAGTTATAATGTAATGATTGTTATAAAGTAATAATTTTTTTCAAGTTTTTAAAGAACACATTCGCTCCATTTGAAATTTGCAAGGCTACGCTCAAAGTGAAGCACGGAAATAAAAAGGTGAAAAATTAGTCAATCATTCAATAATGGTGATGGTTTAGAATGCATAATATTATATAAAATATAGTTTAAATTTGGTCTGCATTGAATGCCAATTGCTTGTTTTAAGTAATTTTTTAGTTTCTGTAAATATGACTGGAAATATTTTTTGTTTTCTGTAAATATTTCGTATTTGTAATATAAAAAAACCCTGTGAATGTTTTCGTTGCACTAAAAACTGCACTTATTCTTCGGTATATGCGCATAATTTCTTATATATATTAACGCTTGAATGCTAGTTTATTATTAAGTGAAAAAAGTGCTTGTTGAGAAACAATGGGTATTTTCCTACAAGCTTATATACTAGTTAATACCTGTGACTGTAATCAGATATGGGTTGTACAGGGTGATTATTCGTAAAATTTGCAATATATATTGCTTGCAATCATTTTTATTTGGCTAAACATACATATTGCCGCCTGAGAAAAAGATTGTCGTAAGTGCTATTAAATTCAATGGAACATGCGACTTTCGTTTTCTACGACGACGAAATGTAAATGTATAATTTATTATTTGAACCTCGCAATCATTTACGATGTTTGGTTTTAACCTTCTGCCTGTCCCTTGGGGTCTATTTGTCCCCAGACGGAATTAAAAAAAGGATTGAGCGGTTTTGTGCGCCCTTCTACTTGTGCTATTTAGTTTTAATCGCGCTTACAACCCAATAACAAATCGAAAAAACTCTTCTCTCTTCTTCGTATGTATTTTGTCAGTGAATTATGAACGCAATTTTGAGCAAGAGACAGGCAAAAGGTTAAATGTGTAATGTTGTATAATATAATATAATATAATATAATGTAATCCGTACACATCATCCATTTCTTCCTCTTCTTCTGGTTTTAAATGTGTAATGTTTTATAATATCTAATCCACACAAATCATTTATTTCATTCACTCACTTTACGATGCTAATCCATACAAATCATTCATTTCATTCACTCACTTCACTTCACTCACTTCATTCATTTCTTTTACTTCTACTTGTGTGTAGGAGGAACGAGTGGATTCGGCTACTCGGCGCGGAAAACTACGTTGACAAACCGTTATATGCCTGTGCAGCACACTTTTCTAAGAAGATGAGATTTGGAAGAAGACTGGTTCGGGAGGCGGTTCCAGATTTAAATTTAAGTCATAAAGCCACTGCGAGCAATGCAAATATTAGTTTAGGTAGATCAGGAACAGACTTAATTGTGTTGGGTGTGGATGATTTCGTGCCACAAGAGTTTTCATCAGATGATGAACAACTAGCGAGCGCAATTTCTTCAGAAGAATTTGCTTCCTCGGGCGGGGTCCTTAAATTAGAGGAATGCAAAGGCACTTGCTCTAATTTAGATCCTCTTCCTTCGTCATCACAGCGAAGGAAAGACGTTTCAATTTCATCTTGCGGTGTGCATAGTCAAACCGCAAGATATTTAAGTGAAGGAACACCTAGGAAGAGAAAATTGTTAGCAGAAATTAGGGATTTGCGCAATGAGGTGAAACAACTACAGAAAAAGATTAAATTGCGGGAAATAGAGTTGCGGAAATATAGGGAACTACTCGATTTGTCTGTCCGAAGTGATGAAATGAAAAATTCCGACGAATATCTGGATGAGCTATGTAGTGAACTTCCATCACATCAGATAAGTTAACTTAACTGTATATATCTTTTTTATCTAATATATAAATTATATATATATATATTTATTATATATATATTTATTTATTACATATATGTATTTATTTTTATATGTATATCATAAGTATAAAAAATATTGTAAGGGTGAAAATATGCCTACAGGGGAACCGAGCACCCAAAAAACATCGGTAACGCGCCATTTTGCATACCCCTTGGGTGGTGTGGAAAAAGCAAACACATTTTCAGACCTAGACGCTGCTAGCAGTAGGATGCCGCCTGCCGATAGTTGTTTTGGTTGTTGATTCGATGTCTGCTTTTGCGTTTGGCTGAATTAGAAAAGGGGTTTAATAAAATTTAATACGACTTATGTGTGTATTGATGCTGTTCAATTGAACCAACCAAACATCAAACTTTCGATTGTGTTTCAATAGGCTGACACCGGTGCACCATAATGATCCTGTGCTGGCCGGCCGCCAGTGTACATGCCACTCCTGCATAGAGTAGTCAACGCGTTTGCCGGTGCTGTAGTCGTTGAGCACACGTTTTGACGACGTGGACGATGAAATGTAGTCGCTAGTACTGCGTTTGCTGTAGTCATCGGTGCTTCGCTTTGCCGGCGCTGTAGTGTAATCATCAATAGCTGGCCGCTTTGAGCTGCTGCTTGTGTAATCGCCGCGCTTGGAATAGTCCAGGCGTTTCGTGGCCGTTGTGTAGCCGTCAATGCCACGCTTGCTGGAAGTTGAGCTGCCATAATCGTCACGCTTCTTATCGTAACTGCGGAATAAAACCAACACGCAAATAGATTAATAGAATGTTTTCAGAATATTGTTTTTCGGCCTAGGGAGAACAAGAGAATAGAATGTAAAACTTACCTTCTGGGTGACACTAGATTTGCATCAAAACGTGGCGGTGGAGGTGCCCCGAAACGACTGTCAGTGCCTGCTGGTCGCTTGCGATCTGCCACATCCACATAGCGTTCATCGCTGGGGCGTTTCGCCAAACGCTTAAGTGAATCTTCCCGTGCTTGTATAATCCTTCAATTGGTCGACGACAAGACAGAGATCCAGGCAAAGTGGTGGGGAAAAAGAAATTAAAGCGACGTATTAGATATGTCTTCATTAAATTCAGACTTACTTACATTACAGTTCGCACATTGCATTTCGATGGAGCAAACCGAGGAATATGCTCCTGCTCCTGGATATAATGGCTACCCGGCGAATTGCATTTCCGCGACTTGCTTCTGCAACTCGAGCGCAATATGGCTACCTAAAAGATATTTTGTTCCTTTTGAACAATTTAATCAAAAATGACATTTCATTTCTGCATTGGAGGTGAAATTTGCACATTTTGTGGTGAAAGTGGTAAAATTATTATAAGACAGGGTTGAAATTTTTGTTATCGATGGTGAGTATAGAAATGTATTTAGATGGGAAATGTTTGTAATGATTATGATTTCATTTAAATTTTTCATTCAGTTCAGTCGCATCCAAGATATTTAATGACGAATACGAAAATGTTCTTCTGAACACATTCATCATCTTTTGATTAAATTATCGTGTTGCGAGTTAGTATTACCAATCACAATGAATGAAAACATATGTTTAGTACGTATTAAGAGTTCTGAAGATGCACGACATTACTATAACACACAAATTTTGAAATAATTTATTACAAGAAACTTTATCGTTCGCATTTGACCTTATACGATAACAAAATTACCTTGATATTGATTCGGAATGTTTTATGTTTTCATCATGAAATTATTTGTGCGAAAGCAAAATTGAAATTTGTATTAAAATGTTGTATATTTTAATCAATTGTGGTAATAACTATTGTATTTCTCCAATAATTTTACAGTTTCGTTAAGATATTTAATCTTTCAAACATTTCTTTTTTCTTGATTGGAAAGAGCAGTCAGAAAATTAGGCATCAAATTTACTCCCAAAACCGAAAGAAAATCCAACCAAAGTATACTCTAAGTACCGACACTCTTTTTTCCAAGAATGATAAAATAAAGATTACGACATCCGGCTGATGACGTCACTGGTGAAAATTTATAAGGTGACCATTTCAGAGTGTAATAGTTTATTTTTATTATTCGTACGTATATTCCTTTTTAAGACCGAAAACACGTTGATACACATATTTTTTGACAGTTTAATGAATAGCTGCCAATTCTGCAATGACAAGTGCAAGTTGCTAAAACAAAATTTTGCTTCTCGTATTTTTCCTCATCTTGGAAAAAAAAATAAAAATAAAATTTGAATCCTATGTCAATTGGGCACCTTAAAATTATTTTCATTCGTTATGAAAAATTTGATTGGCCAACGGAATTTTTTGAATTTTGTTACTATTTAACACGAAAATTTGACCAACACGGTGTGGAATCTTTAGAATAATACAAAATGCAATAGTGAACGTTTTCGTGAAAACGGTTTGCAGCAATTGTAATGAGTTTTTGATAGAAAACAAAACGTAAACAATGAAGTGTGCAGTGGGCCAATGTTGGCAAAATAATACAAAAAAGAGCATGTGAGTAATTTGTGAATTTAAATATTCGTGATTGTTGTGCCATATGTTGCGTTATTTATATTTAATACGATTTTTACACATTTTGAGTAATCCGCATATTCACACGCGGTGCATTTTTTGAGGTTCTCAAAAGGCGCATTTGGGAACTTTTGTGGACGCGACAGTATCAATTTCATTACTAAAAGAATTCGATGAGCAGGACTATTTTCCAAGTTAAAATCCAAACCAAGTTAATCATTTACAAAAACCTGATCGTTTTTAATTTTAAAAATAATATTGATGAAGCTATTAAAATATGAATTGATATAAACTATTGAATTAAATATATATATTGTATTTATTGTGTAATGCTTAAAACGAATGTGTTCCTAATTGGCATGCAAAAGATTGCATCTTATATGCCTCTATTATCTGTTAAATAAATTAAATTAAATTAAATTAATTTTATTGAATAGCAAGAGAATTATATTGGTAACACAGAGAGTCCAAATTTGCCTAACCTCTATCTTAATTCCTTTAAGCAATTGATAACTGAGTATGTATGTGTATATATTAAATACAATGAAACGAAATAAATAACTTCACATGCACTTCATATAATCTTTTTTTTTTGGAAATATTAATTTTGTAAAAGGTCGTACTCGTCCCACTGTTCCTTGACAATTTGAAACAATTCGTACTACGTCACTGGTGAAAACTTCAAATTTCCTGTCATTGATGTCGTAACCTTGTTTTCTATCAACCTTGCTTTTTTCATGCTTTTTTCGAGCTGTCAGTGGTACATTAAGTATGTTTGTTCAGCAAGGAAAAATGCCAGCAACAAAGTTATTCCTTATAAATTATGTCAAGAATTTTATTTAAATATAATTTTGTGTATCTTCATAACTCTTAATAAGCACCACAAATGTGTATATAACATATATTAATGTACAACATTTATATGCGCGATTTTTAAATCGGAATGCATTTGAGTTCGGAACGCATTTGAGTTCAATTGAACATTTCTGTACCTATGGCTGGATATTTAAATGTAGCTTTACAAATGTTAATGCAGAATTTCTCAATAAAAATATAACAAAAATGTTATGGCTTAAAGACATTTGAATTGTTTTATTTAAAATTTTATATGAATAGTAAAATATTTCACGAAGGTTTCTGAAAATAAATGAATGAGAGAGGGATTAAGGTTCTGAAATAAATTAAAAATTTAAATTTATAATAAATTTCTACTTAAGTTTTAGTTAAAAAGAGGTCGCCAGTCAGCTTTGGTATCAGCTCCAGTAATCGGTGCCCCCAATTTGGTCTAGATTCTTCCACCTACATCATAGATTTGTCCAGATTTAGTCGAAGACCTTTTCGGCTGGATCACATGAGACTCACTAATTGTATAATTTATGTTTTTTCCTGAAATACTTCCACCAGAAATGAAATACTTTCCCATAATTTCAGTTGAAAAGAGGTCGCCAGTCAGCTGTGATGTATGGGTCATGAAGAAATTTCAAGCGCTCCAATATTTACTTCATCCAATACGGTTTAGAATTTCTCACCTAAATCATGGATTGGTCCAGATTTAGTCGAACAACTTTTTCGCTGGATCACATGATCGAATCATTTTTCAAATGAGACTCACCAATTGTATAATTTATGTTTTTTCCTGAAGTCCTTCCACAATAATAAAAATTAATTTATTAAACTACTAACAAACAGTTTTACCAGAATTTCAGTTGAAAAGAGGTGGCCAGTCAGCTGTGATGTATGTGTCATGAAGAAATTTCAAGCGTTCCAATAACACTGCACAACAAAACCAAACTTTTTTTAAAATAACAAGTTCTGACAACGGATTCTGGTAGAGGGGACCAAAAAAAATATACGTGTATCGGCGTTTTGAAAGTTTACGTCTGAATTTTTTTTCAGGGGGGTCAAAGTTTCCCCCTTTTGGCTCATTCTTATGGTGATTCGGCATACGAAAACCATGCAACCTCACATTTTAGGTATGTGATGTGTTCAGCAATTTGCTGTAAAATTCTACGAAGAACATTTATGTAGAGCATTTTAACCCTGTAGCTCCTATTTGTATGGGTCAATTTGACCCTTTTTGTCTAAAATGCCAAAAATGTCCTGTAAAACAGGACTTTTTAAGGACAAAATATGCAACGAAAATATTCGCCATGGAATCCTACTATAGGTCTCTGAATACATCAAAGTTCAGAAATTAACTTGAACGCCAGAATTAAGTCAAAACTGAAAATGTGTTTAAGTGTTTATTTCGTACTTATTCAAAATTGGTACTAAAATCTCCTACAAAACTTCATTTTTGAGGGTTAGTGTGTATGGGAAAAATGTTGAACGCAAAATTTAACTATAAGTCACCGTACAAAAGAAAGCTCTAGATATAATATACATAATAGAATTAACACTTTCCGTTTAATATCCAAATTTTTCTGAATTCTCATATGGATTACTTCGAACATCAGTTGGCGACGTAAACTTTCAAAACGCCGATACACGTATATTTTTTTTTGGTCCCCTCTACCAGAATCCGTTGTCAGAACCTTGTTATTTTTTTGGTGTTGTGCAGTGTAATCAGTGCCTTCAATCCTTCCACCTTCATCATGGATTGGTCCAGATTTAGTCGAAGATCTTTTTCGCTGGATCACATGATTGAATCATTCTTAATTGTATACTTTATGTTATTTCCTGAATTACTTCCACATCTATAAAACCACAGCAATTTGAAATCGACCATTCTTAATTTTAATTATTTCCATTTTACTTATTTCCTGAATTACTTCCACATCTATAAAACCACAGCAATTTGAAATCGACCATTCTATCTAAAAATTTAGCACCAACTTCCGCTTTTCACCACAATAAAACACTTAGAGATTATTCTTCTTTTCAAATGTATAGGTATAATTCAGTTTTAGTGATTTGTTGTTGTTGTTATAAATTTTAAAATACCTGTGCCTATGTACATGTTTCAAGTATCGAACAAGAAGTTCGAGAATATGGCCACATATATATATATAAAAAAAAATCAACTAAACTTGACACGCATTCAGCGTATTCAACTCTACAAACGAATGTGTTTGTGTGTGTAAAAGAACTTAGTTATGTACATAAATTTGCGCATTTGGTTAGTGCAATAGTACATACAAACGCTTATGTCATATTGAATATAATATCTAATACAAAAGTTCAGATTTCTTGAAGTATCGCAGCATCACTTGAATGCCAACCAGCCGGCGGCGGCCTGAAGACAATTATGAACTAACCTTACAGCTCTAGATGCCTGTGCGTACATGTGTGTTTGTGCATGAGTATAAACCAAACTATCTTCGATTCAAATATAATAATAGTAATTGTGAAAATTTGTTTGCGATTATAAATATTCGACGAGAATAACTTCAACTTGGCGAAAGCGCAATGAAAGCCGAACAGAATTTCATATATCAACAACTTTGCCGCATGATTTGGCGGCAACAGCTGCGGCATATTGCTCGTGTGAACTGACTTCAGTCCTCCTCTTCACATATCTAAAATTAATTTAAATACTTATTTAGAATTAAGCGCGCCAGTGTGAAAATTATGGAAATTATTTTACTATACAACATAGACCGTAAGTCGAATGAGTTTTGCTTTATCATATTTTTTCTTTCAAAGTAATTTTCAAGCAAAATACAAAATTTGGACAGAGTTTCCAAAAAAGCAACAAATATGCAAAACACGTATGCGAAAAATATTTACAAAGAATTTCCAAAGAAGCGGAAACAACTGCGTACACGCAAAGTAGTTTCTTCTTTCTTTGAATAATCACAAAAACGAAAGCGCCCCAACGCCATTCTCAGCCAACTCTGCTCTACAGATAGTCCATGGACGAGGCCGACGATGCGGACGCCATAGATGCCGCCGAGCCCACAGACGATGCCGTCGATGTGGTGGACGTGGCCGAGGCGGAACGATGCGGCACTATGAGTGGCAGCGCATTTGGCGGCGATGGCGGCACCACGCACACCGCCGAGTCCTCTGCTGTCGCTGCGGATGGCGCCGCTGCGCCATTAGTTGGCGTGCTGGCGCGCTGCATGGCAGCGCTGCAGTTGGCGCCGATCTCCGAGATGGGCGCTGCAGCATTGGCCAGTTCCTCCCTGCTGAGCACGTGCTGCTTGAAGCATTGCGATGTGGGCGGCACCACCAACAGATTCACTGAGATGAGCAACGGATGCACCAACTTGGTGTCCATTAGCATCAGTGTTACCTCCTCGTTCTTTTCCAAACTGAGCGAGGTGATGTCCGATTTTTGCGTAAAGGTGGGCTGACGCTGCGAATTGATGGACGTGACCGAGGTGCTGCAATTAAGCGTAGACATGTTAGAATTTAAAGACAAACGCAAGTATGATGTACTAACCGTATCATGAACTGTCGCTTCGTTTGCAGACTGAGCAGCCGTTCGTGCTCGTTGCGATGGTGTCGGCGTATGCTCAGCACGCGCGAATCGGCAATGAGTATGAGATCCAAGCCGAAATTGAAACCCGTCCAGCGCCACTTCTGGTAGCCGGGCTCGAGCAGTATGCGACCGCAACGCATGCAGTTCCTGTAAAACACATCGTCCTCCAGATTTTGTGGGCTACAAAACAAAATAAATGTGATGGGATGTACAAAATTTTCACATATTCATAATTTTCAAATCATTTTCTCACCCCTCCTCCGGCAAATGATCCACTTTCAATATGGAATTCCAGTGGCTGAGCAAGTGGTTGTGCAGCCACTCCTTCGGAATGATATTGTCGCTCAGTACGATCTTCAAGTCCGTGTGATGATTGGTCAGATATTGTGTGCGCAGCGCTTGAAACGGCTTCAGGAACTGTTGGCCATCGGGTGTGGCCAAAAAGGAACGTTTCTCGGGCCGATTAACGAAATACGACTGTATCACATCGACGGGCGCATTGCTGGCATTGTGTCCATTCTCGTGACCCGAACTGCTGTCCGCCGTACCGTCGACCTGTTGCAGTTGTTGTTGCAGCTGCAGCTGATGTTGCGGATTCTCCGGATCATATTGTGGATGCAATCGTAGGTAAATCCAAGTGCGCAGCAACGTATACAACGAAAACTCGGTTTGCATCACATAAAGATCGGGACTGGCAATCAGCGAAGTCATCAGTTCAAGGCTGATCTGCCGCAAAATGTTTTGATATTTCGGATAAATGCACAGCAGATTTGTTTCGATCCAGGCAAAGGCGGCCTTCTTGACGCTCATACTTCCGTACTGGCAGGCGGCCTCGTAGTAGTTGATGGCAGTCTGAAATTAGAGGGATTTTGAGATTCAAAGTTCAAATATTTTTGCATGTGATGTGATTTCTTAAAAAAATTTGTTTAAGACTTTAAAGAAACTTATACCAGCGAGTCAAAAGGATCAGAAGGATAGAATCGCTATACAAATTTGTTTAAAAAAAATGTGTTGTTCTCTAAAGAATTTAATACCAACGGGTGAAAAAACCAGCTTAAAAAATGATGTTTTCTAAAGAATTTAATACCAGCGCATCAAAAGAATCATGAAGATAAAATCGTGATACAAATTTATTTTAAAATATATTTTGTACTCTAAACAATTTAATACCAGCGCATCAAAAGAATCATGAAGTTCAAATCGTAATACAAATTTATTTTTAAAAATATTTTGTACTCTAAACAATTTAATACCAGCGCATCAAAAGAATCATGAAGTTCAAATCGTAATACAAATTTATTTTTAAAAATATTGTGTACTCTAAAGAAACTATTACCAACGCTTCAAAGAACCATGAGGTCAAAATCATAATACAAAATTATTAAACAAAATATTTTTTACTCTAAAGAAACTACTACCAACGGGTCAAAATGACCATGAGGCTTAAATCGTAATATATATTTATGAAAAAATATGTTGTACTACAGACTTTAATACTAGCGTCTCAAAAGAACCGTGAAGTTTAAATCGTAATACAAATTAAAATATATATATATTTTGTACTCTAAAGAACTTACTACCAGCGGGTCAAAAAGATTATACGAGTTAGATCCTAATAGAAATCTATTCTTTACTCAATTTACATATACTAATTCGCCTATAGAAAATTTCAAATGTCTATCACAACACCTTTCACATGCGACACATTTTACTTAACAATCTTAGTAGCAACGCACCTCAGCATTGATGGTCTCAATCATCACCTCCGCACATTTGTCGATAATGCCATCCAGATGGAAGAGCGTTGCAGTGGCTAGCACTGATATGACAGCATTCGGATCAATTTCAATCTCATCCGAATACATGGAACCAAAAACCGCGTCCAAAGCTACAAAATGGAACAAGAAATTTTTAAGAAAAACAATAACATATATTTCCAAAGTCAATTGAAAATGTTCCACTCACCCTCCAGTGTAATGCGTTCGTCTAAAATTTTTATATGCACAAAATCCTGACACGATTCCTTCCACGAACCATTGAACATGCTGTAGAAGTACGGACTCTGGCACAGGTAAACCTTGTGCAGATTCCACACTTTGCCCATGGCCATCACTGCAATGTCCGAGTTTTTCTGCTCCATGAAGAGCGCCTGGTAGATGTACTGGGTGGTGGTCAGCAGTTTCTTTCTACAAGAGTGACAAAAATTCAATTAAATTGTTTATAGCTTTTCAAAAGATAACTGCTACTCACTTCTTTGGCGACTGAAGTTCGCTGTTCTTCAGCTCATCCGTGGAATCACTGCAGTCGACGCTGCGTTTGCGCTTTCGACCGCCAGTCAAAATACTCGCCATACTGCCGCTGCAGTGCTGCAGTGGCTCGGCCAGTTTCACCATCAATTGACCCATTGCTAACTGATTGTGTACAAGGCGGCAAAACCAGGACGACGCAAGCGTTGTAGTAGCTGCCGGCTGAACTGGGCCACGCTTTGGTCGCTAACGTTCAAGTGAACCGCTTACAGTTTTCTATAAGTTTTACTATAAGAAAAAAGAGAATAAAATGAATAAAAGTGAGAAAATTGTGCATTATTTGGTTAAATTTATTTACATGTCTTCAAATTTATTAAAGATGGACGCTTCAATTCCCACTTCAATCGATTGCGCGACTGAACTTATAAGAAATTTGTATTAAATAAATATTGATTTAAGTAGTTGTTGGTGTTGTTATTGTTGTTATCGCTAATGTGGTTACACAAATTATTTGCAGACTATAGCCAAGTGCGTAACGTAAGTAAATGGAAACAAAATAAATTAAATTTGCTTGTAGAGAATGAGAAAAAATTTCGAAAAGGTTTTCGTATTGACAGTGTCGACTTTATTCTGACAGGGAAAGTGCAAATTGAAGCAAAGATAATTGAAATAGATTTCCATACTGGCAGTGGGACGCGGCTGGAATTGTTTCAGTAGAAAAATTGCTGAAACACAACGACGGCAACAATGTTTCTATGGGGGAATAAGAAAATTCTTCTTTGGAAAATATGAAACATTTCACTGAAATCTGTCTGGTTGGTACTTTGAAACTCGAAAATTCTTTTTGTTATTTTGTTGTCATATAGGGTCTGTTTGGAAACTTTTCCAGTAAAAATTATTCATTAAAAAATATCAGCTTACGCTCCCAATAATGAAACTATCCAAAAAAGTTAACAGAAATTTTAAAGAATTGGCAAATTTTAACTCTTAGTTACACCAAATGAGACTTGGCAATTCAGAATACACAGGAAAAAGGGTCGTACACAGGAGGGTTAAAGTAAGAAACAGCTGATTTCAATGTTTCATTAGAGGTTTGAAGCTGTAGGAAAACTTAAGGTGGAGTTACAGACCATCCAGTATATGCGTTATGCATTGAATGCAGTACTTGCGGTACATGCATTTCGTACATTGAAGTTACACATCGTGCATTTTGTGCGACATGTTTATGTTTCTAATCAGTTGATTGAAGTTTGAATTGAACTTTTTCCTTTCGATTTGTGATTTTGTTGAGTGAGAAAAATAAAAAATTTTAAAAAATGGAGGAAGAAATCGAAATTTTCAAAGAATTTATTGAGTTCGTCGACTTCAATCAGCTGATCTGTTTGTGCGACGGACGTAATGCAAACAAAAGTAGAAAGTTGCTCAACTTTTTCCATCGTATCCGACAATCCATCATATGCGTTGCGCTAAGTAACTTGTTTCATACAGCTGCACTGATTCTACTTTTTTGACAAATGGAATAACGTATATACTGGATGGTCTGTAACTTCACCTTTATGCTTAGTCAGACATTTAAGGCAAAAAACAAATGGTGGGAAGAATCGCAGATTGTGCCCAACGACAATCTGCGATTCTTCCCTTTCAGCTACAGCAGGAAAAACTGGCCAAGACGGTTATGGCATGGCACAATAAACAAGGTAATAGCATCCCCGCAACACCAAAAACCACATGTATTTTGTTGGTAGGAATCAAGGTGTATTAATAAGGTGATGGCACTACGATTCCCATGTATTTTGTTAGTGCTTTTGGGCATCCTGCTTGTCAAAATCAAATCAAAAGACAAGCAACACAAAAACAATTTTACCAATTTTTGACAATGAGGATGCCCATTCGCGAAAAGCCAAAAGAGAATCAGAAGAAATCAAAAGAAAATCAGAAGAAAAAAGTTTAAGCAGCTGTGTTGCCACCACTACCTTATTAAATGTGCCTTGGTAGGAATGTTTATCGCTACTGTCAAATTCAGCTGTAATTTTCCGACGAAAGAGGGAGAAACTGAAAACAGACAAAAGTGATTGTTGCCAGACGGTGCTGTATTTGAGTAAAAAAAACGGGAAAAGTGCTCAGGTCAGTTGTTTTCAGTCAGGTATTTTCATTTCAACCGATGCGGCAACACCGCACCACTGCACAGTGGTCGGACTTATATGGGCAAAGCGGTCAAAAATACTTCTAGCAGAGATATCAGCCTGAAACTTTGGTAACTTGTTTTTAAGAATGTGGCAATTATTTCATGTGAAAATGGGCGTGGTCGGACATCTATACGCCTGCCCCATGTAAGGAAATGATAAAAAATTTGTTTCTTTTTTGTTTTTAATGAGAAACAAATTGTTTCCAAGATTTTGCTCGACAAAATTCATATATAGGCAGGCTCAGAGGAGCAACCGGAGGGGGTTGCGGGGTTCAAACCCCCAAATCAAAAAATTGCTTGTGAAAATTATGATCTCAAACAGTATTAGGCCCAAAGTGGTATGCAAAACCCCCCAAAATGAAATCCTGTGTGCGTCACTGTACAGGTAATTAACTCAAAACGGAGCGTGAATTAAAATTTTATGAACAGAAGGTGGAAGCCAGTACCATTGATACATCTCTATCTCTTAGCAGTGTCGAGCGCATATTTCCTTAATTTTTCAACATTTATGTTTTAATCTGAAAACATAGCTTTAGCTTTAACATACAATTTAGCACTTGTATAAATCATATTTTATCTTGATATATCTCAAAATTTGATTAGAAAAAGTTTTCCATACGACACATTTTTAACTGATCGTTCCTGTGGCAGCTATATGTTACAGTTGGGCGATCTTGTTGAAGTTTAGTTATGCGATTCAGTATTACATAGAAATGTCAAATACGACATTTTGTGAGAATGTCTTTCAAAATGCATATCTTGTTATGTCATTTCTTCTGCCAGATTTACTAATTTTCCCACATTGTGGGGTCTGAAACCGCTTTGCTCCATTTTCTCCTTCCACATTTGGACATGAAACCTCTTTAACATTACCAAAAAAAAACCAAAACTGTCCCCACAGAACCTATGATAACAAAAATATTTACATATGTAAATAGTGTCAGCCACCGTATATAAAAATTGGTTTAAAGGTGAAATTAAAATAGAAAAATAAAAAAGTTGCAATACGCATTATATTAACATCACCTTACTTAAAAACAACAACACAAACAAACAACAATACCACCGCACAAAATGCCAAGCTTCTTTTGCACTTCTGGGTTTGCGCCCCATTTTTAATACAGGCACTCAGTCTATGAAAGATTGCACGAAGCCTGGCAAATTCTGGCAGCTGAAACTAACACATTATAATCTTAAAACGTGCCTTAGTATTCGGAAAAAAAGATCAATGGGGGCAACGAGAGGGAACACAACTAAAACTTTAAGTGAAATTCTGGAAGTCAGACGAAAAACACAGAATATAGTAGTTGTAAATTTTGATTTTTGTTTTTAAGTAGACTTCAATTTAAATATATCTCATTAACTAAAATTAAGTTAAATACTTGTATGTTCAATACCCTTTTTATTAATTTTAAATTTGGTGATTTTTTAATAAAGTTTTAACACTTCAAAATTGATTATTGTAAAACGCTGCTCACATTGCACTAATCAAGTGAACAAATGTTCTCACTTCTGATGCTATTTTCAGAAAGTACCGCAAGAATCAAACCAAAAAAAATTTACCGTTAGAAAGCTTGATTATATAGGAGACTATGTAGTTACTTTTCATTTTAAAATTTGGACTTTGAATTTTTTATTTTTGGCCTATGGGAGCGACCACAGTGCACTGCTGACACCGACGATTTTGACAGAAGCGATAAACGATCAGCCGGTGGCTTGCTACAACCTTGTAGTTGAACCATGGGTTATGGGTTAGCAGTCTCAAGAACGCATAATTTATTTGCTTTTTGTTTGCAAACATTATTTGACTTTGCAATCCAATCAACTGTTTTTCCGATTCTTCTTACTGACTAAAAATTACTGGAAAAAATTACTCCAGTACAAGGCGAATACATACAGGTGACAGCGTAAGGGCAGCAACAAAATTTCAATGTATTTTGTTTTTGTTTCATGAGTTTAAATTGTAAAAATCAGCTAATCAAAATAAACCTTGATTTTTTTCATTTTTAAACTGTTACAGTTGTACACAGTTGTACAGATTTTGACAATGTAGACCTTTCTCACCAAACAAAAAAAAAACAAATCAGCTGATTCAACGAGGCCACCTGTATGAATTCGCCTTGATCCATCCAGTATGAACTGTCACTTTACGTTCTTAGTTTCTCTCTCGCTGCGAAATATTTGGCGTAAAGAAACGGCTTCTAGTAAAAAATGTTTACAATTCATACAAATTATAATGTTCAACTGTCTTGAATGCTTGAGCCCTGCCAGGTTTAAAGAAAATTATAATTCTAATTATAATATCGCAGATTTTTTATGAAGTTAGCAACGAATAAAACTTTGACAAACAGACAAATTTTAACAACAAAGAAACTAAATGTCAGCTTTAATTTTTTTAAATGTATCCAAGCATTTTTCAGAGTTTTTCTATGTTTATAGATCTAAGTAAAGTTCGTTGATGCGTACAGATCTAATTTGACTTTGAAATTTAATGCTAAATAGATTATTCGTGCAAATCGTTTCACAAAATCATTAAGAAAAATCGTAGCTTAAGTAAAAAACCAACTGCATAAACCATTTAAATTAAAATTGAAGTACTATCCCCCACCTCACTCTCATTAAGAACAACAAGTAGCATTTTTTGCTATCGAATTATGTGCCGACTCCAATTAAAAAAAAAACAGTTTTCCACATTACGCGCACACTTAATCACCTGTCAAAAGTGTTAAACTCACTGCGACAGTAGTACACAGAAATAATTACATCGTTCACTCCTCCAACTCCTCACATAATTTCAATTGAACAACACTTGAGCAAAAGTAATCGTTGCTCGCATAGCTGTCAGAATGTCTGAAATGAACATCAGTGAACAATGATGTCATAGAGACGGCACCATTTGAATGCTTTTGGTGCGCTCAAGCATTGAAAACGACGATATGACATTGAAAAGTGTTCATGGTGGGTGAATAAATTTGGAAATAAAAATTTGATAAATACATTGTAACGTGTTTGCGGGTTTAGTTGGTTTATCAAACATTTTTAAATGTTGAAGAAAAATGTGAAAAAATATTGATATATGTGATAAAATATTCAAGAGAATGAAGGGCAAAACTAGGGAAATATTTTTGATGATAAATGGACTTCTGCCAAAAGATTTGTTTTTAAATTTAAATTTAGACAGAGTATACGTCTAAACGAAACTTTATAAAAGAAGATTTTAATAGTTTGAAAGTAAAGGAATTCCAGAACTTGAACCATGATGGACCGAGGCTAACACTAAATATTAGGAGGTGTGTCAATTTATGGTTAACATATGCCACCTTTGTGTAACACAAATCACACTCAAATCTGTAAACTTACAAATTTAATGTACACACTTTTTCTATATAAGACAAGATTGTTTTGTAGCACACAGAATAAACTACAAATACAAATCATAGTAAAAGCCATAAGCAACTAAACGAAGGAAAAAAATCAATATTCTAAACATGAACCTACTTCCAAGTTAATATTTCAAGCTCCCAACCCTTAATTCAAGATATTTGTTAACTTTTTAATCAGTACTTCGATCCAACAAGTTGCGCTGTCTTTCTTATCTTTCGAAATGTTGCAGAAAATCAATTAACTTATCAACCACTTAAGTTCATATCGATTAATTATTTTGTGTTTTATAATCAAGGAAGCTCTCAAGGCAAAACTATTCGAGCTCCATTGCAATTTCATATTCTTGTCATTGTCAGGCAGACTGTTGCTTGAACTCGCGTGTCTCTATACGCGGATACACAAAGTTGACCCCGTTTTTTGTGGCAACGACGCCTACTCAACAAATTAGGTCACGTTTTAGCGTTAAAATTATGGCAATGACTGTTAGAGACGCTAAGCAAAATAAAACTGTAGAAGAATTTTCGTGTTTGCAAGCAATGATGTGACTATGAAACATGAAAACAAAGTAAAATACAATACATATGTACATGGAATTTGACTCTGGTTGAGGATAAAAAGTAGTTGAGCTTTTAGTTAAGTTGGAATTTTAACCTTATAAATTATAAATAAAATATTATAAAAAACATTAAATAAATAGTTTATCAATATATACAATTTATACATACATCATTTTAACCCTGAAATACTAATCTTATTTTGCATTTGTATCACACGATGTTTGCAATGTTAATCGAATCAACTAACATTAGTATTTTAAGACAATATTTTTTTATAACTTGTGGGTATCTACTCAATGCCCACTGTTTCTAATCTAGCAGTTTTTACTGAGCACTGTCTTTCCGCCTTTAGAAATGGGAACCAAGTCCATACGTTCTACACTAATTTTGGATCTACACTAATTTGTTTTGATTTCAAAACCAGCTTGCCTGGGGTTTCATTCTTCATTTCTTCCAGGGATGAAATCATATCTTACGAATCGGCATTGTTTTGTCACGATTGATGGCACCTTTTCTAAGTGTTTTGTTGTTACTTAATGCCCACCAAAGCACGTCTGCTGTTGTTTGTGTTATTTATAAATGACATTGGTTCCTGTTTCTCATTCGCTAAGTAACTATTACACCGTGCGACAAAAATTTAAAAAAAATTTTCACACCGAAAAAAAATCCATATGGGCGTGAAACTAGAGACCAGACATTGTAATACTGCGTAAACAGTTTTTCATTTCTACATCCTTTGTTCTTTTAAAAGGACTTCAAAATTCTGAAGGGGATAAAAAATAAAAAAAAATATATAAAAAATACTTAACCTCGTTAGAATATGGCGATATGTATATCAAATGAGGAAAGAAGTAAGAAAGTAAATTTCAAGAATTTAACTGAAATTGATTTTTTATCTATTTGTAAAAAAAAAGGCATAGGAAAAAATTTTTTGAAAATTGAATCCTTTATATCCTTGAAAATTTACATAGAATTTTCTTGAAAAGTAAGTATGTCGAAACCCAAAATCTCCTCGATCACATGTCAAAATTTCATTACTCTAACTTTATTGGCTCGAAAGCTATAAAAAAGGCGGAAGCTGCAATTCTAATGAAGTACAAAAATTCTAATTTATTTATTTACCCAATTTTTACCCATTTTGGTAACTATGAAATGAATGAAGCGAGAAGGGTCTGGCTAGGATTCAAATCGATCCTATTCGCTTGACCCCACTTGGAGATTGTTTGTAGATCACTGTTAAGTGTGTCATTTATACGGCACCGTCCTCTCCCAATCTCCAAAGAACTGGGGCGCTTTGTGAAAGAGTAAGAATGACAAGTGGTGTCACCCGCAAACGAGTAGATGGGATTCTTAGTCGACGACAACAGTTCGTTGATAAAGATAGGGAAAGGGGTTGGAGAGAGGACCGAACCCTGCGGTACTCCCGCGCTAAGAGAATACTTTTCCGAGGCTATGTCGTCTATAACAACACGAATAGAGCGATCATAAAGATAGCTCGTAATCTAACGAGAAAATACACTATCAATCCCATAGGCAAGCAGTCAGAAGACTCGGCAGGCTAGAACTCCGCTCCAGAGCTAAAGTCTAAATAGATTTCTACTTCATTTTCTTTCTTTTCCTAAATAGGCTTAGATCTATCAAATAGTTTCTTCGTTATTGTTATCTATTTTATTGTTATCTCTGCTATTGTTATCTCTTTTAGTTAGTAAGTTCATATATACATTTGATTAATAACTAAGTAAATAAATAAATTTAAAATTCTTCAAATTAAATTTCTCAAATTCAAATAGAGAGAGAGAGGGAGTGATTTTAATTTTTTAATAAATTTTTTCAATGATTTGATATAAAGCATTAACATTTTATAAGATATTTTCCTACACCTAATGTCTGCGCTCTTCATAAAACAATAATGTTTACATTAACATAATTCATTATGAATTCACTAGACTGTGTAGCGTAATGTCTGACTATTTTTGTTGTTGTTATTCTCATAAACAAACATTACGTTGCGTAGGCCGGCGCAATATTGTAGAGCACAGTAAATTCGTTGACGTCGCAACATAAATTTGGCCCTTTGAACTTGCGATGTTTACATGAATCAGTCAGTCGGTCGGACGTGCCCTTGTGGCGGTATGTTGAATGAATATTTCCAACTGGGGGGATTAATCAGGTCAGGCATCAAAGAATGTGTGGCGCATACAGGGTGTATTGTGATAAGTTTGGAAATAGAAGTGTTGGTTTTTGTAAGAGACATACAGTTTAGATTAGATAAGACAGGCAGCTTGCTGGTTTCTCAGAGGCCACAAAAGACCTATTGTGATACCCAAAGAGGATATCTCTGTCGTTCTGGGTTCGGTGTTGGCTGAAACCAACCTGAGCGTCGAACGAACCTAACAAACCATGTCCAAGTCATCTTGTGTTCTGCATCCTATGAATTGTAAAATATTCGCATAGGAGGTGCTGCACAATTTCTATTTCGTAGTCATCCACGCAGCTGCAACAATAATCTCGATGGAGCAATCCAAGAGACATAAAATTAAAGCAATATTTCCAAGCAATCTTTGTACAACATTTTATGTTCACATTATATGCTTTAATTACACTTTTCTTTCAATTAACTGATTTACTGTCATTTTATTGAGCGGTTTTAGTGATTAAAGCCTTGAACCAGAGATCAGCGTCTGACCGCCAGAGTTGTGAATTCGACTTCAAACTGAACAAATCAACAGGTAAAAAACAAACACTGAGAGCAAACTCATTGACTTTAAAAAACCTCTCGAATTCTCTCCCACGTTTTGTTTAGTTTTAATAGATTCAATTAATTTCCATAGATGCTAGTTTTACAAGAAAGTATGTACTGAGTATATGAACGTTATATAGTCAGTTGAAAGTATCTTTTAAAGTGTAAGCTTTTTCAGAAATCTGTGACACTTGTGACAACTTTAAATTTTCTTTTCTAAAAATAAAAAACACAAAGCTCCAATCAGTAACTCCAATCAAAGATGTGAAAGTGTTAAACTAACAACAGTTTCCAACATCTTAAGGCTTTTAATTTAAGAATTGTTAATAATAATAATAATTAAATTTGACTTTAAAATGTTTAAATACTTTTTTAAACACACATAATTTATAACCGATCAATGGTTTCTCCAATTTGCACTCGAAAAAAGGCCAATAGCAAAGTTAACAAAATGACATCAGCATTCGAAGTTTTTAGTTTGAATTTTTTGCTCCCTGTTCTAAAGAAGCGGATATGAATTTTTACACTGAAGAGAGAACAAAGAAACGACAAAGTGTAGACAAATTGAAGTTATAAAAAAATAACTAGGTATAAAAGTATTCGGTATATACACTTAAAAAAATTTATTTCCATAAAAATTTAATTCATTAAAAAAATATATTAAAAATGGAACTGGGAAAAGAGCGGCAGCCGTATTGAAAAATTGAACTTAGAGGTTGTAAGAGTGAAGGAAAATGTGTCACATAATTGCATAATTGCATATTTTTATAAAAATAACCATATTGGTATGGTTTTACCAATTTTCAAGGACCTAAGAAAAAGATTCAAACTCTTTCAAACGAAACCATATCACCTTTTCGAAACAAAGATCATTCATCAATATCAATCTCCAAAATTTTAGATTTTTAGTCAAACAATGATCATTCATTAATATTGATCTTCAAAATGTAAGATTTTCAGTCGATATATTCCACAGAAAAAAATATTTTTGTGATTTGTGCCATAAATATAAATATTGTTTGGGTTTTAGTTCTAAAAAATCTTATTTTAGACTAAACTTTTTTATTTTATTTGTCTAACATGTTTTTTATAGTTTGTTAGATGTTTTTCTGACTAGACCGATTTAAATAAATAAATATTCCGCAATTAAAAAAGTGACAGAATTCTGATAATAAAGCTACACTTTAATATATGATGAAAAAAGGAGATTCCAACGCCACAGCAACAAACCAGCGTGTCCACCTGAAAGGCCCATTGTGAAACTAGAACTATTCGTACTCAGATTCTCTAAATCATAGAACCAATTTGAGCTTTTAACAAAACTTAGTAGACTGTGAGTAATATTTTTAACAAAATTCTCTACATCATCGAAAAAGTTACCCTTCTTCTCTTAGAAAGTGCCGGTCAATTGCATAGAGGATGGAGTAAATGTTTTCTCCTTTCTCCATGCAACTCGTACTAAAATCATTAGAAAACAGTTCCAACCGATAGATATGCATCGGAACCTATACAACAATGATCTTTCATATTCTGCTGCATATAAATTTTAACTTAAAGCGAGTGTTTTTGCCTTTTTATGGCTTAAAAATGGTTAAGTAAAATTTGATGTAAAGTTAAAATCACTTTAAGCCCAAAAATAATAATTTTCTCTCTCTAATAATAATCAACTTATTTTTAAGAAATTAACAAAAAAATTTTTCAAGTGTAAGTGTACAACTAATTGTATGTAACATAGATATGTAAATATGCGAGTTAAGCCAATGAGTTTTGGCGCTAAGGCGTAGAGCCATTTTCAAATGAATTAGAAAATACGAACAGGCATTAATTAACTACTCAATTAACTAAAACAATTAATTATAAATTTGCAGACACATTGTACGCATGAAAGGGGATTACAGTCACACAGTATGTAGGTAACATTGTAACATAGATAAATATGTACAAAGATGTGGCTATTGTGGCAAACAAATAAATGAATACAAAAGCACAAAAAAGAACACAATAGATACAACAAATAAACGCACATAAATAGTTGGGGAAACGTGTAAAGCTCGAACAATTACAACAAATATATACAAAAACAATTGTAAATTGTAAACAATTGCGCAGGCTCCTATGCGACTCGAAATGGATGAAGCAAAACGGTGTCAAGGGCGATATGCCCGATTTGGAAATGTGGCAGCAATCTGCGACTACTAATCTAAGTGTCGGAGAATGGCGTTAAAAATGGGCTGTCGAAAATAGCAATTGACAGAAATTCAAAAACGATAAGAACAATTGGGAATTACAAAAGCTTAAATATTACACACAGCGAACTTGAGTTTGACAAAAGGTGTTGGCTGAAGTCAGTGGCGTACTTATGATTTCATTTAAGGGGAGTTTTGTGTACAGCTTTTGAGCCAAATTCCATTTGAAGCCATATTTTGCACCAGCAATTTTTGTATTTAGGGAGTTTGAACCCCAAAACCCCCCTGGTAAAGTATGAAATTTTTTTGTTTATTTTTTTTAATTTCTCTTTTTCATAATTGAAAGGTTAGGTTAGGTTCAGGTTGCTGCCTTCGTATGAGACACATTTAGACTTTTATGACTCATTGTGATTCCGCAGTGTTTAATTACGATGACATTTGAAACTAATGAAATTTCAATATGAAAAAATCATATGAAATCAAAGTGCGGTAAGCAATCGCGTCAAAGTTCAGCAACACAAGTTTTATGCATTTGAGTTGGTCAGCATAATTAAACCCAATATTACCGACCAAATCGAGAAGTAAAGCTGTGCCCAAGGCGAACGTGTTCGCTTCAAAAACGTACGCTTTCAATTTGTGTACTCGCGGCTATAATTAGACACACATTTGGAAGCATTTTACTGCACACGTTGAAGCAAAAATTAAAACACATTTCAAAATGGAATAACAAATCGAGTTTAAGAGTAAATGGAGGCAAGAAAATGGAATAAAAACTGCAACAACAAGTTACGCATTTTACAATGACAACACATAAGGAAATTCGAGTACCGGAGAACTGAAATCGACAGCACGCCTGACTACAAACAACGAGAGCGCCACTCTAAACAATAACCAAAACGAATAAAACCGGTTCAGCATAAAAGTGGTTACCCGCCGTCAATGCTGCCCCAACCGCGTCTCACCACACACTCAAATAACTGTTTTACTACGCCGTATTTGCATTAAACAGGCAAACCAATGAATTACGTCACAATTTGCAGGGCAATAAGTCGTTAAAGGTACAACGCGAGCACAACAAAATAACAAAAACAATTTAAAATGCCAACAAGAAGCATTGCGAGAAATCATATGCGAAATGTTAGGAAGAACTCATTTTTTAATTTTCTTGATTTCTGTTTCGATTCCACTTGCAGTCCTGCAGCAAGCAGTGAGGTTAGGTCTGTCCGATGATTTAAATGTAAATAGTGATTTGCAATATAAAACCGAAATTAATGCAAGATCGAGTGTTATGCTCGTAATTTGTTCCATCGGAATGCAATGCCGAGCACTCAGCGGTGACAGCCTTTCAATTTTGTTAATTCGCCACGCAAACAAATTTTGACGCCTGCAGCATATTAATTCGAAAAAGCTTCGTGTGTGTCGGAAACGTTAGACAATACCGGTTAAGAATTTGAAAAGTATCCAACGAAATATGTAAATTTGCAATGATTGTCTTTAATGCTTTCGTTTCTCTTTCAAAACAAAATTAAATGTGAAACAAATCGAATTAAATTAATCTAGTTCAATATTTAAATTTTACTGAGCAAAAATACAGATGATATTCAAAAAGTTTCAAATAATGAATGGATTCATAAATGAAGTTAAGATAAATAGAAATATTAAAAATTAAAAAATCTCTAAAATCTAAAAAATTTATCAGTTTAGGTTAGGCTGACCTTGCTCCTTAGTGTTGATCGACGTAAAAGTGATCGGTAAGAATGTGCTAGTTCCTAGCGAATTTCAGCATTGGCTTAACACTAGAAAGACCATTGTAGTCATTTTGACGATTTTAATTTTTAAATATTTTTATTTTGTTTAGTATTTCTATCAACTTTTGCTTTGGGGACTTTAATTTTTTACCGGGTTCTACAATTAGTTCTACAAGTAGGGTTCTACAATTGCAATTGGCCAAATCCGAAGTGTACTTTTCGAGATATCAGCAAATATAGTATGTAGTATTTGTAGGTATGAAAAACTGGCGGTCTTTCTAGTGTTAATGCTAAACTTGGGAATCTCTTTTTACCTAGAAAAGAACGGGGCTCCTAAGTAAGTCGTAGTCTCCGGACCCGATACCCATTTTTTTCGCGTGAGCCGCTGTTAAGAAGTGCCCGGTTAGTGCGCCTGTGATTGCACTTTCTCGGTAGCGAGAGAACGAATCTCGTACGCGCTTCATTGAATTGGCCGAGCATTATTTTAGTAGTTGTTTTGTTCCATCCCAGCTTCTTCTATCTCATGAGGTTGTTTTTCAAACCTCTATTCAGGTTTGTCCGGAAAGGCATTAGAACGTTGCTTATTTGCTCATGTGGAATGTGAACACCGCTTTTTTGACAAAACTGCTTGTGACAATATCTGCCGTCTCATTTCCTCGATAAACTTGTGACCGCATACCCAATAGATAAGCTGGCCAGCCTATCTATTGCTACCCGACATAGCATAACATTGTTGGATGAAGTTGTCGGATTGATATCAGATTCATTTATTAATAGATCGACTTATTGATTTATTAATAATGGTGTCAATGTAGACTAACTCTACAGCCTTCCTGACAACAAACAACTCGGCTTGAAAGATGCTGCAGTGATTCCGCAGCCCGATTTTTTCCTCGATAGAACTGATTACTTTTCTTGAAAATTCCAAACTGCATTAAAAACTCCACAGAATTAAATTTATATAAAATCAAAGTATAAATTTTAACAGAATTTCGTTAAAACCTTTGGAACTGTTCCGAAAAATTTGTGGGTTGGAAACTCCATAAACTTCCAAAAATACTTAGTGGATTGAAGCAACCAACAAATTTTATTTATGTAAAAAATTATTGTTAAATTTATTAGAATTTCGACACGAAACAAATTTGTAAATTATTAGCAACTTTTCTCTAGTTGCCCAGACTCTAGTGCCCAGACAGATTATATAATTTGTAAGGTACGCCAAATTATAAAATTTTTAAGGTATTTTGGATGGAAGTTTAGAAATTAACTATTTAAATTGCGTCAATGATTTGAAATATTTTTTATATAAATCTTAAATCTAATGTTTAATAGAATAATCTTTTGTGGGCCTTGGACACAATTAACCAATATCAAATGACAAATCTGTAGTAGAGTTCACAAGAAAATATAGTAAAAGGGCACGAACCAAGGCTGTAGGTTGCAAAAATTCAGTCTGTACCTATTTATCTTAAGTATCCTAAGTATGACCTTGAAGCGTATGACAGATTAAATGATACTTCCTTAAATATCAAAGTAAAAGAAATGTTTAAAGACGCAAAGACGCTAGGAGGAAATTTTAAGAAACGGAATACGGAAACGGAAGTCTTCAAGCTAGTTTCAGAACTGAGTCTTCGGACACAGGACTCGAATGAATCGTGTTCATGTGTGCATAACTGGATTATTTTCATAACTCTTATTTCTTATGAAGCAAGCTGGTGCTATAAATTAATAGGTTTTTGAAATCAGAAGAGAAGAAGCCAGTAAAATCCAACTTTAATTTGCAGCATTTTTTGCTTGATTCAGTTTCAATCCCTTGATCCAGATGCACTTGATCTTGATCAAGTTCTCTATGTTCTATATCTTAACATAGTTAAACAAATTTTAATTTATTTTGTTTTATTTTTATTAAATTAAATTTATTTGTACTGCATTAAAATTTATTCAATACAGTCTCAAATAAATTGATAAATGTTTACCTTAATTTTTATCACATTTCTTAACTAAAACATTTCTTCACACTGCCACTAAAAACCACTAATTTATTAATTATTAATTTTTTTTAGATATGTTTGATTAATAAAATATTTGTATTTATTTATACATTTTTTTTTATAATTTTATATAATTTTTTATTTATTTTATTTATAATTTTTTTTAGATATGTTTGATTAATAAAATATTTTTATTTATTTCTGTTGCTCAGGGAGTTTAGACGGTGTAACTATTTTGATTTCTTTACGTTACAAGTCTACAAGCCTGAGCTGCATTTATAACTTTCTCTAACAGCTCTCTTTATATTTTGCAACGTGAGGCAAATTGTTATAAATTTTAAGCAAAATGCCTCAGTTGATAAAGCTGTATGGGTGCAGTGTAGATTTGAGCATTTTTGCAAAGCGCTGAGCGCTGGTAAACGAACCCAGAACTCAATTATTGCCCGCAACACATGTAGCAAACGAAGCGTTTACGCCGCTCGGCTAAACTGCGGTTTCAAATTTGACAGTCCAAGCATGGGGCAAAAGTGAACGCGACGTGTTAAGAATGCTGGCATAGAGGGAAAAGAAAAGTGAACACAACAACTAACTTGTGGGGGAAAAACACCACAAAGCAGGAAAAAATGCGGTAGGAAAATGGTGTGCAGTGAAAAGGTGAGGTGTGAAAGCCAAATTGTGAGAAACAACGAATGGTGGAGAATTGATAAAGTAGCCGGCAAGTGCGGCAAATAAATTTTTTTTATTTTTCTTGTTCAATACACATGTCTGTGGCGGTTCAATGGCCAACACACAAACATTGACTTAGGCCTGCAAAATTGTATTAAATGACACAAGCACAATGGAACGTTTCTGTACTTGCGAAACCAAACTGAAGTACTTACTCACGAAAATGGAAGGTATGAAAGAGTGAGAAGGTGTGATAGCTGGCGTGTAGGATATGCACAATCAAATTTTTTAAAGTTTTATTAAAACTTAACACTTAACAAAATCAGTCAGAAACTTTATTTTCAATTGACAAAGAAAGCTTAAAACTTAACCATTTTTGCCAAATTCTTGTGCCGAATTCTATTACCTTGGCCACTAATTGATTTGCACATTAAAAACTGATCATTTGTAGCCGCTTTGTGTATTATCAGTGTTTACTTTTTACACTTCTTTACATTTCAGCTGTTTGCTATTTTAGCGTTTGTAAACAAAATGATGTCATAGCTTTCAAGTATAAATAGTTGAAAATGTTTCCTTGTGTTTTGTCTTTTCATATGATTTATTTGATTTTTGATTAAATTCAATGACACATGGCCAAACACGCGCCGCCAACACCGCAACAATACGATCGCCGTACGATCACTGAGCGCTAATACCGCGTTGGCTGACTCTTTTGCGGCTTGTCGACGATTCCGTGCATCGTGAGTGAGGAGCGCAGTGGACTAACTACTCTTATCAATGACAGATAAGGCAACACTCTTGCACGATCGGCTCTTCTTTACACATTTTATTTTGCGAATTTCCCGATTCGCAGCATTGTTGTGGCTCATTATATACAGGAAAGTCTAAGAAGCAAAGACATCTACTGAAGAATATCGAAGTATTAAGAAAATACGAGATTGAGCAATTGGGAAAGAAAATCATGAACAGAGTACAAACATGTGGTACATTTGATTTAGTGTCATTGGATCAGAAAACTCTGTATGAGCTTAACTATCGCTCACCTGGAAAACTGTTACTTAACACTAGAAAGACCGCAAATTTTCCAGGCAACAAAAACCACATAACATATCCACTAATACCTAGAAAATTTCACATCAAATTTGGCTAATTTTTCACAAAATAAAATTAAAAATATATAAAATTTTTCACAATAAAATAATAAAAGTCACCAAAGTTAAATTTGATAGAAATACTAAAGAAAATACCGGTATTTAAAAATGAAAAATCGTCAGAATAACTGCCATATGGCAACATGCTACTTTGTGGACGATTGAATCCTCTGTGGTTTCAAGAATACATTTTTTGTTGGTCCTTAAAATACTTTGGAGTTTTAGGAAAAATACGAAATTAATAAACTGAATATTTAAGTTTAAAAAAGATAAGTATACACGTTTTTTTAATGGTATATCTTGACATAGTAAAGGAAGAAAGAAGAACGAAAAATTAGATAACTCTTTAATTTGACGTTTGCTTTCAATTTAGATACTTTTTTTTAATTTTTGGTTGCTCTCATAGAAAAACACTCTAAAATACAGGGTCCGAGCATAAAAATTAAAAAATATCTTATGGATTGTTGCTAATATAACCACATAGAAGCCTAAAACGTAAAACTGAAAACTTTTACTTTCCCCAGTAAAAACTTGTAGCGAAAGGTTTAAATAGATAATTTTCCTACATTTTGACAAACGTTTTAAGTTTTTTTAAGCCGCTTCAGATGAAGTTTATTGCACAAATTATGGCCGTTTAAAATTGCGCAATTTATGATCAAATGTAATTGGACATCTATAGCAGATGAACATTGCTAAATAAATCAGAAATTATTGAAAACCCCTACAATGTAGTTTGAGAGATTGACCAATAAACTTTTTAAAGGTTCAAGATTATTGCAAAAAAAAGTGCTAAGAAAATTGTACCACAAGGTAAGTAAGTGTAGAGTTTGCTAGAACTAGAATTAAGAATATACATACGTGATCGTATGAGGGTTTTAAGAACTAGTCCAGTGTTTTTCTAACACTTTTTTTTATGATTATCTATCATAACATGCAGCCAATTTTTGAAAAGGCCTGTAAGAGCTAACACCATTTCAGGCTTGAAGTCTGAAAGCGCTAACATAGTGTCGCCTCAGAAAAGTAGTACGTTTCATTGAGCCTAGTAAGGCATAGGACAGTTGTTTTCTGAGGCGACGATATGTAAAAAGGCGTGAAAAGTGGCTGGGTCGACTCATAGTTCATGATTTATTCGAATGTAAGACCACTAGAATATAATGTTTGTTGCACTGTGACCAGAAGTAATTTATTGTGCCCTCTTGAAGTTGTTAAAGAACATCCCCTAGATCCACCGACCTAATGAAGCTTAGTAACTCACGGGGATTTAGGTACTGCATGTTCTCTTCTGTAAGCCAGAACTGCCCCAGGTAGTGCATCCTGCAACGACATGCCACATCGCGGGACTCTCTTCTGCTGCTGTTCCGCAGAGTCTACAAACGCAAAATCTGTTCTACAGTGCCCAGTTAGAAGACCGGTAACCAGTGTGCTTACTTCTACCACATATGTGGTAGATCTACCACAATTATTTTTAAAATCAAGTTTCTACCACATCTACCACGGAGCGCTTAAAATCTACCACATTTTTGTAGAACATACATTTTTCTCTTAACGAACCTATTACTCCAAGTAAATTAGAGCTTTATGTTGTAAAATGTACGTTAGGGCTGCATTGAACATTATAAGTGAAAATGTGCAAAGAAAAACGTATGTGGTAGCACTCTCATCACTTCGAAAGCAGTGCACTACAAATAGTTGACAGTTTGGCAATTGTTTTGGCGGCAGGTGCAATTAAAGTAGACAAAATTTATAAAAAAGTTAAAGTTGAAGTTAATTTTTGCCTTTATTTTTAAGTAACGTTTAGTTTTTAAGAATATCACATGGCGATGGCAATGCGCTTGGACGGGACGAAGTTTTACGACGCGAAGTTATACCTGCTGCTGAAATTTGCGAGTCCGAGCTCCCAAAAAAGAAAAAAATACAAAAAACAATGAGAAGAAACCTGGCACAGGTTAAAGTGCATAGCAGAACGTAAAATACAATTAATGTGCAAATACAATGAAATACAATAAATGTACAAATGCAATAAAATACAATTAATGTATAGGGTGTTTTTTTAGAGGTTTGTTTTTCGAATAGAGATAAAACTGGCATTTTGTGGTCAAATCTGGCAACTCTAATGTCATTTATGTTCAGTTTGGTTTGCCATTTCATCATGAACAGGTTGACAAAAGAACAACGCTTGCAAATCGTGCAAATTTATTTCGAAAATAATGGTTCAGTTCGCGAAGTTTACCGCAAGCTCCGTCCATTTTATGGTCGACATAATCGTCCATCAGAGCAATTAATTCGGTTAACCATGGGTCGTTTTCGCACTACGTTTACTCTATGTGATAATACGCATCCGCAGAGACGTCGAACAGTGCGCACCGAAGAAACAATTGCCGCTGTAGAGCAAAATGTTGAAGAGGACCCGAATGAATCGATTCGCCACCGTGCACAGCAATTGGAGCTGGTTGAAAATTGGACCTGTAGAATTGGCTTTATTCGAGCCAGCCGCGGCGGCCACATGCCCGAAATCATATTTAAACATTAATGGCATAAAATTATCCTTCCAATAAAGCCAAATTTATGGACATTAAAACGATTTCCTTGTGTTTTATTTCAATTCGAAGTTCTATACCTCTAAAAAAACACCCTATACAATACAAAAAATCTACCACATTTCATTCAAATCTACCACATTTTTTTCACTGGGTCTACCACATAAATGAAAAATTAAGTAAGCACACTGCCGGTAACCCGTCTAAGTTTGTTTTTCCTTAGTTTCAGGCATTCTTATAGCCTTTAATAAAGATTTGCGACTGCCTAAGACCCCCAGACGCTAGACCAGTGATCCGAGCTTCTGGTTTTCTGCTCAACCAGTACAAAATATATATTTTGTGGACCGTTGAAGGCAAATACAAGTTGCTCAAACCGTCTAGTAAAGTTTGAGGATCAAATACTTATTTATGTTTTTTACTGCTTAAAAGAGATTAAATAACTTTGAACAAATTATATACTTTGTGCTGAAAACCAAAATTTATTAAGAGAACTTGAAAGATCTTTAATCTTTAAAGAAACTTGAATAAAGCGCACCTACAATTCTCTCGATTTCAACAACAAAGCAAATGTTCGGCTTTAACGTTTCTCACTCATCACGAACGACTGTTCAACAAATTCTTAAATTTCAAAATAATCGCAAAACTCTTTGGCATACTAATCAATGATTAAATCAAATTATGTTATTAAGCAAAAATAATCTACTGTAATGCATTTTTTTGACCACAAAAATTACCGAAAATTAAAGAGATGCTTTAAAACATTTTCTTCCCATTTTTTATAGCAATTCGTGAGTTACCTTTTTTTAAAACAGCGAAATATTTGTATGCAAACAAACTCCTAGCAACTCTCCTAGAAAAAAAATTAAACCTCCAGTTAACGATATCAAAATTTATTTGATACAAATCAAATCAAATTTTTACCATTTTACACAAATCGCTCAGATAGCGACACAACAATGAAGTTATCGCCGCTGATATTGCTTGATATTTGTACAGATTTGTTGTTGTTATTTGTGCGATATTTTTAGCAAAAAATTTTTGCGTGAGATCATTACTTTACTCAAGATTCAAGTTAAACAGCGGAAATGCGCAGAACGCAACAAATACATCGAAACAAAACGCGACATGGCAATGTGGATGAGAAACAGAGAGAGAACGAAGAAGACATTTGGTTTGAATTTCTTCGATTCTATTTAGTATGAATAAATTATTTGTTTTCTCCTTTTTACGACACATATATTGTTTTATTGATGTTTTTATCATAGAACATGAACAATTATAGTCAGAAATTAGAACGGTAGGGAAATCTTTAACTCACTACAAGATTTTTTTATTTATTAAGAAAATTCTAATTTAAAATTAATGGCTAGAAGATTTATGATTTAATGAAACATAAAAACAAGGGTCCAAAATTAAAAAAACCAAAACGAACTGCTTCTAGAATACAATAACTAACAAAACAGATGATTGAAGTAACAAAGATTAAAAAAAAAATTAGTACGTTAAAAGAGAGTATGGATCTAGTTTAATATGCACCATGCAGACTTTACTGAGTAATATATACCTATTACACATTTACATTGTAAAGCAAAGAACTTTGTCATACAATTTTAAGTAGCAAGTGCGTCAAAATATTTTATAAAGTTTTTCAACCTAAAATTTTCACAAAAAGTTAGTTAGAAACGCTCTCTCTTTCCCACACGGCATATTACATTGATCAAACTGTCAATCAATCGGTTCATGTATGGCAGACAGATCCCGGTCTTGAGATTTCCCCTAAGTAAATTTTCTTGAAGAAAGAAATGGGAACAGACAAAGCAGGCCAAGTCTCTGATTGCGTTCAACCTTGCGAACGCCAAAACGATACTTATCCCCGTCCTTCCTTATCCCTGGCCCGCCTGGATAGCAATTTGACAACCACTGAATAGTGAACCAATGTGTCCAATTGCCAGGATACTAACTTGAAAGCCAAAAGTAAGTAAGTATGCCTGTCATAGAGTACCTACTACGAATTAAACAGGACTCAAGGGCAGTAATGGTCCTTACTATTTCTATCACGTCTGTTATGGTATCACACAGTGCCAACTTTGACCTAAGTACTAAGTTAAGTTCACCCATTTTGGCGATCCCAATCAAACCAATATATGCTTTATGTTCCAAACTTTCTCCTGGGCGTTAGACTTCTATACCAAAGTAAACACTGACTGACGTTCCCATTTTTCGTTGCAATTTTACATTAAAAATCATCTAAAGGCTTTCAGTGCAACTTGGAAAAAGGTTCAATAGCTGATTTTATGTATGTGAAGTTTTCTCATGCCTCACGTATCTCATGCAGGCGCGGATTGCGAAAAATATTTCAGGGGCGGTTTCAAAAAGTAATTATTTAGTATTTTTTAAACGCGTTTTAATTTGTATGTAGTTTTATATAGTATAGTCGATCCAAATATTTCGGGGGGGGGGGGGGTGGTTTAACCCCCAAAACCCCCCTGTATCCGCCTCTGATCTCATGTCAAGAGCTACAAGAATTAGAAGCACGTACCTGAACACTTTGGGTAATCATTTCTTCAGTTAAACTTTTGCTCCTATAAACTTTTTTGCAGTCCAAAATTAAGAATCACTGAGATTTCAAATCAACCTTACGAGAAAAAATTTTAACTAACTGGTCCTAACTCAGTGGTTAGAGCACTTGACCACAAGACAACAAAACAACAAAAATATGACAGAGGCTTCACGACTAGAAATACCTGTGAAAGGCTCCCGACTTGTATTCACTTTTGATCCCAGAGAACCTGAACACCTTGAAGGTTAATATATTTATTTTCTTAGTTGATAAGTTTCGATTCTTTTTCGACACTTTTTAACTTGAAGTGTATGAAATCCGCTGAAAGTTTAATTCTAGGAAACAGTGGCGGATTTAGGGGGCGGTTTGGGGTTGAAATACTGCCCCCCCGGGAAATATTATTAGAGTCGACTTTAAAACTACATACAAATTAAATGGAATTTTTTTACATTTTATGAATATTAAAGAATTACTTTTTGAAACCTCCCCCAAAATATGTTTCTGAATTCGCCCCTGCAAGGAAGTTACGACAAGAATTTACAGTGTTCGTTTATAAATGAAATTTGTACGACAGCAAAACTCAATGAAAACCATTACATAATACAAAACATTACTTTATTTCTGATGTTGTTCCAAGAAACCCTAAAAAAAAACAAAAATTATTTTTTAACTTTTTCATTGAGGGTGCAAATCTTCGGCTGCAGAATATCCTGCACAGTGTCATTATTACCGTTATGCTACATTCATCTGGAGTCGCACTTGAGCGTCTGTCTCCACAGGAATTCCTAAGACGCAGTACCCAATTTGCTTTTGCCCCCAACTCACGGCACTGTTTCAACTCCCAGCATTTCGCAGTCAACAATATTACAACAACAACAACAGTACCCACAATGAAGCCCCAACGAGTGAGAGCCAACAGCGACCAGTGTACGAATGTGGGAGTACATAGCAAAAGGTGATAATGCGAAATGCAAACAAAACGCAAAGCACTGATAAAACCCCATATGCAGAGATGATGCACACAGACGGACAGCGGGCAGGAAAAACAGGGCGTCAGTCGACCCCAGTATACATCGGCACAAATATAAATATGTAGGTGTCCGCACACGTACCGTAAATGCAGATGCAGCTGGAACTGATGAGCTAACGAGCGCCGACGATGCAGCAGCAGCCTTGGGGATTTATAACATGGAGTTTGTTCAGAGATTGCACTACACTTTTTTCTCAACATTCGCACTGAACACAATCGAGCACAAAAAACTGCGTCATTTAGCTGACAATCGCTGAACTGGCTTTGGGGGAAGAAACAAATACCGCGCACAGAGCTCCACTTCAAGTTGATATACTTGATATATATTTTTTTCAATTTAACTACCAAAAATCTAAAATTTTGTGTTTTCAGTTTTTTGCCATTTAATTTGTTTACACTTTTTTTCACAATTTGATTGTGCTTTTACATTATTTATTCTCTTTTACAGATGCCCGAAATTTAATAACGTAAATAATTAACGCAAACACGCACGAACACAACAAAGCACCAAATGCGAATGAAAACGATCAAATAAATGTCCAAAGCACAACAAACAAAAGCAAAAGTGATGACTGGCGTTGCCAGATCAAGGTGTACGGCAATTCCCAAAATGGAGAGTTGGGAATTGGGTGCAGAGTTCCAGATTTGTTAAGGATCCTTTCATTTTATTATTGAAGAAAAAAAACTTTAAAGAGTTATTCTATCTACATAAATAGTAACAGATTAGGAATTAACTGTTAGCACATCCGATTTAAGAACTTATATCAAATCTTAACCTAAAATACATGAAGATTTATTTAGTTGCTAGCAGATAATTTAGTTGTTAGTAGAAAGATGATGGCCGACTTTGCATTTTTAAAGTGTTCAAAGAGCCAGAAAACAATTGAAGTGTATTTCAATCTATTTAGATTCTTTTGTAAAATTCATTTTTGCGGGCTCCAAAGATTTCTTCAAAGTCGTTGAAGATTTATTTATTAAAAGATTTATTTTCGATTCCCCGCTTCATACTTGAAATCCTCTCGTTCATTTCGTACCTTAGCGAACCTTAGCGATAAAGATTATCTATAGAAGGTTGCTGAGACTATAATATCTGAAGGATTCGATTCAAGTACTTCAGTTAAATTATTCATTAAATTCATTTTGTTGGCGTTTCCGCATATCTTTTAAACCATTTGAAACCATATTTACCCTACACAGCTTTTGCAGCAAACAGTTATTTGAGGGTTTTGTATCCAAACCCCCCTAGCGTGCGCCACTGTTAAGCTAGTTTTGCTCTTTGTGAGGTTAGATTTGTGCAGTTATTTGAAACTAAATGCTTTATGACGATCTGACTTTTGTAAATGATATGCGTTTTATAGTCTGGAATATATTATTCTTCCATCTCCACCATATTAGTGCACAAAGCTCATACATACATACATACATACATATGCATATCAGGTACTGAAAAGAAATATACATCATTTGGTTGCGCCCAGGTATGATTTGATTTTCGAAAGCAGCGCAAGACGGTAACAACATAGCCACACCTGTTAAAGTTCTTGGAATAAGCAATAAAATATGAGAGCGACTGGTTCTAGTTTAATCCCTAATCTGCCTTGTCTGCTTGTGTGAACACCTTTGAGTGCAAGAAAGTACTTTAAAGAGTTTTAGTTGTCACTAAGCAGTGGTTTCCAGCTGCTTTTCGAGTTATGGAATTAATAATTCTTTGCCCTGCTGGCATTTCTTACGTTTACATGTGTCAAGCAAAAATGGGATAATTCGTCAGTCTGCTGGTTGTTGTTGGGCGATGTACTCTCTAAGCTACTTTAAGAATTTTAATTCCCATCAAACAAATCCCTGTTGTGCAATGGCGCGCATAATATTTCGATTTGGGGGGCTTCTGTACACAACTTTTGAGCCCAACACTACTTAAACCATATTTGAAATCCACAATTTTTGGGACAGATATTGAGGGCGGTTTTAACCCCCAAAACCCTCACTGATGATGTCAAAAAGTATTATAGACCTTAAGAATATGTGCTCCCCAAAATAAGTCCTGTGAATATTCTTTTCGTGGAACTGTTTTCAGATCATATCTTCTTATATTTGAATGACAACTGCAAGAGTTACACAGCTACCAGCAGAAATGCAGCATTTTCTATATGTAACAGAAATATATATTCACCAAAACCCTATAATTTTGAAGTTTTATTGAATTGTTGGTAAACAACAATCTGTAATTGACCAAAGTGACAGCTATCATTATTAATTTTTTAACCTTATTTATCTCCGCCGTAATACACAAAAAAAAAATCTAAATTTTCTTGAATAATGGTCCCACACCCAACAGCCTTTTTGTTACATTCGTTTGACTATTTACATTTAAGTTTGTCGTTTATAGGCTAAGTAACAAAACTTGGTTTTTTTTTAATACGAGCCAATGCGCAGGGGAAATCCCTATAAATACGAGGCATTGCGCTGGTTCACGAAGGATATTTAGGTTGGCAGAAAGGATGTTGGGTGAAGAATTTGTGGACTCTTGCTTTTAACCCATCAAGATGAGAAGTACTGGGAAAAATATCTGCAGGGAGACCATTCCACATCGCGCTGTACTGGACAGGAACGAAGTTTCTCTTCTTTAGTTCTTTCCTTCGCTTTTATTGTTCAATTAAATTTTGTAATTTACATTAAGCGTCTAGTTAAGCTAGTCAGGTAAATTAAAAGCTATCGCTAAAGCTACATCATCCTCATTGCTTCCACCAACATTTCACGGCTTGAACATCTCCTGTATGATTAAATGGTTTAGCTCGTAGCGTTTCTGATAGTTTTTCGAGTGTTTCATCCAATTGGATTTGATTTGTTTCCAGGCACCCACATGCTTGGCCAACAAATCTTCTTTGCCCTCAACGTCCTTTGTCTTTGGTTGTCCACTGACCGCACTGTCCAGTTCTTGCAAGCGCTGCGTTGACTCCGCGCCGACTAGCTTTGGTGCGGGCAACTTTGGCAACTCGATGGCTTGCGGTGCGGGCATGCAGCGCAACTCACGCAGCTCGCCGCGCCGCAGCTTGGCCAGCACCTCGGTAGCATTGCGTTCACGCTCCACGGGCGATGGCGAACGCTGTTCTCGATAGTTGCGTATGCTGGGATTGCGTGGCTGATTCGCTATCCAGGCACGACAGATCGGATACAGCGACGTCTGCTCCGTGTACTTGGACAGATCTAGGCTGCGATCGAATAGTTTCATCACAAAGCTTTCCGCCTGTATCTTCTGCAGCTGCTGTGAGTGTGCTGTGCTGTTGGCAGCCGACAACTGTTGTTCACGCTTGCGTCGCTTGGTGGGCGTCAGATACTTGCCCGGCGACAGGCTGCTCTGGCGCGAGCTGCGTGGCGACTGCAGCTCTCGCTGCACACCTGCCAGATGCTTTGGCGGCCGACCACGATGTGGCAAATCCTCCTCCGCGGCATTGCTGTCGTCCTCGGAGCACAGCAGTGTTTCGTTGAGTGCACCGCGTAGTCGTCCGCGCGCCAGTTGCATCTCGTTTTGCGTTTTCATGGCCAAATTCGCGTATGACAAAACCGAATATTTAAAAATCGTTCAAATTCTGTTGACTACCGCAAGCCTGTGCGTTGTTGTTGCGCCAATATGACATTTACAAAAAGGAAGTGCAGCATTGCCAGTGCAGAAAATCCGTGAAAGTATGAAAAGTTGGCTGCTTGATAAAAAGTTTTCCAGTTGGATAATATTATGCGAGAAGGCATTAGATTTGCTAATTGTAAAGATTTGAGGGAAAAGAAAAGGTTAAACGATACAAGAATTTTGAAAAAAATATGCGGTTAAAAGTTTTTGATACTTTTAAGGTTAATTAAGAATATTTTTGCAATGCATGAAACTTTTGGCCGCCGTCATTCAGTTGGTTAGTCGCATCGTAGTCACCACCGAAATACCATATAAACCTAATTCTGTTTTTAAACGGTCTCAAACGGTTGGAAAATAAAAAAATTTGCAATGTTTTTATTCGATTTTATTTCATTTAGCACGATTCAAATTCTTTTGGTTTTAATTTTTTTTCTTCAAATTTAATTTTTGCGAAATATGTTCATATCACAAATTTAGGGAAATTCCCTTTTTTGTGGATACAAGCAAATTTATTTGTCAGAGCAATTGAAATGTGTTAATATTTTGAGAACTATTTTTTAAAGGCAAATTAGTTTTCCAACGTTACTTTTTTGTTTGAATTTTAACGCATTAAGATAAAAGGTAAGACAAGGAATATTTTATATTCATTCAGTTTTTTACATATTTTATTTTTGTTAAATATTTTATGTATCCTTGTTTTTCACTAATTTCAATAAGTTTTATAGATAAGGAACCAATCACCTATTTTTGCATAAGAGCAATGTCTTTTTTACACGTTTTTTTCACGGTTTTTCCTGAAACCAATCTACCGTGTAAAAACAGATTTAGATGTATATATTTGATTCGACGACTACCGATAGTTCTAATACAAAAACATTGTTAACTGCAATAACTAACAACCAGTTAAAAAATTAAATTAAAAAATTTAATTATAAATTTTTTTTAATTCAAGTATTTTTAGCTACGCAAAGTCAAATTAACAACTTTTCAAAGCAACTAAACAATTCAAGGTGTGTTTTTGTTGTTTTCGTTTTTGCTCTTTCAACTGTGCAATAACTCGCTTACAATATGAACTCAAATACAGAACAAATCACAATGTTCGCCCACACTTAGCTAAATATTTTTTTAACAGTTCAAACTGCAAACAGATTTAGTAAGAAAAACTCTACAAATTCATATTTTAAGAATAGTTTCACAATTTATTAATTGCAAATAATCTACTAAATGTCTAATACAACATTCGTCTCGAATCATTGAACTTGTTCTAAGCGCCAAAATGTTACATTTTCGGCATAGATTTTCGTTTTGCATTAAAATCTGTGAGAAGCTCGCTTTAAGGTCTTTTCCGATTTAATCAATCTCTGTCACTTTTATCAATGCTGGCGAATAAAGCAACGATCTGTAATTTAATTTAATACAATTATTAGCTAAACCTTTTGTAGTTCTTGAATTTCTAATCGGTATGAATACGCGCTATGATGGCAGCATGTTCTGTTCATATTTTTTTTATTTAATTTCATTATTTATAATTTCTGAGTCTGTTAATTAATTACTTTAATTATCGCATTGAATTTGCTTTAAATTTTAAACCTTCTTAAAATATACATCTAGAGTGCTAAATTAAAAAGGAGATAGAGGAAAAATAGAGCAGAAATTTATCACTTAAACGCTCACGTTAAGATTTACATGTGGCTACTATGTGTAAGTGTGTGTAGGAACGCTGCTCTTAGCCCCAACGTCGCACACAAACCGTTTATAGTCGCTAATTATACAAATCTACATAAGGATAAAATACAGAGTGCACGCTGCAGCAAAAAAAGCGAGCGAAAAGTATGATGCTGTGTCGCTGCCGCTTTACATGGACGTTCGCTGCAGAATAGGAAGCTTAAGTTGTTGTGATGTTGTTCGGAAACACTAAGATTTCGGTAATCGTCTTTTTCTTCTCAGGCATATATCCGCTTGCCATAGAGACAAATTTAATTTGTAATGCTTGGAAACATTCATTGCATGAAGGACTTCGAGACTGCATAGCTGGAGAACATTAAGCGCACATCGAACAGCAACGAAACGAGCACACGTTGTACCCATTTTTCATATAATCTCTTCCGAATTGCTTTGCGCCATCACCTGCCACCGCTGCTGTTCTTCTACTCCTCATCCATTTTAGATGCCAATCGAGCTCTAACAGCGTCCATCCCCCAAGCACACGAATAATTTCCAGCCAGTTCAAAGCAACGCCAACGCATCGCGCTAAACAGAACCAACTACAATAACAAAGACACACAATCACACATGGCCGAAACACCAATTAAATCGCACACTACTCACCTTGATGCCACAGGCTAAATTATGTCGCGCGGCGCACTGAGAAAATGCACCGAATTCGAAACCTGGTGCGTTATCTCGCCGAGTGTCTCCTTGTGCACGCCACCAAACAGTATCAGTTCGCCATGGCCAGCAACCATGGTGGACAGTATGAGACGCTCCGGGGCGCCCGGAATGACTCCGTAGTTCTTGTACTCCACCCATTGCAGGTGCGGCTCGTCCGCATGTAACACCGCCGACAAATCGCACACGAACAGCGACAGAACGTTGCGCTTGACACGCTTCGGCGAGGGCTCCTTGAGCGACTTTTGCTCACCGATCATGGCGCTGCGGCGAGAGTTGCGCAGTGCGTTCATTTTCTCCTCCATGCGGCGTATGCGCTCGTTGTGGTCTTTGGAGACGCTGCGCGATCGGCTCTGGACATTGAAAGCGGCCATGCGAAAGGGATCCTTCAAGAGCAAGAGAGAGCTGAGATTAATACATTTTAGAAGAAAAAAAGCATCGTGCTTACCTCGTATAGCTCGTCGAAACGCTTAGGAAGAAGTGGCTCGTTGTCGCGGCAACGCAGAGCCAAATTACGCTGCAACCGGTTGGCTGCTTCGATGTCATTGGCGTTGCCTCCGTTGGGCGCAATACGTGTGGCAGCGCCATTGGACTCATTGTCGTTGCGTAGTGTCGCCGCTGCCACACCATTCACACGCGTCCCAGACGGCGCAGGCGCTGCTGCGTTTGCGGCTGACGAGCAGCTTGGACGGTTCTGATTGCGTTCTTCGGTCGCTATTGACGCCGCCGCATTGGCTGCGGCTGCCGCTGCGGCGTGCAGATCGCTCAACCGCCCGCTTCGCGGCTGTATGTTGTTGTTATTGTTGTTACTGTTGTGAAAGATGTTGTTGCTGGCCTGTTGCTGGTGCTGCTGTAGTATTGCGCGCCGATTGGCAAAGTACTGATCGTCGGGTCCAGCGCCGCCGCCACCGCCACCACCTCCGACCAGTCTCGCATTATCCAGTCGATTATGCGGCTGCAGGCGCTGCACATGTGGCGCTACGGCTGCGACTGCCGCACCAACGCCCCCCAATCGCTGTCGTTCGAAAGGGTTATTGCGATTATTTTGCTGCTGGCCGCGCATTTGCTTCATCATTTGAAAGTCCTGTGGCATGTTGGGCGTTGGACCCAGCACCACCAGCTTGGCGCCCACCTTGCAAGCCGGATTACACCACATATGCGTGGCACCATACTTTTTATTGCGCACCGGTATGGCACGCCACGTCCACACATCGCGCGACATATCCAGCAGCCAAGCGTCCGAGTAGACACTATTCGGGCCGCCGCAACCGCCCACAATCAGCAGATGATCGTCGTCCAGCACCAGCTGGAACTGTCCGTAGCGCGGCGGCGGCTTGACAGCGCTAGTGAAGCGCGGCTGACACCACCTGAGTTCTTGCAAGTCCAGACACCATGTCTCATTTGAGTTGCTGTTCACGCCGTCGGCGATCTGGTAGCCGCCGAACACAATCATGCGGTCACCGTGCACACTGGCCGAGTGTCCGGCCATGGGCGGCGGACTGGGCATGGTGATGCGCAGCGTCCAACGGCTGCTGGCCAGATCGTAGAAGTGCAGCTCGTCGAACAAACACCACGGCTGGTAGGGCGGATGCAGCGAGGGGTATCGCCAGCCGCCAAACAGCACCAGCTGCTCGCGCCAGCACACAATGGAGGCGCTGCCTTTGGGGGAAGGATAGGAACCCATCGACAGCGGCCGCTCCCAGCACAGGTCGGAGAGATCAAAGCGCCACAAGTCGTTAAAGGTGGTGTCCGAGGAGGAGCCACCGCCAAACACATACATCGAGTTGCCGTGCCGCACGGACGAGTGCGAGAAGCGTCCGGCAATGATGGGCAACGCGGGCGCAGACGACAGCTGCTTGGCGCTGCAGCTGGCAGCGGCCACAGCAACCGCAGTCTGCTGCGTGAACACCTCCCAGTGCAGCCGGTAGTCAAGCAGACCTTTGTGCAGATTGATCTTCGAGCGACGTATTAGATCTGCAAAAAGACACTTTCAATAAACAACAAAACAAAATTGTGACCTATCGAGCGCACTTTTCACCACCGCATTCCAGCGTTTGCACACCAGCCGACAGCACTCCAAGTCCTTGTACGGCGGCAAATACGTTAGCACAAATTCCAATATCTCATCAGGCAACGCATCTAATTGGACCGGACGTCGCGCCCGCTCGCGCTCCTCCAGCGAAATACGTGCCTCCACCAAGGTTAACGCGACGTCCATGTCCTTGTGCTCTGCACCTGCAATCGCAATGTCCTCGTCCTTGTCGGCTGCAAGTGTTGTTGTTGCTGCAACTGCTACTGGCCATGACGCTGCAACTGCTGTTGTTGCTACATCGCTGACGCCTTCCATCTCCCGCCTGTTGTGCATCAACAATCCAGCTCTGCGTTGCTCCAACTACGACGCGTTCCTAATTTGTGGTTTTCCGCAGCTGAAACACTGCGCGCTCGACAAATTTTGCGCTTTTCCGATTATTGTAAATTTTCGTTGGTCCAAAAAAACTTCAATAATTTAACAATTCAACTGCAATTCTTCAATTGACATTTCTCCACGACAGCTGAAGTAGTGTTCACACCACAATTACAAATGGTTTGCTTACGGAAAAGCAGCACCACTGTTAAAACGGCGTTGCCAATCGCATAAGAGGGAATGAGCTCACCGCTCACATTTTTTTATGGTGTGCCGTTTGCCATATCTGGTATATATTTAGCGTTATCATTTTCTAGTCTTTTTCGAAATAACGTGAGTGAAAATAATGCAGAGGAAGGAAACGTGTATAACGCGAGTATATGGATGCAATGTTTCATACAAAAAGCTTCAGGATTAAGCTTCTTCAACACCTGACGTTTTCCGTCAAATTGGAATCCGATCACTACCTACTTCCTTCTTATATTTAATTAATTAGCCAACAATTTTGTTTTAATAATTATTATTATTATTTCTGACCATTCACTACATGGGATTCAAATTCATTTAAAAAAAACTGGCAACACTACGAATAGAAAATTTTTTAATTATATAGAAATGTAGTGGAAATTCTTCAAGTCTAATTGAAAAGTAGATGTTCGAGCAAAATATGACAAATGCACAAAATTTCCAAACTCCCAGCGCCCCATGAATCACTTTCAACTGCCAGCAGCTCTCACTGCGACCACTTAACCGAAATTCCATGCGGTATTGACAACTGGGAGTTGGATTTCGCCACCTACATCTAATTAACGGTTGCTTGATTATTTATATTCACTGTAGTTATGTATGTTAGATTTCGAATGTTATCCTTTTGAAATGTCCATTGCCGTATCCGATGTCCGTTGGCTGCTTACTCTGTGTCTACTTCAATTCGTGTGATGTTGTGCTTTTCGCTGCTACTGCCTTTGTGTATATGTACTCTGCTAATTCGTGAGGCATATCTATCCACTGACACCGTTAATGGGCCAGGCCCCACAGCACTCCGTTGACGGCGCTTATTCGACCTTCAGCAGCTCAACATCGAAGGTAAGTGTAGCGTTTGGCGGTATGACGCCCGGATGGCCGCGACTGCCGTACGCATAGTCCGGTGAGCAGATAAGCTTGGCACGTTGGCCGACCGACAGCTGCGCTACACCTTCATCCCAGCCGCGAATCACCTCACCCTTGCCGAGCGTGAACTTGAAGGGCTTGTTGCGATCGCGAGACGAATCAAATTTGGTGCCATCGTCCAGAGTGCCGGTGTAATGCACGGACACCACCTGTCCGCTCTTGGGGAATGTGCTGCCTGCAATGCGTTCAATGTGTTAGCAATTGACCAAAGAGCGGCAACACCAAAATTTTACGAAAAAGTTAGGTTAGAATGCAAGTGGGCGATGAAACGCTGCGAATCAAACAAACGGGCGCTAATTTACGCTCGCACTTACCATCGCCGGATGAAATTGGTACCACTTGTACGCCCATGTTAGTTGCTTTAGGTTTTTACTGCGAATCTAAATGCCAAAAAGTAACTATTTGCTTTAACGGCGCGCAATCAGAACCTACAGCGGCGGTGAAAAAATGAGAATGCAGAAAAAACTTGTAGAGAATTTATGGAAACCAGCAATATGGCGCTCTGGCACAGCATTGCCATATGCAAAATATACTCAATTGGGGAGGTGCAAGGACAGTGTTGTATGTGAGTGCCAGCAAATCATTGCCTGAGAAAACAAATGTCGTATGTCGTACTAGGCTGAATGAAACATACGACATTCGTTTTCTGAGGCAGCGAAATGTGTAAAAAGATTTCAAGTTTCAATTAACTAACAAAGATATCGTTTCTGAGAAAGTATTAAATTTTGCTTAGGTTTGAGTTTCAAATCATCAAACCCTTTCAGTCACAATGTCCAAAATATTGGACTACAGCCCATACAATTCATACAGCGGTCTATTATTTTTATGTCGGAAAGGGTTAATGCACAATTTATGGTACAAAACTGAAATGTTTCTCAATCATTTTCGTAATTCTGCTCTCTGGGTATTTCCAACGCATAACTTTAAAAGTCGAATAGCTGGAAAATTTTGTTGCAATTTTTATTGAAAGAAAGTGTACTTCAAAAGTGGCTTCAAACATGGTTAACGCATATAGGCCCAATGATCAATTAATCGAACAGTAAATTTGAGCATATTCAATAAATTTTTTGGGCTCTTTTTTAAACCTTAAACGCGAAAGTTTTGCATGATATGAAGACTTGTAATATGGGATAATATGAGTTAATATGGGATATTTTGTATAATATGGGATACAAATATTGATTTCTCACACCTCTTCCCAGCTGCATGAATTTCCAAAACAAAATGTAATTTTTGACATCATTTCAAAAGCATCGAAAAACATTTAAAAACAATAATATTTAAAAAAGTAACTATGCAGTCTTATTAAAAATTGATCAAACTCTACAAAACATATTTATACTTTTCGCATAGACCCAATATTATAGCCAGAATTTATATTTATCTCGAAAACCAAAAGTTGCTGGACTTATATGAGTTAAGCAGGTTTGATTGAATTTATAAAAGTTTTGTTACACGTAAGTTTCAAATTTAAAAAATTATTTTAAAAAATACAAACCTAATACATTTTGTATTTTTGGCTGTGCTTTGCTTTTATTGAAATAAGAATGATATATATAAAACTTATTAATATTTATAAACAAATAACATTTACAAACAAATGAACAAATTTGGTAAATAGTTCCGATAAGAACTCCATCATTTTTTTAGCCATAACAAATAATCGAGATTCTGACATTTTAATCAAACAAGTTAACCTTGTATATTAAATTCAATATTTATTTCACTAGTTATGTATTTCAAATTGCATTACTCGTAAGAGTACAGAGACAGCAAAAGACAAAGACAGAGAGTGTGCTATGATGTTACTTCAATCGACTTGAGCAACTGCACTAATGAGATAATTATTTCATGCGCATAACTTAACTACTGTGAACAACGGGTTAAACTACATCAATATTTATCGACTATTTCTTGTCTACTTGCTAAACTGTAATTCATATTTTAATATATTCTTTTCAATTTAGAAAAAATAAGGTGCTTCTCACTGGTGGTGGTGGTGGTTGAGTTGCTGCATTGTTAAGCTCTTCATGTGTTTTTCCACCGTAAAATGCTTACAACTATGAAGTTATTACATTAGGTTTCAGACTTTTCCTTACACGTACGTACACTGAACGCATAAATTGCATTAAAACTTTGCATTATTTGATGCGCTAAGACTTATGGTGTAAAGCTTATGATTAGCGCTAATATTTTGCTCTATGATATTCTTCGTTTGTTTCTTATTTATTTCTATAAGTTTTACTATTAATTTTGGTTTTACTTTTTATAGCTCATTCCATCTGTTTGGCGCATTAAAATGACACAAGCAAGTACTGCATACTGCATGCATAGACCTTAATTCGCTGCACCTGTGGTACATGTATGCAAATTCAAGAAATTAACTATCGCCAAGCGCAATTAAGTGGTTGCGATTTATACATTACTACAGCTAAATCACTTGAAGAGCATTTATGAATGTACTGCGTTGTTTTCTTGTTGGTGACTTGTTGCAACGCCGAGTGCTGCCACATCACCGCACTGCACTGCACTGCACTTACTCACTAATTATTGGTTGATACATTATGACTATTGTAAGTGTAACAACAAAAAATTTAATACAATCAGAATAAATAAATTGTTGATGGCAAAACTGAGAAATTTAACAATGCGCTAATTAAATGTTAAATAAAATATGATTTGTTTTATCAGCTGCTAAGGGCACATTCGAGTTTCAAAATATAAGCATGCACCAAATGCAGCTTCAGATTAGTACAGAGCTTTTAAGGTACAAACGAGGAAATTGCGAAACTAACTTTATAAAAGTAAAAAAATAAATAAAATATTACAAATTTGTTATTATGTAACTTTTGTTTTGTACCAGCGTCCATCATGATTGCTCGCCAAGTTTTCAACTTTACGCGCCAATTGAAGAATCTCTTTGCGGCGTTCAGTGCCGTTTCCGCCTGATCGCCTGGTGCTAACGTCCGTGCGTATTTGTACTATCCAGTGATGTGAGGCGTTGGGCGGCACGCCGCCAGTAAACGACGCACTGAGGCACCTGTACTATTCCCAGCCCCAGCAGTTTGGGTTCTTGCGATTGCCGAACTCAATAATACCGATCTGGCGTCGGTATGGCTTGTGGCCGGGCAGCTCCATGGGACGCTTCGAGGGGATGCGCGGCAGCCGCATGCTAAGCGGCTTTGCCGAGTAGACGCGTTCCTCCTGGGGCTGTGCGGGCAACGTGTTCACAATCATTGCCTCAGGATCGATGCGTATCAGCGTGCGCTCGTCGTTCGGCTGATGCTGTTCGAGTTCGCAATGCTGCAACAGCTCATGCTCGGTGAGAAACTCGAACTTGCAGTAATTGCAATGATAATTTACGCACTGACTGTGCCGTATCAGGTGCCGTTCGAGCTGGTGTTGAAACTCGAAGTAATCGCCGCACTTGAAGCAAATGTAGCGGCCGCCATTCTGTCGATCCAGATGATAGTCTAAGAAGACCCTGTGCGGCGGAGAGCAAAGATTAGAATGAAATGGTGTAATTTATAATGCACATTACTCACTTGCTGGTGAAGACACCGCCACACTTTTTACAATAGAACCAGGAGCTTTTGAAGTGGTACACGTAGTCGTGCAACATTATGTTCAGCAGTGTGTCCGTGGTGAAGTTGCAATTGGGCGCAAAACATTCAAACATTTTCAAGTGAATCTGCGCCTTCAGCCGATCCAGTAGGTACAAATCTACAAGAAAAGCAAAAAAACAAGTGCCTGAGTTGTGCAACGCACAGATGGTGATGTTTGAGGAAGTCTACCATATTCTCTGTAGGTGTTAATTTGCAACTCCGCCTCCGGGTCAAGGTCCAGGAAGCTGTCGCCGAGCAGTGAGGCATAGCTGTTGGTAGTACTGTGATGATCGTCCACCCAGTCGCCGGTGAAGCGCATGCGCTTTGAGTACATGGTGTCCGCTACGGAGGCGTCATCGTCCGCTTCGCTCACGCCATCGCTTTCATCGTCCACATCATCCGAAACGCGTTCGATGTAGGTGCTGGGGCGTCGGTTGCGCTGATGTTGACTGTTACTGTGCTCCGCGGCCCGGCTTTTGCGTCGTCGCGACGACGTCTTTCTGTTGTCACTAATTGTGTTTACGCTGACGTTCGCGTCGCCACGTGACTGGGCGCGCGTTACGCGCCGCCCCGTCGTTGTGGCCGCTTTCGTGCGCGCCGGGGATTTGGTTATTTCAACAGCAGCCGTTGTCGTTGCCGTCTGCTGCTCCTCGTCGTTTTCCTGCTGAGCGGTCTGTTTCGCCTGGCAGATGATTTGATGAAAATCGTGTTCGTGCAGTGTATTGAATTCGCTGCCGCAAAGCTCGCAGCTGTAACGTTGAAAATGCTGCCGCTTGTGTGCACGCAAATCGGTCATGTTCGTCGTGGTGACTTGGCAATCGGTGCAGTGAAAAATGCGGGTAGGCGCAGAGATGCCATTGGGGAGCGGCGGTTTGGCGGCCGCTGCACCAATGTCGCCGTTGGAAACCTCATTGGCCGAGTGGGCCGGCACTGCGGTGGCGTGCCGCTGACGTCCCTGACAGCGGCGCACATGCTTAGCAAAGTGATCTTTTCGCGAGTAGATGCGACCGCAGTGCGTGCAATTTAGCTGAGTACGCGCACGCTTGCCGCGTTGGTAGTTGTTAATCTTGCCACCGGATTCGGTGATGAGCGCCGATTCGGTGCGCTCGCAGATAACCTTCAGCATCGAGTGTTGGGCACCGTTCTGTGATTGCGTGGAGTCGGAACGGGAGCGAGACCGCTGCACATGTGAAAGAGAGCTGCAACTCGATTTCAGCGATGCTGATACATGATTTGAATTAGTCAGGACTGCTGGCTGCTGTTGCAGTGTTGGTTGCAGTTCCTGTTCAGGCACATGTGGCTCCAGCGCCTCATTGGCCTTCTGTGGCTGCTGCTGCTTCAATTCTTGTTGCGCCGCCTGTGTAAGTGCTAGCAGCGACATTTGTAACTGCGCGCCGCCATTGGCCATTCTCAACACGGGCGTACTAGTTTTGTATGCCGATGTTGCAGTTGTTTTCACTGGCGAAACGTCCTCCACCTCGACCACATACGGTTTTCGCGAATTTGGCGTCGCCAGTCGACCATTGTGGGTAATTTCCAATGCGGTTGCGGTTAGCAGTTCGCTGTAATTGTCATCACAGCTAAGCCGCCTGCCTAGCGGCGAATACGGAGGCGCTGGCGGCGTCATGTTTTGCTCGCGTTCATCCGAAATGTCTGCATCGCCCGTCGGCTCATTGTAGTCGTCCTTTTCTTTTGCATCAGGTGTGGTGGAAGCACTGATGTCGGCCGTTAGCGGCGGCGTGGGGAGTCGCAGCACATCGTTGCCGCCAACCAGTGCGCGTGCTGTCTCCGGTGTGGACAATGTTCTGGCAATATTCTCCGCAGAGGATGGCAATGTCTTTGTCAGTGCATAACCATTGCGCGGCGAAGTACTGGGCGATTGCGATCGCACCGAACGCTCGTCGAGCTGCTGCAGTTGGCTGTGACTTGCAGGCTCTTCTTGATGTTGCGATGCACGTATTATTTGACCATTGGTTAGCCGATGCAGACGAATTTTTAGCGCTTGCGTAACTTCTTTGTGGACATTTACCTTGTAGACGCACTGCACGCACACAGACGTCAGCGAATGTTCCAATTGTTGAATCTGAATATGAGAATCGTGAATAAATTTTACAGATAACGTCAGGAAACTGGAGTGGATAATAACATTTTCGCATCGAGATAGTTTAATGGAAGTTTTAGCAAAGAAATTGTAAAGCTCGACGAGCAGCGAAATCAAGCTGAAATTTAATATTTTGTTTTAATGTCCTAGCATTAAAAAAAAACACGTAGGTAATTTTCTATAAATAAAACTATACCATTAAACTTTTCTCATCGAAACAAACAATTTGTTACTATTCGCTGCCTGAAATGGAAACTCCCTGCCAGCTTAATGTCCCCAATTTGGAATACCTCACTCACCGGCATACTGCAGTATGAAGAAAGCGTGCGTTTCATGACCACATTACCGCTCAGATCGACCAGCGCATCCGGATCTTCTTTGCCACACATGGAACAACAATTAGCCACTCCCAGACTAGTTACCTCCTCGGGCGGCGCAGTCTTCCGCTCAATTGTTGGTGGCGCTTTACGCGGCGCCAAGCCGCGCTTTCGCTTCTTGCTGCCCATTGTTCGTTCGCCCCTGCCACTATTGCAATCTACATGGGAGATCAAATTGGATAACGGTTAGTGCCTTTGGAGCGACTGGGTGCAGCACAACACACGCGTGTGCTGCTGCTGTATTACGGACGTGTGCGCTGCGTCTGCTGGCGCACTGATGTGCGGCCGCTGTTGGATCCTGTTGTTCTATGCTCGCTGCCAGTGTCCGTGCTTTCCATGCTCAATTTTGCGTCGCTGACGCTTTCTAATCGCTGCGTTGTGACAGCAGTTGAGCAGATTTCCTTTTTATTCAAATTATTTTTGTTTTCGCTCTTTTCTGCAATTGCACTTCTTTTGCCCTGTTTGGTTTATCTACTACTGCTGTCATATTGCCCCCCACCAGAGTTTTAAAGCGTTGCCAGATTTCATGAATTTCGGTAGAGAGCTGGCGAAAGAAAAAGAATGAAATGAGTGGAATATCGGTTTTTTTTATTACTAATCTGATTGATTGTATCAAAATATTTATTACAAAAAGTAATTTTGGTGAAAATAACTATGGTTTATTAAATCTAACTTAATTAAATAATATACTTAATATAATTTTTAAAAAATTTAGCAAACTTCATAGGTTGGCAGCGCTTTGAACACACAGAGTTGCATCATTATGTTCAACAAATGTCTCACTATCAAAATTACAGCAAATAATTATAAAAGTTTTTTTTCGATGAGGAAACTGGCGACATATGCAATAAGACTTGATTTCGATATCGAATAAAAATAAAAAAATAAATCTATAATAAAAAAGAAAATAAAAAATATATAATAAAAATAATACTTGCTCTAACATTGCTACCATGTCCAACCAAAAATAATTGCACATAGTTATTCTGTAAACAAAATAATGCACAATCCCCAGTAGGAACTAAGTCCAATTCGTGGAAAGTGAATAATCAATTGAAGAAAATTGAAAGAGCTTTTTGAGGAATTATACAAATTTTGAAAGTAGCAGGTGTCTGTCATATTTTGCTGTATAAATTTTCTTCGTCTAAGCTCTAAAGATTTCCAAGGTTTAAACTAATTTGTCAGAAGCCGCTACGAGCGGAGGCGACGTTCCTGAGCGGCGTTAGATGATTCCATCACTTAGGACTACCTGCGGCAGGCCAATTACCTACCCTGGCAGAACAACACAAATGATTAATGTAACCAACACAAGGCTGTCTTGTGGAGGCCCTATGCTCCCGAGAGGAGTGAAAAGTGACATAACTAACTCAAAATTTGCAGTTTTCGGGTTTATGTTTTAATACTGTGCACAATGCATCAATTTACCAATAAGTAAAAGCTCAGTATATTTTGTTGTTGTTTACTGTTATCAAAGTACAGTTAGGTCTCTCTTCATGTCAAAAATTTGATGCTTTTTGATGCAAAAGAGTTCTTAATCAAATTGTGACACTTTTGATGAAATAAATTTTTGTTGAAGTTAATTTTAAGTAAATTTGTGACAATTTAAGTACATATTTTAAAATAAAAAAATTATTTTGGAATTTTCAAAATTTTTCTTTCAACTTTTTTGCTGTCATTTTAAATTCAGCAAAAGTGACATAACTTAAAATATTTCGGTCACAACTTAAAATTTTGGAATTTATAGTGTAAAATAAAAACAATCTTTGGTACCTATCCTAAACCATAATCTGTAGGGATTAGAAAATCCAAACGGTGTATACGTTATTTTAAAAAATATTTATTCAGCTCAAAAACAGTTTTTTGCATTTTTTTTAAATTAAACATTTTGGGTTGTGTTCCTTTTGAAGTTGGTGTGCGATATGTTTTGTTTAGGAAGGTTGCGGTTATGTCAAATAAGCAAAGAAATGTAGTCGTGTCTGGGTATAGTGAACCCCCTATATAGTGAACACCTCGATATAGTGAACACCCAAATTTTGACTTCGAGCCTCTAAATATAGAAAAAAATTGTCAAGCAAAAAACAAAAAGAGTATTTTGAGCAAATAAAACGAGTTTGTTAACCTTGATATAGTGAACAATGCAGTAAACAGGCCTTGCAATAATTAGTTCACTATCATGGTACAATTACAAGGTATGCCAGATTTCTTCACAATCTCCTCATTACTCCAAGGCAAAATTTAGCAACATTACTTAAAGAAATAAACTATTATGTAAACAAACTTAAATATAAATGTTTTTTACCTAGTTTTTTGTCTTCCCTGTAACATTTAAAAAAGTGGATTTAGCACCTTTTCACTCTCAGCCAACTAGTGCATATTTCTTGTTTGTTTAGTATGAACATTTCCAAAACGTATGGTATGCATGGAAAAAGGTACTAAATTTCTAGCGTACACGCAACTCTAGTATCTCTGTTTGACAGCATTTCCAAATGTAAACAAAGGAAATAAGAGCGAGATTTTTTCTAGTTGGCATACCTTGTTATTGTACCATGTTCACTATATCCAGACTCCATTGTATGTTGAATTCAATTTTTTTAATACACTGTCAAAAAACGTTTTTGTTAACCAACCCACACAGCGAAAAAATTGTCGAATTGAAATCTAATTTTGTTGCCACCTTTCAACGTTTCAGCAATGTACCAGCATCACCAGTATCAGTTTTAGCCGAGACACACATTTATATTTAGTTGTGCCGCAAAGTAGGAAAAATTAGCCAAGACACCTGCAGAGTTTGTCTGAGGTCGGCTCAACTCGAGCTCGTTGAAGGAAAATGACGCCAGCATGAATGAAGATTTTAGAATCAAATCAAACCAAAACAAATTTCGCTTCTGACAATGGATGTGAATAGTAAATGGAACCCAACAACTGCTTGGAAAACACCTGGGGGAATACCACAGGGCTCACTGTTGTCATGAAGGATCACTGGCCGGTGGGGAGAACACTCGGCCCGGTTGCAAATACCTTTTTAAAAATTACTGTTGCAGTTGTGGGAGGAGGACCAGAGAGACATTGAGCCATTTTCTGTGTATTTGTTCGAGTTAAGCAAGGAGCAGCCTACGCTTGCTCGAGATTTTCTTCCTGAAAGATTTTCGAACAATTTCATTTGTGGAGATTAGGAAACTTCTACACTTCCTGCTTCTCACAAAGTGGATTTAAAATATTAGCTAATATCAACACAAATGCTGATATGATACCAAAACCGTACTTATGTGTTGATTGTGTGTGAGTTAAACTAAGTATTCCATTGTATTTGAATACTTATGAGAACTAAGGAAAATTTTATAAAATTAAAAAAATATATGTACATTCTTTTTAAGTCTTTTTTAGATTCCATAATACGCTGCCAAGCATTTTTGTTTCTATTAAATTAAAAAAAGTTCATTTCAACCACTTCGAGTTGAAGAGTCTTTTACTCGAACCTAACCTAAATTTTTTCAAACAATGCGATTTCAATTAGTCCCCAGAAATTGCACATCTCAAGTAAAGTTTTTTTTGTGAATGTTTGCGATTTATTTATTGATTTCTCATTTTGTTTTAATTTTTGTTTTTATTTTCAATAGTTTGTATTCAGGGTCAGTCGTAATTTTGCTAAAAGTATATTTCGAATTTACCTGCTGCTGGCTGTTTAACACACACAAATACAACTAAATCAAATCAAAATAATTATACAGCATAGCTTACAAACTAAATTTGCAGCTGTTTTTCAGTTGGCACGGCCACCGTGTGCCGAAAGGGGGCGTTCAGTGAGGCCCAGTGTGCGCACATCTAGTGAAACGAACTGTAACAGCTTATGACATACGTACCTACATATTTAGCCATTACAAAAGAACGTACGCTAAAATTTAACTTAAAAATTATACAATAGAAAAAATGCAAAATTATTTAAAATTATATTTAGTCAAAAAATATTAAAAAAAATAATAATAATAATGTGTAAAATTTGAAATATTCAAATTTGCTTAAAATGTAAAAACCAATCAAGTATCCACACAAACTAATTTAGATTAGGCGTCGAAAATGTTCACGCATGCATATTTACAATTGAATTAAATTTTCTAGGATTTAAAATAAATTTTGTGTTTTTCACTCGTCGACGCACGTAATTTGTAATTTGTTAGAATTCCATTGCATTGCCCCCAGCGCGATTTTTTTAATTTTTATTTTTTGCTTTATATATTGTTTTATATATTTTATTATTATTACGTTAAACATTTCTTATGAAAACCCAAAATCGTGTTGATTTGTTTTTGTTAATTTTTGTATTTTCAAATTTATTTGCTAAATTGTTGCATTGCAAGGTGCACTGTAGTCGTTTTTCGTGTTTACATACATATAAACTGGTTGATTTCTCAATTATTTTTAGAATTTTCATTTTCATAATTTTTTTAATTTTTTACAAGTAATAACAATTTGCATCAATTTCTTTGTAGCCCTTAGTTTGTTTTTGTTTCTTGTTTTGCTTATATTTTTGTATTTTTCGATTTTGTTTTGTTTTTGTTTGTAGTCAGTGTCAGTCTTATAAAATTGAACACAGAAAATGAAGAATAATGAATCAAATTGAAACAAACAATTCTACATATTAATATATTGAGGTAGTTGTTTTTGTTGTGGTACTTGGTTGCCTTTTCGAGCGATTAAGTTAACATGGGTTTGTTGATTATATTTATTCTGTTGTTGTTGTAATAATTACTACAAACTAAATGCCAACTAAATTACACTTAGCACTTAAATTTAATTACAATAATTAATAATAAATTTCCATAGTAATTACTTCAAGTTTTTAAATAAACTATTGACGATTTTTTAAACAAATCACTGGCATAATGAAATTTAAACTTTTACAAAATAAAAGTCAATAAAAAAGCAAACAGTTACAGTTACTGTGCTCTAAATGCAGGTTTCATAAAACTTGTTGTTGTTGTTGTTTTTTATATTTGTTATAATTTTTTCAATTTGACAATCGGCTTTAGACACGGAACACACACGCCACCTGAGTGACACATAAAAAGTCAAGAATCAGCGGCAAATATTACAGGGAATTTGACAATTGGGGCATGTCTTGCTGGGGGCGTTTTCTAGGCTATTCGCGAGTGAGGAAACCAGTCAGGAGTTGGGCAAAAATCATTTCAAAGTAGTTTCCAGCACAAGATAGCAGTGATTAGAAGTGCAATGTTACTCCTAAATGCGATTAATGCTGAACAAAGGCGGATTCAGAAAAATATTTGGGGAGATTTAAAAAAGTAATTCTTGAATATTCATAAAATGCCTTTTAATTTGATTGTAGTTTCAAAGTAGATCCTAATATTTCGGGGGGTTCAACCCCCAAAACCCCTCTGAATCCGCCATTGGCGCTGAGGTTTGCACTCTCTCTACGCTGGCTCGAAAAGATCTTTTGTGCCTACAAGTTGAGCTTTGCTTCTCTCATTTCTCATTGTCTCTTAATTGCAGTTCTTGGATCGCGCCACTTTTCTCCCCGCAGCTGCAACACCCATACGGCCACTACTGGCTGAGTTACGCACAAAATTGCTACTGTCGCTTTTTTCAGCCTTTCCCTTTTGCTCTCCACGTCTTATAATGATTTTCTCTTCAGTCTTTTAACATTTTTTTTTTCAATAACAATTTTGATTTTTTTTCTTCTAAGCTAACAAACTTTTTCGTTGCTTCTTTAGCTTCTCTGACCACTAAAAGCTTATGCTGTTATGGCGAGATAGTCTACATATATATATATATATGTGTGTGTGTGTGTGTGTCTTGGTGACTGGGCTTCTCCTTTACTACGCGAGAACCTAACCTACAAATCTAATTACAGCGCCCAACTATGCTGCATTCTTCTCTCTATGCTCTCCCTATGCTATCATTTAATTTATTTTTAGGCACAACGTGAATCTGACAACAACAATTTCATCATTATAATATTTACTTAGATTTTCATCTTGTTCTAATTTTAAAAAATAATGCAAGTGCAAAAAGGTAAAAGGGGAATTTTTCTTTTATGATTTTTTTTTTCAGAAATTTCTTAATTTTCATACATTTACAAAACACAAAAATAGTCAAATTTATCGCATAAATAGTGCAAAGTACAACAACAAAAAAAGTGCACCATTTCCATCGGTTTGTATCAGTGAGAAGAAGAAGTCCAAGTGTTGCTTCTTCTTGTGATTTTCAATTCTTTACATGGAAAAGTTATGTATAAAGCTACTATTACCACGCGCCGTCATTTTGCTTTCAATATTCTTCACTTGCTGTGCGTCCCCTCAGCCGCTTCTGCTGGCAGTTCAGCTCGTAGCCGCTGCTTGACATGGCGGTGAAAAAGTCTAAGGCTCGCCCGTTTTTCCCCAAACAGCTAAAACCTATTGCACGCTATCGTTTATGCCCCCCGATCTGGCCCGCCCCTATTAAAGTTCTATGTACGCATTGTCTCCGCATGTACCGTTGCTCGAACGAGTGGCGTTATGTGCGCATAGACCAGTGTGGTGAATTTTGATTGAGCAGTTAGCACTAACCACTAAGGTGCGCTCAGACACTGGGCTACGTTTCGCTCTATTTCCTCACACACACACACCTTTCTCGTACTGTCCACACGCATCGAATTTCAAAACTCAAACTCCAAATCCAACTCAACACTAACTCCAACTTATTACCCCAACTCAATTCATAACTCAACCAAAACTCCCAAGCCGACACGTCAACGTGTCAGAAAGAGCGACTCGTAGCAGGTGTCGGCCGCGTAGTGCCATGCCATGGACAGCATCAATCAGTCGGCGCGCCCATCATCGCTGACGATCTCGCGTTTCACCACAGTCGTCGCCAGCGCATCGTTCGGGTACTCGTCGGCGCTGTTGTTCTCGCCAAGGCCGCCTCCGTTGCTGCTGCGACTGCTGCTTCGGCTGTTGGCGGCCGCTGCTGCCGCCGCCGCTGCCAAGGCTGCTGCGGTCGTCAGCTTCATCGGCGGCACTATGACACCGCTGCCGCACTCAACGCTGGCACTGGGCAATGGCTGGGCGAGCGTTGTTGTCGCATGTGTGGCGGTTGTTGTTGTTGATGGCGGCGGCGGCGGTAGTGGTGGTGGTGAATACGAGGGCGAACGATTGGCACGACGCGGCATGGCTTCCGGTTCCGGTGTGTTGCAGCTCTTGCGCGCCACCGACAAATCTTCCACCTGATCGTCGCCTTCGTCATCAGCGTCGCGTTCCACCTCGCGTTCACGCACGCGTTCGTGGTCCCTTTCTCTGTCCCGCTCGCGCTCTCGCTCTCGCTCCCGCTCTCGTTCGCGGTTGCGTTCACGATCGCGCTCACGTTCTCGCTCCCGTTCCATCTCCACCACCATCTCACGTTCGTGCTCCATCTCGCGTTCTCGCTCCCTTTCTCGTTCGCGTTCCCTTTCGCGCTCGCGCTCCAGCAGCAATTCGTGCTCGCTGGGATGGCCGTATTTGCGCGCAAAGTTGGGCGGACTGGGCGAGCGTGCCGTGCCGGAACCATTCGGTCCCGGGCTGGTCGAGATGCGGTTGGCAGCGGCGTGCGCCGCCGCAGCCAGCAAGAGCGCACCTCGTCCCGCAATATCGCCGCCGCGACTCTCGAGCGCCTGCTGCAGCAGCGCATGGTCCAGCAGCGAGTGCGGCAAGGGCGGCGGGATGTGATGGTGTTCGGCACGGTGGTGTTCCTTGGTTTCGCGCTCCTCGTTGCGGCTTTCATGCATGGAACCCAGCAGCGGCTCGGGGCCATAGCTGTGCGCATACGAGAATGCCGCCGATGACTCGACGCTGCTGGGACTGCGCTTCATGGTGCGATTCATTGGGCGCCCGGTGGTGATGCCCAGCTTCTTCACTTTGTCGTAGAGCGTGCGCGATGGCACGCCGAACTTGCGCGACGCTTGCAGGGCGCTCATGCCCTCGCGCACACATTGTATGGCCGACATGATGTCGCTGCGTGTGTACTGTTTGTAGCGCTTCCACTCGGGCTTCTGGTTGGCATTCGAGCCGCCGAAGCTGCCCGCAAAGTTGCCCTTTGAGTCAAAGTTGTCGTCCTCGAAGGAGCGATCGGTGTACGGCGAGTGCGGCTCATCGTGATACTTCTGCAAAGACAAAACCACCATTTGCAATGTCAACTCAAGTACAACAACTATGTGGAATTTCCACTCACCTTATCACTGCTATAGTCGGTGCCGTTGAAGTTGTGGCTGTTGTTGTGCGAGCTGGCCGCGGAGGCGTGCGGCGAACTCTTCTCAGCTGCGGGCTTCTCACTGGCTTTGCTGGCGGACGGAAGCGAAAACGGCAACGGCGGCTGCGACGAATCGGCCGGATTGGCCTGAGCCAGCACATTGCGCAAAATGGGCGTGTCGCGGTTCATCAGCATGCTGGTCATCGACGAGAGCTTCTTGCGCTTGAGCGGATTGTCGGGCACCGACTCATAGACCGAGCCCAGCATGCCAACTGCAGCCGACGGTGATAGCGGCCATTGGCCGCGTTCCGTGCCGGCTGGCTGCGACTGCGCATGTGTGGGTGTCTGCGGGGTGTTGGAGGTTTTCGTTTGTGCCGCTGCTGTGGCTGCCGCTGCTGCTGCGGCGCCTGCACAGCCCGACGGTCCGGGCGATTTTGCGTACAGATTCGAGTATGGCGACTTGTAGCTGCTGTACGGCGGCGAGGAACTGCTGGAGGGCGCAGCCGATGGCGAGATATTCGACGACGTTGAGATCACGGAGGAGGAATTGTGCGGCGGCATCGGCACATCGCCGCCGTCCTTGGCGCCGTTGTGTGCACTGGGCGCTGTGAGCGCCGAGGAGCTGGCCGGCACCGGATAGGGTAGGCCGTGCGCCGATGTGCTGGGCACCGCGGCATACGGGTACACGTGGCCGGGCCGCTCGCTGTGCTCCTCACTCAGCTTGTTGAACTTCTCCTTGAGGTCGGCCATGTCGAAGAGGCCCTTCACCTCGAGCTCCTCGGCGATGCGCATGATGGTCGGTATCTGGCTCTGCGTGACGTTCACCTCGCCGGTGTACATGTAGTCGAGCAGGGCGCGCATCTCGAAGGCCTTGACGCCCGGGAATATGATGCTGCAGTGATCCATCGGCACGTCCTGCAGTATGGCCTGGAAATATGGCGAGTTGGCGGCGAGCACGACGCGGTGCGCCTTGAACTGCACCTGGTCGTCGACGACGATTGTGCAGTCCACATAGCTCTCGACCTTGATGAGCGCGTCGAGTATCTCGACCAGATTGGATTTGTGGTTATTCCAGCGCAGACAATAGGTCTGGCCCTCGATGGTCGGCGGCAGCGGTGGCGGCCCACCCATGGCGCTGGCGGCTGGATGCAGGCTGGACGCGAGGCGGGGCGGCGGATGGAGGCCGTGGGTGCCTGCAATGGCGTACGGTAAGAAGTGGTGCGGAAACGGCGAACTCAAAAATGATGCCGGCGGATTGGATGCGATGGATGGCGATGATGATGATGATAATGATGGCGATGCAGTGGCTGAGGTGGTGGAGGGGTTGTGATAAGCGAGATGTTTGCGTATTTTGAGAGCCAGCTTAAAGGATTACAAGACAATGGGCCTGAAAATGTGGGCGAGAGCAAATACAGAGAATTGTAAGTTTACCAGGAAATTGAAAAAATTTGTCGATAAAATTTTCGGTTGTTGCTATTTGATATTTTTGAAATTGCAAATTTACGTTAGAAAATGTTTTGAAAAATGAATTTAAACTTTCAGCTCCATTGCGAATATACTCCAGGTTGGCTTCAATTCAATTTCACTGGCACGAATGTAACAAGTGGGCAAATTGCAAAGTTGTACGTAGAAATGTAGAAATGGGCCCCAGTTCTACTTTCAATACTTGTTACATGAAATTTCAAAGTGTTTGCGGCTCGAACGGGAACAGACTACGTAGACGTTGGGGTTGAGAATGGGAGACAGAGCGTCGAAGTTTATGAAAAGATTGGGGGAATTCCGATCAGGATGACGAACGAGTTTGAGGCGATTATGAAATAGTTTGACAGTAGCGAACTTGAAGAGTTGTTTTGAAAATATTGGCGGGTTGAAGATGGAGAAGAAATTTACAACAAAAAGAGAGTTAAATTTGGAAAAGTGCTTAGAAAGTGGGATCAACATTGTGAGATGTGCTGATGATGGCAGCGGAAGATTCTGGAGGCTTTAGATACGAAATTTGGAACCTATTGGACATTTGGCCATCACAGAGAGATCTGTGAAGATTTTCACAATGTCTGATAGTTAAGAATGAAAAAGATAGAATCAAAAACTCGAATGTGGCGGAGCAAAACTAAAAGCCAACTGACAACATTTACATAAATTTTCAGATTACAGTTTCAGTTTCAAATCAAATCTTGATGGAATCATCAATGGGTTTCTAATGCTATATACATATGTAGATATCTAGAACTACTCCAACATTTGAGCAGAACTTCAAACTCCGTCTTCGTAGGAAGGAAACTCGAAACTTGTTAAGGAAATTCGAGCACCCAAATCTAAAAAAAAAATGAAATATTCCTTAAAATAACTGAAGCCAACTAAACGCACTGGAACACACATTGCATGCCAATTTTTATGCGGTTTTCAATAGTGCTGCAACAACAATAACAACAACAACAACAACTCTGAAGTATTACAAAGACCACCACCGTAATTCGACGCACGCATACGCGACGCACGCGTACGCGAGTACAAAGCGAAATGGGGGGGAAATTGAAAAAAAGACGGCCGTTTTTTTTTTGGTTAACTTCATAAAAAGGGAAGGAAAAAACGCTGAAAAGTAGAAGGAAATTGCATACGCACGAGAGCAGTGTGTGGTAAATGCGCGCACATAAACATAAAACAACAACAACAACAGCAAATACAAGTGCTCGCCAAAAGACGCCAACATCCCCTGGCGTGTAAGACATCGAGAGAAGAAAACATAAAAACAAACGCAAAATATACGAAAAACCCCCAAAAAAATTAAATACAATAAAAAACAAGTGAGAAAACAACGCGAAGCGCAATGAATGAACATTTCATAAGAACGTCGAACGAGGGGGGGCGAAGGGCACAAAAGCGTCATTCGCGGTTCATTGCCGTTTTGCATTTCTTTCAATTCGTTGAAGTTTTTCCATTGTTGTTGTTTCGCTTTTCTTTTTTTGTTTGTATTCAGCTTGCACGCTTTTCCGAAATTTACTCGCCATGGTTTACATTCAATGAGGGCGCAAAGTGTGGCAAAGTAAAGAACATACAACAACAAATAATGCTGAAAAGCCTATCGGAGTAGTTGTTCGTCAACTTCAATGTTTGTTGTATTGCAATAAAATTGCAGTGCTTTGCCTAAACATTTGCAGGGGTGTGTATAGGTTTTGTGAATGAAAACTTAATATTTGTAAAGTGGGAAATGCGGAGTTCGAAACGAAACGAATCATTGTCCTTTACTATATACAGGGTGGCGCAAAAGTCATCTCTTTATTGCTATAAGTTTTGCAAATGGCGGCAAAAGTAAATTTTGCTGTGACATGCATTCATTCTTTCATTAATTAATTAATTAATTAATTCATTCATTAATTGATTCATTGATTGATTAATTAATAACTTTATTTATAATTAATTAAATAAATTAATTTAAATAAATAAATAAATTTTAATTTTAAATAAATTAATTTTTAACTAACATTCATAAGCAAATTAAAGCCAAAGAACACTGGGTCACAACTTTTAAACCACCCTGTATTTTAACCCTTTCGATCCCGAATTTTACCCTGTGTCTCGATATTACTTTTTGATATTTAAATCATGAAACATTCGCCACGACGCTCCACGCCTCTTTGTTACTTTTGAACAATTTTAGCTTAAAACGGGTTAAATCAAATTTGTATCAATATTTTTTAATAACAGAAAAATTATTTAATATTTATGGAAAAATACAAAATTATCACGTTTTGATTTATTTAACCCTTATTAAAGAAACAGAAGGTTTGATCAAACGCGCCCAATTCGTAGACTTCAATTAGAACACAAACTTTCCCTGATATCGCTGCAAATTATTGGAAATTATTTTGGGGATAACAGTTAAATTTTTGGAATTTGCTTTGAATTCACTTCTAAAAATATTTGGGGTCGAAAGGGTTAAATCTTAGTAGACCCGTTTTCACCAGTTTGAAAGATTCCTGCCGACTAAAAACCCTGTTCGGGGATTTGGTGAAGCGGACCACATAGTCCATAGTCCTTTTTTGCAGCATAAAATTCGTGCCTTGTCATCAAGAGGTCCGTTGTAATTAGGGGACTCACTCTTAATCATTATTTAGGCATTAGCTCTAAAAATGTCTGTGGTAAATGCTATAAATGGTCCATAACTCGTTTTATGAACGGTTGTTCTAGAAAGCATATTCTTCTAACAACCAGAAAAAGACTCTAATATAAAATGTGCTGTCTGGTCGTCTTCGAAGCTCGGTCTACAGGCAATTCCCACGAGAGGGCTTAACCGCACTGGGTACTCTTCCATTGATTGATGGCACCTTTTAATTTGAATTTCTTTCTACAAAAGTTCTTTCTCTAAACATTTTGTCTGTTTTCTATGGTTTCTTCTTTTTTTCATATTAGTTTTTCCTTTATTTCTTCCTATGTCTCAGTCATTTTTCTATAAGCGTTTACCGTTTTCGTTTTACCTTTGCTAATAATTATCTCCACCATTTGTTTTCTTCTCCTATCCCATTCACTTTGCTCTCAATCTTCTTCTTCTTTGATCCTGTCTGTGTGATTTAATTGAAAGCCAGCCACATCCTTTTTTCTACTTAGTTTTTCGTCATTTTCTCCTTAGTTTACAATTCAATCATTGTGCTGTTTTGTTTTTATTTTTACTTTCACCTTTACTTTACTTTTCTTCGTTTCTTTTTTCTTTTCTTCTTGTTGTTTCTTTTCATAATCTTTGGATATTTGTCATCTTTGTCTCAGCGTATTTTCATGTTTCATTTATTCACCGTTCATCTTTCTTAGGCTTTGTGTATCCTATTCTGATACTTTTTCTCTTATATTTACTACTTTTCTTCTCTTTTCATATCTTTCACTTTTTTCCTCGTCTCTTATCTACACATTGTGCAGCTTCTATGTTTCCTTTTTGCTCTTACCTACTCCGTTCTTTTTTAATTCGTTTCCCCTTCGTTTTACTTATTGTCATTACTTTTTTAACTTTTCTCTTTGGTCAAAGTGGCTTTTATTTTCATTTATCATTTTTTATTTATTTTTGTTATTTCAATTCAAACGATTTTCGTTGAGTTTCATTTTGCTCTTCCCTTCTTTTCTCCCCCTGTACCTTCAATTTATTCTGTCTTTGCTTTAACTTTTTTCTATTTTCCAAACAATCTTTTGCTTTTTTATTGTGCCGTCTTTCTTTAAACTTTATCCATTAAATATTTATAAATAATTATTTTTAAAAAATTATTTGCAATGTAATTAAAAAATCGAAACCAAAGACAAACGATCTCTTATCTTTTAGTCTTTGGAATATTACAAACTTATGGAACCGTCTTCTATTGGCTCTTAACCGTAGATCGAGCTTTATATCAAAAATGATACATTTGGTGTTTTGCTTTATGATAACTTTATTCAGGATATAATAAATTGAACCATTCTTCTGACTTTGTTTATGTTGGGATTGTTTAAAACCATCTTTCACACTTTTTTAAGAAAGAGGTCTTCAGAAAATTTAAAAGTTTATAATTTTCTCCTTTGTTTACATAGGATACGATTCCTTAATTTTTGTGAAGCTCGATCAACGGTTAAAATTGCTATAAGTACTTCATTTAAGTACAATTTATACAATTTTCAAAAATAAATTTTAATGAATAATTTTTACCTTAATTTAAAATTTGAAACAAAAAAAATATGAAAATATTGAATAAGAAGATTTAAGATTAAAAATAAAAATTAAATACTAAGACAAAGTAAAATAAATGAATTTGGTTACCAATTAGCTTATAATTTGTACTATATTTCCAATAACAACAACAACAAATGGTCTTTCATCAGGAAAACAAACCATACATTCAGGGGCGGATTTCGAAAAATATTTTGGGGTAGGCTTTCAAAAAGTAGTTATTTAATATTCATTAATTTTTAAGTATATTCCTTTTTATTCGTATGTAGTTTTAAAGTTGACCCTAATATTTCGTGGAGGTTTCAACTCCAAAAACCACCGCCTGAATCCGCCACTGCATACATTTAAGATTACACACCAACAATATTCCTAGTAGTCTTTTTCAATTTTCCATACATTCCTAAACACTCTGTCGTTGAATATTTGTTTCTTGCAACATATGGTCAACTCAATTGAACGGTCGATTGGTAAAATGGCGCCCTGCGATGCATCCCTTGTGTGACCATATGCTGTGCAGTCATACATTGATATTTTCTTTCTAGTTTTTCTATAACGATTAGTGATATTTCCTAATGGAATTTGGAATTTTGCAGGAAAAACGGTTACTTGGGCACTTGACATATGGACATGTAAGCCAAATGACAGCAAGTTGACAGCACACATATGCTGAAGTGACATTTGAGCTACACTCAAAAGTAGCAAAGAGACTTGAACACTTTTTGGGAATATGATTTGTGTTGAAAGTGTTCTCATTGCTTGGGTGTAGCTAAAGAGTTTGTGGGGAAAAGATTAGACTATGCAGTTTTTAAGGACTCAGATCAATAAGGGGCTGTGTTGCCTTCTACAAAAAATTCATTTTCTTCAAAACATTTTGCTGTCTTGTCTTAAAAATTTGAGGGCGTTGAAAACTACTTTCCACACAAAAGCTGATACGCAAATGAAATAAATTGCAACCGACTCGTAGTGAAGAGCTGCATCCAAAGAAAACAACCACATTCTAGGCGACTTTATGCCTCGATGCGCACACTGACATAAAAAACAATTTTGCTATATTCCTTTTGCCAAATTAAAAGATCCCATTACGCATGACAGAGGCCACCTGAAATGTGCCAGGCAGGTTGCTGTTGCTCACTTTTGATGGTTGGCTGTGATGATCATTGCCGATTGATGGCAGCGATCGACCCATAATGAGCTAAGACAGATAATAATAAACGCGTCGTAATAAATGACGATCGAATGGCGCATAATGACGGAACCGAAAAACGAAGAAATTGAATTGAGGGAAAGTTGGCGGTTTTTTTTTATTGGGAAATTGTTTTACAAGCGAATTGCATGTTGACGCTGCGGCTGTGTGCTTATGAAAAATGATAGCCTGTCAAACAAGAGATACGATCGAATAAACAGTGAAACACAAAGAAACACGACGACTGACTATCAATGCGCCAACGTGGCTCGAGTGTGCGAAATTTCCAGTTGAGAGAAAATAAAAGCATAGAGCGTTGTGATAAATTGCAAGCAATGGTAGGTAGGGGACCATATCAAGAAAAATCAACAACAACAACAATTTTATTACAACATTTTCACAAATTTCCACGTATCATTGTGCAAACACACACACACACAGAATGGCAACTGGCAAAAGGAAATGCAGCCATGGCAATGCGAAAAGGAATCAATTTTGTGCGCAATTTTCCTCATTTTCCTTTGGCTTTGTCTGCCTATTTTGACTGCTTTTATATTGAATTTATTTTATATTCCTTCTTTGGCATTTTATGTGAGACGATGAAATATTCGAGGGGCGGCCGAAAAGAAAAGCGAAACTCAACTGAGGACGCCAGGACAATGGGAGATGACAAGCAGACGCACACATGTGCATGCGGCGATCAGCGGGCACATGTGTGCCGGTTATTGTTGTTATTGTTGGCAGGTTGACTGCCTGGGAGCGTTCACTTGACAGTGCGGCACACCAAATCAGGCAGGTAGGAGTCTAGACAAGTTGACAGGGATTGTGTGTGTCCTTTCTTCGGTCTGTTTGTGAAAATAACAAAAGCAAAAACATTTTTGCGCAATTTTAGAGACGAAGCAGCAGGCAGCACAGCGCACAACAAACGAATTTCGAATTGCGCATGCGCAGAGTTGGCTGCCGTTTGGGCGCAAAAGAAGTGATCAAAGCGGATTAACTTCTGGCAAACGGCATGGGGGATTATGCGGTGAGTTGGTAGATTAAAAAACGAAACGTATTAAGAATGTTAACACTTTAAATGCCTTACGACGTTTAAGTGTGTTAATGAGAGGAGCGTAGACATCATCGAAGCAGAAGAACTTAGGGGTCAAAGAAGACAGCAAAAGGTTTGATTTATTGAAAGGAAAACGCACAAGAAAAATGGAAAATAGAAATAAGAAAGAAATAAAGCAAATCATATTTTGCAAAAATTTCTAAAATTGTTTAACAATCAAATTTCTCTCCGTGTACTCTAAAGCATTGAGCGCGTATAAGAGTTTGACCCACAAAATATATAAAAAGCTCAACTGTTGATCTTGTTTGAATTTTGCTAAAAAGCTTCTTGCTCTCGTAAGTGTCGCCGTTGTAGGCTTTTCACAACTTTTATTGCCACATTTGTGCTGGTCGCACTTTTGCAAAAAAAAAAACAATTCCGAAATATTTTTAGACTTTGGCATTTGCAGTTATATTGTGTTATGTTATTAGCATTGGCGCAGCTTTTGCGCTTTTTGTTGTTGTTGTTGTTTTAGGTGCCAAAAAAGCTTTGCATGGACTTGAGCGTTGGCCCTTCGACGCTGCAAATGCATTGCAAGTGCCCTTCGCTTTATTTAGTTATGTACATATGTATATGTAAGTGTGTGTGTGTATGTGTGCGTGCATTTAATTACATTTTACTTTTCGGCAATTGAATTGTTGTTTTTATATAATTTTGATACATTTTCGAAACCGGTTTTTGCGCTTTTTCTGTCGCTTTTAGTTTTATTCTGTTTGAATTTCAATTTGATTGCAAAATTTGTGGTTGCCGCCATGGTTTTTTTGCTTTTTAGCAGTTTTTTATTTACAAAAAACATAGTGAATATAGAAAGAATGTATTTAGTAATTTTCATGTGCTGTTTGCCCTTTCAATCATAACTCTAATCAATGTATGTAAATTTTTCACTTTTCTAATTTGTCATTTCAATTATCCAATTTTCTTGACGCAAGAGTAAAAGTGTAGATATGAAAATTGTGAAAATTATAAGAAACCTGGTGGGAAAGAACAAGGTTTTTCCTTAACTTTGAAAGTTTACGTAATTTGTTCAATTTCGAACTAAAATACTGTTCAATTTAAAAAAATATATAATAATTTCATTGACTTTATTGAAATATATTAAAACATAATATAAATAATTAATTAATAATAAATAGTTATAATTATAAACAATAATATATAAATAATAAACTATAAATAATAACACATAACAATTAATATAAAGAAAATTAATATAGTAAAAATAAAAATATTCAACAGGAGTATATTTTAAATTTCTTCATGATGAAATATTGAAAAAGAAATGAAAATGTAATAAAAAAATTATAAAAAGTAAAAATGTAAGAAAAATATCAAATAAAATAAATTACATTTATATTCTATAAATAATAATAAAACTAAATAAATGAAATTAAAATAAAAAAAATTAAAAAAAAACAATGAATAAATAAATGAAATAAAGGAAAATACATAATAAAAATAAACTAAATAAGGAAAAACTTAAAAAAATTGTAAGTACACCTATAATAAAAAATATAAAAAATAGTGAAATAAGTTCTAACCCAAAAAGAGAACAAATTTGATAAATTTATAGAAAACTAAATAAATATAAATAAAGCACATAAATTTATAATTAAAAGTAATAACGTAAAAATACTTAAAAAAACGGAATAAAATCATGAGAGAAACTTAAAGTATAGTATAGTAGTATATCATAGTACACATATAAGTATAAACTAAGTATATAAATATAACAAATTTAAAATAAATTCTAACATAAACAGAGAATAAATTTATTTAAATAATTAAAAAATAAAATATAAATAAATAAAATAAAAAAGAAACATAAAACATTAAAAACAATTAAAAAAAACAAATATGAAACTAAATAAATGCTTAAATAATTATTTAGAAGAAAAAGAAAAGAAGAAAAATATTTAAGGAAGACTAAAATAAATAAATTAAAAATTTGTTCATTACAAATTCAAAAGATACAAATAAATAAATATATAAAATAAAAATCATAAAAAGTTCATTAAAAAATCAAAACAGATAAAAATACATTCAAAATAATAAAAAATAAACAAAATCAAATAAAAAAATAATATATAACTAAAAATAAAAAAAATATTGAAATAAATAAATACTTTAATCATTATAAAGAAGTTAAAGTAGAAACATATAAAAAAGCATGTGTACCAATTTTTTCATTGAAAATTACAAAAAGAAAAACAAAATAACTGAAATCTTTGAAAATTTAAGTAAATGAAAATTTACTGAAATCTTATAAAAACAAAAATTAAATTAAAAAAAAAAAATTCATTCACAATTATAACAAAATAAAAATTAACTGTGAAAGTTAGTAATTTATAAAAAATTTACTGAAATCGCATTAAAAAAATAAGATTTATGAAAATAAGAAATGTTAATAACAAAATCCAAGTTTTTTTGTTGAATTGTATTACAAAAAATAAGAAATTAACTGAGAACTATGAAAAGAGGTAGTAAATGAAAATTTACTGAAATCTTAAAAAAAAACTAAAATTAAATTAACCCTTTCCTTCCCGAATTATGAAATAGCCATAGAAACAAATTGGAAGTTGGGTATTTGAAACGAGAGAACTATTTAAAAGTATTTTGCATCATATTTAAAATGGTTTCGACTTTCCAGTGGGAGGTGCGAGGAGGAGGTAGCCATACTACACTAGACTACACTGGGCTTTTATGAAGCAAAATTAAAACATATTGAAAAAACAAAATGATGAAAACAAAATGTCCCTTATTTACAAGTTTTTAGAGTTATTTGTTAGAATTTTAGAGTTATTTGGTGTCCTTTGTTAAACATAGAGCAATATTACATTTTTGCCATTTAATTCTGCTGCCCTGTCGAGCGGGAACCGTTGCACAAATGTTAACAATTTTCAATGTTCCCATAAAAACAAACTACATATTTTGCTGAAAAAGCTTAGAACAATGTTTCTTTTAAGCGATACAATTCATAGAATGGGGAAAAATCGAAAATTATACATCGAAATTCCAAATTTGAATTTGGTAGCCATATGGCTACCATGGGAAGGAAAGGGTTAAGAAACAAATCAAGAATAAAATGTTAATGAAAAAATCATTAAAACAACAAAATAAAAATTAACTGAAAACGATGAAAGTTTGTAATGAAAAAAAATTTACTGAATTCTCATAAAAACAAAAATAAGATTTATAAAAACAAAATTGAAATGTTAATAAAAAATTCATTGACAGTTATAACAAAAAAAAAAATTGTGCTGAAAACGATGAAAGTTGGTAAAGAATAAAAATTTACTGATATCTCATAAAAAAACCAAAACTTAATTTAAAAAAGGCTAAATGTTAGTAAAAATTTATTGAAAACTATCAAGTTAAATAAAAATTAGCTGAAAACTATAAGAATTAGTAAGAGAAGAATTCATTGACAATTATAACAAAATAAAAACTTACTGAAAACGATGGAAGTTGGTAATGAATACAAATTTACTGAAATCTCATAAAAAATAAAATTAAAATTCATAAAAACCAGATTGAAATGTTAATAAAAATTCATTGACAATTATAACAAAATAAAAACTAACTGAAAACGATGGAAGTTGGTAATGAATAACAATTTGCTGAGATTCTCATAAAAACAAAAATAAAATTAACAAAAAAAATATTTAAAATGTTAATATAAAATTAACAATAATAAAAATAAATAAAATAAAAATAAAAATTGGCTGAAAACGATGAAAATTAGTATTTCACAAAAAATAATTAATATTTAACAACAATTTATAAACAATTACAAAGACTATCAAAATTAATTATGAATAGAAATTCACTTAAATCTTCTAAAAATCAAATATTAACTTTTTAAAAGTTAGGCTGGGCTGGAATGTTGATAAAATATTATATAGAATAAATTATTTTAAGTTTAACTTTATAGAACACAATAAACTAGAATACACATTGAAAAATATTGAAACAAAAGAAGAAAAAACCGCAACGAAAACGATAAAATGGGGGAAAAAATGTATTATAATAAGAAATATTAAAAAACAAAATAAAATAAAATAAAGAAACTTCAAACGATTTTTATATTATGTTTCCAGTCTAATTGCAGTCTTTATATATTGTAATAAAAAATATATGTATATAAGTTCAATTAAAAACAAACTTCAAACAAATTTAATCAGTATGCATTGAAAATATTTAAATAAGAAAATTGATTAATTAAAAAAAATTAAAAAGCTAATAGAAAGAAAGATGATAATTTATTTTATTCAATATTTTATTCAAAAATGAGTAAAATACTTAAGTAAAATACTTAAAAGATTATAAACCAAAAGTTAAGTTAGTTAAAAATGTTAGTAAATAAAAAAAATTAATAAATAAATAAGAAATTAAAAACGAATTTTTTTTTACCAAAGTGAAATGTATAACAAAAATGAAAAACCAAAATACAAAACTCACTTCAAAGAATTTGTATACAAAATAAAAAATAAAAATTGCCACAGAAAAATTTAAAAAGAAATATATAAAAAGCTACATATATGCATATCCGATAAAATATAAAACAATGGCACAAGTCTTGAAGAAGCATCTCAAATGCAATGATCGAAAATGTTTCGCGTCTTGGTCGCTTTTCACCAGCGTTGTTGCATTGCAGATAAGAAAAGTGGGTCACAGGCGAAACGTTTGCACGGCATGGCGAGTGGGTGGAAGTGGCAGTTCTAAAACAAGAGCACACTTTTGGGCCAGTGAGGCCCATTGTTTCAAGGCATTCGATGTTTCAAACTAGAAACTTGTGCCAGGGGTCTCAAGGTTTTCGATTTCGCTGTAAACTAGAGACAAGTGACTGGCCGAGAATCGCCATTGGACTCGCTGTTTCGGTGCTTTTCGCCAAGTTTTCTCGCAAAGCGAATATCGGCCAAGGGTCCATGACGAAATAGTGAGCAAAGCGCAATTGCCAATAAGAAATCGGCAAACGGTGCGCATAGAAAAAAATAAATATAAAAAAGGGCGCTAAAGTGCGACGTGGCGGAGTGGGCGGTTGACGTTTGGACTGCAGAGCAGAGCGCAAGAGAGAGGGACACCACGTCGCCGAGTGTTGGTGTGGTGGTGGGTTTTTTATAATTATTTTCATTTGTTTTTTTGGCAAATGGCGAGTGGGTGGATGTTTGTATGTTGTTTTTGTCATTGTTGTTGTTGTTGCTGTTGTGGGCAAATTGGGTGGTGGTGGTTGAGAGCGCTTGCAAAAATGCGTAGAATTGGCCATTGTTGTTGTTGTTGTTTGTGATTGTTGTGGCGGCAGCTGCTGCTCATATTTGACAATATTGATGTTGTTGGTTATTGCAATTGCTGTCATTGTTGTTGTTTATAATGCGCATTTGCAATGGTTTTTACATGTCGTGCGCCATTTTTTGAGAGTTAAAACTAAGTTTTACGTTAAAGAAAATATGAAAATAATATAAAAATATTTAGCTCACTTAATTTGTATGCATTTTGTTTATGTTTCAATCGAAGTTTATTGTCCCAAAATTGTGTTTGGTGGTTTTTGTCCTAAAAGTGTTGCAACACATTGCTGGCTGTTGGCTTTTTTTTTATATTTTTGTGTGCATTTTTCACTGTTTGTTGCACAATTTATATATATTTTGTTTTTTGTTTTGTTTCAAGCAACTTTTTTGTTTTTAACTTTGTTCCGCTTGTTGTGAGCTGCATTTCAAGTTTTTGTTGCATTAATGTTTAGTCCAAATATTTCAGTTCTTATTTTATTTGCATTTCACTTTTCAATACTTTGTTTTGTTTTTGTTCAGTTGATTTTGAATAATTTGTTGTCCGTATTGAGTTAAGTTCTTTTTAATACAGTTTCTTCATAACATTTAATGTAATTTTAATAAGTTTTCTTCTTAGTAAATAAGTTCATTGATTGGTTTCCAATTGTTTCTTTTGAGTTGCAGTTTTTCATATTTTTCATTGTTGTTGTCATTAGTTGCAGCTTGATTTGATTTGGAAACCTCTCTCTCTCATAGTTTTAAAAATCCCAACTTGTTATTGGCGTTTCAAAATATCTGCAATACCACAAACACACACACACACACATATACGCTCCCACACACACACACATTGCCGTGGCAATTAAAAACACCAGTCAATATCCATCAACAGTTGCGACCACCGCTTGGTATCGCATGCGAGAAATTTTTGCCAAAATTTCATCAAAACCTTAAAATTATTCAAATATTTGTTTTCCAATAATGCATAATTAGCCGTTATTATGAATTTTGCTCACTTTTCAAAAAATATTCCTTCCTCTTGCACTGCCGCCTTTTTTAAAAATTCTTTTTATAATCCAAAAATTTAATTGTTGTAATTTTTGTTGCCGTCTTCCACTAGTTTCCAATTTTTTGCTCGACAGTTTAGTTTTCTTTCTTCTCTCTGTTTTCAAATATTTTTTTGGCGACACGTTGCGTTGTTGCAGATCCGAGTGCTCAAACTTGAATAAAACTGCGCGACCGTTGCATGCGGCAAGTCATTCCAAAAAATTTTTCACTTTGCCCATTTTTTTGCTTTTGGTTTTTGCTGCTGCCGCCTTTACCTCTCGCCTTGCACACCCCCCTTTTTGAGAGTCTGAGTTGGCCAAATGTCGGCCCTGCGCCGAGCGGCTAAACGAAAACGTCGAATGCCTGATGCGCTCTCAGCGATTCTGGCGGGGAAATAGCATTACAACAAAAATATTAGAAAAACGCAACAAAAATAACAACAACAACGTGGTCTAATAGCAGAAAATCGACAATCGACACACACACACACATAGAAATGCACGCATGAGGACAAACTGCGAAAATGTGAGGGGGAAAAGTGCGGCATACACACGGCGAGGAAATGTTGCCCGTCTCTGCCCATGCCACTAACAACAACAAAACTATGACAATAATACGCTCCGACTGTCTGCACATTTGGCATTTTTGTGCGGCATTGGCGAATGCACGCAGGTTGTGCGCTCTCTTTGGCCCTACGCATTCCCCTACGCATTGTGCGCCCTTCTCTCCCGCTCACTTCTTGCTCAAGAAACGCTATTCAGTTTTTCTTCGATGCCATTCTGCTCAGTCTACTCAGTTCCCCTTCAACCTTTGCACTGCGATTTGTTGTTGTTATTATTGCTATTAGTCTCTTGCATGCACTCATTGTATAACAGTTTTTGTCCAGTTAGTGCTCTCACAGCGCGCGTTACATTCATTCGTGCATTCTGCATTGCATATTTGCAGCGAGTGTGCGCAAGCGAGAGAGCAACACAAAATCACCAAATGCATTGCTAAAAAAATAAAAAAACATATCTCGAAATAAAATAAACACAGCAAAACGACAAGCAAAAACCGAGCGGGCTGACTGCATTTGAAAGAGACGAGCGCCAACGAGCAACGGCGATCGTGTGTGCATTTGGGCGCTTTGCTGTTATGGTTGCGGCTGTTGTTGTTGTTGCGTGGTGTGCATTTTTTTTTTGCTGTTGCATTTGATTTTGTTGTTGCTGCTGCGCATTGCGCATACACAAGTGCGCAAAAGAGACAAAGTCAGCAATGATAGCGGCGCGCCAGCCGCTTAGCTTGTGCGTCTGGTTGTGTGTGAGTGTTTGTGTGTTTATGTGCCTTGCAAAAGGGTTGCATGAATGGTTGGCTGGACAGTTGAATTGCTGGTTGGTATGGCCGGCTTGTTGCACCCACAAATTCTTCTGATTATTAATACTTTGTTTAAATGAATTTGTTGTTGCTTCTTTGAAACGAATTTATTTTTTTTTGTTTTGCTGTGCAGAGTCCACAGAGTGCAGTCAAAGTCCACAAATTTTTATCGGCTACGTGAATTTTTCGTATTTTTAATCATTACTCATTCATATCTACAATGTAAATTGTAGGAGAGAAAGGCTTATAAAGCAACGTATAGAGAGGAGAAAATTGCTTTGCTTATATTTAATTTTTTTAGTGTAGAATAATAGCGATTTTTGGCGTTAAGACTTGTCTTCAAAATTGTTGCGATGTGTTGTTCCTATCGGATTAAAAAAGTTGTTTGTCTGAATGTGAAAACTTTTAATTCAATAAGAGTGAAATTTAGAAAGAGCTTTGTTAATAGTCAAATGTTAGTTTTAACCCTCTGGTTTAACCCTTCAACCCTTTGGTTTTCTTACTGAGAACAGTTTTAAGGTGAAGAAGCAATTATTTCGGTAAAAAGCAATAATCGCTTAGATCCATAACTACAATTTTGATGGAACATGCTAGCACCCTTAACTCAATGATGTTTTAAGTGGACTTAAGCGTTTATCGGTTTTGAATAGAGAATAGTTTGGGACACAAGTTTTAAGTTATTAGGATTCGTGTTCGGTGGGGTAGAAGGTAATATAAGTGTACCTACCATGGACTGCTTAGGATGGGAATTTGGTGTCCTACTTATGCGCACACAGGATTTCATTTGGGGGGGATGGGTTTTTGGTAAAACTTTGAGCACAATTTGAAATCACATTTCGTATCAGCAATTTTTGTATTTGGGGGGTTTGAACCCTCAAAACTCTCCTATATGCACCATTATACTCATGACTTTGGAATAAGACGAAGCACCTAAGTCATAAAAAACATTTTCAAAAGAGTTGTGTGCAGTTTGCACCTTTCTCAAGCCATTTTAAACCCCTAAATATTGTCTTTTACAACAATTTTTGGCAACAAATATGGTTTTTAGTGGTACTAAGATCAAAAATTGTGTGCGGAACCCCACACTCCCCTCCCCCAAATGAAATTCTGTGTTTGCTTTTTGCTTTATCCCAAAAAGGTTTTGATTTGTAAAAAATTTACTCAACTAAAAGGAAGTAATTCTCGTAAAAAAATATTACAACTTAGAGTCCTTAGTTGAAAGCCAACTTGGACGTGCGTAATTTTCATTTTTGAACGTATTGTAAAAGGGGCATAGAGCCCCAGTTTAGAGTTTGAAGTTCAGTTCGGAGTTCAAAACTTCATTTAGTATTCGTATTTGGGTATAAAACTGTTGTGACTTGAACAAATAGCCCACAGATATAGTAAACTATCATACTTCTTCAGTATTTTTTTCAGTATTGCCAAAAGGTTTAAGAAAACATTGACTTATTCATGGTTAAGCAATGGAAGTATGCAGAATTCAGCAGAGCTAAAGATAAAACATGAAACGAAAGAAGTTTTGGTGAAGTCTCCATTGCCAACACTTACATTTTCAACTCATTGGTGTGGATAGAAAAAGAGTTAAGAAGACAAATCACTGTAATTGGAATAGTTTGTTAAGTGATTCGTTTGTTTTATTGCTATTTAGCCATGAATCGTTGCGGTTGTATAAAGCTTAGAAGGGATAAGATGATGAAGTTGTTGGAGAACATACCGCACCAGTGGCGGATTGAGGGGAATTTCTATCGAAATATTAGGATCGACAATAAAACTACATACAAATTAATGCCATTTTTTAAATATTAAAAATTACTTTTTGAAACCACCCCGAAATATTTTTCTGAATCCGCCCCTGTATCGCACACTGAATACAAAAGAGTCACAATTAAAAAATTTCAATTTTCAAGAGATCCTTTTGATCCTACAGAAGCCTAAAACAGACATGTACTTAGTATTTTTTCAATTAAAGATGATAATGATAAAGAAGTTTATTAGTTTCACTAATAGTTTTTCAGTTCAGTTCATTTATTAAGTTTTCAGTTCATTTATTAAGTTTATTAAGTTAAAGTTAATATTAGTTAATTAAATCAATAGATTAGTTAAACAAATTTAGTAGTTAAAGATGTGAACTTTGGATTGATTTAAAAAAAATTGTAGATTTTGGAAAATTTTGAGTTGTGACTTTAGTATTTAATGTGCAATATACTTTTTATATGTAAAATATGATTACTATATAATCATTTACTATAAGATTCGAGATTTTAAGGTTATATAAACAGAAATTAAATGTAAGATATGCATCTAAACATATTACTACTACTAAATATACTAAATTGATGTACTAATTTTTTGTAATTTATTTTGTATTATTTTTTAAATTTTATTTTAATAATAAGTAATTTTTTTAATTTACAAAAATTAATGTTAATTACTTTAATGAAATTCTTGGTACTTTATGACACCATTTCATTGTCTCAAAGCCGTAATTCACGCACAAAATCAAAGTGATTATAAATTTGCATAAGAAATATTCGCTAAAGGCATTCACACTTCACTTTAGAACCCATTTGGTTGACGCGAGGGGAAATAACGGTTGTTGCCAGTATATCAAAACGTTCAAATTTTCTTATGCAGATGCGTCTAACGTTTTTCTCGAAACGATTTCTAACCTCTTAATGCACTTTGTATCCATTGTTGTTGTTATTATAATGCAAATGCAATAAGAGATTAAACAATGCTGCCGACAAAAAGTGATATCAATAAAATGTTCATATTCGGCAAGGGTTAACACTCGGAGGTACATACATTCATGGCCATCAGATTTGCATATGATCGGCCGTTTTAATTGATTTGAATGCAAATTATTGCACACCCGACCATTAACCGTTACTGTAACGTACAAAATTAGCATAACTGCAACTACCTGAAATCGAATAAGTAATTTTTAAGAGGTTTTGAAGAAAATGCGACCTGTTCAATGTGCCAATAAATGTCAATGCAATATGCCGAAAACAGAAACTACTTATACCACTGAAAAATACACACACGCTCCCTCCCCTGTTTCGTGTGCTGCTACAGTCGACGCACTGCGGCCGATGTCGTTCAACGTCCAATCAAAAATTGATTTGCTTCGATTTGGCCATCGAATCAATTCCCTGCAACAGCGACAATATTCAACAAATGCAACAACACTATCACAACGAAATTTTCCGATTTCCCCTTTTATAGCGACTTTCCCCTGCACGCTGAATTTTCCGCTTTCCTCGCAGCATTGTCAATGCCTTTGCGTGTTGTTGCTTTGCACGCACTTTTGCTCGCGCAGCGCAGCGCACGCTCACTCGCACTCGCAGTCGAGGCGTCTCTCGCTCACTCGCGCGAGGCTTCATTCACGCAGTGAGCGCGACCCGTTGCCAATGCACTTTTTGCAGTGCGGAAAGTGTTGTTGTTGTTGCTGTCTGTGGTAGAGGGGAAAGTAATGCGAATGCACTGTTCGAATTGGGAGTTTAGAAGAAATTTTAACTATAATTTTATTAATGTTTTTAATCGAATGAAATCAAGTGCACTTGCAGTGCGGAAATGCAGCAGACAGGGTTGCCGTCTCTCCATTTAATTAATAAATATTTAATTGTCTTAGACTATAACTACTACAAAGAACATATTGCGTCCTTGTTCCAGCTGATCATCTGTTTGAAATGTTTGCTTTCTTTTGCGTTTTAGATTTTGTCAAAAAAAATAATCAAAAATATACAAAAAAATATAAAGAAGTGTGCACAGTTGGAGTTGCTTTGTGTTCGTATTTTCTTCAAATTGTTTATGACTTTGCTGCCCATTGTGGTCAGTCAATGTTGCACTGACATGTCAATTAATCATGCCCGAAATTGTAGTTTGTGCTCAACAACTGCAATTTGACATACAACTTCAATGCAAAGGAAAAACAAATCGAGTACTCAACACAGCATATGGTGGTTGAATTTCCTCACAAAAAAAATTAAAAGGAAACCAATAAAATGTTCCATTTTCGAATAAAATATCTGCACTACTGTTGCCTTCAATTTCAATGCGTTCATCTGCCAAGCAAAAATTGCAATTAAAAAATCGTAAATGCGTGGCGGGCGTGGTCGTTCGCTGAGTGCATGTGGTCACATGTGTGCATGTGCGCCACATTAAAACCACTAAAACAACAACAAGAATTGATCTCGAGGGAAAAAAGGGCAAACGTAAAATATTGGCAACATATGCTGCTGCAACAAGGCAACCAATCGGCCAGCATGTGTGCAAACACTGCGCCTGCGCTGTTGCCAATTTTCAGCTACAGCCAACTCTTTTCGTACTCATTGCTATCTATTATGGTTTCTCATAATTTTCTGCCGAAGTCTGCACAAAAGGGCCAAAACTGTATTTTTATTAGCAGCGATTTGCATTGTCTCAGCGCGTCTTCCGAGAATGTCGCGTCCGGTTCTAATTGCAAAACCAGCACACATCATCAACAAAACGCGAGCCAACATTGAAGACGCAAATTTCTGTGCAATAAAAAGCAGGTAATGGCAGTCTGGGTTGTTTCAGTTTGGTATAATTGCTTTGTGCCAAAAAGGGTTAAGGCCAACTTAGTCGAGTGCGAAATTTCGCGAACCATTTCGTGCGGCCACATTGTTAAGTCATAAACGTTTGTTGTTCTAGTCTTTGGTTGTCGTTGAAGGTTTAACGTTTTTCGAAAGAGAAATTTTGGAAAATGGCAACAAAAAAGAAAAGGTTTAGAATTTGCATAATGAGTATGGTAAATAAATGCATTGGGAAGGTTGCCATTTGGCAGGCCAAACCAACCACTGTAATGGCAACTATGCTCGAAGGACAGTTCAAGGGGTCATTGTGATGCCTAAAAATATGATCAGTTACTTTTTGAGATGAAGAAGGGAGATTTTGAGTCCTTGCAATGGAATGCAGGATATCTAAGTAGGCTTTAACTCTAAATTGGTGGTAGGATTTTTTTGTTTAGAGTAACCAGATTAAATTTCTCTACAATCCAGCAGATTGTTACTTTTAAGTTTTCTCTTCATTTATACATCTTTCGCGGGGCTCAGTTTCTTTTGAATTCCACCCTTGAACAAACATAATTCTCCTCACTTATGCAACAACAACATGCCAGACATTTAAAGGTTTTTGAATGAAACATCTTCTTATTTAGTCTTTCTGTCTTTCTTCAGGCTTTCTCTTATCATATTTTTACACAATTCTTTTCGAGTCTTTATTCCTTTCTGAAACAAACATAACCCTTCACACTTATGACTTCCCTGAAGTTTATAGGACTTAAAATAACATATTCGTATTTTTTGTTTTTTTTTTGTTGGACGCAGTTTCTTTGTTATTGCAAATACTTTATTTGCTAATCCAAATCTTGTGAAAATTCTATTTAGTGCCTTTAGTTGAAGATTATTTCAGTTCATTATTTCCATAAATCGCTGTTTGCCTTTATTGTTCGTCGTATTGTCAACAAATTGTATGCCAATTGTTGTAAAATCATTGAATGCGCCCACATTGTTATCGCAAAATTGTATATTCCGCATTTCGTTGTTTTGCTGATAGCGCAAAATGCCCACAATTAAGAAAATTCCACTGTCGAATCAGCAATGTTCGCTACGCTAATCCAAAGGCAGTGGAAAAGTCTGCAAAAATATTTATTCAATAATTTGCAATTTAGTGGAAATCTGCGGGCATGACAGAGAAGGAAATGGGCAGCTATTGTTAAACGTTGGCGTACGCATTGGAGGATGTTCAGGGGGTTCAAACCCCCTTGATGTCATAGTTTTTCAACAATCAGCAATTGAGGGTTAAGAGGGTTTTGTATGTTTTCTGACAAGCCTTAAGGTTTGGTCTTCTCTTTAATGTTTGCCATTGAAACTGCGATTTCATTGATTAGAAAGAAGACGTCTTGTAGCCACGGTTGGAACTTTCCTCTTTGTTTGTGGATCAAAAAGTGGAAAAAAATCCAAAACATTTTACATAAAATAAAATAAAATAAAATAAAATAAAATAAAATAAAATAAAATAAAGCGATATCAGTGAAGAATTTTGTTTTAATTGAAGTCTTCGAATTTAATAATGGTTAAATAAAATAAAATAAAAAAAATTAAATAAAATAAAATAAAATAAAATAAAATAAAATAAAATAAAATAAAATAAAATAAAATAAAACAAAATAAAACAAAACAAAATAAAATAACATACAAAATAAAATAAAATAAAATAAAATAAAATAAAATAAAATAAAATAAAATAAAACAAAATAAAATAAAATAAAAAGTAAAATAAAAATAAATTAAAATAAAATAAAATAAAATAAAATAAAATAAAACAAAATAAAATAAAATAAAATAAAACAAAATAAAATAAAATAAAATAAAATAAAATAAAATAAAATAAAATAAAATAAAATAAAATAAAATAAAATAAAATAACATAAAATAAAATAATATAAATTAAAATAAAATGAAATAAAGTAAAATAAAAAAATAAAATAAAATACAGTAAAATAAAATAAAATAAAATAAAATAAAATAAAATAAAATAAAATAAAATAAAATAATATAAAATAAAATAAAATATGTAGGGGAAAGTGGGGTAATGACGGCCATGGGGTAATGACGGCCATCACCATTTTTGGTACTTAAAGTTGACGTAGGTCTAAACCGTTTACTGTAACAGAAAGCTTGTTCCGTAAGCTTGTTTTTAAGTAGAAGCTGAAGTGTGTGGATTTATTATAACTTGTAGTTCCAGACCAGTGCCGATACGTAACTACTCGAAAGTTTTATAAGGTGTTCAAAATATCGATTATTTCGTCAAAACTTTCAGCTACACAATCAAGGTAAATATGTTAAAATGTTGCTATTGATATTAGCTTTCTAAATCAAGTAAAATTTGTCATGTGTCTTGCATAGTTTATTTGTACTGCATGCTTGCGCAAAATGAGGTCAGTGGGGGAATGACGGCCACTAGAGGTGGGGTAACGACGGCCATGTCATTAAGAAGTATTTTTGGAATCCGCATGATGATATTTGTTCATCATTGAGGCCTTTTATGCCATTTAAAGAGATCCACTGCTTGTCCAGTCGTTCTAGACGGTATAGCTATTCTGCACTATACATTCTCACAAGTGCCAGTCGTTGTATTGTAAGTTTGAGGCATTTTTTTCAATATGTTTCAATTTCGTTTCTCTTCCGCTTTTTGTGAGCTATCAATAAAGTTACAATTACAAAAATGTCAAATTTCCATTTGTTTTTCTTCACGGAGCCTTTATTCAGCATTCACAGCGATTTGTGTTGATATTTGTGCGATTTCTAATCGGTTTTTTTGAGTGGCCGTCATTACCCCACCATTTTTCTAAATGACAAAACCCAACTTTTTTTATAGATTCTAATTTTTTATAGTTAAAATCAGAATTTTTGAAATCTGCCGATACACTTTATTAGCATATGTGTTCTAGTTGTGCTCTTAACTCTGATTTGATCAAAAATATCAATTTTTGGATATGTTTTGATGCTAAATGAAAACTATGCCGTCATTACCCCACTTTCCCCTACCAAAATATCTTTTTTATAATACAAAACCAGTAAGAATATGAGATTTTTTTAGGTTTTATGCATTAAAGACAAAATAATAAAAACAACACTATTTAACTATTTAAATATAAAAAAAAAATTTTAGAATTGTAGTCAGAGTTTTACTTTACATTAGATGGTAAAAATATGTACCAAATGCGAAGGTTATGTAGGTTAGGTTAGGTAGGGAAGGGTGTGTGCGTCCCAAGGGCAGCACTTCCACTCGGAGGCCAAAATGGCCCATTGTGAATCCCTTCATGGAAGATTCCGGAGCTAACCAGTGGCTCTCAGTTCGGGGCAAACCAGTTCGACCTCTTGATGAAGGAGAGTAGATCCGATATTTCAACTACTGCTGCGCAGGCCAAGTCTACCAGGAACCTTGACCCCAAGGTACGGAGTCGGCGTTCCTGCAGAGCCGGGCAGTGGCACAGGTAGTGTTGGATCGTTTCCACTTCTTCCTCATCTCCACAGCTTCTGCAGACATCACTGGACGAGAGGCACCATTTGACCAGCATAGATCCAATGGCGCAGTGTCCAGTGATGACTCCAACAAGCTGCCTAATAGAGGTTCGACTCAGGGACAGTACATATCGCGTTTTCCTCACGGAAAGGGAAGGCCATATTGCCCGGCAGGTACTGCAATCAGTTCTGCTCCGCCATGAGGACTCGATGTAAGTTTTGCTCAACCTGTCAATACGCAAATACAGGGCAGATATCGGAAGGACCACAGAGTTATCCACTTCGGTGAGAGGCAGGGCGACCCCCTTTCTTGCCATCTCATCCGCTGCCTCGTTTCCTGCCACTCCAGAGTGGCCTGGAACCCAGCAGAGAGTGACTCGGTGATGTCCGATGCCGCGAAGTGCACTGCGACAACTCTGCACTACCTTTGATTTCACAGTCGCTGATTCCAGCGCTTTAAGGGCTGCCTGACTATCCACACAGATTGTGATATCCGTGGGTGATAATCCGCTGTCGCGGATTAATTCAGCAGCTTTCCAGATTGCATAAATCTCCGCCTGAAAGATGCTACAGAGGTCCGGGAGTCTGAAAGACCGTTGAGCCCCTAGTGCATCTGAGTGGACACCAGCTCCTGTACCTTCCTCCATCTTAGAACCATCTGTGAAGATGGTGATGGAGGCGTCTCTTATCACACTTGTAAGTCCCCATTCTTCCCTTGAGGGAAAGGAGGTAAGTGCGCGCGAATCAAAATCCAGGTATGGAATTAGATAGTCCGTGCAGGAATCTAATTGATGTTCCGTACCTGGCCTCGTAAATGACCTTAGGATCCCAGAGTGTCCATAAGCGTGCTCTTTCCACAAGTTGGCCTCTCTCAGCCTGAGAGCGCCTTTAGCAGCACAGCACTTAATGAACTGCTCTATTGGGTGGAGATGTAGAATCATCTCTAGGCCTGCCTGGGGGGTGCTTTTGACGGTTCCTGCTATTCCCATAGCCGCCAGTCTCTGCACCTTCATCAGTTGCGTCGCCAAGGACCTGGTGTCCGTGGCCGGCCACCAGACAATGGCTCCGTAACATAAGATCGGCCGAATGATCGCTGTATACATCCAGTGGACAATGCCCGGCCGCAATCCCCACTTTTTCCCGAAGGCCTTCTGACAGACGTAGAAGGCATTCAGGCTCTTCTTCACCCGCTCTTCCACGTTGCGTCTCCAAGAAAGCTTGGAGTCGAGTGTGGTGCCAAGGTATTTCACCTCGGGTGAGAGGGTGATAGTGATGCCGCTGAGTTTCGGCAGCCTAAACTCCGGTATCTTGTATCTCCGGGTGAACAGTACCATAACCGTCTTTGAGGGGTTAACTCCTAGACCGTTATGCTCTGCCCACCTAGAGAGTTCTCCTAAAGCAGACTCCATGAGATCACTGATGGTGGAAAGAAATTTTCCGGGGATCAGGATAGTGACGTCGTCCGCATATGCTACTACTCGCAGCCTCCTGGATTCGAAGATCTCGAGGATGTTGTTTATCACAAGCAGCCACAGCAGAGGCGAAAGGACGCCCCCCTGAGGTGTGCCCCTTGTGGTTAACCTCCTCACCGAGCACGAGCCTAGGCTGGAGTGAACCCTTCTGCTACTAAGCATATCGCTGGTCCACCTTACCACTTTCTCGTCCACTTCGAATTTTCTAAGTGCACTGGTTATTGCCTCTAGAGTGACGTTATTAAAGGCCCCCTCAATATCGAGGAAAGCGGCTAACGTATACTCCTTGACGCTCAGCGATTTTTCGATCGTCTGAACGACCTCATGTAAGGCGCTGTCTACAGATTTTCCCCTGCAATACGCATGTTGCGTCCTGCAGAGTCCCCTGGACTGTGCCACTCCCCTGACATAGACATCCACCAGCCTCTCCAAAGTCTTAAGAAAGAACGATGACAGGCTGATCGGTCTGTAGTCTTTTGCAGTGATGTGGTTTGACTTCCCCGCCTTGGGGATGAACACCACCTTAACCTCTTTCCAGGCGCGCGGTACATAGCCCTGTTGGAGAGATTCCCGAAAGATTCGCACCAAGACTTTGACCACTGCCTCCTTAGACCATTGCAGCATAGCCGGAATGACACCATCGGGACCCGGAGATTTGTACGGGTTGAAGGTGTCTATCGCCCATGCCACTTTGACCTCATCGATAATCCCCCGAACAAAAGCATCCGGTCGTGACGAGTGCTGTCTATGAGGCGTGGTCGTCTCAACAACACTCGTGCAACCGGGAAAGTGGGTGTTCATGAGAGTCTCTAGAAGCTCCTCCCTCGATTCTGTCCACGAGCCGTCAGACTTCCTAATGCTGCTAGGGGTATGTGATGCCCCGGCTAGCACCTTGCGAAGTCTGGCGGCCTCGTTGACATTGTCGAGGGATTCACAGTACTTCCTCCAATTATCCCGCTTGGCCGCCCTAATAGTCTTCTTAAACTTATTAAAGCTAGCCTTGTAGGCTCCCCAGTCTTCTTCAGTTCGGCTAAGTTTAGCCTTATTGAAGAGACGTCTGGTATCTGTTCTAAGTTGTCTTAGCTCTGGGGTCCACCACACCGCGTTGGTTTTCCGTGGAGCTCGACTTTTAGGACAAGATTCATTAAAAGACTTGTTAAGCACTTTCGTTAGAAGACCAACTGACCTGTCAATGTTGTTTCTCTCGAATGTAGCGATCGCTTTGCGCGATGCCAGTTTCTGAGAAACTAGTGCACTGAATTTAGGCCAGTTAGTCTTTCTCGGATTCCTATAAGTTTGTGGACATCCAACCTCTATGGCCACTGAAAAGACTATACGGTTGTGGTCCGAGAACGAACATTCCGTCAGTACTTTCCAGTCGACCACGGAGATAGTGTTGGAGTCGGTAACTAAGGTAATATCTATGACTTCCTCCCTAATCCTATTGTGGAAAGTCGGCGTATTGCCTCTATTGCACAGCACAAGGTTAGAGCCTAGAAGAAACTCAAAAATTGACTCACCCCTACTGTTGGTGTCGGAACTTCCCCACAGCATGTGGTGTGCATTGGCATCACACCCGATGATAAGGTCGAGCCTCCGTGATCGGGCGTGCGCAGCAAGGTCCCGGACTTCCTTCGGCGGTGGTTCCTCCCCTTCGAATGGCATGTATGCGGACGACAGGATCAGGTCTCGCCCATCGCGTCGTTCGCATGCAGCCACACACAGGTCACCAGTACTGTAATGAGACAAAAGAAACAAATTAATGCACCTTCTGTATACAATACAGGCTCGTATCTTACCTTCACCGCGTGAATGAAGCAATCTAAATTGACCTGAATCTAACCCACAAACCCTGTCTCCTACGATCCAGGGTTCCTGAATTAGAGCCAGGTCAACTCCAGTCTCCTCAAGGAACTGCATAAGGTCGTGGGTGGCGGCTTTAGAGTGGTGCAGGTTTATCTGCACTACCTTCAGCCTTCCCTTGTGTGGTGCGCTCCTTGTTAGGGAAGCGAGCTTTGAGGGAACCCAAACCGAACTTAACAACTCCCAGGGAGTCCCGCAGATGGGCAAAGGACGATTGATCTACCGCGATCACGATGTTCTTGCCCGCCTCATTTTTACAAGTAGTGGAGGATACAATTCTCCACTCTCCTGTGTTCAGGCCACTATTCTGCCGGCCAATCAGCTTCACCGTGTCGGCGTCCTCCATAACTGGAGGGGGGACCCACAGTGTGACGATAGGCCGGAGTGGCAGACGGTCACGGGGTATGACCTCGAGTTTCGCCCCCTGCCAGAGGGGCTCAAGACCGCCGATAGTGCGCACCAAGAAGTTGAGGGACTCCTTGTTGCCACAACCGACGATTTTGACACCCTTCTGCCAGCCAGCGCCGTCGAAGTCAATTTCGCCGTCAGCCGCCTCGAGCATCGCTCGCAGAATGCGCGCCTCTACAGAAAGCCAGTTTTCCGGGCGAATTTTCCCATCAGGATCGCTCCGGTCCACCACGGCTATCTGCAACTCCTGTGGGGAAGAGAAGCTAGCTGAGGGCTTCAGCTTTTTCCCCTCCCCTGTCGGCTGATCGTCACCCGATCTTCCCCTTTTTACGGCCTTTTCCACCGTGGTGGAAGTGGGCCTTGAAGAGGTGGTGGGTCTCTGACCAGTCTCATTTGACGGGGCGACCGCAGCACTGTTTCCAGGCTTTGCCGTCCCCGTCTTTACTCTCACCCGTGCAGTGACGGAGGATGTGGCCTTGTTCCTAGGCTTTTCCGCCTCCACTGCACCTTCGGTGGGCCGTGCAGCCGTGGCACTGTCACCAGGCGTTGCTGCAACGGCCGTGCATTTTGCACCAGAAATCGCCGCCTGTTTCTTCTCGAATCTAGCCACGATCTTCTGGTGCTTCCTTACCAGATCCTTCTCCTTATCGGACAAGGATCCAGGCTCTTTGCTCACTCTGCGGAGAAACGCAAGAGAGCGCCGGTAGCCATTTCTGGCTTTCTTCGCAGCACTGCTCGCCTTGCGTTCCCCCGCCGGTAAGATACCAGGAATGGAGCCAGTGGCCGCAGGTCGGTCTCCCTCCTCCAGGAGTGCCGCCTCCGCCTCAGAGTCCACCGACCCGGCGCCGCTACTTTGCGAGAGAATCATAGATTCCCCCTCTATAGCAGCGTCGAGTCGAAGGCCCCGGAGCTGAGGCACCACCCCCGAAAGTGAGGGACCATCCTGTGCTGTGGACTCCTGCGCCTTTTGCCTGCTTAATGCAGGTTTGGGCGCCTCCTGCTTCCCAGTAGCATTTGTAGACTGCACAGCCTGGGGTCCCGCTGCACAGCCTAAGCGGTCGTTGGATGACGACGCCAGACAGCCCGCTCGCCCACTGTCTACCGCCGGTACTGGGGATCCGACTCCCTGCACCGTAAAAGAGTCCTTATGGGAGCCCTCCAGAATGGTTTTGATGAAGGGGGTCGCCTTCCCCTGTGGCGTTTCTTTGACATCTATCACGCCACCAAAAGATGATAAGAAACAGCCGCTCCTAACATGGAGATCAGACGCTGACCAGGGAGCCGCCCACTGTGGGTCAGACGCTCCTGGATTTCCGCAGCTCAAACTTCGCCAGCTGAGAAGACAAGCTTCAACAGCCGCCCGGGGACCGCCCGGTCACCAGAAGCAACCTTCGTGAAGGCGTTGAGTCCACTTGGCCTGGTACCCACAAGGATCGCAGCCGAAGATGTGGACCACGTCTACATCCGTGCAGTCAGGTGCTTTGCCTTGTGGATCCAAACCCTGATCCCCGAAGGTTATGTAACAAATCGAAAAAATATAATAATATAATTTATATTATTTGGTAGATACACTTCGACCAAAACGGCAACTGTGCTTGGACCTTTTGTGTTATGATGTTTCCTTGACTTAAAGGGTTTATATCTTTAAATAACCCTTCACTGCCGAGTTGTCCAATCTAAGAATTTGAATTACTAAACTACCATTCTGTGTCGAAGTGGTTTTCAATGGTGACTTTAGTGTGCTCCATTGAGTTTGCCCCAAACTAACCCAAGAAAATTTGTTGTTCCTAAAAAAGTTAATACCCTCCTTTCATTCATAAGCACCCCCTGCCTCTGTTTAACTTTTGTCCATTCTCAACATAAGTACTGCGCACTTAAGTGCACTTTTCTGCGCGTTTAATGCATTTGCCGCGTGCAGTTTGCAAAAAGTTCAATGCCCTGCCCCACGATTAGTCTGCGCCCGCAGCGAGAAGACAAATAAGCAGACCCACAGACAGTGACTTGCATCAGTCGATAATGCATAATAAATTGCAGTTTGCTATTAGCAAATAAAAGATTAGCACTCGAATGAGCTGAAAGTCGAGTCGCATTCAAATGGCAAATGCCAACACTGCCAATGCCAGAGTCGCCAGCACAAACTGTGCCAAAAATTAGTTATGCGGCAAATGATAATTGCCAGGACTGCAAAATGAAAGAAGAACCTTGGAACCTTTTGTCAGCTACCTGGTCGGCGACTGCTGGCGGGGGTGTTCCGTGGCGCACTTGTGGTCAGCGCACAATGTGTAGTCGTGGGTTTAGCCACTGATTCGGATAAGCCGCTTAATGACAATGCGTTGCTGATTACTGGCGGATTTTCCATTGTTATTTTCTTGAAGACATTAAGTTATTTATTTGCAAAAAAGAAAAATTGATGAAATAATATTCGGCAGTCAAAAAGTCAGCATTAATTTGTTTACGCTGGACTTGCCAGCTTTGTTAGTGGTTGGTTTTGTGCAGTGATGGTAAGACAGTGCAGGGATTAGGGTAGGTTCAGAGCTCAGCGGGATGCTGTCCACTGTCCACTCTGGCGTGTGCAACCGTAATTGCATACAGGTCCATTGTGCGTAAGGTATTTCAATGTGCATTTGAGACAGCACCAGTCGGTGGAATTAGATGTGCTCGAGAAATTTGTACAGCTGAAAAGACTTTCGAATGACTTCGTAATTATCAATAAATGTACTCAAGAACTAAGAAGTGAAAGTTCATAGTACAATGGCCCAAATGGACTGAGTGCTATGGAAGGCTTGTAGCTTCTCTGCGCACCCTCACATCACATCACATCATCAATATTGATGTTGGCATTAAGGCTTTCAATCCCGAAGCATTTTTAAAAATCCCGCTATTCGAGATTTTAAAAATTGCATTTCCGGGATCCCGGTATATTTGGGATTTTTTGAGATTTATATTCTTTAAGTATTTCGTTTAAAACAATTTTTTTTAACTGAAATTATTTCCTTTAAAAATATAATAATATTTTATAATACAAAGAAATATATTTTTTAATATATAAAGAAAGCAAAATCAGAAATTAAAGACCATTTATTTGTTGTGGATATACTCGTAAAACTTTATTTTAAAAGTAATATCGCGTTTTTATTTGGCAATCTTTTATGTAAAGATAAAAATTCATATGTCAGTAACTTATATCTAAAATAATATCTTATTCTAAATTAACCTGGTAGTTGAAACAGGAATTTAATTTGCATACATTGCATTTAGTTATGAGATCATTTAAACTTTTACTCCACTTGCGCCTCAATTTTCCATGCAAGTCTTCAATCTTCCTTCAAATGCTATAAAATTCTTTTGAAATGCCAAATTATAAACATTTTTGTAGCTTTAAACCTAATCGACCTACAATTTACAAATCAATAAAAAAATGTTATAAAATAAAATTGAAAATTTAATACGCTGCGCTGATAACACTCCTTCCCCCGCTTTCCCTCCGAAATTGCTTTCAATAAACTGTAGAAATTTTGCTGTCGCATATTTTTCCTTATATGAGAAATGTTTGAATTACAACACATGGACTGACGCTCACTTATCAGCCAAAGAAAAACTGCAGCTACATTCAGTCGTGTCGCTGATAAGAAATCGTAGACAGCAGACCGTCGCTACAGTTGCGGGAAAAAATCACACACACAAATTCGACTATGAAAATGATGACATTTTGCTGTTGTAAAAATGCAGTTGAGCGCAACAGTATTTTTTTCGCTGCTGATAAGATTAAAATTGAAGCTAAAATGTGTTCAAGAGTGCAACAACAACAATTGGAATGAAGAGTTCAACATTCTTTGCCGCTGCCAAAACAAAAAGTAGACACATTTTGTGTAGGCAATTCTATTTTTTCCAACATGCAGCGATAAGTTTTTGTTGTTGTTGTTTGTAATTGTAACTTTTAAATATTTGTATACGCGATTTTTAACCCCAAAGACATAATTCAGCGTTGTTCTAACCTTTTGCTGTTTATGGTAGAAATGTAGAATGGAAAATATTTGTGAGACTCCTCTGTGTAAGAAATGTGCAGCGTTTAGGAGCTTTGACTGTGGCAAACAGAAACATAAGAAGGCGTTTAGAAGAAGAAGCATGGGATCAATGTTGGGAAATGCGATAATAATTGGCTTATTCATTAAAAATAAATAAATAATTATATTAATTAATTAATTAATTAAAAATAAATAAATTCATTAATTATTTAAAAAATAAAAAAATTAATTAATTAGAATTAAAAAGAAATTAAAAATAAATAAATTAATTCAAAATAAATTAATTAAATAGAAGAATATAATTAAATTAAAAAATTTAATTATTTTATTGAGTTAATACATTTTTTAGTCTTTATTAATTAATTTTTTAGTATTTATTAATGAATGGAAATAGTAAAATAATTTAAATTATAGTCAAATAATCAATATGAGTAAATGAAATTAATTAAATAATTTGAAATATTAATCAAGTAACAATAAACTTTAGTCTTTATTAAATTTTATTAATAAATTGAAATAGTAAAATAATTCAAATTATAGTCAAATAATCAACATGAGTAAATGAAATTAATTAATTAATTTGAAATATTAATTAAGTAACAATAAACTAATTAAACTTTAAGTGAAATATTTTAAAATGAATAATTAAAAAATAGTTTAATCTTAATTGAATAAAAATGATTGAATTAAGGAATTGAAAATAATTGCATTAATTAATTAAAAATAATTTAATAAAACGGATTTAATTAATTAATTGATTAATGAAATTGATTGAAATAGGATTGCAATAGGTAATAATTAAATTTGAAATATGTATTTATCTAATTAGTCAGCTGATTAATTACAAAAAGCTATTTCAATATTAATTAACTACAATAAATAAATATTTTTAAAAATTTATGATTTTATTTTAATTTAAATTAAATTTTTGAATAATTATAGTCAAATAATCAACATGAGTAAATGAAATCAATTAAATAATTTGAAATATTAATTAAGTAACAATAAACTTTAGTCTTTATTAAATTTTATTAATAAATTGAAATAGTAAAATAATTCAAATTATAGTCAAATAATCAACATGAGTAAATGAAATTAATTAATTAATTTGAAATATTAATTAAGTAACAATAAACTAATTAAACTTTAAGTGAAGTATTTTAAAATGAATAATTAAAAAATAGTTTAATCTCAATTGAATACAAATGATTGAATTAAGGAATTGAAAATAATTGCATTAATTAATTAAAAATAATTTAATAAAACGTATTTAATTAATTAATTGATTAATGAAATTGATTGAAATAGGATTGCAATAGGTAATAATTAAATTTGAAATATGTATTTATCTAATTAGTCAGCTGATTAATTACAAAAAAATATTATAAAAATATTTAAAAATATTATTTACAATAATTAAATATTTTTAAAAATGTATGATTTTATTTTAATTTAAATTAAATTTTGGAATAATTGTGTCTCAATTAAATTATTTTATTATTCGTTAATTTATGAATGAATTTATACAAATTAATTTTGTCTTAATTAATTACATTACTTTAAATTAATTAATGACTTAAATTTAATTGTAATAAAAGCTTTTTAATTATTGTGTAATGAATTATTTTTTATTGAATTCAATTAAATTTAATTTCAAATTAAAATCATGAATTATTTAAAAAAACTTAGTTAATTGATTTTTAATTAAATTAATTTGTTACTCTTTAAGTAATGAATGAATTTATACAAATTAGTTTTGTCTTAATTAATCACATCAATTTATTAATTGAACAATTTATTAACTAAATAATTCAAATTAATTATAATAAAAACGAAATAATTTTATTTTTGAATTCATTTACTAATTAATTAAACTTAATTGTAATAAACTAAATAATTTTAATGTTTTAATTTCATGTGTAATACATTATTTTTTATTGAATTCATTATCAAATAATTTTAAAACTAAATAAATTATTACAAATAATTTAGTTACTTGATTTTTAATTAAATGATTTTATTTCTCATTGATTAAGAAATGAATTTACATAACTGAATTTTGTGTTAATTAATTATTATATTTATTTCATTAATATGTTTAATTTAATTGTTTTAAAAACTAATTATTTGTAATTTTTTATATACATTTTATATTTAATTTTTTTAAGTTTTAAACTTTTTTAGTTTTAAACTTATTCAATAAAACTAATTGAATTATCAAATACAAAAGAATTAACTGAATTAAAAATTTAATTAGTTTTTATTTAAATTAAAACCCCAAAAATTTTTAACAAAACCTAAACAATTTACTCTAAATTAAAAAACCCAGTATATTCTTCTTTCCAAAAATTTTTGCTTATATCCCTGTTGAGAACAGCAACGCTACACGTACCACTAAAACAGAAACAACAACAACAATAATAAAAAAATATTTCATGGGCCAATGCACTCTGCATGCAATTTTGTGTACATTTTATTGCTGTACATTTTGCCGCCCTCTTCTTTCGCCGAGCACGCTCACTTGTTTCTTTTTTTTGGTAGTTGCACTTTGTTGTTGTTGCTTCTTATATATATTTTTTTGTCCAAAAATAGTGTGTGGACAGTTGTGCGCGCAGCAGTCTCGCAACTCGCGAGGGAGGAATCAAACAAAAAATTGCGGCACATTTTGCGCCATTTTGTGCGTGGCGCAAATGCTGCAACAAAAATAGCAACAACAACAATAAACAGCAAAACGCAAGTGAACACTATATAAAAATGCTATGTAGCGGTGTGTGTGTGTGTGTGTGCGAATGCAGCGTTGCTGTACTTTTTCAGCAACTCTGCGCCCCAACTTGCGCCGCCGCCGCCATTAGCGTTGCGGCTTGTTTGGCCAATGTTGCCGCCTTCAATGTTTATTTTTAGCATTTTTCCGTTTTGGTTTTTGCCGCTTGCATTGTTGTTGTGGCAGTTGCAACTGCCAGCTAGCAATAATTTACATGCGCGCTTGAAAACTGCCTTTCAATTTTCGGCTTCTGGCTGCTTTTTTATTTTATTTTATATTTTTGTTTTTTCAATTTCTGTTGTCTTTTTTCGTGTTGCTCTTTTCGAATTTCTCATTCGGTTGCTTGGCAGAGTTTGGCTGCGTATGAAATTATCTACAATGTTTGCTATTGCTGCTGTTGTTGTTGTGTAAAAATGGCTGCAATGCATTGCTGTATTTGTTGTTATTGTTGCAAAAGTGCAATGACCCGGCAAAAGCCGCCAACGCCAAAATGTGCGGCGCGTCGTAATGTGCCACTTTCCACTCGACAGTGCGGTGGCTGTGTCTAACAGCAAAAATAATAACAACAACACCAATTAAACAACTACCAAAGAACAACAACGAAAGCATAACGCGCGATATTTTTTTGAGTGTTTTAATTATTATTGGTGTTGTTGTAATTTTTGGACAGTTTTTTCTGTTAGCGCTTTTTGAGTTGACGAAGATTTGGTTGTAGGTGCTTGAATGTTATGTTGTTGTTGTTTTTGTTGTGACTATTGCCATTGCGGAAGTTGTTGTTGTATGGGCCAACAGTGCTAGTTGGTTTTATTGTGGTTGTTATTGTTGTAAGACTGCGATTTAAACAAAAAATTTGTCCTCTCCAAATTTTTTTTAGTTATCCCAATTTGGTGTCTAGAAATTTGCTAATTTGGTAAAACGAAATTTGAAAATTAATGACCAGAGGACAATTTTTAGGTGAAATAAGAAAACTAGGACTAAATATTGAAATTATTTGAAATGCAAAGGAAAAGCATTTACGAATATGTCCTTGTTCAGTCCTTGTTGCCCCTTAAAAAGTTTTCTCACGGTAGTTATTTTCAAATTAGATCAAATAAATACATAATTTAAATAAATAATTAAAACAATTGATTCAAATTTAATCAATAATTTAATTTGATTTTAATTAATTGAATTAAAAAATACAAAGGGAGAGCATTTTCAAAAATGTCCTTGTTCAGCCCTCGTTGCCACTTAAAAAGTTTTCTCACCGTAGTTATTTTCAAATTAGATCAAATAAATAATTTAAATAAATAATTAAAATAATTGAATAAAATTTAATCAATAATTTTATATAATCAATTATTAAAAATTAATCAAATAATTGAATCTTCTTTAATTTGAATCCTTCACAAAGTCTGAGAACGACTTAGCCTAAAGTAATCTTTGTAAAAAGGAATAAAGAAAACTTGCTCAAGAAACATTTCCGTTTTTAATTTGAATCCTTCACAAAGTCTAAGAACGATTTAACCTAAAGTAATATTTGTAAAAATGAATAAAAAAAAATTTGCTCAAGAAACATTTCCTTTCGAAAGTTGCTACTTAGTCCCAACTTGACTAACAAATATGCAAATTTTCCATACAAATTCAACTCAAAGGCAAATCTATCTTCATCACACGTACTTTTTGTTTGCCTTCGTGTGCCTTAATTTTTTGCACACTGCTCGCCGTTTCTTCTATCGGCTGCCGCTGCAGTCCACTTTGCACCTACTGCGAATTGCATTAGCGCCTTTATGCCACCTTTTTGCTTGCCGACTCTTAACTGCCTCTGTCTCCTTCGCAGTTTTCGGCAATTCTTGCCACATGCGGCTCGAACAAAGGCCAAAGGACTAACAAAGCCTTTCAATGGACTTTGTTTTTTTTTTGGGTGCCGTAATAAACATGACAACAACAAAAGGCATCATTGCCGCGCCACTCATTAAAAGGCCAACAACAACAAAAATTAAGAATAGGAACACACACACACAAACACAACACAGCCGGAACACCGAAAGGGAAATGAAAAGGAAAGGGTCAAACGGCATGGGACGTGTCAAAATAAACGCAGCAGGTATTTGAGGCTTTGAAAAGCATGTTGTTTCTAGCATTATTTGTTAAGACATCTTTTTTTGTTGGCAAATTTGTATTTTTTTTGGTAAATACTTGTAGATATCAATTCTGCTACGAACCGTTCACAAGTCAGAAGTTTTCTTTTAACACTAAAAAGACTGCAAGTTTTTCTAATTTTTCACAAAATAAATTTTTAGAAAATAGAAAATTTTTTCACGATAAAAAATAAAAGTCACCAAAGCAAAAGTTGATAGAAAATACAGATATTTAAAATGAAAACTGGTCAAAATTACCGCAATGGTCTTTCTAGTGTTAAAGCCTGGACTGCAATCTCAAAGAAAATTCAATTTGGTTTGCTACAGTGGAGCACCCACAATTTAATTTTTTGGGGGAGTGGTTCTGTATGAGGGGGAGGGGTTTGCGTACAACTTTTGAGCAAAATTCCATTTGAAACCATATTTTGCACCAGCAATTTTTGCATTTGGGGTAGGTTTGAACCCCCAAAATCCCCCTGTGTAGTGTAGTAAAGTATATAATATATGCAGTATAGTGAATATAATGTACTTAGTATATAAATATATGACAATTTATTGGCCGGAAGATTGGAAAAACTTTGTTCGCCCATTGGTTCGTATTTTGTTGAAAATCCATTTGCAAGGGACGTCACTAAGGCTCCAATCAGTGGCGCATAAAAGATTTCATTTTGGGGGGTGACTTTGCATACAACATATGAGCTCAATTCCATTTGAAACCATATTTAGCACCAGCTAAATGTATTTGCGGGGGTTTGAGCCCCTCAACTTCCCCTAATATGCGCCACTGGCCCCATTTAAACATTAATATGTAATATTAACCCTTACATATTGGTCCTGAAATGCTTAAGGACACAGATTTTAATGCCAAAAGCATATGTTGTGTAGTTTAATTAAAACTCTAATAATTTCAATATGGATGCTTCAAAAACTTTAAAGAAACCAGTACGGAAAAGTGTTATATCATTTTAGTGACTTACTCAAACATTCATTTTAGGGAAGGGGGTTTGAAACCATATTTGCCACCTAAAGTTTTTTTACAAACTGATATTTAAGATTGTTTAAATCTCCAAAACCAGTGGCGGATTCGGAATCAAAACCAGTTGCGTTTGAACCCTCGAAATATTAGGATCGACTTTAAAGCTACATACAAATTAAAAGCATTTTTTTGGCATTTTATGAATATTATAAAATTAATTTTTAAAACTCCCCTCCCGAAATATTTTCCTGAATCCGCCCCTGTCCAAATCCCAACCTTGCATACGTCACTGCTTTATTAGCATAGCTTCTGGACCTTTAAATGGCTAAAATATGACTACAAATATGCCTTGAAATCAATCAAGAATAATTAAAAACTGCAACATTATTATTTAACCCTCTCACAATCGCTGGGCATCATTGATTTTTTGGAAATTTAATACAAACTTCATATGGACTTATGTAACCCCATAACCGCTCTAACTATTAGTTTGTTTTACAAATGCTTTTTCTTTCTTTCTTAAACAACCATGTATGTCATCAATCATCCATCTACCTCTTCCACTCTTAAAACGTTGTATGATTGTATGATTTTTTCACAGACACTTTTTTGGTTTGTCACTTTCCTCTTCCTGACCCTATGACTCACTTCGCAGCTAATGTTATTTTGCATATCAATAATTATCCTTTAACTTACAGAACACAGAAGGTCCTTTGACAACTGTTTGTCTATTTTCCTATGAAAGTGTTTCGACTGTCCTAACCGATTTCGTTGCCTGTATTTGGTGTCGATTAACCCTTCACTTCCAGTAGAAATTGCATTCAAATGTATCTCCCCTCCAATCATCCGTTTTACATTTTTACTGATACTAAAGCATTTCAAGGTTAAGGGTAATTTTTATTCGCTAATGTATGGAAATCAAGCAACAGCTCGGCAGGACATTTCATTTGTAGGTAGATGACGATTTCAGTTACGTTTAATTGTGGCAATTAATTTCAATCATTTCGATTGTTAGTGTTGTGATGGCCTGTTGGGAATTAACATCTTTTAAAGATTTTAAAATTGATGCGATGCACAAATAATATTTCATGCAATTTGAAAAACGTTAACTAAAATTGAGTTGAATTGATTTGGTTTTATATTCATGTGGAAGGATTTATTTATAACACTAAACTTTTGCTTGGGCTCTGGATAGCATGAAATCAGCTACATTGTCCAAGGTCAGTTACAATCCAGAATTAACTTTTCACAGCCTCTAGTTTCATATAAGTAGAGACATAAGTTTCACATTATTGAAAACTCTCCAAAAAGTGCCCAACAAACTGTCAAAAATTTCGAAAACAGTACTTCAAGCTGGCATATGGAAATGATTGAATTCAATGATGCAGGGGGCGTGTAGGGGTATGAATAATCAATGAGTATGAATGAATAATGTTGAGTGAGTAATTATGTGAGTCAAATGTATGTAAATGTTTTGTATGAGTGAAGCAATGCATTTCGATACTCACTTATTTCCAGTTCAGCCCTTCGCAGCAGCACACTTTGGGCCATCGTTGCGGGCGAATATTCAGTCACACTTGCCATGATTAATTTTTTGTTTTTAATAAATTTTTCAATTTACTTCTCAGATTAGTGAGTGACTTAATTAATGTTTTCATAAATTGCATCAAATCTATTTTCACCAATAATCAATGACAATTTGCATTTTCTTATTGTTTGTTTCTTTTTTACTATTTTTGGCATTGAACATTTTCGTTGTACACTTGTGAGCAAAATAATTTTAAGGATGTAAATACACACAGATTAACTAATTTTTGGGTCATTCTTTCATAACAAATGTTAATATTCTTGAAATCCATTTCCGGTATTTAAAAGTCTTTTGCAATTGAAAATAATTGCATTTGCCAAATTTGTAAAAATTTGTGGCATTATTGCTATATTATTAGCTTTCTGGTTAAAAGTTTCATAGTTTTAATTAAAATTGTTAATTTAATATGATTTTTTTAATGTATTGTCTTGTAACATTTTCGTTGTGCAGGCACTGCAAAGAATTTTATAAAAATTAATGAAATTTTTTGTAATATTTTTATGAATTTTTGAACTTTTTTTGAATTAAATTGAATTTTTTTTTAATTTTATTGAATTTTGTACATTTTTATTAATTTATTTTTTATATTTTAAATAGTTTTCAGCGTTAATGCCTCTTGTTTTGCATTTTCCCACATCTAAGTTTGTTAAAAATATTTTTTAATTAACTGCATAAATCTGTATTTTTTGTTACATATTGATTGATTGAATTTTGTTTATTTTTTTAATTATAATTTTTCCAATTTTTTAAATACATAGTTTTTTATTGTCAATGCCCATTGTTTTGAATTTGATTTTTGAATTTGATTTCGATTTGCGCATACATAAATTTTTTAAAACAATTTTTTTAGTAGCTGCAAAATTATTTTGTAAAGTATTTTTTGTTATATTTGATTTTCTTAAGTTCTGCCAAACTTTCGGTTTTGAATTTTTATAAAAAAATATATATATTTTATTTTATTTTAATTTATTGTATTTTATTTTATTTTTTTATTTTATTTTATTTTATTTTATTTTATTTTATTTTATTTTATTTTTTATTTTACTTTATTTCATTTTATTTTACTTTAATTTATTTTAGTTTATTTTATTTCATTTCATTTTATTTTATTTTATTTTATTTTATTTTATTTTATTTTATTTTATTTTATTTTGTTTTATTTTATTTTGTTTTATTTTATTTTATTTTATTTTATTTTATTTTATTTTATTTTATTTTTTATTTTACTTTATTTCATTTTATTTTATTTTATTTTATTTTATTTTATTTTATTTTATTTTATTTTATTTTATTTTATTTTATTTTATTTTATTTTATTTTATTTTATTTTATTTTATTTTATTTTATTTTATTTTATTTTATTTTATTTTATTTTATTTTATTTTATTTTATTTTATTTTATTTTATTTTAACGAATTATGTATTTTATTTCTAAAATGTTGATTTTGTTGTGTTCTTTTGTTTAATTTTTTTTGTTTTTCATTTTATTTATTAATTATTTTTATATATTTTTGTTAGTTTTAGTAACTTTTTAGTTACTTTATTTTATTAATTTTTATTTATTTCTTTTCACTCAAAAATTGTTTGGTTTTCGTAAATATTAGTTTTAGTTTTAATTTCTAATGAATTATGTAACAATTTGTATCAAAAGTTTCGATTTTTTTGTTTTAATTTTGTTTCTTTTTACTTTATGAATTAATTATTTTTTTAATATATCTTTTTTTTGTTACTTTAATTGATTTATTTTTATTTAATTTCTTTTCACTCAAAAATTGTTAGCTTTTTGTAAATATAAGTTTTTGTTTTTATTTTTGTTTTTTTTATTTATTTTTTTATTAATTTTTATTAATTTAATTTTTCACTCAACAGTTTTTTCCATTTTGTAAATATGAGTCACTCGCTTGAAACAGAGCAGCAGAGAACTAGAAAAAAATTAACTCTTATCACTGCAACGCGTTCTTCACACAAGAATCAAAACTCAGCGTTAATAATGGTAGCCATGTGCCGATTTTTCTATGATTCCTCACTTAATTGTTTTTACTTCATTCAACTCAATTTTTTCAACAATAATTTTTATTTTATTTTAATAATAATTCTATTTATAATTAATAATTTCATAATTTTTTTAACTCCTACGCTTCTTCACTGCCATTTTGTTCAATTTTTGTGCCGGCGCTGTGCGCTTTTGTGGCATTTCCGTGCCACGTTTTTTACTCGACTTGTGTCTTTTACAACGACAGCCAATAGTGACAAAAATCAGCTAAAATAACAACAACAAAATTTGCAATACTTTGCTTAGCTTTTTTCGTCTTCAGCACCTTTCTTTGGTTTCTGACTTTTGCCAGTTCTGCTTTTCTGCTTTCTTCTTTCTCCTTCTTGCCGCCTTATTTCCAATCTCTTCTATTTGTGCTCTCACTCTTTCGTCAGCAATCTTTCACTGTTTCTTTTGTTCTTTGACATTTTTTCACTGACTTGTTTTGCATTCGATTTGTCTCACTTTTGCTTTGGCAAAATTTTAACTGCTTTGCAATTGGTGGCAGTTTAAAAAATAATATTTTTATTTTTTTTAAAACACATTTAAACGACACAAAATGTTTGAAATTTATTTGAATTTTTTCGATTTTTCCGCAAAAATGCCGAGATCGAGTACGCGCCGTGCGCCGTTCAACATTGCCGCGCCGCTCGTTGCCGTTTCGTTTCGTCAGCTCCACAGCGGCAGACTTTGCCGCTGTACAAAAAAGTTTTTTCGGTGCTTTTTTACATACATAATATGTGCACACACACACACACATATACATATGTATACATACATATGCGTCCTCCTCGGCCCCATGCATCATTATCACTTCAGATGTCTGCCTTGTAGTCCATGGCCCTTCTGTCCGTCCGGCGACCATAAATGTTGGAACGAATTGCGAAAGATCGCAAAAACCATATACGATTTGTTGTTGTAAGTGTGTGACGATAATCTCGCGCAGCGCAGGCAGCTGTTACAAAATAGCAGCCACAAAACACAACAACAACAATAACAACTAAAGCAACAAGAACCAGAATACTTACAGCAGCAAAACAACGCAACGCTGTAAGCTTTTTTAGCTTCAAATGAGTAAAAAAGCAACAAAAACCAAAAAATCGAGTGTTTGTGTTGTAACGCAATGATCGACTGAGGAGGAAAAAGGGCAACGGTGGGGTGTGGTGGCGAGCTTAGAAGAGATGAAGCTTAGAAGCGGCAAACGTGCAAACTTTACAAAAACAACTAAAACAAAAAGAAGCAAGAAAAAAGAGTGGCAGACAAGTCGGAGAATCGAAAGAATTGTATAAAAAAAAATTGGCAGCAGTTCCAGGAAACAACAGCATAACAACAACAACAACAATAAGAAGTGAGAGACAGAATTTTAATTAAATGCGTAACATGTTTTTTTTTATTACAAAAGTAATATTTACACACAAAAAATATTTCCGCATTTTGCAGCGACCTCACATTTCGGCCCACACGCGAATTATTCAATTTTGAAATTAATTTTTAAGCTTTTTACAAATTTCATACATTCTTTATGATAAGGAAATCACTCTAAAGAAATGAAATTGAAATTAAAATTGAAAATTAGTAAAAATTATTTGGTGGCACTTTTCAAATTTAAATTATTTGCTTTCGACTCAACGATCTCAACTGATTGTTGCAACGGCATTCAAACCAAAATGGCGTATTTTCATAATTCTTATATTTAATGCTAAATTCAGATTGAAAAAATATATTAATTTTATTTTTTTATTATTTTTATATTTTTTTTAATTTTAATTTTTCGATTTTAAAACCTTTTTGTGGAATTTGAAATTTTTGCAGACGCTCCTGGGACATAACCACATTTCGTACAAAAGCACTGATAAGCCAACAATAAAGTATTCAAATAACAGCAGCTCGCACTAAACTATGTAAAAATATAGAAAAACAACAACAAATGACAATAAATCTACGAAAAAAAACCAAAGCTCCGAATAGTTTTTACGCCGCTTTGGCGCTTACATGGAGCCCTTCAAACGGCTGTTGTTGTTATTGTTATTGTTGTAACGTCTATATAATAGACTGCTGGCTGTTTTTATATTTGTTGTTGTTGTTTTTTGCCACTATTTTGATTAGATTTGATTAGACGCTTTGTGCTGGTGTGCGAAAAAAGCACACACAACAACTATGTACAACAACAAAACAAGTATTACACAAAACAAACAACAAAAACAACTCGTTGATCTTGTGTATGTATTGTAATGTGTGTGTGTGTGTGGTTGCTGCAAAGTTCTGTATAAATTTTCTATAGAGTTGTAACGTTTGTTGTCTGTATTGCTTTTGTTGTTGTTATTGTTGTTGCACGACGTTAAGGTCAATTCATTACACAATTTCTGCCGCACTAACAACTACAAAAACAACAATAAAATATAGCACTGGAAAAGTGAGCAAAAACAAATTCTTTTTTTTCCTTCACAAAATAACCTAGAAAATTACAACAACTAGCCCAACAACAAAAACATTATTACAATATTAGTAAAACAATAACAACAACAACAAAAAATAGCAATAGAAAAGCCCTTTTAGTTTAGTTTTGTTTATGGTTTTATGACTTTTTTTGGTTGTGAATTTTGTTTTGCTATTGGAAATTTGTTTTTGTAATATTTATGATTAATATTTTTTATTGGTGTGCAGTTATTTTGCGCTTAAAATTGTTGTATTTGTCAATCTAGTTGCTATACAGCAAAGTGACGAACAAGTATTGAGACAAATTTTTGTAATTTGTTTACAGTAAAAATTTATAAAAACAACAACAACAACACCACCAGCCCATATTGAGGAAACTATTTAGTGCTTTGGCAGTTGGATATTTGTTTTTGTTTTTTATTGGTTTTTTTTGTTGTAATTATTGTTGTTCGATTTTTGCGCTGGCACACTTTTGTACGTTGCGACGCATTGTTGTAAATTTCTGTCTATTTGTCTGACCGACTGTCTGTCTGTCGGTATGTGGTGTGTGTGTGTTGTATGTGTTTTTGTTGTTTACGCGATAGTGCGGAAGGTCGCATAATTTACCGAAAACAAAAATTTCATGTAAACAACAACAACAACAGCACTAAAGCGCCGAAAAAAAATATACATATGTGTTTCAAGGTTTTGTGTAAAATATACGAGAGCGTATGTGTGTGTGTATGTGTGTCAAAATGAAATTAATAGCAAGCAAAAATTGAGCATAGAACAGTAAACACATAAATTTGTATGTATGAACCGGGCGAGACTGCTGAAAAATCGGCAATGGCATTTCTCACGTTCGCCCTCCTCGCAATAAAAACAAAAAAAAACACATAAATAAATAAAATAAAAAACAAATTGATTATGTATGCCCAAGTGGCTCGACCTAATTGGAAGTAAAAATGTTATTTAATGTTTTTATATAAGAAATACTTGCAGCATACTCAGAGCATTATTTATTGCAAAATTTTTTATTTTTCTGTAATTTTTATTTTAATAATTTATAATTATTAATAATAAAACAAGAAAAATATATAATTTATATTATTATAATTTTATTACTTTTTATATAAATACAGGAAATTGTTTACAAAATATTAATTTATTTTCAAATTAATTTTAGAATTTAAATTTTTATCACAAATTTTAGTTTTTATACATTAAATTTAATTTAAAAAATTTTCAATTTATTTTCTTTTTTGGTATTTCTTACTTCTTCTTCTTCTTATAATACCTAATAATGTTTATATATATTTCAAAATTGTCTAAAATGACAATATTTGATGAGTTTTATCAATTCGATTTAGCATTTAAGTAGTTTTCTTTTTAATTTATGAGCTGTTTTAACTTTTATTCAAGGTTTATATTTTGAATTTGTACTTATGGTATTTATGTATAGTTTAAAAGCTCTCAGTCGAATTTCTTACGATTTTTTTTAATATCTTGAACAATTTTTTAAATACATTTTTATGCCATTCAAATTTCAGTAGATGAAATTGTTCTTATTCCAACATTTTAAAGGAGTTTCAATCAGTAAAACAGTGCAGTCGATTTGTTGATTATACTTAGATTATTTTCCTCTGACTTGAGTTCCTCCATTCATTTCAAATTTTGTTTATCAAGTAGTGTGAGTAGTCTGTAAAGAAAATAAAAAAATTAGAGTTAATTAGCTACTAAGGTAATGAAAGAGCCAGAATTTTAATGAATATTCTTAAAGCCTGCAAAAACAAAATTACAAAATTAATATTTATAGTTAAAAAAAAAATGTTCTACTGAGCTATTGAGATGTGATAATGAAGTATCCAAATGCATAATATGGAATCATTCAAGTGGGTCTTCACTTTTCACTGGATAGTATTTCATTCAGTTCATTCATTGGGTAGAATAATTTGAAAACAAAAAGTTGTATCCCGGTGTTGTCAGATCAGAAGACTTTCTTCTAGATTTAGGAGATTTATGGCCTTTTCGTAGAATTTTAAATAGGAAGAATTGTTGAGGAAAAAGTGTAGGAGATTTTGATTGTGATACATTTGAAATCATTAGTAGTACTGAAGCCTTGAATATTGAAAACTAAAGTGTCTAATTTAGTTTGATTCAGTTTTATATTTCAAAGTGTACAATTTATGCAATGAATGATTGAATTTCCCACCGATCTATTTTTTTATATTTTTTTGTTGGTGTTAAGTTGTTAAGCTAATGCTGAATGAATAAATAGGCTGCAATAAAAAAAAACTAAATATATTAAAATTTTTCTTTTGTAGAAGTTTAGTTTATAAGTAAACATGACAAACTTGTAAAAAACATTTTTAAAATTTTTGAGATAAGATATAAGCTTTTTATATTTAGGAAAAAGTCATTTCAGGTATCTGGCAACACTCTACTGAAAATGCACTTATCTCTAGAAACTGTAGCTTATCTCTATGGAAACTCCCTGGGAAGTTTACTCTTGTTTAATATTCATTTAAATCTTTTAGTACTTTGAGTTTAAATTTTTCGTAAAATTCTTTTCGCTTCCAAAATAAAATATTTCTTTTTTTACTGTATATAAGGTTAATAAAGTTTTTAATATATCTGTGGTCAAAAGCAATAACCGCTTAAGTCGATTTAAGAAGAAATTGAGTTATGTATGCCACCACGTTCCCTTGACTGTGCTTTACGTTTGTGTAGAATCGGGGAATTTATAACTTTAAAATAAAAAAAATTAATTCATAAAAACCTATTCGCATTCCCATAACGAACACACTACGCGCTTAAACTTTAAAACGAGATTGCTCGAAAGAGCAATTTTCGACTTAGTCGGTTATTGCTTTTGACCACAGAATATATTAACCTTTTTCTGGTTCGGTTCTGACATAACCACAAAAAATGTAAATAGAAGTGGAGTAATAAATAATCAAGCAAACAGGAGGCATTCTATATTTGGTGAGGAGCATTGCTGGTTGATAGTTTTATGCAAAAATGTGACCAACACTTGGATAAAAAATCAGAAAATCTTCCAGGTTTTGTCAAACATGGAAGAACAGGAAACGGAGTAAAGTACAAAACGCAATCCACGTGTTGGACAATTTTTGCATTTTAATTTCAAGAACACATCACAAAAAAGGTTGAAACACACAAACATACAATACATACAAACATAAGGTGTGGACTTTGCAAATTAAAAAGGAGAAGAGGGGGGTTTTTGGTAACAGTCATGGGTTACTAGCTGGAAATTTCAGCCTTAAAAGCAAATACATTTGTTTGTGTGAAATGGAAGAATGTTCAAAAAAAGTGACTCAATTTTTCTAAAATCCATAAGTACAGAGAAAACTTGGCATTTGGAATTGGAATTTGGAGTGTGATGTGAGTATAGAAATTTGCAAATATTTTGCGCATCTAAAAGTAGCAAAAAGTCTTTAAAGTATAATTTCTAGTATTCAAAAGACGCTAATAAGTATGTTTATAAGTTTTTAAAAATTAGTTTTCCTCGTTTATATTATTTTTTATAAATCTGAATATTTTCTTTTGTCAATTATAAACCAAAAAATTAAATCTCTTTCAGTTATTTTACATTTAAATAAAGTTTCCATTTAGTGAAACTTTCATAAGACTCTTTACTAAAAAAAAAACTCTCAAAAAGATTGTCTCCACTTATGGATAATTCACATTCAAATCAAATTTTCATTCAGAAAACCCGTTTATACTTATTATAAACTTATGTTTATAAGTATAGTATTAAAAAATGATTTTTCCGCGTTTATATTATTTTTTATAAATGTAAAAATTTTGTTTTGTCTATTTTTTACAAAAAATGCCATCTCTTACAAGTATTTTACATAGAAATATAGATTCCATTTAGTAAAACATCCATAATACTGTCTCCACTTACACTTATTACACGCACATTATAATCATTAGAAAAAAACTCGAAAAGATTGTCTCCACTTACAGATAATTCACATTAAAATCAAATTTTCATTCAGCAAAATCCTCTTCATAGGTTGAACCTCACCGTCGCACGCCGCTGTCTCCAATTTGCAAAAAGAACAAGTTGACTGTAAAAATGGCTGAAATAAAAGTCCGGCACGGAAGAGTGCAAAACAAAATTAGGCAAAAAATAAGCACAAAACAGCGCAATCGAGAATCGCACACGTTGCGGGATATACCACGCCTCGACGTCAGCCACAGCGAACGCGGCAGCGGCAGCGAACAACAACGCCGCCATTAACGTCGACAAGATGGCGCGGAAAAAAACGTTGTTTTATTTTGTTTAAAAAATTGAAATTCTTGTTGTTGTTAAAGAGCTACATAGTTCGAGTTTGCAAGAAATACCAAAACGCTAAAAATCTTGGAAAAAATTAGCTGCGCCGCTGCAGCACCAACAACTGCAGCGGAAAATGTAAAATTTTTATTACAAGCGCACAATATACACAAATAATTTGAAAAAACTGTGAACGCAAAATCCGCTCAACAAATTATGCCCCATTTTTGTTTTATGGCGCTTAAGTAAGGTTAAGTACGAAATGATTAATTTTTATTAAAAGCTACAAAGCTGCAGCCACATTGTTTTGCGCGACGAAGAAGGTGTGTAGGCACACGAATGCTATGGAAAGGCAAAATAGGCGAATAGGTGGAAGAGTAACAAAACAGCAAACGAAAACGGCGATAAATCGCAACGTGGCCGCACGGACGTTTGTTGGGCGCAAAAAGCTGAGCAGTTAGGGACGAAGCAGACATGCGGCAAAAGGCAAAGCCAAACACACACAAACACACATATTTTAGTTGATGGCAGAATATCGCAAAATAACATTTTCATTAAACAAGCAGCCAGCAAAACAAGACATAACCTCCAAAACGACAGCCAGAAGAAAGCACCAGCACCAGCGCCAACAACGAGTAACAACAACCACAGCGCGTCTAACATTGAAAATAACGCCGCCGCCTAATGTGCGCGACGCGTCCATAAACTTGAACTTGAAAACGCAATTTCAAGAGCAACAACAAAACACGTAACGCCAAAATATCAACAACCACCAATAACAAAAACAACACTGACAAATGCCGGCAAAATTGAGCAAAAAATAATAGCAAAAACAGAGATAGAGCTCACTGCAAAAAAACAAAACTACGAAACAAAATAGCAAAAACCAAAGCAGAAATGCCAAATTCGCAACAACAAAAAGCAGCTAAACAACATATGACAACAACAAGCAGCCACGGGCGCAAGCAAGACAGACTGCTAAATGGCAACAACTAAAAATAAACAAACGAAAGAAAAAAGAAGTTGGCAGACTCACGCGCAAAATTTCAGCAAAACCACGGCCACGGCCAAGGTGAGGGACGGTGCGGTGCCGGCCGGCCGGCGTTGGCTGCCGCGAACTCACACGCAGCACTCAGGCCGAGCCAACCGTTCGTCGACTTTTTGCCAAAATCCAATAGGAACGGAAACAACAACAACACCAAGATACAGCAGCAACAGTCCCCACACGTCTCCCTCTTCACCTCCTCCAATCTGAATCTGTGTACGACCGCTTCCTCCATTCGTCATACATTCGCACATGCAAAAACCGCCAAGAGCGGCAGCTGCTTTTGCCTTCACATTCGCATTCGCCACACAACCGCCGCGCCAATCCCTAACCTACCCCACCTGTCGGTCGGGGCTCGTGTGGTCGAACCGAAGTAGCTCCAGCAGCGCGACTGCCTATCCAAACGCGCGAATTCGACACCGAACCGACCCGACTTGTGCGAAATTGCCGAGGCCGCGCATCGGCTGGCCCGATGTGCTTTGCGAAAATTTTATTCGCTTGAAGCGTTCGCGAATTTCAGCCGAAGTTTGCACGACGCGCGTGTCTTTTTGCACAGTTGGCCAATCAGCAATTCGCAAAAAGCGAAGCCGTTAGGAGCGGATGGTGCGCGGTGGGGCGGGCTGGCAGTCGTTGATAACGAACGGCAAACGTTGCGAATAAAGCGACGACAACAACGAAAACAACGACAACGTTGGTGTTGGGGCAGCAGCGTGAACGAGAGCTTTGCTTGTTGGCGGCTGCTTGTGGCGAGTTTTCATTATTGCAGACCCTACGGTCCGTAGTTGGGGTGGTTGCTTTAATAAGAGTGGAATATATATTTTAGAGTTTAACAAAAACAAATAAATGTTTAATAAGCTTTGCGCTAATCTCAAAACTTATTTTGATAAGCAAAATCTTGAATGATTTTTTTGTGTATTATACCGATTGCGATTTCGAGATGGATTTTGAATTCAATTCTTGAGGAATAACGTCTTAACCCTTTCCGACATGAAAATAACAGCCCGCTGTATGAATTGTATGGGCTGTAGTCCAATATATTGGACATTTTGACTGAAAGGGTTAAAACTAGAAAGACACAGAATGCCTAAAGGAGTCAGAATGACACCAAGGTTTTCATTATTTTTTGGCGTAGTTTTCTGTAAGAAAATCTTCTATGAATTTTACTATTTTAATTAATAAAAAATTTTAAATATTATTTCGAATTAAAGTATTGTTTTAATATAGTTTATGAGCATTTGACACTAAAAAGACCGCAAGTTTTCCATACCTACAAATATTAAACATCATATCTGCTGATATCTCGAAAAGTACACATCGGATTTGTCTAATTTTTTACAAAATAAATTACTAAAATATATAAAACTTTCCCCGATACGAAAATAAAAGTCACAAAAACAAAAATTGACTAAGATACTAAAGAAAATAAAAGTATTTAAAAATGAAAACCCGTCAAAATGACGGCAATGGTCTTTCTAGTGTTAAGGACATGTCTGAAAAGTTTAAAGTCATAGTCAAAAATATTCAAAGATTAATGGTAAATGGGTTGGTTCCAGCGGGGGATTCCGAAAAATATTTCGGGGGGTTTCAAAAAGTAATTCTTTCATATTTATAAAATGCCTTTTAATTTGTATGTAGTTTTAAAGTCGATCTTAGTATTTCGGGGGGCGGATTTCAACCCCCAAAACCCTCCTTAATCCGCAACTGGTTGATTCCAACCCCTTAAACATTTGTTTGTTTCAAAAAACGGGTGAAATATGTGATATCACAATCGGACTTTCAGGCCTCCGAGTGTGTCTCTTACCATAACCTAACCTAACTTACCTAATCACAAAGCCACATGGCCCAACTAACTGCATTCACATAGAATTTATACAGCACCACCACTGGTCAGTCAGGCCGTACTTGTTTTTCAACTTGTTGCCGCTGCTATTATTCTTCTTATTCTTCTTTGCCGCTGCTATTCTTTCGCCAAATTCTAACTGGCTGCTTGCTGGTACTCGTGTTTGCGCTTTTTAGTAGCTTTTGTTGTAGCAAATTGTTTTTGTAGTTTCTTTAATTTTTCTGTGTTCTTTCTTGTGCGCTCATTTGTTTTGCTGTTCAGTTCAGTGTTTTTTCTTTTTTTTTGCACTCTGCCCCTTCCACACACTTTCGGCACTGTGTTGTTCTTTTTTAATTTTTGCCAACAACACGTTTTCAGTTGTTTTTGTTTTTAGCTTTTTGTGCTTTTCTTGATTTGTTGTTGGTGTGTGCCGACTGCTGCTTTGTTGTTGGTGGCGACTTTTGTGCTCTTTTTTGTTATGCGGCTGGCGTATAGTATTTTCGTTGCTGATAAGTCGCCATTTTTGCGCAAAAATCAAAAAATTATTTAAAATGTTTTTATTTTTGGTTTTTGGAGCTTTTTCGCTTTTTCGACTGTTTCGTGTGCTTCAACGCACACCAACAAATTTTGCAGTAAACAAATTTTTGAATTGCTCAATTCCATGATTATTCTGCTGCTTATTGTTGCTATCGTTGTCATTGTTGTTGTTGGCGGCTGAGTGTGTTGTAATTCATTAGAATTTTACACTAATGCCGCGCGTCGGCTTTTGTGGCTTAACGGCCGCACATTACGTCAGATATGCGGCTGACTGTGCGCTTAGTTGACTGATTGTTGTTGTTGCTTTTGTAAAGCTTTGCAAGTCACAAGCAACAGATCAGCAGTCAGTCGGCGGCAGCAATGTTCATAGAGCATATTTTGCCGCTTGCGTTCCTCTCGAACCATCGCTCGATTGGCTCCAAGGGCCGCCAAAACTTGAGCCAGTGTCGCTTGAAAGCTCTGCGCTGTTATGGCAATTTGGCCAAATTTTGTTGCTGTACGATTTTAAATGTTCGCAATTGGGCAAAGCTTTTGGCTGTTAATAGGAAAGTTTTGGTTTTTGCACAAACTTTTTGCACTGCAAAACTTTTTGCAAACTTTTCGCGTAATGATTTGTCTGTTGATGATCATTTCAGTTGTGCTTAACTCTTATACGAAATTGTTGCACAGTGTTGCCGCCTAAAAGTTTAAATGAAGTCGCAACTTAAAGTTGCCCTTAACCCTTTGGTTCACGGTTGTTTGTTTTAGCTAAGTTATTACGTTATTTCTGCAAATATTTTCGAATTGCAGAAGTATTCAAGAAGAAAGATTCATCAAGATTTAAGAAAGATGATTCAAGGGGAAGACTTAAAAGAAATGTAAAGCAAATGGGATTTTTCGATTAAGGTTAAGTTAGGTTAGGTTAGACCTCTGGTTTAGGGTTGTTTGTTTGTGTTCTGCAGATAATTTCGAGTTTCGGAAGCATTAATGAAAAACAAATTCATCAAGATTCAAGAAAGAAAGGAGAAGAAGGAGAAGATTTAAAAAATATGAAGAGCAAATGGGACTTTTTCGTTGTTATGTTAGGTTAGGTTAGTACAGTCGTGTCTGGATATAGTGAACTAATTATTGCAAGGCCCGTTCACTGTATTGAGGTTGTTCACTTTATCAAGGTTAACATTTTTGTTCGAAAACTCGTTTTATTTGCTCAAAATAGACTTTTTGTGTTTTGCTTGCTTTCAAAAATTTTTCAATATTTAGACGCTCCATGTCACAATTTGGGTGTTCACTATATTGGGGTGTTCACTATAGCCAGACACGACAGTACTAGTATAGTATGTCTTAAATTATTTTTACAGAGTTACAGTTGCGCAAATAAGGGGGTTTTGGGGGCTTAAATCTCTCCCAAATATCTGTAGATATCTTGCAAATCGTTTAGTTGCCAAATAACAACTCGTATTTGGTCTCAAAAGTTGTGAACGGAACCCTCCCCATCCTAAAAATTAAATACTTTTTGCACTACTACAGAGTTATGAACGTTTATTAATTTCAGTATTAACAGTTTTAATTTGATTAACAACGATTAGATTACTTAGATTATGTTAGGTTAAGTTGGCAACTCGAGAGAACTAACTAATTAATCCAAATACAGTGAAAACCGCTTAACTGCAAGTCGCTTAACTTAAAAATCTGTTCAACTGAAAAAAAAGTCCACGTTCCATTTTTATTTGGTATTTTTCCTGAAAATTAGTTCGTTTAACTAAAACTTCGCTTAACTGAAAAAATCGGTTAAGTGAAAGAATATATTGCGTCGAGAACAAACATTTTTTTTTGACAAATTTCATAATTTAAAAATACTGTCCTGCTATTATTTCGCTGTAGTATTTTATTCCTGACAATTGGATCAGCTGTTTTCGTTAGTTGGCGTCATTAACGACATTATAAAATTTCGGAATTAGAATAATTTTTCCTTTCATTCATCATAAGTACGTTTCATTGAAAAGAATTTCATTTAAGCGAAGTTCGCTTAGTTGAAAACATCGGCTAACTGCAATTAAAAGGCTGAAAGTCGACTTGCAGCTAGGTGGGCTCGACTGTAGTCCCGTTGTGATATCGCAGGTATAGAAAGTGGATGCCATCATGTTGCAAGCCCTGGAGCCGTCGACAAACGCCCGAATTTCCTTAAATCTTTGCAAAATTCGTATAGATGTCTCTGAATGAAAATTGCAGGAGTCGAAGTCTACTAGCCAAACCGAATACTGACAAATCCGGTGTAGATTTAGTACCGATTTTAACCCATGGTCCTCTGACTTGTGGTCCAATGTCTTAACACAGAATGCCCAAAGGAGAATGACACCAATAAGGTTCTTATTATTTTTTTGCATAGTTTTTTGTAAGAAAATCTTCCGTGAATTTTACTATTTTTAAGGGCTAATTCAATAAAAAATTTTAAATATTATTTAAAATTAAAATATTGTCTTAATATGGTTTATGGGCATTTAACACTAGAAAGACCACAATTTTTCCATACCTACAAAAACTACATATTATATCCGCTGATATCTCGAAAAGTACACATCGGATTTGGCTAATTTTAATTGTTGAACCCTAATTGTAGAACTAATTGTAGAACCCAGTGGCGGATTTAGAGGGTGGTTTTGCGGGTTGAAGCCACCCCTCCGAAATATTAGGGTCGACTTTAAAACTACCTACAAATTAAGAGGCATATACATAAATATTTATGAATATTAAAGAATTAATTTTTGAAACCCCCCAAAATATTTTTCTGAATTCGTCCCTGGTAGAACCCGATAAAAAAATTTAAAAAAATCAGAGCAAAGTTTTAATACTCAGAAAATGCAAATATTTGAAAAGGGAAAACCGTCAAAGTGATCCCAATGGCCTTTCTTGTGTTAAGAAAGAATGGACTAGTTCGGCATTCTAGTGTTAATCATTGATTCTCACAGCCCAAGAAAAACTTTAAGTTGTACATGCTTACAAAAAATTCACTTTCAACTCCAGTTGACACTAAACTCTTGGCATCATTTCGCTTTTTAATAGCTTCGAAGGATAATTAAAGGATAATGAGTGTAAACACATGTTGTGCTTGAAATTGCCAAACAATTAGTAAGAAAAATCACAGCACACACCCGAGTAGTAAACCACAACAATGCACGATTTCACTGAGGAAGATTGAGTAGATTTTCGTTTGGGCCAAAATACAGCGAAGAGAAAAGGCATATAAATCCTACAAAAACTCCTCGTAAAACTGCAAATCCAATAAATCGACAATATTGACACAAAAGCACAGCGGAATCCACAAACAAAAACAACAACAACTGTGAAACCGTGAAAAGAAACGCCTGAGGATCAGTGACAAGGACCAAAGATAAGAAGAAGAAGACACATGAAAACAATTACATTGTGTGACACAAACGACACAAATCGAAAGCAAAAGAGGACGTGCCGCGAAGGACAAAAGACAACATGTGACGACTATGATGAGGACAACTGCGACGATGTTGAGAGGCTGCCGAAGGTGTTGGTGCAGTGCAACGGTGACAACTTGTCTCAGCGGCAGCGCCAACAGAGGCGCAAAATTGGCTGAGATTGAGGTCGCAGCAGAGGCGAGCAGGTTAGCAGCTCAGAAAGTCATGGGAAAATGCTGACAAGTTGGCTGCACTGGGAACGAATGAAGGTAATTCTTAATTGAAGACAAACATTTGGTGCGCTGGCTGGGAAGTGCATACAAATACATGGAAAAGGAGGGAATAGTTGCAATGACAGTGCAACAGTTGCGTGAACTCAAAAAACTCAAAGAAAAATAACATTTCTAGAATAGGAATTTGGTTGCGTGGAACTGGAGCTGAAGATGAGGGGGAACCTTTGCCAGCATTGATTCAATGAAGAAGCATTTAGCTAGGTTCGGTTATGTTCGACTAAGTAATCGTAGGAGAGATGGATTGGGTTATGAGTTACGTTTAGATAAAAAATATTAGAAATAAGATTATATAAAATTTTTGGTTCAAATAATATTACTTTCGAAAAATTCAAAAGCCTAGATATATTTTGCAATATATGGCTCCGATTTTTATAAGAAGGAAAATACTCTAAAGGCAATGAAAAGGCTTTTTTTGATGTGCACTTTTATAAAATAAAAAAATAAAACGGATATAAATTTTGATAAAATTAATTTTAAAAATAAATCACCCCTTTTTTTCATTTTCTTTTTTTTCAAAAAAGATGTGTAATTAATGAGCATAAAAATACCTTTCAATTGATATATGGTTTTTATACAAACCTTTACAATCAGAAAAAAGGGGGACCACGCCCATTTTTTAATTTTTATTAACTGAACGGTCACTTGTTCCTAATTTTAGTTTGTCCGTCTGGAAATCACTTAACATTTTCTTTGTTCAGTCCAGGGGCGGATGCCGGAAAATATTTCGGGGGGTTTCAAACAGTAATTCTTTAATATTCATAAATGTTTATGTATATGCTTTTTAATTTATGCGTAATTTTAAAGTCGCTCCTAATATTTCGAGGGGGGTCACAACCCCCAAAACCACCCCCTGAATCTGCTGGTTTCAGACTGGTTCAGTCTATAGTAACCAGAGAAAAAGTTATGTTGGGTTATGTTATCAGCTCGGGAGCCGACAATCTTTTATAATTTATTCTTTGATCGTATTGCCAAAGAATATTGAATACAAATGGAGAATGATATATAGGAGCTGTCTAAAGACATGGACTTAGTACAGTGAAGTTTTTAAAGTTCGACAGCGAAGAGGGAGATCGTGTCTCCGGTCGAAGGACCAAGCTGAGGAGGACCTGTCATCTCTTAGTGTGACTACTTAGAGAAAACGTCCACAAAGTAGAAGCGTCTGGGCAAACATTTTGGCCGTAACCTGGTAATGGGCTGTTATGGTCAGTTAAGTTAAGAGCATAGAATCCCTACTCAAAGGCTTAAGCCTAAAATTCTCTTCTAAATTGTACTATTTCTCCAACTTGTCTAAAGGCGTTCATTGGTTCTCGTTCTGATTCTCCTCTATGCTAAATTGTATCCACTCTTCTGATAGGTTTTCCTTAGCTAAAATTTGACATTCACATTGGAGCCAACAGCTGTTGGCGTAATTTCATGTCAGTGTCAGTTGCATGCACTTCTCTCTTTACGATCCCTTTCCCCACATATTCTGCACCTGCAATGCGTATTCGTGGCTCAATTTTATTTTCCCACGCATGTCCTGCAACATGCATGCACTCATCTACCTTTATAGATTTTCTCCCCCAAATCAATTTTCCAATCAAAAAGCCACTTTTCTCATAGTACAATCATTTTCATTTATGTTTTCCTTGCTATAATTTTTATACAGCGCAATGCACACGTCTGTACTTATGTTAGATTTTTTCGTACGCATGCCTGCCACACGGTTGCATGTGTCTCCGGTCTGCCGCTGCTCGTATCCTTTGTTAAGGCTCCTTGCACTGTGTGCTGTGATTTGGCTATGTTGGTGTTTCTGTTTCGTGTGTGTGTGTGTACATGTGTGTTTGTGTGTTGCACATGCTGCCGCACTGAAGGTGTTGCAACATTGCATTGTTCGTTCGGTTATTGAACTGTTGATCTTTGATTTTGGGCCTTTGGTGGATTTTGTTGCCTTTTGTCCTGTCGTTTTTGTGCATTTTATAAATCTTCCCTCATTTCGTGCTGCAGCGAGAAAAAGTAACAAGTGCAGGTGTTTATTTTATGTGGCGCGAAAAAACCATAAACTAATGGGTAGGTAATTTTATGATGAAAATCCTTTTAGGTTGGAGCGAGTTGGTTGCCGTGCGTTCATGATGAGCCGTTTTTGATGGAGAAATGATGTGGGGTTGTTGTTGATTTCTTGAGATTTTCTGCCACCAACTTATTAATGTTTTTGATTTTTACTTTTGACAGGATGTTATAGTTTAAAAAGGATTGCATTTTCATCTTCCGCAGTGTAATGCTTTACGTATGAAAAAGGAGCGTCAATCACTATTTTCATTTCTCTTGACTTCTTTCAACTACTTTACTTGAATTTCAAATTTTATGTGAAATCCTCGATCTAATGTAATGTAATGTAATGTAATGCAATGTAACGTAACGTAACGTAACGTAACGTAACGTAACGTAACGTAACGTAACGTAACGTAACGTAACGTAACGTAACGTAACGTAACGTAACGTAACGTAACGTAACGTAACGTAACGTAACGTAACGTAACGTAACGTAACGTAACGTAACGTAACGTAACGTAACGTAACGTAACGTAACGTAACGTAACGTAACGTAACGTAACGTAACGTAACGTAACGTAACGTAACGTAACGTAACGTAACGTAACGTAACGTAATGTAATGTAATGTAATGTAATGTAATGTAATTTAATGTAATGTAATGTAATGCAATGTAATGTAATGTTATGTAATGTTATGTAATGTTATGTAATGTTATGTAATGTAATGTAAAGTAATGTAATGTAATGTAATGTAATGTAATGTAATGTAATGTAGTGAATGTAATGCAATGTCGTGAAACTTGAAACGGATTGCTTGTGGGAGTACACGGAGTGATGGCATCAGATTGTTCATCTCAGTTTAAAAAAAATATCTGTGGAATAAGTTCACGCATGCCATGCTTCGTCGATGCTGCCAGGAGTCAATAGAGCTGCCCTTCTGTCCCCAATCCAGTCAAGAAGCTTCAATAGGTGACTGATTAGTGTCTCTAGCAAAAATTTGTCTAAAATCTTAAGCTAAGGTTAACAAAGGTTACACACCCCATCCGTAACCATATTTTTAAAGCATACTTTCAGGGTGTTCATAAATTTCCAAGCAAATAATAAAAACAATTATCTACATAATTGGTTAGTAAATTTTCAATTAATTAAAAATTAATTTTACTCAAAATTCAACTCAATTCAATTCTCACTCTTTCTGTTGCTCTTTGGTTTCTCATTCTCCCATCAAAAGTCTGCAATTGTTTTGGTTTGCCTTTCGCTTTCAATTTGAGGACCAGTGTATTAAAATGTAATAAATGAAGTGACCATCACTAATTCGTGCAATTAGAGTACAAACGAAAAGAAGAAGTGGTCGAATGGTAAAAGAAAAAGTTATGACCTTTGCGGCGCGCCGACGAGTTTTTGTTGCCACTTTACTCGGCGGCGAACTCTTACGACTGAGCGATGGTCGACTGCAGCGCACAATTAGCCATTAAAATTAACTCTTTTGGTTTTAAAGCGCCAATACAGATACAACGTCACATTCTTCTTCTTTTCAAAACATAAGAAACAAAAAACAAAAACGTTGAGATATAAAATAAATTTCACTGCCTTCGGCACTGGTGGGGCAACGCCTTTGTGTCGTTTGCTTTTCTATTTTTTCGAATGTGCAACAAAATTCAAGTTAAGAGAAAAATCACCAAAAAGGCAGCGAAAATACGCGGCCAAGGCAAATAAACGAAAACAAAATATAAAAAAATAACACCAAAAAAAATGTAAAATGTGTTGGTGTAGGACAGCCATGGCGACACGTTCGTTGCGAGCGTCGCGATCGTGCCGTTGCCCTCTTGGACGTTCGCCAGCGATTCGGCGTTGCTTTATGGCGTCCGCTCAGTGACGCACTCCCCACTCCACGTCGCACATTGCACGCTGCACGCTGCGTGTCTGTGGCGGTGTCTGTTGTATTTGTATTTGTATCTGTTTCGCCGGCAATTCGCGCTGCCAGTGACGCCTGCACGCTGCCGATTTGCTTTGGCGCTGGCTGTACTGTTGGCTGCATTTGTGCGCAGTTTGCTTTTGCTGCGTTGCTGCTGAAAAAAATGGCGACTCCATTTTGTGTTGGTTAGAGTCAGTTTTAGTCATTTTTGTTGCTTTGCGTGCGCGTTGCACGTGCGTTGGCGCGGCACGTTGAGCATAGTCAATGCAATTTTGTCGGTATGACTAGCTTTTGTTGTTGTTTTTATTGTTATTGTTGCTATTTTTCAGTCGAATTAATTATGCTACTTGCAACGCCAGTCACGCTGACTGCGCGTGCAACTGCGATTTTTTTGGTTGCTTACTGTGTTGTTGCTGTTGTTGTTATATTGTATGTTGTAGCAATTTCATATTAATTGATTAAATTTCTTGTATTCGTTGGCAGTCCACCAGCGGACATTTTTGGTTCAACTTGCTTGTTTTTCTCGGATTTCCAGTGCAACCGGAATCAGTGCAACTTCGAAACAAACTGATTTATAAACTAGTTGAAAAGTAATACTTAGACAAGTTTCCGACCGAAACCATTTTTTTGGACCGAAAGCGAAACTAAGTTTCGGTTTTTTCTTTAATATTCGGCCGAAACCGAAACTTTCTAGTTAAAATAAAAATCATATATCCTCCTTTATTTTCAACAAATGATTTTTACTTTAAGTAAATAAAGAACAAACATACATAAATACTTATTAATAAAAACAAAAAAATTATTTTTTTTAAAACATAAACAGCAATAATAAAATATTTCGATTTCGGCCGTTTTTTTGGTCACTTTTTGGACGAAACGGAAACCGAATATTAGGTCGGACACTACTTCAGACATTCTTATGAAGAATTAATTTTTTGTATGATAAATGGTTACTATATCTCTATACATATATATAATTGTTTGATCTGATAGATTGACTGACTGATTTACTGGCTTAAAGTGTTTTATGCAGAACTGTGATTTAACTAATAGACATAAAAATAATTGGCATGTATTTTTCAATTTTTCAATAATCCAAATCTTCCAGGTCAACAATGGGTTAAGGTTCGTATACGCGAGGAATATGAAAAAACATAAACCAATGATTTTATTGACTTCAAAGTTTGTGGATATGCTTGAAAAGCAATACAAAAAGACACATGTTTTTAATTTTTTTTTTTAAAATAAAAATCTAACGGGTTGAGGCAAGGGTTAAGAGTTTGTATGAAGAGGCATGACAAATTGAGAGGGACAAGACATAACTACATTTTAAAATTCAAAATATAGAATTCGAAAATAATATAGAATTTCGAATTTGGGGGAGGGCACTCCCCTGTCCATACCTTTGTACGCCCATGATGATTTGTTACTACTTTTGACTTCAAACTTTATAAAAGTACTTCGAATTTGAAATAATTCGACACGTGTTTATCATTTCGAAAATCAAAATTTAAAAGAGTCAATAATGGGTTAAAACTTTGTATGGAGAAACTAACTTTTATAGGCCTTTTGACTTCAAATTTCGTGAAAGCACTTTTAATAAGAAATAATTAGTCAATTATTTTCCATAAAAATTTAAAATTTCCGCAAAGGGTAAAGAACTTACTTAATTTGTTGCCTATTATTAGGCGCTCAGACAGCAACTAAGTATGTTTCATAAATCAAACTTGATTTTCTAGTTGTTAATGAATCAAGTAGACTTCGAAATTGAGTCTCCATTTGTTTCATATTATTAGGCGTTCAGAAAGCAGCTTTCTTCGACTCGTTAATGACTCATTCCTATACTTCAGAATTGAGACTTTGCTGACAAGTTTTTCGTAGTCTATTTTATGGATAAATATTTTGCTATGACTACAGACTAAAGGCTAAATAGGCCTACCTACTTTGTTCACGAAAAAAAAACCAAGTAACTAGTCGGTAGTAACTTCCCTGGCTCTGTTTTAATCACTTTTGCAACTAAATATTTGATTTACAATAAAAAATCTGTATACATACCTACATAGATCATTTAGTGCCAAGTTCATCGCTTCCTAATCATCGTATGTCACTAGCGACCAGTTTAACTGCCTGAACAGAATGTCGTAGCTGTGAGTGTAACTGTAGATGTGGCTCAATGAATGAATGAACGATTGGCAGCTCAAAAATTTGACATTTAACTCTAAAATTCGACGAAAAACAAACTTATAAAAAACAATAAAACTTTCAGAACTTCTGGTATTCGTTTGCTATAGCATTGTGTTCATAACTTTCGAGTGTGGCGGCACACATCGTGATCAGCTAATGTAACTGTCAATCCGCTTGTGACTGCGGTATTGCATTCTATTCAAGCAGTAATGATCCCATTGCTGGACTGCTATGAGAAAACTTTATATTTTACTGTAAAAAAATAAGTTTTTTGTTTTGAAATTCAGCACATTCACTGAGAAGTTGTTACGTAGATTTTACTTTCCCTTCATTTTTACAACATCAGCGGTGTTAAATACGGTTGGAGTAAGACAAGCTTGAATGGTTCGAATGGACTAAGTTCATGAAAGGTTTGTAGCCTTCTTGTCCACCCTAACATCATCAAGCCGCAGGGGCGGATTTAGAAAAATATTTCGGGGGGGTTTCAAAAATAATTCTTTAATATTTGTAAAATGCCTTTTAATTTGTATGTAGTTTTATAGGCGATCCAAATACTTCGGGGGGGGGGGCGGGGTTCAACTCCCAAAACACCCCCCTGAATCCGCCACTGTCAAGCCAAGTTAAGTTAAGATCTTCATGAAAAAGTGCATATGGTCTTCTTGTTGACCTTAGAAGACACAAGTTTCCCTTAAAGTTCATGTTTGACATTAACGACTCAGAGATTCAGCAATCAGTCATGGCAGACTATGACTTCATTCCTTCTCTTATTTTCTCAAAGTTATTGCAATGATTTCATTTTATGATTCTTGCATACTCAGACATGATATCCGATTCTGTCCAAACATAAAATAAAATAAAATCTGTCGGCTTATTCGTTATGATTGTCAACTGAGATTATTGAATACTGAAACGTAAAAAATTTGTATAAAATTTGTCGACTCCTGTTTTCTTAATTTTAAAAGATTGACTGCCAGTCAGGCTTGATCCGAAAAAAATTGTTTTCAACTGTGGCTATTTGAAAATGGCAACAGCCAAATGCCGACAAGAAACTGTTAACATTTTAAGTAAACACGCAGTAAATGAAATTTGAGAAATTCTAGCCATCTATCAAAATAATTGTAGAAAAGAAAAAGAAGAAGAAAAAACATAAACACAAATGTGAAGTTGGTTCTTTCAACATTTGATTGTTGACATAGCGCGAAATGAGACGCAGCAATGAGAAGAAAGTGTTGAAAAATAAATAAAAAACATTTGCTTTAACCCGTTTGTGGTTAGGTGGGCATTTTGGTTGGTTAGAGGTGATTTTGTAAATTTTTTAAATTATTAAAAACTTTTTAAAATTATCAAAAACATTTTTTTTAATTATTTAAACAATTTTTTAAAACCTTTTAGAAAGCATTTCAATTTTACCTACAGCACAAAACTACTTTTGAACATTTTTTAAACTAAAATCAGCTGTTTACTTACGACTACACGCTCGCAAAAGTATTTCATTTTCAACGTCGTGAATACCGCTAGAAATATTTCCAATGCATTTGAAAACCATATCTGACGTTGTGTTAATTCTGGCCAACTCTGCGAACTCAGCTCGGTTCCGGTGCTGTTTGCTGCAGTATTTTCCATTGTGCTGACAAGTGCTCGCTGCGACCTGTGTGTTCTCGGTAGACACTGCAGCGTCCAGACAATGCAGCCTTGTCAGCATCTCACCCGGACGCAGTTTGCGCATTGCTCACAGTCACGTTTTACTGTTTGCCATAGACAAAGCCGCGCCGAGTCTCAAGTCGTTCGTTTCTTTATTTTGACAAGTGGCTGGTAGCTGGCAACAGAAGCCCAAGAATCGATCTTTGTGTTTTCTTAACGAAAACTCAAAGAGCTGAAAAGGCCGAACGTGGCTTGGCTCTCGCTTTCGGCTGTTGTTACTGTCACTTTTGTGTTGATTAATTTGACTCATTTGACAGTTGTTTGACAATTTTGATGTTTGCTCGATTGCATGGCACTTCGGATATTTTCTGCGCGCCCAAAAAGTTTTCAATTAATTGCCTCTCATTAATAAGCGACGCGTCGCTCGACCCTCAACAGTCGATTGACAATTGTTGTTGCTACCCTTCGTTGCATTTTGAATGTGCAGCGGTTTGCAATGGCATCGCTGCGCTTTGTCAATGTCAAATTTAAATGTACCAAAGCAACAAAAACCAAAACATCAAATTCAAATCTTGCTTTTGAAAACTCCACACAACTGGCAATGCAATTCAATGCGACTCAAGGCAACGTGCTGGTCGAGTGCAGCCTCGAGCGGCGCGTCATGGCGTAGGCCGAGGCAAACAACCTGTTGCATTGACCTTTGCATTTGAACCCATAAATGCGCCCTTCCGCCCGTCGTTTCGATTCTCGATACATTCTCGCACACACACAAGCAGTTGAAAAAATATTTGTGATCGTAAAAAAGCCCAAAAGCAAAAGTCAGTAAGCAAAATAAAAACATATAAACGTGCTGCATTTTTAATCGCCACCATGACAAAGCGAACAGGAAAAAATTTGAATTAAAATTTGAATTGAAATTTGAATTTCATGCGGTTCATTAGCCTAGCCGCCAGTCGCATTATGGACAACAGGCGACCAACGATCAGCGGCTGTGCTGGCTATGCAAAAGTTTGGCTGCTTGGCTTCTTCTTCTTGCCAGCGAGCTGTCTGCTCTACAAGTTGTCTGCCCAAACTGAGATTTTTTATTGAATTTGGAACGTTGTATGTTGTGTTGTTTGTGTGGTTGTTGCTTTTCTGGTTCAATCCCTTAACGATACATAGCGACACTCAAAGCGAGGCAACACGAAAAATGCAAATTAAAGCAACGCATTAATTTTCTATTTTTATGAAAAACAGCAGTTTTTCGTTGAGTTTTATGTGAAATGTGTCAAATATTATTTTTAGTTTATTGTACAAGGAACTGCAACTGGTTCAGAGCTTCTATCTCAGTGTTGCCAGATACCTGAAATGAGTTTCTCCTAAATCTTATAAAAAATATTGAAATGTCCTCAAAAAATTGAAAAAATGTCCCAAATTTTTTTTACAATTTGCGTCATTTTAACGGGATTAATGTTCTCATAAAAAAATAAAAATATATGTTTACATATAATTTTTCAACAACAAGAAAAACTTACCAAAAACAAAACATAGAACAAATGAATAAAATAAAAAGTGCCAGTTTGGGCGGGATTTCATTGTGACAGCAATAAGTGAGAACGAGATAGAATGATCTTACATTTTGTAAGCTTATAAATTTTTAACGCAATTGGGTGCTTTGATTAATAAAATAGTTGCCAAAATATGTTTTGTTGCCAGTGTTCCCAATACATCATACTTCGTTATCCAAAAATCTCCCAAAAATCCACTAATGATCCAAAAAATCTCCTAACATAAATATAAATCTCCTAAACTTTCTTCTAAAAAATTCTTTCTCCTAAAAATTCTCCTAAAATGCCAAGAATCTCCTAAATCTAGGAGGAAATCTTCTGATCTGGCGACACTGATCTATCTATCTATTATCTATTTATCTTTTTATTTATCATCTATTTATCTATAATCTATGATATTATCTATTATCTATTATCTATTATCTATTATCTATTATCTATTATCTATTATCTATTATCTATTATCTATTATCTATTATCTATTATCTATTATCTATTATCTATTATCTATTATCTATTATCTATTATCTATTATCTATTATCTATTATCTATTATCTATTATCTATTATCTATTATCTATTATCTATTATCTATTATCTATTATCTATTATCTATTATCTATTATCTATTATCTATTATCTATTATCTATTATCTATTATATATTATCTATTATCTATTATCTATTATCTATTATCTATTATCTATTATCTATTATCTATTATCTATTATCTATTATCTATTATCTATTATCTATTATCTATTATCTATTATCTATTATCTATTATCTATTATCTATTATCTATTATCTATTATCTATTATCTATTATCTATTATCTATTATCTATTATCTATTATCTATTATCTATTATCTATTATCTATTATCTATTATCTATTATCTATTATCTATTATCTATTATCTATTATCTATTATCTATTATCTATTATCTATTATCTATTATCTATTATCTATTATCTATTATCTATTATCTATTATCTATTATCTATTATCTATTATCTATTATCTATTATCTATTATCTATTATCTATTATCTATTATCTATTATCTATTATCTATTATCTATTATCTATTATCTATTATCTATTATCTATTATCTATTATCTATTATCTATTATCTATTATCTATTATCTATTATCTATTATCTATTATCTATTATCTATTATCTATTATCTATTATCTATTATCTATTATCTATTATCTATTATCTATTATCTATTATCTATTATCTATTATCTATTATCTATTATCTATTATCTATTATCTATTATCTATTATCTATTATCTATTATCTATTATCTATTATCTATTATCTATTATCTATTATCTATTATCTATTATCTATTATCTATTATCTATTATCTATTATCTATTATCTATTATCTATTATCTATTATCTATTATCTATTATCTATTATCTATTATCTATTATCTATTATCTATTATCTATTATCTATTATCTATTATCTATTATCTATTATCTATTATCTATTATCTATTATCTATTATCTATTATCTATTATCTATTATCTATTATCTATTATCTATTATCTATTATCTATTATCTATTATCTATTATCTATTATCTATTATCTATTATCTATTATCTATTATCTATTATCTATTATCTATTATCTATTATCTATTATCTATTATCTATTATCTATTATCTATTATCTATTATCTATTATCTATTATCTATTATCTATTATCTATTATCTATTATCTATTATCTATTATCTATTATCTATTATCTATTATCTATTTATCTAGTTATCTTTTTATCTATTTGTCTATATGTCTATTTATCTATTTGTCTATTTATTTATTTATCTATTTATCTATCTATCTGTCTAGTAATCTCTACAAAAGCTGAAAAGGCAACAGAAACCTACAAATTTTTAGAGTCCCTTTGGAACACCTTTATACGCTCTTATGTCAAGGTTTTTGAGAAGAATGAAGGAGAATTGAACTATTCCATCAACTAGGCTTCCTTACGAAGTTGCAATGCGGTTACAAATGAAAAGAGACAACAAACTGTTAGATGTTATCTACTGTGACAATGATCGACGATGACGATCTAATGGGATCTAATGCAACTTAAAAGGTTTATTGGATACTCTTCAACAATAACAAAAGTTCAGTAACAAGCGAGATATGCAACCAGTTGTATATATTTTTACTTTTTCTGGTAAGAATTTACACATTTATGATGGGGAAGCATAGACTAGCTTCTTCCATCCCCATCCCACTGCGCAACTGCACTCAAACACTGAAAGGACTTCTCTCTCTTGAGCATATTTTCCAGGATAAACTGAACTAAATGTAGAAAATTGCATCTTTTTGAACACTGACTTCCCCACAGAAATGTATATACATACATATCATAAGTATAACAAATACATAGTATATATATATGTATCTGCCTGTCACAGCAACTGTTGCATTTGTCAAATTGCCGAACCCCAATGTTGCGCGTGCATCTGCATATTTCAATTTCAACCTTGACTCTGTGCAATGCACTCAAAACTGGCACACGTACAAAAATAAATTGAAAACAGATTTAAATACATTTCGAATTTGTGTAAGTAATCTCCACTTACTTCATCTGCTATATGCGAGTATAATGTAAATTGCCTCGACACATAGAATATTTTTGCTGCCATGTTTGTCGGACAAACATGACATTTGCGCAGGCGCACTAACACACAGACACACCACGCCGGGTGCAGTTATTTGCGCTGTGTGCCGCTGCGCCTGCGACATTTGTTGTCCAGACGCAAATAAACACAAACACAAGCTGCCCCAATTAGATAGACGACAGTTCGCCTGGTGTTTGTGTTTTTCATTAGCATAAAATTTCAGGTCCTCTACGTTGCACTATCGACGCGACAAATGTCCTTCCACCCTAAATGTGTGTCTGTACAAATTTTTCTTTAAATTTTCTGAACAAATGCAGAAAATTCAAAAGAAAACACTGACTGCAGAAAACTAAAAATAGCTGAATGCAGCTGAAGAGTGTTGCAAGGATATATGGTGAGGATACGCTACGTACGGTCACTATAACAATTTAGGGTATTCGGTTCTGTGGCAGATGATGTACACAAGTGGGTGTTTATGTATTTTTTATTGGGTAATTTTTTGACTTGATAAAAGTAGCCCAACACATATACGAAACATAGAGTTTATAGGCTCCATTGGGTCCTTGGTGATATAAAACGTAGTTCTCTTTTGAAGTCTTTATACAGAAATGAATGTTAAAGATCGGTGGCACACACAGGATTTCATTTTGATGGGGACGGGGTCGCAATTGCGTACAAATTTTGAGCCTAATACCATTCGAAACCATATTTTGTACCAGCAACTTTTGTGTTTGGGGAGTTTGAACAACCAAAACCCCCACTGCGTGCGTCACTGTTAAAGATGTTAATGTTTTTTGTTTGTGATATTCAATAGAAAAATGTTTCTCTGATTTTCTATTGTCTAAAATCTTGTCAAAAGTGAAATCGAAAGGGTTAAAACATACAAAATCTTAACCCAGTTTAGACCAAGTCAGAGATTAATTCTCAAAAAATTATTTAAAAAATAGTAAAAAACTAGTAAAATAATAAATATTTGAAATCTTTAAACCTATTAACCCATTAGTGTCTTAATGAAAGTTTTTAAGACGTTCTTGCGACGTTTTTTAGGTCTCTTTTCGGTTCAAAATCGCTAGTCATGGAAATTTATTTAACAAAAAATGTGAGAAAAAAAATATTGGAATAAAAGTTGATTCAATAAAAAAAGTTAAAACACACAAAATCTTAACCCAGTTTTTAGATTAGTTAGAGTTTAATTCTTAAAAAAATAGTAATAAATAATAAAAAAAAATTATAAAAAATAATAAATAATAATAACGGATCTTAAGTAATTTTTTAATATTTAGACCCACTAACCCATTAGTGTCTGAATAAAAGTTTTTTAAGACGTTCTTGTGACGTTTTTTACGACTCTTTTCGGTTCAGAATCGCTAGTCATGGAAATTTATTTAACAACAAATATGCAAAAAAATATTGGAATAAAGGTTGTTTCAAGAAAAAAGTCATGTTTCTTTTCAACTTCATAAACAAACTCTTTGCAATAATTAGTTTTAAAAAATGTTGACTGCAGATTTCTAAATTTCAGAATTTTTTACTTTGGAAACGTTTTGGCCAAATGTTTTACGTTCGATTTTTACTGAAATAGACTAAAAAAACTAATAAATTAAGTTTTTTCATATAACTTAACCCTTTTGTGACCCACTTAAGGCCTACGATTTGAAATTTACTGACTCTAAATACTTTTCTCGAACAAATATTTCTTCTCTACCGCAAACAACCTTCAGTCACTTTTTTGAAAAAAAAATCCCCAAATTTGAGAACCAAAGGTTAAAACTTTACTATATAATAAAAACCTCACTTCATCTGCACTGTTGCAGCGTGTAGTGTACACTGCAGTCGTGCAGCAGTAACAATTTTTTTTTTTTAAGTATCCTTTTAATATCTCGCGACATGTTGCACAACCGGCTTTGGCGCATTTTCCCATTTGCCACTTGAGCCGCTGGCATTTGACTTCGCTTGGCATACAGTCAGCCGCCATTACTAACATCGCACCCCGCACGCTCCTCTCCACTCCGCAACGGGCGCTGTGCAGTTGCCCCAAACTATTTTTGGTATGCACTTTTTTTCGGACGTTTTGCCTTTTTGTGTATCTTTTCATTTTTCACCATGTCGAGTGTCAGTGTGTGTGTGTGTGTGTGTGTTGTTTTCATTGCATTCTTGTTGCCTTTCCCCATGCTCGGTTTTCTGCCTGTTTGTGACCATGAATTTTTTCGTATCGTTGCCTTTGCTGCCGCTGTGCGTGCGTTCGCTCGGTTTTGGTTGCTGTCTGATTTTTGGTTTTGGCAGGTTAACGACCCCCACGCAGAAATGCATTTCCACCAGCAACAGCAACAATCAACAGCTCAAACGAACACACACACACACAGACAAATGCAAACCTGAAACAGCGCAGTGAACAACAAAACAAAATCTGTGCAGGAAACTCGATTGGCGAGTATCGAAGGCGGCAATGAATTTTCTAGCAACGATTTTCTTTCCAATATTCAACAAAGACGCACATTGTAAGAACGCCGCGCCGCACCGCACCGCGACCGACCGATTCGGTGTGGCGTTTTGGCGTCATCGCCAAATGATATTGTGGTTGTTGTTGTTTTATATGCATTTATCTATTGGAAATATGGCAACATTTTAGAAAGCTGTTTCGTTTGGAATCTGCTTAGCAGAGAATTTAAGTTGCTTGGCGTCGGGGCGGTACGTGAGTTGTCAGAATAGAGAACAGATTGCACTGAAAGCATCTGGAAAAAACTCAACTTGTTAAATTCTTTATGGGGAATTTTCAGCAATTCAATTAATAAAATTAAAAGTAAAGTCGATATGTAAAATACTTACGATATCGTATATAAAATCTATATACAAACAGATATACAGTTTGTCAAGTAAATGTTTACAAACTTAAAAAGGGTAGACAAATTATTTTGAAAATCTTATAAATATAACAGAAATTGCAATAGTTTGAAATTTTTTTTAGATCAATAGTAATGTCTATTTGATACACGAAAACAGTGTAAAAAATCGAAAAAGGAATGAAGCTATATTTCAAACTGTAAAAAAATTCGTTTTCTTTCAAAACAAAGATTGCATTGAAAATTTGGCGCCGTACAGCTCCGAACAGTTTCATAAGATACATCAGTTCCGCATTCTATTTTTGTATATCAAAAGCCATTTCCCTTATTGGAATACGGGAGTTTTCACGAACTTGTCGGATGATTTTTCTTTCTTCTCTGTCAGACAGTTTTATGGATCGTCCAGCAGATACTTTCAAATCGATTCGCCCTTCAATACGCGAATCAAATAGACATTACTTTGATATTATATGAGAGTGAAATATTCAATTAATCGATATTTTTAAAATAATTTCAAATTATTGCAATTTTTGTTATATTATAAGTTTTTCAAAATAATTTTCTACCTTCTTTAAATTTGCAAACATTTACTTGACAAAGTGTACATTACTTTTTTCGCAGCCAGATAATGAAATTAAAAGTCAGCTTCAGTTCTGATGAGGGAATCGGATGACCACATGGTCACACTAAACATGCATTAAAAAATGCAATTCTTGAATTATGCTTCATATTAAATCGGTGAAAAAATTTTTTTGGAAAATTCGAAAGAAAAATTTTTGGTTACGATACTCCATAACTTTTCATTTTATGAGTTTCGATGTTAAAATGCATGAGAAGTGAAAAATGCGGTCCTATTGAATTGAAAGCTTACAAAAATCCTCAGAAATTCAACAAATTGTTTTACAGGAGCTCAAATTTTACCCCTTAAAGGGTTAAGAATGACCGATTAGAACTAACTTTTACTTCTGATCATTTCTTTCAAACAAACCAACACTCTAACTTCCCCTGAAACTTCCATGAAATGAGCTCCCATTGCTTCAAAGTTGCCCCAGACGCGTCAAATGTAAGACCGACTCCCATTAATTTGTAATTTTAATTAAACAATTTTCTTTTTTTAATTTAAATTTATTTTAATTTTTAATTCCAACTCTTAACACTAGTAAAACCATTGCGAAAATTTTGATAATTTTTCATTTTTAAATATTTGTGTTTTCTTAATTATTTCTATAAACTTTTGCTTTGATGAATTTAATTTTTGTATAGTGAAAGTTTTTATATTTTAGAAATGAATTTTGTGAAAAATTTGCCAAACACGATGTGTACTTTTCAAGATATCAGCGCATATGTTAGGTAGTCTTCGTAGGTATGGAAAATTTGCGATGTTTTGTAGTGTTAAGGGGGGTCTGCTGAAAAACATGTCATGGCTCATTTTCTATGAAGTAGGCTGCCCTCTTGTAATTGTAGTTAGTTGAGAAAATTTCATATCTATGAAACTACTGAACCATTCTGAATGTGGAGGATCCATTATTAAATATCCATACAACACTAATGTGCATTAGCCAAGATTTAGTGTTGTATGGATATTCTTAACAATGGGTTCTCGATGTTGAAGAACTTCTTACTTTATTCGGTTTGGTGAAAAACTGCATGAGCTAATAAATTGGGGGTTTAAATTGGAGTTAAATGGAATTTCATCGATGTTCAAGCTCACAAAAGTGCTTGAAAGTTCTACAAATTGTTCTACAGCTGCTTAGAAATGGCTCTTAGAGGGTTAAAATCTATGACTCACTTTAACTAGTTTTTCCTACTGAACATTTCTTTCCAACATACGTATACCCTATTTTCAACTCTTAATGAGGGTCCCATACAAAGCCATTGTTTTCATAAAGTGGGCTCCCACTGTTCTCAGATGGCCCCCAAACCCACCATATACGTGGGTGGTCCGATAAGTACTTAGCCTACAAAAGAAAAACTAAACTTTTGGAAAAGTGGCGATTTATTTCTCAATATAGTCTCCTTTCAACTCGATACACTTGACCCAGCGATGCTCCAACTTCTTTAACCCGTCTGAAAACTACGTTTTCTGGAGGCCTCCGTGGCGGCGATAACCTCCTCATTCGACTCAAATTTCTGCCCGGCGAGTGACTTTTTCAAGTTTGGAAACAAAAAGAAGTCACACGGGGCCAAATCTGGAGAATACGCTGGATGGGGTAGCTGTTCGTAGCCTAATGCGACCAATTTGGCGAATCACCGACCGATATTGCTCTTTTTCCATTTTTCTAAAATCCGCGGCCACGTTCGTTTCCACACGCGGTCAAACCAAAACTACAAATCCAATATGGCTGAAATTTTGACAGTAGCCGAGAATGTACTACACGATAGTAAACTTCTCTTACGATAGTGGTACCATCGGGCGGTGGGGCTAAGTACTTATCGGACTGCCCACGTATAGGGTGTTTTTTTTAGAGGTATAGAACTTCGAATTGAAATAAAACACAAGACAATCGTTTTAATGTCCATCAATTTGGCTTTATTGGAAGGATAATTTTATGCCATTAATGTTTAAATATGATTTCGGGCATGTGGCCGCCACGGCTGGCTCGAATAAAGCCAATTCTACAGGTCCAATTTTCAGTTGATGGACAAAGCTCCAATTGCTGTGCACGGTGGCGAATCGATTCATTCGGGTCCTCTTCAACATTTTGCTCTACAGCGGCAATTGTTTCTTCGGTGCGCACTGTTCGACGTCTCTGCGGATGCGTATTATCACATAGAGTAAACGTAGTGCGAAAACGACCCATGGTTAACCGAATTAATTGCTCTGATGGACCAGAAAATGGACGGAGCTTGCGGTAAACTTCGCGAACTGAACTATTATTTTCGAAATAAATTTGCACGATTTGCAAGCGTTGTTCTTTTGTCAACCTGTTCATGATGAAATGGCAAACCAAACTGAACATAAATGACATTAGAGTTGCCAGATTTGACCACAAAATGCCAGTTTTATCTCTATTCGAAAAACAAACCTCTAAAAAAAACACCCTATATAAGAAAGACCCCTATTTATATTCCCTTTTGAATGTTTTTTTATATATACCTAACCGCTATATCCAACTCTTAAGAGAGCTGCCATACAAAACTGGCCATTTTCAATGGAATTAGCTGCCCACTTGTAAATGTTGTAATGTAAGCGTAAAATATCTCGGAAACTACTGAACCGATATGAATGTTTTATTCAATGATCGACAACATGCTCGAGTGCAAAAAATTCAAAATTAATTAAAGTTCGAAAATTCATTACAAAGAAAATACTGTGTGAAAAAGTCTAGCAACATTTTCAATACGAATTCGAATGTGGATGCAAATATCCCAAAAATTTCAATGATTGAACATACATGAACTGAAATAAAGTTTCTTAATGAAATGTTTAATTTCAATATAGCATGCAGAACAAAGCAAAAACCACGGTCCTTAATTGGCAGTGTTGCCAGATCAGGAGATTTCCTCGTAGAATTAGGAGATTCTTGGTCTTTTAGGAGAATTTTTAGAAGGAAGAATTGTTTAGGAGAAAGTTTAGGATATTTTGATGTTAAAACATTTGGCATCATTAGAGGCACTGAAGCCTTGAATATTGAAAGCTAATTAATCTTTGTAATTTAATTAAATTTTATGCTTCAAAGTGTATAATTTATGCAATGAATGAAGGAAGTTTACAAAAGTGAATTTTATATCGATTTAAAGTTTTTTTGTTTTTTTTTTCTGTTAACTTGTTGCTTAGCTAAATCTGAATGAATAAAACGCTGTAACAAAAAAAAACTTTATGTATTTTTTTATGAGAAGTTTAATTCCTTAGTTTATAATGGCAAAAATTATTAAAAAAAATTTTTTTTAATTATTAATTTAATTATTAAGTTTTATTATTAATTTATTATGATTAATCAATATTTTTAAAATTATTATTCTTAATTTTTATTTATAATTTAATTATTAATTTCATTATTAATTAATTTAATTTGTAATTTTAATACTCTTTAACCCTTTCGGGACGCAGTTTAATTCTGAAAACCAAATTTTGGAATCATCCTTTTACTCCGAGACATATAATTCGAATAATTATCTTTCGTGGGCCATAAAAACTTGCTGGAACGTATTATCCCAGTAGTCCCGAAAGGGTTAAAGCTAAATTTTTATCTTTAATTTATATTTGTATGATGTTAGCGACTGGGGATTCTAAAATCCTTGCTGGCTGGCTGCTAAAATTTTTTGTCTCTATGCTATACGCATTTTACCTTCATGCAACAATAACTCACTTTTCTTTCTCAGATATACATATATCGACCATCTTTAGTAAGACATCATGGGATCAGCATAATCGCATAATCGGCAATAAATGCGCATCTAAGCGCAGCAACAATTAGACACCAGCCGCCAGCATTCAAAGGTCAAGTGCCGGTCACACGTCTGACGTTGCGTCGGTCGAAATGCGCTTTGTGAGAAGAAAGAAACCCGCAGCACAGCAGGATTTTAATTAGCCATGCTGCCAATTCGAAACATCGGAACACACACTCAACTCTCAATAAAAGAAACCTTGACAGCCCGCACCGATCGCAACAAAAGAAGCAACACTGAAAAGAGCGAAGCGAAGGAAACGCAGATTTATGAACAGCAGAAGAAAGGCGAAACAATGGCAAAAGATTTAAATGAAAATTATTTAGTCTTTTATACAAAATATCCAAGTTGGAAATAATGCAAAAGATATACAGGAAATGTGTGTAGAAAGGTGTGGAAAAAGGAGAAGAAACCCGCTGAAAGAGTTTCGATTCGAATAAAAGCATTTGTGCGATCAACTTTTCAATTCACGCAGCAGATATGCATAGATAATGAGTGAAGGCGAGGAGAGGGAGACGCCGCGTACGAGGCTCGAATGACCACAACGATGCGCTCTGCAACAACAAAGCGCAGGATGCTGCATTGACGCAAAACCGGCTGTGTGGCATCCTGGCGGCGTGTTGGTGTCGGCGCGAGTGCAACGCGCGCTTCACTCACGTTGTCGCCAACGAGGCAGTGGAGGGTTTCAATTTCAGGTTTCCTTTTTTTCTTCAGTTTGTTGTGTTTGGTTTTTTGTGCAATGCAAAGAAAAAATTGTAACGTCACAATAAAGAATGACATTCCTTTTGGACAAATATGCATTTAAAAAACAACAACAAATTCGGCGAGAACATTTTCAAAGTGACAAAAAATTGCTGGTTGTTGTGTTTGCTTGGTTGAATGGTGTTTGTGCGTAATTTGAAACTTTAGTGGAAAATCAACTATCAGCGATGGACTGGCAGGGTGAGGGTAGATGCGTGTTGATAGTGAAATGTTTCATATTTGTAGAGTCTGCGAGAGGTCCATGCATAGCATATATGAAAAAACTGTATATGTTTGTTAGGGTTAAAAAAATTAATTGGTAAATTTTTACAAATTGATGGAATAGTTAAAGGGTTAAAAAATATATGAATAGAGGGAAAATATATCTTTTGCCCAAAGCCATGGAAAAGAAAACCTGGTCGGGAGGCACTTCTCATTAGGCCCTCTTCCTATAAAGTATTACAAAAAGAGGTAGAACTATAAAATCGGAACAACAGAAAGCCCAGAATCCGATTCAAAAACTCCCCGATCCCCTAGCCTAAGCTACTGTTGGACTCTGGGTTGTAATAGCTGCCTCTGTATGAGACACACTTAGGCCTCTATATGAAACCGTTGTGATACCACAAATCCCAACCCCTTGAAATGTGTAGAAGTAGATGAGCGTGTCACCAGTCTGAGCTAGGAATCGAACCCAGGGCTTCGAGCCTCTGATATGAGAAGCCAGCGCGCTATCCGCTGGACTATCGAGACCGACAAGAAACTCTAAGAGAACGGACTTATTTTATACATTTATCGAATCAGGATTCAAGCCCGTAGCTCTGAGATTTGTGCTCAAACGTTTCAATCATAGAGTTGAGACACCCTGCTAGTAAGAAGAAATTTCGCTATCGGGATTACTGTGAGGGTTGTGAATATAGAGGAAACGAGGAGAAGAAGAAAGAATCTATACAACATTTTCTAAACGAATGTCCATCTCTTGAAAACAAAAGACATTGCTTACTTAGTAATAGGACTAATAGAATCATAGCTTGGAGTATGGTTTTGTCATGTGTCACTAGAAGAATTGGCCAGATTTGCTAAAACCTTTGGGTAATTTCTAACCACCCAGGCAGAAACTTGACAATTGGTCTTCCACACTGCGAGGCATCACAAATGAGGTTGTTTTCGGCTATCGGATATGTTTGATAATTGATTCGTAAGCCTTTTGTTTACTGGAAGCTAAGTCACTCAAAGCAGAAAACTCTTAAAAAGTTAATGTTAATGCATTAATGAAAGGAATAAACTTCAAATTGCCCATTATGAATGCAAAACAGACGCTACGCGGAATATTGCTGTTGCTTCTCGACAAACGTCCAAATTTCCGTATGCGTCGAATAAGCAAGAAGGGAATTAGGCTCTGGCGCAGCGTGTAGAACTCGCGCACACTGGATATGACTATGAAAAGGTCTTATAACTGGTGCACTGTACAGGGTCTTTCCGTTAATCCCATTAAAACGAGTCTGGTCCTGGAAGCTGGATGGTCTTAAACTGAGAGTACTGAAAGGTGTGACCCTCAGTCTAATCACGGAGGTGAAATATCTAGGGGTTATCCTAGACAGGAAACTAACGTGGAAGATGAATGTCTTGACGAAAGTAGACCGTGCGCTGAAGGTTTTCCAGCAGTGCCGTCAAGCTTTTAGCAAGACCTGGGGCCTGAAGCCTGCGGTGGTCCTCTGGACACATACCGCACTCATTAGGCCAATAACTACTTAGGCATCGGTAGTCTTATGAATATGTACAATGGTTAAGCCCACAGCTTTGGCTTTGAACAGAGTACAAAGAAACGTATGTGTATGCATTATGGGTGCCATGAGCACTGTCTCGGGTGACGCACTTAAGGCTATGCTTGACCTGGTTCCGCTAGATCTAAAAGTTCAACAGGAAGCGATGAAGGCAACATGTCGACTGTATTCCTACGGGTATTGGCACGACAACAAGGGCTCTGATCATAGAGAAATCTTTAAGCGGCCAGAGGCCATGCTAGGGGATCTGACGGCTATTTTCTTCACTGATGGATCCAAAACCGACAAAGGTACTGGAGCTAGATGGTACCTCGATGGAAGTGTCAACTGCTGCTACTCTTTGGGTGGGCTGACTACCGTCTTTCAGAAGGAAATCTTCGCCATTCTGAAGGTAGCGAAATGGATAATTGGGGCGAAATGGTGCGGGACTTAAAGCCCTGGAGAACGCGCGAGTTACCTCTAACATTGTCCTAGAATGTACGATGAAGCTTAAATCAGTCGCGAGACGTAATAAGCTCCAACTTTTTTGGGTTCCCGGACACTGTGGTGTTCCAGGTAACGAAACTGCCGATGAACTGGCTAACTGTGGATCAGGGTGTACACCCATGGGACCAGAACCAATAAACGGTACTAGTCTAGCAGTACCCTGTACTGGATCAAGTCCTGTGCTATTAACTTACATAGAGAACGTTGATTTAGCTTGGGAAGCTGTAAAATTGCCAAGTGTTTTGTGACAAGCCGGAACAGGAAAGCGGTTACGATTCCATTAGATGCTAGGAAAGAAAGATCTCCGTCGAATGGTCGGCGACATATGGCCAACATGGGCATCATCGAAGATTCGACTTGCACATCCTGCCTAGAGGAGGTAGATATTACAGAGCATTTCCTCTGTGAATGTCCTGCCTTCTCCAGAACGAGACTGCGCACACCTTCTCTTTTTCCCATTCCCATCTCCTCTATCATCCTTTTGAGGTAATGACCTTCCTAAGTTTATTTCCTCGGCTCCCCCTCACATCCATCCATCCCATCCATCCCATCACATCCATCATTCCAGCACTCAAAGTGGTGCTTCAGATGAGTTCCTGCACAAAGAGCATCAAGTAGATGAGGTACAACTTGTAGTTGGGTTGCTTGAGCTTTAAAGGGTTTCGAGATTTTAAAACTCTGAAAACTCAGTTTGAGCAAACACCATCGAATCATTTACAATTTATGAATGAATTCATGAATAAATTAAGGATTAAACTTTAATTCATTGACTGTAATTAATTCATAAGTTGAGTAAATAGTAAATAATTTTTAAACAATCCCCGTTCATGTCAATCGTTTCTCAAATATCTGAATAACATTTTAGAAATGTTGTTCTTATAATCAATGCTTCTGTTTCCTTGCAGCCTTCGCACGCCGTCCACATCCCGTTCGTTTCTTCAGTTGTTGCACGAGCAGCTCGAAGCAAAATACCGCCACACTCGCCGCATAGCCGAGTAGCAACAGGTAGAAAGCATTCCCCAAGTCCTGCACATTCAAGTCGTGATGTGCGCTGCGATTGTTGTAGTCCTTCAGCGACAGTTGGCCGAGCTTAACCATATCGAAGAAAGTCAGCATGCGCCAGTAGTTCATCAGACCCGCACAGTGCACCCGATGTAGCAGCTGATTCAGCGGCTCGGCATATTCCGAATTCTCCTGCAATGGAAAGCCCCATATCATCACATCGGTCAGGACCAGTTTAGGAGGCGAGAAAAAAATTTTCGTTGTAAAGTATTGTTGTTGTTTCTGAAGCATGGGCCAAAGTGATGAGGTCGTAATGTAGGCATGAGCGGGATTCATGCGCATACGGTTGGTTTGCAAATACGTGTGGTTGGCCAACAGCAGAAGGTCCTTGTTGGCATTGTAAAAGTCCATGCCTTTGAGTCTTGGAAGGAGCACCATTTCTCTGGCATCCACGATGATTTTGAGGTTGGTGCGTCGCAAGTCGTCCAAGCTTGTGATGGGCGCCATGTGGGGCTGTGTGGTGAGCAGGGTTTGCAGATATGCCGAGTACATGGTGGTCAGCATGAGGCCCAGCAGAAAAAGGAACATGTGGAGAAGTTTGGTGGTAAGGAGATGGGTTGCCTGCTCTACAAACGACTGTCCGAGTATGCCGCGTATGATTTTGTCATTTACGATGACGTTCGCGTAGCAAACGGGAACACGTTCGCTTCGTTGCTGGAGTTTAAATTTCGTTAAGGCGTCCAGGAGTGAGAATAAAATGACTAATGCCAAAGTTATGCGCAGCACATTGCAGCTCACAATGCTGGTGTAGACCTCAGGAATGGGTATCGTCTTGGGGCACGGCACCATTATCAGCCAGCTGGCCACTTCTATGGGAGATGAGAGTCGGTGCACAACATCGGATGAAATTGCCGTACTGATCGCGATGGCAATGTCTATGAGCCCGCTGGCTGTGTAGTTCATTAGGAGCGGCAGTTCCTGCATTTCGCGCACTTTGACGGGATGCAGGAATTGCAGGCTGCCGTTGTACTTTTCGGCAAAGAGCTGCGCCAACTTGGCTATGTAGCCGGTCATTTGCTGGCGTCCTTGCTGATCCTCGTAGAGCATGCAGCGGGGCGTCAGCTGATTGGGCAGCGAGACGATCACTTTGCCCTGCAGATCGGCATAGTGAGCAGGAAAGTATGCGTACGTCTTCGTTCCATTGAAGTGAGCGCGCAAAAATCGTGCTTGGGGAAATGGATAGTAACGATAGAAGTGACTGTCGCGATAAAAATCCTCGAAGAGCAGCATCACATTGGTCATCTTTTGGGCCTCGCAGAACGTTATCAACCGCTGCAGCAGCGTTTGTGGATCGGAAAAGCGCTTGGCGAGCAGCACAATGCGTGTCTGCCGCATATGTTGCAGGTCGGCGGCCAAGACGGACATTAGTTCGCTGTCGAACTGCTGCTGCAGACACACAAGCGCGAGTAGTTCGCTGTTGAACTGACGCTTCAGGTAGAAGCTATTCGCATTTGAGAGCAGCACCACCGGAACAGCTGGCGGCAGATGCTCGTCCACCGACAGCGGACAGTCTTCCGGCCGCTTGCGGAGGATCAAAATCGTTTGGAAGTTGCGTTCGACGTTGATTGCGTGCAGCAACTCGGCGAAGAACTGCTCGGTGCTGGCATTAGCCGAGACCACCACCAGCGTTGCCGCGGCAATTCGTATGAAAGTGAGCGTTAAGAACATTTCTCAAAGAGCTTCAAGTAAATACTAAATAAGCGTTAAGAACATTTCTCAAAGAGCTTCAAGTAAGTACTAAAGTAACTTTGGCAGCCATAGGCTTGTTTTGAGACCACTAAATACTTTGTGACTGTTGTGACTGCTGCGATAACATCGAAGCGCTGTCAGTCTGAACCTAATAAATCGTTTCTTAGATCTGATGGCTGATTGATGATGAATTCTGCAGTTAATTAGAATGTTTTGTATTCGCATTTGCCAGTTTGGAAGACGAAGAATAAAGTACCAGCGAACCTTTCAAAGCTTCTCGTTTTCGTTGGAGAATTTAGTCGGTGGTGACCATGTGACTACTGGGAAAGGGCACTTAGCGACAAAGCTTTCTAGTTGGGCGATAGTTATCAAAGAACAGAAGTACGTTCAGTGTTGCCAGATCAGGAGATTTCCTTCTAGATTTAGGATACTCTTGGCCTTTTTGGAGAATTTTAAGGAGGAAGAATTGTTTAGAAAAAAGTTTAGGAGATTTATATTTTATGTCAGGGAATTTTTCTGATCCTTAGAGTGTTTTTAGGAGATTTTTGGATAACGAAGTATGATGTATTGGGAACACTGGCGACACAACATATTTTTGCAATTATTTTAGTAATATATATAATAAATTTGAAATTAAAAATTTTATATATCATAAATAGTTAAAGCACCCAATTGTTGATTGTTAAATTTTATTAATTTAAAAAAATTGAATTGTTAAAATTTACACGACAAAATGTAAGTTCGTTCTATCTCCCGTCCAAAATGGCAATTTTTTGTTTAGTTCATTTTTTATATGGTTTTTCCTTGTTTTTGTTGTTAAGCTGAAGATGAATAAAAAAAGGCTGCATTAAAAAAATTGTATGTATATATTTTTATTTTTTTAGAAGTTTTATTCCTTTAAAATTACGCAAATTATAAAATAAATTGTATGAGTTTTCTTAACTTTTGGTAGGATATTTCAGTCTCATTTTAAGATTTAGGAGAAAGTCATTTCAGGTATCTGGCAACACTGCTACAGTATTGAATTGCGTTAAAGAATTCAAGTGTGTTTTATTTTGGCACAATCTAGCGATACGAACTACGACTGATTTGGTCAGCAATGGTCGCCTATTCTAGAGCGATTCGCAGGTGATTGCAGAATTTGGCAAGCGATTGCATTAGCGTTGGGTGTATCGCTGATGTTCTCGACTAAAACGCGAATGTGGTCGCATATGTTGCAGATTGCTGGGCTGTGTAGTGGTTAATGTTTCCTTGGGCATTGCTTCCAGACACCGACTTAAGTGTTGCTTTAGGTAGTAGTGGACTTTGGCGCCTAGTAAGAGGCGCCAATATGTCGATCGGCTTGTGGCACACATTAGAATTCTGTCTATGCGACGTTCTTTGTAAATGTTGGTCAACAGATCCATACAAAAGGTTCCGAAGGCACCGAATGCTGTCATCGACATTGCTAACGTGATAAGTAACATTTTGTTTTTTAAGATTTTCTGATACTTGACACTTAATGAGTTCTTTCATTCAGCCGCATAGTTTGTGATATTTGATGGTGAGACCATAATTAGTGCTTTTGAGGATACACACACACATACACACATATATAGTACACACAAACTTACATTGATATTATTTTACTCATATGAACTATGTGGACTACAGTCGAGCACATTCACTTGATGACATATTCCCCGAAAGAAACAGCAGAGAGAGTGAAAGTTTATGGAACTCGCCCTTGAATTTTGACAGCCTTATTGTTTTTCAAGCACTACTGCCTTTCAATAATTATCACTTTTGTAGATCTTAATGACTAATTGCAATAATTAACTAATCACCACTAAATTGCGCTGCAACGCTTTGTTGCTACCTTCTTAAATGCTTTTACAACTCTGTTGCTTTGGTGTAGTCGCAAATTATTAGTCGAACAAACATCCTGCTATTAGGATTCCTCCGTTTGGGGGCAAGGGGCCTGGCACTTTGCAAGCGTCCCAACGAAAGAGAAAGATGATGCGACTAAAGATGCCTTTTCCAAGAAGCTTCACTCAACTCCCCAACCAGCTCAGTCGCTTCCCCTCCCCACCTGATGTCATCGGCAGATTACGGGCTTCCAAAATCCACTCTAGAGAAGAAATGAAGAAAGAGAGGTGTCTTTTTACATGTAAAAAAGGCGCGAGCGTGAGGAGTGCGGGAACAGGAACTACGCCCGAAACGTTTTCCAAAAAGTCAAGCGTCTGCCAGAAGGCCTTCAATACGAAGGCTATTCGGCTTTTCAAGGCCGAAGATTTTTCGAAGCATGTTTTTCTCGAACAGCCCAAGGGCCGCTAAGGATCACCTTGTCTGAAACCAGTGACGGAGCTGCAGGAATTACTCAAAGTGAGGTGTCTCTTTTCGCTAGTTCTACATTACTTTACTTCGGTCAAGGAGTTCATTTAATCGAAAGATTTATACAACTTATTTCTGCTTTTAAGCTCAGTGTAAGAGTCTGCTATGGATCTAAGTTAGACCTGCGACAGACTAAGGAGGAGTTTGGTTTTCATGATTAAGGTTTCCCGAAAAAGCTTTTCATTTAGGGAACTCCACGGGATTTTTTTTATGATTAAAGTTTCCTAAAAGGTCTTGGGTTACCTTAGTTCAGGATATTCTCTTCCTGTGAAGTTTCTTTGATCATGGAATTGTGGAATATATAAAATTTCATCAGAAACTTATTTCACATAGAAACATACATTTAAATTTAATTATTTTTAAATCTTTTATTAATTTTTAATTTGAAGCAAATTTTAAGGAATTTCTGAAACTGGGCGCAAAATTAGATCAGCTGATATATCTTCTCCAATTGTGTATGCATATGAGATCAAAGTATTTACTAGTGCTCGACCAAAGGTGGATTTTTGGCAGCAGTCGAAGCCGAACATTCGGCATAACTAAAATATTCGGCCGAAGCCGAACACTAGTACAATTTTTTTTAAGGAAAAAAATGATAAAATGAGCCGTAGAATATATCGCACACGCACTACAAAAGTGACACAACTCAAAATTTTTGATTTTTCAGGAAACGCAAAAAACTGTTTTTGAGCTAAATAAACATTTTTTTTAAATATCGTATAGACCGTTCAGTAGAAAATCCTTACAGATTATGCTTTAGGATAAGTTTCAAGATTTTTTTTTTTATTTTACACTAGAAAATCCAAAATTTTGAGTTGTGACTGTTTTGATGATATTTTAATTCAATAATTACGGAATTATTTGGGTTATGTCACTTTTGCTGAATTTAATAATTTAAAATGACAGTAAAAAAGTCTAAAGAAAAATTTAAAAAATTGGAAATAAATTTTTTTATTTGAAAATATTTGCTAAAGATGTCAGAACTTTGCTTAAAACTAACTTAAACAAAAATTTATTTCGTAAAAACTGACACAATTTGAGTTAGGACTTTTTTGCATTAAGCTGCAGCGATCAAATAGCATCAAACTTCTGACATGAAGAGAGACCTAACTGTATTTTGCTAACAGTTAACAACAACAAAATATACTGAGCTTTTGCTTATTGGTAGATTGATGCATTGTGCACAGTATTAACACATAAACTCGAAAATTAAAAATTTCGAGTTGTGTAGCTTTTGTAGTGCGTGTGCAGTGGCGGATTCAGGGGGGTGTTTTGGGGGTTGAAACCCCCCCCCCCGAAATATTTGGATCGCCTATAAAACTACATACAAATTAAAAGGCATTTTACAAATATTAAAGAATTACTTTTTGAAACCCCCCCCGAAATATTTTTCTGAATCCGCGCCTGTGCGTGTGCGATATCTTCTCATATTGTGTATGCAAATGAAACCATAGTTTTTACTAGTGTGCGACAAAAGGTGGAAAGGAGGGCCGTAGTCGAAGCCGAATATTCGGCATAACTAAAAATATTCGGCCGAAGCCGAACACTAATACAAATTCTTTTTAGGAAAAAAATTATAAAATTGAGCCGTAGAATAGATATATATACAAAAACTAAAAACATGTTCAGAGTTCAGTTTGAAACAAAAGCAAAAAACTTAAATTGACATAAAAAACTGACTAGAGATCAGTTTTATTTATTGCAATCTTGATATCTCAAAAATATCTATAAAACCCGATATTTGATAAAATACTTCGAAACAGTGCAAATTTACTTGAATTACAGATCAAAAACCTTCGACTATTTTGGCCGAAGCCAAAGCAGAAAATTTTAAATTCATTCGGAATGTTTCTGATCTGATTTTACCAATTTTTGCGTGGAATTTAATGACCACTCGTTGCTCCATGTTAAAACTTCAACATCAAACGAAAACGTGTTTTGCAAAATGAATTTTAATAAATATTAAATGTCAACCAAATGTCATGACAATTAGTAGAGGAAGATTGAAGCTTCAAAACGCATGTGCTCGCAGATAGGTGGCGCGCTTGGCTGCTGAGATGTGGTTCGATTAATACATAATTGTCGCACTGTGTATGCACATAGTTAGGTATACATATGTAAATACCAAATTGCGCGCAAAGTGTTCACCTTTGACCCACTTGAAATGCTGAAAATTATACAAATTTGCATAACAGCCAAAAATCGGTTACAAAACTCAATGCACTGCAGTTCCAATTGAAGAAGTTTAACAACAATGCAAAGCATCAATTGTACGAAGGTCGTTGCAATAAACATTCAACGGAATGCAGCATCGTTGGTGAGCACAACGGCAGACGTTAGAAAATTGCCCACAGTTGGAAGAAAATTGAAAATCAATTCAAATGATTGAAAATCGATTGAAATTTATTAGCAACGCTGTGGCGCTGCATGAATAAAATTTACAACAACAACAATAACGAAATAGAAAAAAGCAACAACAAAATAGAATAAAGCAACAACAATCATAGATTCAGCAATGACAACAGCAACAACAAGAACAATTTTCATATACTCATTAATAAGCAGCAACACGCACGCACTCGCCAAGGACACATGCACCGAACAGCGTGAGAAAGTTTTTCGCGCAGTCTGTGGCCTGTCCTGCTGCGATGCGCCTCATTTGCATAAGAAAATTTGGCACTCTAAAAAAATGGGAAAAATTTGCATATTGCGCACAGCGTCCTGCCTGTGTCCTGCAACCGAAGAAAGCAAACAAAAATTGCTATGCAAATTTTTTTTCGATGCGCTGCGGCTGCATCCCGACTCATGCTCGACACACACTGTCTGGGCGGGCAGTGCGAGTGCAACTGCCTGCATGCGCGTTCTACCCCTTTTCTAACCCTTCGACGGCGCAAGGCTGCCAGGTGTGTCGATCAGCGCGGAGAAGAGCGCCCGAACTGGGAATTTGCAGCGGAGCGCCGGGTTGAAGGATAACAAACGAGAGAGAGACTGGAATAAGTATTTGCTTTGGAGCCAGATTGCGCAATATTTTGACAATATTTTGCAAGAGTGCAAAAAATTGTAGAAAGAGCGCGCTGAAAATTAGCAAAGAGCGAGATTCAGCGTTTTTCCGAGCATTGAAATGTGTTGTCCTGGCTATCTCTCTTTTCTCTCTGTCTGTCTGTTTGTGACATATCCTTCTGTGTGCAACCTATAATTTTGCCTTGATTCACATTAATTAACCCCCTAGAGATATCAAACCCATTACGCCCTAAGTCGACTCTCCTTTTGTGTTCTCGAGCAGCTTGCGATTTCTCTTTGCTTTACTTTCACTTTCATTTTCTTATTGAGCGCCTAGAAAAAAATCGCATTGAAATTCACATGCAACATTGCGGCCTGTGTGTCTGCCTATGCAAATGAGCGCTGCCGCCTTAACCCTTCTGCACACACACACACACGCGCTTCACACACACACATGTCTCGCTGGGTAATCACCTTCGTAAAAAGGAAAATTATGCAAATTTTGTTGGAAAATGTTTTTCCATATTAAAAGCGAACGTCGACGCGAATTGCTTCGATCGTGCAGATCCTGATCCTGTTGCAGATCAGATGCCACACCACTTCCGTGTATCTTCTTTTGTTGTTGCATGCTTTTTTGCATATGAAAAATTTTGCTCGCTCGTAAACGAATGAAAAATCCCACGTTGCTTGTTAAACTGGTTGGGTGATGTGTTTTCGCTTTGCCAACATGTCAGGTCGCGCTGGAAAATCTTCACTTCGTCTTTTGGTGGCGGCTGATCGTGAGAAAATTTTCATATTTGCATAAATTTTGTGCATTTTCTTGAATGTGTGTTTAGTGTTTACCGACTTGTATAGCGATTTGCGAATGCTGCGGCTGCTGTTCATTTGATGATATTTTATCATGCATTTTTGTTTTTGTTGTTGTATATAATTTTCGTCATCAAATGCCGCGTACGTGAGCGTTGTAAGGACTTTTCGTAACGGTCGGCGAATGCTGAACAGTCGACAGCCCGAACACTTATTGAATGCGTTTTTGGCGGTTAAGTGGCACAGAAGTCGGTCGGCAGTTGTTAAATTAGCGCGAAATCTTGTATTCTGAATTGAACCACAGCGAGCAGAACAGCTGAACTTGATCGATGGTCTGGGGTGACAATTCAAGTGTAGCTCAAATCAGATTAAAATAAAAAATTGGGTATTTTTTAATTGGCTCATTTAATTGTGTGATATCAGTGATATTTGTAGAAGCTGTGGAGATGAAGAAGAAATATCAATAGTACTACACTTTGCAGGAAAGCCGACTCCGTAGTCTAGTATTAAGATTCCTTAATAGGGCCTTGGATAGCGCGGCAGGAATCTGGGTACTACTCTCCTTGATTAGAGGAGAAAGAGATGGATAGAAGAAAGAGGTTTGCTCCGGATTAAAATTGTTGGTTAGCTCCAGGAAAACAACAAAGGATTCAAAAGCGTTGATTTCAGCCCATAGAGACCAGTACAGTTTACATAATGAGACCAAAAAATCGTTAAAGCAATTGAAAGCCAGATTGAAAGAGCCACAACATTACCGGAAGACTCTTGGTTGCACAGTAACAACCACAAATGTATGGCTGACGTGGCCAAAATCATATAATCTGAAGGACCATCAAAATTGTTCCGAAGCGTAGGTTCAACGAAGCGATATAAAATCTATCTATCTATCTCTTATATCGAGAGATACTAATAAGGCTAAAAAAGATGATAAAAGATCTGTCTAGAAAATCTGATGTAGGGTCTGGACTGAACTAGGACTGGTCTCTTCATGACTTTAACAAAATGAGTATTCAACAGGTTTCTTTTCGTTACAATACCTTCAAATTTCGTATGCATCGTTCCAAATTTTGTAAGATGCCAATTCTACTCTCTCTAACACTGCAGCCCATAACGTAAGATTATGGTATGATTAAAATAAATAAGGTTTAGTAAAGCAAAATCCATAATTTTTTAATGAAATTGAAGGCTTCAGTTTGCATAGTTAAAATGATCGGATTTACGTTAAATAGTCACCGTTTTGTTAGATAACTTATTGCTATTTTTAAGGTTATTCCATTACGCACGCTTTTTTTTATAGATCCCTTTCCCTTTTGGCAAAAAACTGAGACAGTCGATTTTCGAAAGCTTCTCTTGAGGCAAATGTGTTACCAGCAAAATCATTCGACATAAACAGGAACAGGAGATAGCCACTCGATGCAAGGTCTGCACTATAAGGTGGATGCACAAGAACCTCCCAATCAGGTTCCTAAAGCTTCTGACGAGTCATTATCTATGTGTGTGGACCGACGTTGTTCTGATGGAAGACAATTCTTCTCCCATTGGCCAAAACTTGTCGATTTTGGACGATTAGTTCCTTCAGACAGTCCAATTGGAATTTTTTTTCATACAATTTAAAGATAATGCAATTTCTCTACTGATACGAATAAGTATAAAAGTTCAGCGTATTAGTTAAGTCTTAATTTGTATGAAAATATTAGTTTTATTTTACTTAAAAATTTACATGAATTTGATGATTTTGTGAGCTAAAGACTTTTGAAAAGGACACAAAAACATATTGAAATTTGTTTATACAAAGTTACGACAATAGTTTTGTTTAAATGAAAATAATGTCATGTCTCAATCATAAACTCAATTTACTCAAGACAAGAAAAATACTTCGGACAAGCTCAATGTCCTTTTCATTTAAATACAGAGCTGTAAGATTTCTAAGGCACTTTGTGAATAGTTGATTTAGTTCATTAAAAAAAATATTTTTCAGTATAAAAATATGCACTTAACACTAGAAACACCATTGCGGTCACTTTGACTGTTTTTTATTTTTAAATATCGGTATTTTCTTTAGTATTTCTATCAACTTTTGCTTTAATGTTTTTTATTTTTTTATTGGGTTCTACAATTAGGGTTTTACAAATACAATTAGCTAAATCCTATGTGTACTTTTCGAGATATCAGCGGATTTAATAGGTAGTCTTTGTTGGTATGGAAAATTTGCAGGCTTTCTTGTGTTACGGATTCAAATTGAATCTATATCTTCCTTCGTATTAAAATCTGAGCTGAGGTGCTTTATTGGTTGGTTGGTTGGTTAGATAAAGTGGCAATGCTCTGCAAGAATGTAGTTTTTTTTTACTACTTTTCCCGATTAGGTATAACTTTGAAGTTTTCAAAGCATTTTTCTACCTTGGCATTGCCATAAACAGCAGCAATGATGTCAGCCTGGAGATGAAACGAAGGATTACTACTGACAATAGATGCTACTAGGGTCTTGGTAAGTTAAGTAAGTAAGTATAGTAAGTAAATGGTAAAGTAAGTATTCCGGAATGTTTTTTTTATATGTGGTTAACCCTCTCGGTGATTTGTTGCTTAAAGCCACTCCGAGAGATTAATGAAAGTGAGAACCAAATCGAGTAGAAAAGTGCAAATATTATGCCTTCAAAATCGGTGAACCATGGCTTTCCTAACGTCTTGCACCTTCTTCTCGATAGAGCTGGGCAGGCACAGAGAAAGTGAAAAATGGTTTCTTACTCGTCCGCATTTTCGCAGCTACGACAGCAAGTATTATTGGAGATTTTGGCTGCGCGTTCTTCAATAGATTAGTGACCCCCGTTTGGTAGCAACTTATGTAACCAAAGGTAAATGAAACTGCCATACTTTACTGCCAACTAGAAGTAAGCCCTGCATGGTCGAAAGGATCAGCTGGGAATTTCCAGAGGTTTAATAGATATACTAAAACCCTCTCTGAAGCTGAGCTCACACATGAACTGTGAGTCCTTGAAAGGGTACAAGAGATCTTCAGGGTCAAACAAAGTGCATTATGCCCTTCATGTGGCACATAGGATTTCATTTTGTTGGGAAAGGGAACCATTCGAAACCATATTTTGTACGTGCAATTGAACCTTCAAAACCCCCCTGTGTGCGCCAATGTGCCCATCAATAATAAAAACTTAACTTAGGTTCTCGGTCTATGGAACTCTTCTTACTTATGGTGTAATTTCTTAATCAAATTAAATGATGCACTGAAGGACAAAGTCGACTAGATTTCAGAGCCAAAAATCAAAAGTGCCAAGATATCATTCCAATATTTTTTGAGTATGTTTTTTAATCATACTTTTCTTAATTATAACTAAATTATTATTATTTTTTTTTATTACTTGGTTTCAACGAGAACATCAAACTTTTTATTAAACAATTGACAACTCTACAACTCTTCCTCCTTCAATGTTTTCCCCAATGTATCAGTGTTTTATTCAATAAAACTCTTGTCCTCAATATTTCCATGATAAACCAAACTGCAACCCAACTTCAATCCACCATTTTGATATTTTAAGGGCCTTGCAAAATTTTATATTATCTGCATTTCTATTTTGCAAACCAACCCTGCAAAATTTGGCGTATTGGAAAAAGTTGCGCAAAAACCAATTTTGCTCCTCCTTCAGCGCAAAGAGGCGCCAGGCAGGCAGCCAAAAAATTGCCTGACTGCTCTCTTCCTCAAAATGGAGTACAAGGTAACGCAATTCCAACCCTCAGTGGTGCATTGTGCGGCCAGTTGATAGTTGGCAATGTTGCAGAATCGCCAGCCGCCCAAAGGAGCAAAGCGCAACACAGAATCCGCCATAAATTGCAGAAATGCCATTCCAGCCCAATCCGCCGTCACATATGCGACCCGCTGCTGTTGACGTGCGACGTGCAACTTTGCAAGCTGCAAATGCAAACCAACCCTGTTTTGGTGGCGGAAAAAATCCGCAAGTTGCTCGAGGGTTGCTGGAGGGTTGTCGCAGCGCTGTCAATTCATGTACGTTGAAGTATGCGCTTGGCGTATGTATGTATGTCTATCTGTGTGTATGTATGTGTACCCCAATTCGCATGTCACCGCTTGAATGCAAATTTTTTCCCTTAACACGCACGTGTGAGTGTGTGTGTGTTTAGCTTGAGGGTTGAAATGGTGGCTGGCGGGCTGCCACTACAACTACTGTTTTTTGTTGTTGCTGTTTTTATTTATGTTAAAAAGGCGTCAAGCGCAAAACACCAAAAAAAAATACTACAAACAACTTTTTTCCATTCTCTTCGCTACCAAATTTGCTTCTATATGCTTTGCTGCATTCGAAGGCGAGAAGGACTGTTTTTATTTGAAACATGTGGGGTGGATTTTTTGCGCCCTTTTCGAATTTTTTTTTTGTTATTGTTGTTGGGTTTTCTTATACTTTGCATGCCACAAAGATTGTCCAAAAAATCAGCACAAGTGGCTGTGACAGACAGACAGTGGCAAGAACGGTCCTCGCACCGGCCTCGCACACAAACCTTTTTTGGTTGCTGTCGTTCGGTGTCGATTTCTATTTTGGCAGTCTGCACCAACTCGACCCTCTGTGGCCGCGCCTGCTCGCGTTTGTGTCGAGTGCGTTTGAGTGTATGCAAAACGATGCTAAATTTAGTCGCGCCGATAGTGGAAAAAATCCAGTTTTTCGAGCAGCAACGCATCGCGTCGGATCATTTGCATCGCGGCACAGCAGGCCGGAAAACAACCCCGTCGACGTGTTCAACTTTCACTGCTCAGGAACATAGTTGGCTATTTAGTGTTGGTGTGGTCGTTGAAAAGTAGTCGGTTTTTTGGCAGTTCGAGTTTATTTTTTTGTGCAACGCATTGCCGGTTATGGTGTCGTATGCAATGCATGTATACAGTGTCGCACGCAGAGGGGAGTTTTTGGGGTTCAAACCCCCAGACACAAAAATTTTTGGCACAAAAATTGTAGGGTCGTCGCACGGCAAAAACAATATCATTGACTTAGCTTAAACTTAAAAAAGTCACCAAAGCAAAAGTTGATAGAAATACTAAAGAAAATACAAATATTTAAAAATAAAAAACTGTCAAAATGATCGCAATGGTATTTTTAGTGTTAAATGTAGTTATGTTTTTCCCTTTAAATTGGTTCCTGGATACGCCCATGGAAGGCTCAGGTTTCTACAAAGTGGAAATAAGGAAAGGGTAAAGTAAGTTTGGACTTTAGAAGCTCTATTCCGATATTGAAATAAAATAAAAAAAATTTCTGCCGATTCCATCTGACGATTTCCATCATTACGTTAAGTTAAGAAAATGGATTTGAAACCCCTTGCAAAACATGTAATTAATTTTACATACTTAAAAGATCACTACAAACGCAGCCGACCGATCTTTCGTAGAACTAATTAGTGGAGAACTTAGGAGTACTTAGTTACCTTAACTAGTAAGTCACCGTAGTCAAAGCGGACAAATTTTCAAAGAACAAATAAGGAAGTGGAGAGCCTGGGAGAGTTTTAGTACTCCAAATAGTTAGCTTTCAAAAACGCAGAAAGAAATGTTGCAGTCGTCTCAAAACAGGAACCAGACAAGTGTCTGAGAGTACAGTTTCAGTCTTATCGAGAATACATTCACGGTTACCACTTTTGGTTCATTTGTCCAAAAGTGGATAATTTTATTTCGGATTTAGGCCGCTTGTGTGTAATTGTGGCCTTTTTTTTATACAAAATATGTTTAACCCTTATGCGTGTGATGTGGTACCCGAGTACTCAAATAACTTTTATATCGATTCATGAAATATGCTTTCATACTACTGGCAGCTTTAAAACTAAGCAGAAACGGAAAAATTTCGTACAATGTGAACAAAAAGCTAGAAATTTTCATACAATTTGTGGGGTCCCCGGATACTTCATCAGCACACACACACTAGGGTTAAGCAAAAAAAAAACAAATGACCAACGGTTGAGGTTCATCGGTAAACAATTTTGATTTAAAAGTTATACTTGGTTATACTTAAATTTGCATAAAAAACCATAAAACATAACATAAAAAAACATAAAATGGTCCTTTTCACTTTGGGCCTTTTTTTAATTTTTGGTCCGCAAAAAATTTTGTTGAGTGGCGAGTATTGGAATCTAAGATATTTGATTCTGATAACTATAGATATCTGTCTATGTGATTTATTGTGAGAAACTCTATTCCCATTTCTGATTTCAATTAATATTGAAAAATTGATAGCAATAACTGCGATCTGCGGTCTTATCCCAAGCAATAGTAGGTAGGATCAAAATTCGCAGGGCCATCCAACTCAACACTTACTCAACTAATCAGTCGCTTGATTCTAATTTTCAAACCTTTGACTTTCCTTAAATTCAAAAGTAACCGGTTTACCATTTTTCAAATAACTTTTGCCCACTTGCCACAGTTAACTGTCTCACTTATGGAAAGCCAAAAAAATGTGTATGTTTTTCCTTTATTTATTTAAGATAAGATTTGATTTTGATGATTGATTTTAAGATTTGATTATGATACCTAAGGATATCTGTCTATATGATTTATTGTCTGAAAATCTATTCCCATAAATAATCGAATCTAATCTATTCCCTAATTGCAATTAATATTGAAAGATTTATAGCAATAACTGCGACTCCGCGTTCCAATCCCATGCAATAGGATCAAAATTCGAAGAGCCATACCAACCATAACCAACTCAACACTTACTTAACTAATAAGTTACTCAATCCTAACTTTAAAACCATCAACTTCACTTGAAATAATTTAAAAGTAACCGGTTTAAATTGTTTACCATTTTCCACATAACTTTTCCCCCCACTTGCTACCGCTAACTGTCCCACTTGTGGAAAGCGAAAAAATGTGTTTATGTTTTTTCTGATTGAAAAATCGTTTGGGTGTGAAATCAATTTTAGTTCAATACAACAACAACAACGATAACGATAACAGCAACCAATGAGTGCAAGAACAAAGCGTCTAAATTGACACAACGCCCATTTGAAAACTTGAAAGGACGGATGCGCTCGCTCGCATCACACGCCGGTCGCTCACCCCGCCACGGCGCGCATATGTGTCGATGTGTCGATGCGGCGCGTAAATTTGCATGGACCGAGTTAAATTCGTTTGCATATGTGTGTGTGTGTGTGTGCGAGCGATTTTGGAATGCTTTTGAATGCCGCATGCACAGCATGCGTGCTTTTCATTTTTGCCTTCACGCCAACGCTCGAGTCCCCACCTTTCGGGTTTTGCCACTTTTATTTTAATCTCAAGGCACACGGCTGCGGGACGATCCTGCGCAACCAACGCCGCAGCATTTCGCTCGCTGTAGCCAATGTGCATACCAAGGGTTAAGTTCATTTTAATGTTCCAGTGTTGCTGCCCCCACTGCCGCAAATTGCCATCACTCCCACTTGAACTGTCGCTGTTGGCCCGCCTGCCTGATGCGTTAGTGCCCACGGGAGGTGGGGTTGGCAAAATCTTGTAAATTGCAAAATGCGTGTAAATTTCGTGGGTGGGTGTGGTACATACCTACATACATGTACGAGTATATGTGGCTTGCATATAAAAGTGATGGCAGTGGAAGGGCGCCATGTGTGTGTGTGTGTGCGAAGGTGAAATGAAGTGCTGCGCAATGAAGTGGAGTAGAGTAGAGAGTGGAGTGGAGTGGAGTGGCTTGGCGGGGCGTGCGGTGGTGTGAAGTCATCTAATTTGGCAGTGCATGTAGTTGAAGTTGACAGTCGAGTGCTGGCGGTTGTTGGGCGGGCAACTGGTGTGAGTGGGCGTGTGTGTGTGGGTGTGTGTGTGTCATGGTGCTGTTGCTAGTGGTGATTATCCCGCCGCTGGTGGAAGGGGGCAGTTGATTTTTTCGCCAGTGCCGGTGGTAGTTTCCATGCACGCAACGACCCATCTGCCTTCAGGCCCCCCCATCCCCTTCCTCACTTCCACTGGCTTCTTTTCGGCCGCAATTCGCCGAACGACACCTTTCAACACCACATTTGGTGCCACATAAATAAGCAAATTACTTAGTTCTCTTTACGTTTTTTGTTGTTGTTTATGTCGAGCATGAGTACTCTATATGCACAGACTTCCATAAAATTGTTGAATGGGGCCTCTGCTCTCCGCTACCCGCACACTTTGAGGTACTCACACTTTTTTCATTTATGTTCGCCTCATCCCGTTTTCTTGTGGTTTATTTTTTTATGCCAACTCCATTTTTCACTTTGTGCACTTTGCGGTGCCAGATATTCGCTTCACCCCCCTTGTTTCGCTCCCTGCGCTTCCTCACTATTTCGCTACCCTGCTGCCGCAGTCCGTCAGTCCGTCAGCTTTCTTGTTATTTGCATGAGGGCCTGCTGATTTTTTTTGCTGCTCTATATTGTGAGTGTTGTTGCTTTTGTTGCTATTGCAAAACGTCCCCCCTCAAGCGCAGCTAGGAAGGGGGCGGCAAAAATCAGCATGCAGACAGCAATGAAGGAAAAAATACGCAACTTGGGGTTGCTTTACGTCGACATTTTAATGGAAAATTTTGCTTTTCATATAAAAACAACAACAACAACAATAGCAGCAGCAGTAGCAGCAGAAACAGCAACGTGCTGAAAAATAGCAACAACAACAATGTTATTTCACTGCCAAATTTCATTTGTGTCATGTTGTCTTCCTGTAAGCTGAGCCGAGGGGCGGGGAGTTGCTTGGAGTTGGAGAAGTTGTTTGGAAGGAGGGCGATATGAAAGCGGGGGGTGGTGGGAGGGAAGGAGGCAAGTGCAAAAAATGCGACGAGTATGGGACTAGGAGTGCTCTTTTAATTTCATAGATGAAATAAAAGAAGAACTTGGAAAGGAAGAGCAAAAGAAGATTGAGAATTAAAAAAAAAAAAACAAGTTAGAAAGGAAGAAAATAAAAGAATAACAGTATTAAAATTATGTTGAAAGAAATATGAATTATGTTAGTGTGTGCTGAGATGTGAAACAATAAAAAACGTAAACAAAGAAGAGGAGAAAAGAAAAGTCGAGTCGAGTCAAATTGAGAAGACAGTCAGCTAATGTTGACAGAATCACAAAGAGGAGAAAAAGATAAGAAAGATAAAAGGGATACAAAATGTGCTGAAAAGCGTGTTAGAAAAGCGAGAAAAACGTTAAGTAAGATAAAGGGATACAATGAAAACAAATGGCAAAAAGAGCACATGAGAAGAAAAGTAATGATTTGACAGGTGCAAACAGAAGTGAAAGGAAAGAAAAGAGATACATTTGCAGGTGTCAAAGTAGATTAAAAGGATGAAAATGATATATTTTTATAAATGAGAAGAAAAGTAATGAATTCACAGGACAGAAGTAACAAGGAAAAGATGAGAGAAAATTCGGCGAAAATGAAAGGAAGAAAACGATGTAATAAAATCAAAGAAATGAGAGAATGTGTCACCTAAGGGAACAAGGAACTAGAAAAAAAAATAAATAAGTAAAAACAGCAAAAAGAGGAAGTAAACATTATTTGCTTCCTGATGCGTAAATGTGTTGAGAAACAAAGAAAATAGAAGAGATGAGCAGTGCAGAAACTAATTTCTAAAACAAAAGCGTAGTTAACACCTGTAAACCCGAAAATAAAGTGTAAGTAGAGAAGACAAATTAAGTGTAGCGAAAAAATTGAAATAAATAAGGAAGAGATGCCATAAAAGAGGTTTGCGAAGATAGAGAGAAGAACAAAGAAGCATATATATATGTAAGTATACGAAAAAGAAAGAGAGGGAAGACATAATTGATGGTATGTGGGGAAGAAGAAAGCATGGAAGAGGCAAAAAACAATAATATTAGAAGAAAAAAGAGAAACGAGAAAGGAAGGAGAAAAGCCTTGTGGAAACGAATGCATATTCTACTATAAGAAGTTTATAAACTAATGGAAAACATATAATTTGGAAAAATTAAATTAAATTAAACTGAAATAAATTGAGCAGAGAACTTAAGATACAATATTATCTAGAAAATGAAGTAAAAAGTTAGATAGTTTGGGAAAATAAGGAATAAATCAAACTGAAGACAACAGAGCAGAAAAGAAAAGATAAATATTATGTATACAATATTATTTTATAAAAAGAAGATATTATCTTATAAAAATAAAATATTATCTGGTAAATGAAGGAAAATGTTAGGTTAGTAAAGCTTGAAAGCGGACCTTCAATGCAACATGCTCAGACCATGGAAATACTTTTTCTCATTACATGTGAAATGTGATTTTAGAAAAACAAGCATATCTCGTATACAAAACAATTTCAGAAACAAGCTATTTCTAAAAAAAATCAGGCAAAACAAAACAAAAAAAAGCAAAAAAAAATATAAAAATTTTTACAAAAATGGTAAATGTCGCTATCACTTAAATTTATAGTTTTCAGTGAAAATTTCATGCCGGGCAATTTTTCCCCTTCAGTACACTGTCCCACACAGTTGGGACACATGGCCCAAAAATTTCACAGAGACGACACGAAACCGTACTCAGTCCAATAAACAGCAACAAATAGAACAAAAAACAAACAATTATAATAAATTCTGGCAATTCTGCATTAGGAGTGCGTTCGCTCTTCTTCTTCCTCTGTCTCCGCTTCGCCCTCTCTGCTTTCCGCCCTATGGGCACTTTGCACTCTTCGCGGCAGCAACTTTGCTCGCTGCTAATGTCATTTGCAGTTTATGAAGCATTACGAAAAATGTGCGTGTGCGGGACGGCGAAGCAAGAGGGCGGCGACCGAAATGAAATGAAATTATGCGTCGCGCAATTATGCCCGAAAAAAACAGCAACAACAAAGACAACTCGGTGGAAAATGCAACGCGACGCGGCTTTTGCGCTGCGTGCGAACTTCCGGCATTGTGTCGACGCTCATTGTCGGGCCGGTCTAACTAAAATGACAGCAAAAGCAACAACAACAACACTAACCGAATGCACAAAACTAGAGCATTTTTTCGGCGCTTTTTTGTTGTTGTTTTTGTCAATGAACTCATTCACTTTTTTCGGGGAATATTTTCTAGAATTTTTTCGCTCTACCCTCGGTTGGATTTGTGAATAGTTGTGCTCATTTTGTTGTTGCTGTTTGTTACTGTTGTTGGTTTTTTGCATTTGGCTGTTGCACATGAGCGCGCGAGCGTTTGACATTTGCCGCCCCCCACCACCACCGCTGCGCTGCGCCGTCCATAAAATGCGAATGACGTGGCGCGTTGGTCGAATGCCTAAAATTTTTTTTTTATTTCGTATATTTTTTATATTTTGAAGAAGAAGAAGCAGAATCGCAGCAAAACAGCGAATGAACCAACAAAAGGCAGAGCATTTTGTGAAAAATATGCACACGCATTAAAATGCCGAATGGGCCGACATGGTGCGGCGCAGCGGCGAGTCGCGTGCGGGTGCGTAGTTACTGATGGAGTGGAGCGGAGTGGAGTGGAGCGGCGTGAAGTGGAGTGGCCGGAGAGCCAAATTAGACGCGTCACTCGGCCTGCGAAGTGCATTGAAGCAACGCCCTGGCTTTTCGGCAACGTTGCTAGCTTTATTGCTGCCAATGTTGTTGTTGTTGTGGTTGTTGTCGTTGCTGGTTTTTGTGGCACAACCGCGTGGGTTGCGTTTAGCGCGAACTTCCTGTTTGTGAAAAAAATTTAGGCATACAAAATTTTTGAATACACTTCACGCTGTCAGCGCACATTTCGGGAAAATGTGCGCAGCAATTTTTCCCCCTTCGAAGTTTTCGTTGATGATTTTATTTATACATAGAGACACATACTAACATACTTACGCATTGTGCAGAGGGGAATGCACTTTGGTGGTTTTGAAAAACTATCGACTCTATTCGCATTGCACATGTGGTAAAGTTTTGGCAAAAGTTCATTGCCTTCTAGCAGAAGTTTTCAGCGCTTAGGTCGGGTTTAGCTTAACACTGGAACACTGTTATTAGTTGATTTGACTAACATTGTGAACATCTTTTGATGCAATTGCAGAATAAATTTAGTATGTATTTGGAGATTAAGGAAAGCGACAAGTTTTGGAAGTACATACTTATGTAGATATGAAGAAATAGAGTAAGTGGGAAGAAATAAAATATTGCAAGTACTTTAAAGTTACAGCATCGTCTGTAATCATTTCATCGATAATTTGATGATTTTGGAAAATCTTTACGTAACGTATTGAAAGGAAATATGTACGTGATTATGTAATACACTCTTAAAAATGATTGAAACTCATTGAACAGAGAAATCAGTTATCAAATTAATCCTTTTAGATTGGGAGTGATACAAATAAGTTTTTAGGAATTTTTTTTTATTTTGAAGCTTTATTCAGAGAAATTCAGATTCCATGCCTCGTAAGTCGATCCATGAAACGAACCACCTTTCGCTTCTAAATAAGAAGTGATGTGCTTTTCAGGCCATGAGTCATCGACGGAAACAGCTGACAGTCGGAAGAAGCAATGTCTCTTAAATAACTACGTCAGGTGGGAAGAATATCGCATTGAATTGCCTTCAAAGTTTCTTGGACTACTTTTGCAACATGTGGCCGAGCGTTGTTGCCAACTTTTAACTCAATTTAAATTTAAACATAAAAGCAAAAATACACAAAAATTTTAAATGTTTCATATTTTATTGTAAAGGAAATTCCACAGGCTTGAATATGGTAAAAAATTTATAATAACTATCATATATAATCTATAGTAATTATTATTATAATTTGAGAAAAAAATCCGTTTTGAAAAATTTTATACAAAAAAAGATTTTACGCTTAAAATTTCTTATTAGAACATATCACGCATCTAATATTGTACATCAATAGAACGGTATGAAAAAGGTCTTTCATTTGATACCCATATCGTGTAAATCGATTGAGAATTGATTGAGTTATTTTGATACCAACTTTGAAGTTTTCGGGCCTTTTGGGGACGTTTCCCAGGAAAAATTTTGAGTTCATTAATTTTCCAAAAAGAAGGTCCATGTAGAGCAATTTTGGTTTTTTTTTAATGAGGGTTCGCTATACTGCAGTTGTTCACTTCACTTTTCAATTTTCAAGGCTTCAGTGCGACTAATGATGTCAAATGTATCACCATCAAAATCTCCTAAACATTCTCCTAAACAATATTTCTCCCTAAAATTCTCCCCCGAACACCCCGTGGTCCATTGTATTCCCACAAGTGTTGTCCTTTAAGATTAATAAATACTGGTCCACTATATTTACACCTAGAAGAGTTATTGTATATCCAGACTCTTATCTTTTTGTGTCTGATAAAATATCTAAATATTCCTACAAACTTCAGATATTATCAGAAGTTTTCTGTTCTATTAAAGCCTTTCTTCGGCAATCTCTATGCAAAATAAGAAACCTCTATGCTTAGCTCAAGTTTGGGTTCATTAATCTTTGTTCTTCCAAAATGTATGGTTTCATAACATTTTAGATCCTCCCAATAATTACAAAGTTTATCGGTAAAAATCGTTTGCCTCTTTTACTTTTCGATACTATCAATTAAATTTAATAAAAGTCTTGATTCTTCTGTTTTGAAAACACATTGATCTGACGCACTGGCGTTAAAGTCCTGGTTAGAGAAAGAAAGGCTGACAAATTTGAACGCCAATTTGAATCCAAACCCAATGGTAATTTCGAGAAGAGCTGTAAGATTGTAAAGAAATTTCTTAGATCCAAATCCATCGGTAATTTCAAGAAGAGCTGTTGGGACTGTAAAGAGATTTCTTGGTTGGTTAAATCCAACACGACGGCCTTCAATGCATTCCGTTTAATCCGCTTATCCATACCGGGTCTGTACCACGGAATATGAGACTTCTCAAAAAAAAAACCACAACTATTTTTTTCTTTGTGAATTCTATGTGAATAATGCCTTCCGAATCGTAGAAACAAATCAACATTGACTTAACTTTTGACTTCTCAAAACGACCTTTTTTTCGGTACCACATCGTCTCAGTGCTTCCATTCGGCACTTGGCCGCTTGGTTTCAGGATCATATGGAAAACACCACGTCTCTTCACCAGTAACAATCGAATATTTGAAGTTTGGAACCTTTCGAAGATGTAAATGGTCGGTCCATTTCCATGTATCGCAATGACGATTTCGGTTCATTTTTATGAATTCACTCACTTTCTCAATGCTTGTTTGAGTAACCACAGTATTGGAAGGTTTTGGATCTTCGTAGTCCTATATGTCTTCACGACTTCACGCTTAAACCAATCATGTACTCTGGCACGAGATAATTAATCATCACCATACACTTGTTTCTTCAAAACATAATAATGGCTCTTTGTTCGAAGCTCATTTTTCGACCGATGCTATAAACAGACTGCCACTTTTTGCGCTAAAACTTGGATTGTGCTGAACCAAATGTCATGAAATTTTGACAACATGTCAGTGAAGGATGGGCCTTTCAAATGTGTGTACCAGCAACAAATTACTTCTATTTATTTATTTATTTATTTTGTTCAAACTGTTATTGCACAATGTAAACCCTTAAAACTAAACAAAAGAAAGAAATAAAAGCATAAAAACAAAAGTTGGTGGGAAAAAGATAAAGAAGTTAAAGGGAGGAGAAGAAATGAAAAAGGAAAGGGTACTTAGATGTTTAGCTTACACGTCAGAAAACTTAGTCAAGCTCGCTAAAAGGATTCAGAAAAATTGTGTGTTTCGTCAAAAAAATATTTTTTTATTACCTAATGAATATATATTTTGTCTCCTTCAAAGTAATCTCCACCAGATATTATAGACCTGTGTCAACGTTTTTATCAAACCTTGAAGCACTTAAAAAAATATTTTTTGTGATCTTCTTCAGCTCCTCCTTCGATGCCATCTTTATCTCCTCAATCGTAGCGTAGCAAATTCTATCGCAATGAGGAAATAATACGAAAAGTGTTTTAATTTTTCTGGACAATATTTTCACTTGAAATTAGATCCAAAGGCGATATTTATAATGCAAAGAAAATTCAAGAACACATCTTTTTGCCAAATATGCTGCGAAAAAGAAGAAGAATCATTCGGAATGGCTGATTGGGGAGCCAACGCCAACCATGCAATTCGGTACCATAGACCAAAGACTCGGAAATCAAAGAGCAAACACTCCAAATAGAACTTGTTTTGCATTCCATTTTTATATGTTTTTAAGAATATTCTCGAGAGAGAGCAAGCGAGCAAACGAGCGAGAGAGCAGCTGCGGTGAAAGCGTCCACTCGCCGGCCGATGGTGCGGAGAATGCAGTAATGCTATGCAATTTGTGGTGGCAGCACCACACCGCCGCGAACGCAGTGACGGTACAACAACAAAATACATACAACAACTGTTCTATCGCGCATCGTCAAACTGTTATACACGGCAAGCGTGCGCCATATTGGCGATTGCAGTTTCCCCAACTGGCGACGCATGATGCAACACTGCCGTGCGCTCGCTCTCTCTCTCTCTCTGGGCTGTGTTGTTGTGCATTTTTGGGCGATTTTTGCTGTTGTCGCTGTTTTGTTGTTTGTATGGTTGTGCTCCACTATAGCGAATACGACAATATGGCGCCACTTGTGGGGACTGCAAACTATGCCTCCCTTTCTCTCTCCGACGCGGTCTCTCTCACGCTCAGCAGTGCGATCACGTTGTGCAGCGCTGATCGTACAGCTGCAGCACTTGTGGGCCAGTGGGGGAACAGGTGACGCCGGTGGAGGCGACTGTATGCAGTGCAAATGTGTGCGTGTGTGTGTGGACATTAGTGTTATTGTTGTTGCTGGCGTTTAGTTGGCAGTTGTTGGCGGACATGTTGCATTTTCGAAAAAGTTGCTCAGTCAAGTGGGGCCACGACAACGATCGCACCAACACACACACACACACACACTCACTCACACACAGACACATTCATGTGACTCTGCATTGGAGTGTTGGGGCTCAGCGAAGGATGCGGCCGAGGGGGGAGCAGCTGGCTGTGTGTGTTTGCTGAAATTTTCGAATTTGTACGGGGCGCCATTTTTGTATTTCGTGGCTGCTGTTGTTGCCATTATCTTTATTGCCACTGTTTTTGTTGTTGTTGTTATTGTTTTTGTTATTGCTGCAGTGACTTTCTGCTGCGGCTTCTTGCGTTGTTGTTGTTGTTTTTGTATGCCTACAAAGTGCAATGAACTTTTTAACGAAGTCGAATTTTTGTTATTTTCGTGCGAGGTTTTCGCTCAAGTTTTGTTTTGTTGCTTTTGTTTGGTTCAAATTGAAAATAAAATTTTTATTATTTGGTGCGTAGTCTCGTAGTGTTGTTGTTGTTATGTGTATGTATTGTTTTTGTAATTGTTATTATTGGCCATTGTTGGTGTTGTAGTTGGTGCTTGCGCTCTTCGTTTTTTTTGAGGCAAAGCATTTTGTGTGGCTTTTTGGTTTAGTTGCTGTTTGTGTGACTGTTGTTGTTGTTGTTGTTACAGTTGCGATAAGTGTAAATTTTGATTGTGCAGTTTGTGTTGGCGGCTGCAGTTGCGCTTTTCTCTCGCTCCCTTCAACACTTTCTCACTCGCTCTGTCTCATTGCGAGTGCTCAATGAATTGCCGAACGGACTGACGGGCACATAGGCGGCACAATGTGGACGGACACATTTGTTGACTTATCAACTATCGGTCGCGTACGTTGACGTTGTCGATTGAGTGAGGCGGCCCATGTGGCGAAATGTGTTTTTCATCCAACTTTGCTTTTTTATTTGCTGCATTCACTGTCTTTCGCTATTTTTTCACTTTTTCCTTATTAGTTGTTTGATTGTTTTTGAGGTTATGCGACCACAGCTGCCGTTGCAGGCGATTGCAGCTACCTTTGCATAAAGTACAGTGGGGCAAAAAGCATACCAAAGCATTTTTTGAAAAAAGTATTCCTAGAAAACCATACCAAAAAATTTCCACCAAATTCAAATCTGCGCTACAAACTGTTTTTATTAACAACAACTTCAACACCGTTAAGAAAATGCGCGCCATTGCGAGTTGGCAATCGCTGCACGTACGCATGCGGTCGCCTGCAAAATGTGTTGGCAACACGTTTTTCTCCTTCTTCTTTTGCCTCTGCTGCTTCTGGCGCTGCGGGCACTTTTGCAAGCCATTCGCTTTGGATTTTGTGGCATTTATCTTTCTCACCTTCATCGGACAATTGTTGTTGGCTGCTTCAAGTTGTTCACCTTAACGGGGCCCTTTAGTTTCACATCTAATTAAAATGCAAAAAACAAGCAACTACAAAAACAACAACAACCATAATGCACCGCCTGCTCTTTGATCAAATTGACTGCAAATGCGAAAATTGTTGCTCACCTCCGCAGCAACAACAATTCTCTGTTGTTCACTGTTGGCAGCGCCACACTTCGCTTCACCACATTGCACGCCCCCCGCATTGTCACATCCCCTTCAACCACCACCCTCCACTCATGTCGTTTGCATTCGATTCAGACTCGTTGGTTTTCAAATCCATTTTCGGTATTTTTCTTATTAATTTTTTTTTTGTTTTGCATACTGAACTCCACATTTTCCAAGGCAATTTGACGTTTTTTTAACTTGTTTGTGTTGAATTTTTTCTGCTGCTGCCGCCAGCGCCATTTGTTGTTAGTGCGTTGAATTTGTCGATACAGCCTCATTAATAAAGTGGAGTGTGAAAAAATAGCCAACAACAATAACAATAACAACAAATGATTTTGATTGTTGTTGTTGTCGATATAACGCTGACCTTTGGTAGTGATTTTCAGTTGATGGCCGCACGCGGTCGAGTCATTTATTCAATATTTCAATTGTCGTTTACGGAAAGAGGTCAATGAAATCTGCGTTTAAGTTGTCAGACTGTGTTTTTAGTTGTATTATTTTTTTGGTTTCTTTGTTTTTAGAAAGGGCTTGCGATTTTGTATGAAAAAAACTCTTTTAAAGAGAGCTTAAAAGAAGTATTAAGCTTCTGAAGAGCCTAAATACTGTTAAATCCTGTTTGAAAGGATCTACAACTTATTAACCTTTAGAATTAATTTTTAACTGGCTTTGTTATCGACTTTTTGGAGATCCTTTTTGGTTTGGGTTTTTAATACAAAAAACTAGTTTCAGGGTCAACAGAACAAGTCGAAGGATACCAGTGTCCTTACAGTAGCGAGTGAGTTAAAGCACAAAAGGCTTATTCATTTTGTGATACTCAATATTAAACTTTGCAGTAGAACTGGATCCATAGTACATTTACTACTAGATTTCTTATTATTGCCTCCGAATATTCTTGTTGATCAATAGATCATCCTTACGTATAGAACAATAAATGAGTTCTACCAACATTTAATTAGAAATCTTTAATATTTAGCCAATGATTTTATTACAAAGATTGATTTTTTTTGGGCTTCAAAAGAAGGTTTCCCACTGTGACGAGAAAGGAGAAAGTTGAGGAGTTTTGTCACGGACCCGGACGAAAGTTTGAATTTTATTATTGTTTTATTGTTCTGGTTCACTCCTCTCGAGAGCATAGGGCCTCAACAAGACATTGACTTGTGTTGGTTACGTGAATCGATTGTGTTTTTCTCGTTTTTGTAAAATTTTGTGACTCTTTCATCTTTAATACACCGTGCGACAGTACTTTTGAGTAATGTTCTTTCAAGATTTCATTTTGCCGCATACTATTCAAAACCATATTTTGTGCCAGCAATTTTTGTGTTTGAGGGGATTTGAACCCCCAAAACCCTCCTGCGTGCGCCTATGGGTTCTTTTAAATATGTATCCCTCGACATTCTTAAAGTTATTCAATGAATCCTTTGGAAAAAATGCTTTGGATTTCGGTCCGTAGTATAATATCTAAAAATTGTATTCTTCTTATTTTATTGGTTTAGAGTTAAAAAAATAAGTTCCCATCCATAAGCAAGAATTTTTTTAGTATAGAATACGCTTTTTTGTCTGTAAAATTAAATAGAAAAATACAATTTTGAGGTTAGGACTTTTAGGACAAAAATATGTCAGAAAATAATATGTAGCATTATTTACTAACATATTTTTGTCCTGAAAGTTCCAAATAAATAATTTCGTCAAAAAGAGACAAGTTTCCTTTTTCATTTGGTACTCACTCATTACATGTGTATGTTTTTACAATTTTAAAGTCCTTTTAAAAGGACATTGAATCAGAAAATGCTTGCGTTTCACGCCTATATAATCTTTTGGATGGGTCTCGACAAAAGTTGTTTTTTCCATTTATATTTTTATAGGTTATGGCCTTTCTAACGGTAAGTGAAGCTGTCCTTAAGCTGTCAACTTAACACTTCACTACCTCAACTAACACTTATCGATCAACAGATCGTGAGTATCAAACAGTCTCCTCAACATTTGATGCTCATTTTAATCTCCATTATTTTTCTCTTAAAGCCTTCAAAATTTAAAAAAAGTTCTTCTTTTTTGCGATCTTTGAACTATCGATAGTCAGTAGATCATCATCACTAAAAATAATTAGCGACTAATGCTTTATTGGCTCTTCCATACAAAAGATTAAGTTATGGGTCAGTAAGCAAAAGGATCTACTTGAGTTGACGAAGAATAGAATCATCAGTTGTGAGGGAAACGACTTCGGTGAACCTATGGACAACTTCTTAATCCTTTTCGTGTAAAAAACGAAAAGGTATCCTAGTAAGTGGCCTCGTTCGGCAAATTCCCAATAGGGAATGTTTTTAGCTATGCAGAAATCCAGCATATCTAACAAACACAAAAATATTTGTCTAAATTGTTTGACTTTCGAAAAAAATGGATCTTCCTTATTCTTTGTCATCTGCTTTATTCTGGATCTTCTACATTTTTCATTCTTTGTGTTCCAATCTAAAATCCTCACTATTTTTTACACTAAACATGCGTTTTGTTTACGCGATACTTTGATCTATGATGGTTCAGTGCTCCTTTGTACTGCAAGGTGTGTTTTGAGGCTTCAAACTTCCCACAGATATTTGTTTGTTATAAAAACTGTGGGCAACAAATATGATATCAAATGTTATTGAGATTAAAAGTTTTGTACAGAACCTTCCAAAATTAAATCCTGTATGCGCCACCGTATTTTTTTTATTAAATATGTTTATTACTTTTGTTGTATTTGAGTCTCGCTTCCAGAATTTTGGACTATTGGAAATTGTCTTGATAGGACGAATCTATCTTCAGGAGTGAAAAAAATTAAAAAGTAAAATTTGAATTTGAGAATTTGATATTAAGTTAGAGTTCGGGGGTTCAGAGCTTCAGTCCTGGGGTGGGTAAATCATGCATATGAAGAGATGAGCGGTGCAATTATTTGCGATCAAGACTCAAACATCGAAGGTCCAACAAGGAATGCGTTATGATCATAAAAGAGAGGTCAAGTTATAAGTAAAAACCAATGAAGATATTAAAACAGGCTTCTAGGAGTTGAGATCAAAAGATCAACGATTATAAAACAAATGGTGAGTAATTGCAAATTTATAGATGAAACCAGAAAACAGCATAAAGCGAATGCGGTGACTTTAATTTTTGAATTGAATTTAAAATGTGGGACCAAATACCAACTTCAAAATTTTAACTAAAGAGATGAAAGAAGAAAAACGAATTTATTTTCAGGAGTGAAAAAATTTAAAAAGTAAAATTTGAACAATTAAATTTAAGCCAGAACACGACAGAAAACAGAACAGAACACGGAGTCGAAATATCAAAAATACTGGGAAATTTCTCACTGTGTATATTCGTTCTTTTGTTCTGAGAAGCTAATTTTGCAATTACTCACCATTTGTTTTATAATCGTTGATCTTTTGATCTCAACCCCTAGAAGCATGTTTAAAATCTTCATTGGTGTTTACTTAATATTTTCATTGATTTTTACTTACAACTTGACCTCTCTTTGTTGATCACTACGCTATGCTTACTGGACCTTCGATGTTTGACTCTTGATCTCAAATAATTGCGTCTCTCATCTCTTCCTATGCATTCTTTACACACCCCAGAACTGAAATTCTGAACTCCCGAATTCTAACTTAAGGCCAGGTTCCTCCAAAAAACACGTTTTTTTCAAAAAATTCTATTTATTGTTAAAAAACAATTTGAAAAGAATTTTTTTTTACAAATAACAGTCCATACATTAAGCTATTAAAAAACAATTTTTTTTTTTTTTTTTTTATTATGACGGCTCCAAAAACAGCTGCTCAAACTCGTCCGATTTGCTGATGAGTGTCACCATTTCTTGGAAACGAATCATCTAAAAGCAAAAAGCAAAACAGTTTCATATTCTGTATCCAATTGTCTATGGTCGGAACCAAAACGAAACATTTTCACCGAAAAACAAAAAAAATGGCGTACTTTTTAATTTTCGACCCTTTTTTTGCACTTTTGATTGTTAATAACTTTTTTAAATAACAATGAATATTTTTGGTTGTGGTTCCGACCATAGAGAGACATTTTAAGAGTAGAATTCCGTTTGGTTCATGATGATAAGTGAAATAGTTTTGAAATACGAGTGACACTCAGTTGAAAAAATTTAGTTCCGAGAAAAAGCCGATTAAACATTCGAGCGGGCGAATTCACCGCTTGAGCGCGCACCGTCCTCCCTTATCTCAACCTACTTCTAGGCAGCGCATACCTTCGGGACTAATTATACATCATTTCTAAGAGTATTTTCTAGCAATTTATAGAAAAAAAAAAATTTCGATTTTTTGAAAATTGTTTGGAGGAACCTGGCCTTAATATCTCTCTAACTTCTACTCGTAAACAGTCGATTTGCATTGTGCCTACGAAATGTGTACCGGAAGTTACTCAAAATCGAAGTAAAGCAGTCTGCTCCCTTTGCATGTCTGGAAACATTTTCTATTGAACAGCGAAATTACAAACAACCCTCCCCGACTATAATTAGACGACGATTGCGTTTCGTACATTTGCGCATGCGTGACGCTGTCTTTTGCCAGCCTGACCCGCACATCCCGTGTGCGCGCGTACGCGTATTTTTCTAATTATGCCATTCCTGCATATTCCGGCGCGAGTACCTTTCGAATGCTCAAATTTTCACTCAGCAAAATGAAAAAAATAATGTCTCAAGGCAAAAAAATCAAATCACTCTACGCCATGCGACCGAGTAATGTCTTCAAGATGTCGCTACTTCCCACGCTGCCACAGCAAACACGAATGGTCTCTCGTATTTAAATATCCCTTTGCCAACTGTGCGTACTAACTTCGGGTACTTCGGTTGTGTTGTTGGGGTAGGAAAAGCGGAAAATTTATGCGCACTTTAAATGACGCTCCCGGTCCTCTTGCATTACTTGGGACATGGCGGGAGCGTTGCAAACACTCGAAACTCACAAATGGCGCAGTGACATTGCCTTGTTGATCCTATTTAGGGAAATGTATATGGAATTAGTATGGAAGTATTGTGTGGGCGTCATGCACGACAATGTTGCAGCTGTCGCTTTGATGAAACACATAAGTTGTACTCTCGGTTTTACGTTATGGAGCACTTTTCGCCAAAGGAAAATGCTATGAATACTTATTTGCACAGTTTGTACTTGAATCGGTAATTTATAATTTGTACAGACCTCAGAAGACATATTTCAAATTTTTGAATCTGTAGTCAAATTTTGCGGATTCTAGGTATGAACAATTTTTCAGTAGAACACCATCACACATTCTGCAGTCAACGTTGGTTTATAGCATTGAACTCAAAAAATTTATAATTTTCCAATCAATATTTGTTGAAAGCCAAAGTCTGTTGAAAAAACTCGATTACGTTTTTTGCAACCAGCATTTTCTCAACAATTTCCCAATTAACTCTTTTTCCCCAACAGGCAATTTCCGCACTTTGAATCAAGCATTCTTGATGGCTTATCAGTTCAGCAGTGTGAGAAGCATTGGAAAACCGCAATCAGCAGCAAAAAATCGCACGCAGCAGATACTTTTTCTCAATGCTATAATTTGGAAAATGCAGTTCGTGTTTTTCACAGAGCTGTCACAGAGCTGTTAGTGTGACCCGCAGGTTTTTTAATGGGTTGATCGACGACCGAACCGCACCACAGCTAAAAAACCAGGCAGCGCAAAAATGAAGGAGGAGGGCAGAGGAAATGACATTCGTACACGCGATCGCCAGCGTTTTCAAGGATCACATAATGAATGTGTGTGAGTGCGCTGCTGGTGTCAATTGATAAGAGTGCACAAAAAATTGAACGTGTGGTAAAAATCGAATGAAAATGTGGAAAATTGTGAAAGTGAATAGTTCAGGGAAACATTTTCACACAGAATACGTTGCATTGGCCTAAGGGGGGTGACACGTACAACCAACCATTCAATGTGAGCTCGTAGTGAATGCAATTTTTTATGAGGGCAAAGGTTTTTATGTGTTTTGTCTTAATTAGCGCAATCAGCTTTTATTTATTGCTGTATCAAAAGTGTTTAGTTACGTTCGTTTGTCTGCCTCAGTACCGAAAACATTGAACCTCGTCAAAATAAAACTTGGTGTGAAGAATGTAGAGATCAAACATTTTTTTAAAAACATGAGTTTTTGCTTCAATCCATTTAAAAAACCATTTTAAGTTTCCAAGAAGGTTATCAACATGTTAAGGTCGAAAAACTTGAACTACTCCTAAAGCTCTACAATTGATCACACATTTTGGATTAGATTCCTTCCAATCGGAGACCGAAAAAAGTCCCATTGTGGGCCACTTGCAGTATTCAACTGTTTTGGAAGAACCTAGCAAGGTCCTCCTGACCTATACGGCTATAATAAGACTCGTCCTATCCTACAAATCGGTGGTCTAAATGAGCAGACTCTCCCTAGCAGGAGTCAGGAGAACCTTGTGCAAACTGTAGCGTACTAGGGCCATGTGTTGTACGGGAGCTTTCCCGACTACTTCTGCCCCGTCGCTAGATACCCTGGTTAATCTGCCTCCACTTAATGTTTTCGTCCAAGGAGAACCCCTCAAGGCCATCCGAAGTTTAAAATAGAGTGGTCAATGGTATGGCGACTGTTCCTCACTTGATAATAGCGCTGACACCGACATCGATCTTTTGGTCATATCCATGTCCCTTGACTTCATGCCTTCAATTGTCATACTAAAAACGCGGGTGGATAGCCCTCTAACCACCTCTACGCTAGTCAAGTCCGGCTAAACTATGTCGGCAAACATAATGGTCTGGCGCTTACTTGGGTCCCGGGACACGCAGGAAACACCCGAGTAATGCGCCCTCTGGCTCCCTAACTAAAATCGGCCCTTAGCCTGTTTTGTCCCTCCCATCCGCAGCCATCAAAGCCACTGTTAACAAATGAGTCAATGTGACCCAAGAGCGAGCATGGTAGGCTTAGAGCGGCTGCAAGTGGACGAAACTTATGCTTATTGCCATCTTTGGCAAATGCTCACAGTTTCCCCTGTCACTATGCAGAAGGGACTGTAGGTCTGCCTCTGGGAGGACGATAAGACGGCGGACCACTTTTTATGAGTCTGCCCCGCGTACACCCGAGTCAGCTTTTCGATGTTTGGGACTCATGTGAGGAGAAGCGACCACCTTCAACTTCTCAAAGAAGCGTATCAGATTTAATAGTTCAGCTTCCATATAGAACGAGGCAATGGTATAGGAAGTGTTCTATCGTCTCTGTTTCTTCTTTATCACTGAAAGAAAGAGCTTCTTGTGATGGCTTCAATGACCAACCTGATAAAAGAACGATTCACAAACTATATAGACTTGTCCTCTTTATTGATCATCTCGGCCACATGGAACGGCATGTACCAAATACCACCACATTGTTCCAGAAAGATTATATAGCGTTGAATGCTCTCCTGTCAATGTCTAGAAACAGAACAGAAATTAGAGAATGCACAACGATGTATATTTCACGGTTAGTGAACTCAGCACCCTTTTTGACATCTCCTTACAATCTTGGATTCTCAACAGTTGATTAAAGCGCCGCAAAAGCAGTCTGTTTATTCACGAAAATTGTGATTCAAGAGGGTGGTAAACCACTTTGTAGTACTATTACAACTATGTACCTTCTAGATGACGTGAATCTCTGCCAACAAAGTAAGTACTAAATATTATCTTGTACTTTTAGTATTCTATAAATGTACTAGGTTTACGAAAAGCTATACTTGAAAAGGTCCTGTGGTGATTTAGATTAAAGATATTAAACATTCTCGCCAACACGACAATCCAAATATGCTAACCATGTAATGAGAAGAATAATAAAAAATGTTTAGTCGACCACTTTTTCATCAAAAATGAATTGTGCCATTGCTTTTCCTATCCAAGTATAGAAAAACATCCGCCAAGTGATTCGAAAAATTGCAAAGCAAAAATTTGTTATTATCACAATTACCTGTCTTTCAGGCTCTGATTCGAGTACAGAGTAACAGATAGTGGTACATCACAGGTTCGAAGGTGGCTCGTAGTCATAATTCGAGAAAAAAACATTAGATCACATCCTTGTAAAATTTTTTGTTTTTTCTTTCAATAGAGTTCGAAGCCAAACTATTATTACAGACACAGATACCACCAGAGCTCAATGATACAAATTTATAAAACTTATCACTATTCATGGACTTTGTTATAGAAAATGAAAATTCCGTCCAGGAAGAAAATTAAACTTTATTCTATCCACTTTAACGAAAACTTCAGGATTTAATCTTTCATCTGTGTTTAACCTAATTGTGAAGATACAAAGCAATTTGGGTGCGATTTGAAGTCTAACTCCAGATTCACTCGAGCTTTGAACAACAGTAGCTCATTCCTTTCTCCCGTATACAACTTATCCCTTAATTCTTCTTCAGTTTTGACTTATTTCTGGCGTTTAAATTAAATTTTGAGCTTCGGTGTATTCAGAGGCCTGTCGTAGAATTCTATGGCATCTATTTTCGTGATACATTTCTTTATTAAAAGTTCTGTTTCAGAGGAAATTGTTTGGCTTTTAGGAAAAATGGCTCTATTGACCCATAAAAATGGGAGCTAGAGTGTTAAAATGTTTCAAAAAAATGGTTTTCGTAATATTTCACATCAAATTACTAAACAGATTATGTACCTTAAATGTTAGGTCACATGGTTTTCGTACGCCAATTCACCATAAGAATGTGAAAAGAGGGGTAAACTTAGACCCACCACTGCGACCCACAGTTGTATGCCAACTTCAAACAGTGAACTGAAAGCTTTGTATGGACCATGTCGACTACATTACTCCCCAAAAAGACTTCTTTAGTTAATGTTTATTTAGTTCAGACTCAAACCTGAGACCTTCTTGTCAACTGTGGCTGCTTCGAACTATTCTCTTTTGCTACTACCAAATCTGTATTATATTAGATATATTTAGTGGAAATTACAATTTAACCCTTGACACATTGAACAATTTGAACATTTGAACTGAATTGAATATAAAATCAAATAAAAAGTTACGACGCACTTACCCCAACGGCGATTAATAGTTTTCACTCAGCTGAAATGAAGCCAGCTGATTACATTTGACGGCACACCAAAGTTAGCCAACATTTTTCTCCGATACTGCTCCTCGTCGTTTCCGCCCTGTGTTACGCCCTCATACTCGAATGTGGCTGCCACGCTCGCGCAGTTGTGCTCGTTAACCCTTTTCAAGCCAGCCGCGTATTCGATTCGCCCGCATCGAACATAGAACTACACACCTGACTGACTGCGCTGTCTTTGAGGCTTCCGCTCCTTGGCAGCATTTATTGCATGATTTTGATTTGTATTTATTTTTTGTCTCAATGTCGAAGTTGAATGTTGGCGTTGCATACCTGCAGGATTTTACGCTGTGATTAGCATGGGAAATCGCTACTCCACCACATGTCTGTCTGGCTGCCAATTCAATTGCAACCCTTTTGCATGTCGCTATTTCGGCTCTCGAATTCATGGCCATTTCAATCGTTGGTTCTTTTATTCATTGATTTATTTGTTTGCACATTGCGTCATTGAAATGGAAATGGCATAGTTTTGTGTGAAAATTTCCATGCATGAAATGTTTGCGTTTGCATTTTTGATGAATTGCGTTGGGTTGTGGTGCATTCGTGCGCTGCTTGCTTGCATTCAGTCTAAAGTCAACGACAGCAGGTTGTTGTTGCTTTTGTGGTTTTTATATATTTTGATTTGGCTTTGTTGCATCGATTGTGTTGGCGGTTTTCCCACGCTTACGGCTCCTGCAGGAATTGCGTCGCATTAAATGTGACAGACAAATTGTTGGGGCTGAAATTGATGGCGGAATGGATTCAGTTGAAGTGTACGAATGGCATAAGGAAGGATTAGTGTATGATTGGAAATTTCACTGCGCAGCATTTAAATAAGCAAAAACAGTTTGTGAAGAATATATAGGGAATAGGGACTTTTGCTTGAGGCTTTAGAAGAATTCTTATGAAAATTTAGTCTTGGCGCATTGGAAGACGCTTTAGGCATTCGGGAGCCGGATGGATGCATTTAATTCTAGTTTTTCGGAGAAGATTACTGCTCCTACACCGCATTCCATCTGCGTAGATTGTGGCGCCCAGGTTATTCAGGATACTTCCTATTTTCCATTCCAGGCGAAAGGCAATACGGATGTCGTAGTTATTTAACCCTTTAGACACCGAATTTTACCCTGTGTCTCAATATTACTTTTTGATATTTGAATCTTGAAACATTGAAGAAGTGTGCACACGACATTTGAAGTCGTCGCGCCTCTTTGTTAGAGTTCTAGAGTTTACTTTTAAACAATTTAGCTTAAAAGAGTTAAATAAATTGTTTGTCAATATTTCTTAATCACAGAAAAATTATATAATATTTATGGAAAAATACAAAATTATCACTTTATATTTTATTTTATATTATTTTATTTTATTTTATTTTGTATTATTTTTTTGTTTTACTTTATTTTATTTTGTTTAATTTTTTTTGTTTTATTTTATTTATTTAATTTTATTTTATTTTATTTTATTTTATTTTATTTTATTTTATTTTATTTTATTTTATTTTATTTTATTTTATTTTATTTTATTTTATTTTATTTAATTTTATTTAATTTTATTTTATTTTATTTTATTTATTTTATTTTATTTTATTTTATTTTATTTTATTTTATTTTATTTTATTCATTTTATTTATTTTGTTTATTTTATTTATTTTATTTATTTTATTTATTTTATTTATTTTATTTATTTTATGATATTTTATATTATTTTATTTTATTTTATTTTATTTTATTTTATTTTATTTTATTTTATTTTATTTATTTTATTTTATTTTATTTTATTTTATTTTATTTAACCATTATTAAAATCGTAGACTTCAATTAGGACACAATTTTTCACTGATCTCGCTGCAAATTATTGGAAATTATTTTGGGAATAACAGTACAAAGTTTATAATGTGCTTTGAATTCACTTCTAAAAATATTAATTTGTTGGTGCCTACTTAAATTGAACCCATAAATCAATCGTAGTTTTTGCTATAAGATGACAAATAGGTGAAGTTGCTCTCAGGCAACTTTGGGGTCGAAAGGGTTAAGAACATTCAACGTCAAAGGTTTTAAAAAACATTTGCAGTACCTAGTCATCCTTGCGCACTAAACAATTTATCGTTTTTAAATTCGAAGGACATTTTCAATACCTATTCGTCCTTGCGCAATAAAAAAATTATTGTTTTTAAATTCTATTCTATTATTGTTTTTAAATTCTAGGGAAGTTTATCTTTCATTTTATAATTTTTTTAATTTTTTAAATATTGATGTCCTTGAAATTCCAAAGTCCTTTTAAAGAAAATTCTGACTTCGGAGAGAAAAACTAAAAACGCAGTTTTACCATATTTGGAATCTAGTTTTGCGCGTATGCCGATTTTTTTGTATGTAAAATTGGCTAGTTTTACTTTTTTCTCTGTTCGTAATACATAAAAATCACGCCATCACATCATCATCACATCACATCTTCGCCTATTTTGCCATTTTCCATGCAATTTTCTGCTGCTCTCAGCTCTCACAAATCTACCAAATGGACTTTATAAATTCTGGCTCCATTACTTATCGGCCAAAGGACATCTGAGTGCGTTCAATTGCACTTAGTGTGGCTAATCAAAATCTCTTAATGCCAACAACAACAACAATACGAACAACAATTGCAACATTAGTCGAGGGTAATCGGAGCTGCCGAAAATATTGAACGACCGTCAAAGTGTGGGCAACAAAGTGAAAAAAGGGCACATAATAAAAAAATTAACGCGAAGCTGTACCAAAAAATAGAAGGCCACACGAAAAATCTCAGTCTTGATAACAAAAACAACAAAAACAAAAAATAATAGCAACAACAGCAGCATTGACTTTAACAACGCCTGTCTCACAAACTGCCACAGCGGCAATGAGTGGCCCTTTTTTTTGCTGCTGCTGCTGCTGTCGCTGTCGTTGCTGTTGCAGTTGCCCGGTTTTGGCCAAAAAGGTGCAGCATCTTTTTTTTATTTTTATTTTTGGTTGGTTCGACAGTCTCGCCGCTAAGCTAAAAAATAGAAAAGCAGGGTCAACGTTTGCTTACCTGCTGTGAAATGTACGTTTATGCATTTTTTTGCTTTGGTTGCTCGCTTAGATTGCACGGCCACTGCGTTGGCTGCGACTGGCGGCTGGCGAACGCATCGGAACTGGTTTTCGCTGTTGATTGCATTTGCGTGGCGACGCAATGAAATGGCTCGAAAATTTGTGAAAAAAGATTAACTTCTTGCAGCTTCTTGGCATATGTCCGAACGGGGGGAATCGGGAATTAGGGCCGCCGAGTGCAGTGTTGACGTTGAAGCGTTGCGGCCTGCTTTCCAATTCCACGAGCCGATTTTTGGTGGCTGTGCGCTTGATTGGCGACAACGAACGGCCAGTGGCGTGGCCAGTGAAGATTTCGTTTAATTTGAAAACTTATAATAACAGAAAACATAGCAGGACTAAGTGCAGGGTGACTGATTGGTTAAAGGAAGGGTTGAAGAGTTGTTCGGCATCCTGGAAGTATGGAAATGTTAAGCAAAGATTTCGACTTTTTTATGTTCAGGGACACATTTCGACATTTCAAAAGAATTTAAAATATTTTATGCAATTTTTGTATAAAATAAATTGGTTCCAAAAGACTTCAACAACAACTTTAGCCATCATTAGAGCTTAAAAATTTTGTCAAAATTAAATACGAATTACTTTAGTCCAAATTGAGAGCGCCACTGCACTCCGTCGCATTGAACCTGCAGCATGTTTAATCCAATCAGAGTGCACATGAAATCGAAGGAAGTCACTGTCACACAAACAACAACAATAACAACAACAACAACAACATTCATAAATAATGGTATAAATTGCCTAAAGTCACAAGAAAATCAAAACCATACGAAAAGAAACGAAACAAAAAACCGGTAACCCGCCTACAAAAATGACAATCACGCGCAGCAAAATAACAAATTCTTGACAATTAGATGCGATGCGTTTTACCACCACTAAAGCATTGTGGTTGGGACCTGAAGTGTAAAACACAAAATTATATATATGAGAAATGTATAAATGTACAAACAGAGATGGAGTTGTGTCTCGAAGGAAATCCATATTTGAAATCTCTGAACAAAACAAACTTTATTAAATATATCAGATTTTTGGTAAATATTTACTACAGTTAAAACTTAAAACTTATATTTGTATCGATTAAAAAACGATTTCTATACATATTCATTCTTTGTCCTTACTGACTGATTCAGCTTCGCTCAGACCGAACCGCTAAAGCTACAAACACGAAATTTAAAACAATTCTTGAAAAATTAATCACCGCTAAGAGGGGATTTTTTTAAGTTCGAGGTGTAAAGAGGCAAAGCATGGGTTAAAGTGTTGTACGAAGAAACTTAATTTTTTTGGGCCTATTGATTTCAAACTTTTGATGAAAAAAACGCCAAATCAAAAATAATTCGACACGTATTTTTTTTTAGTTTTTCGAAAATCAAAACCGAACGAGGTCAATAATGGGTTAAGTTAATGGGTTATACGAGAATACCATTAACTAAAAGCCAACGAATCTTCAGAATAGAAAGGATATAGTCACCAGGAGTAAGTTTGTTGACTACGACAGACCGCTGGACGACTCATCTACTCCGTCTTGGGAACGAAAAGAGGCTCGATTGGTAATGGAATGTGCATGAACAATCGGCGCGATAAACCAAACAAGTATAAAAGGCAGCAGTGTGCAGCGCAGGAAGTCGAGTCTGTGTTGAGCCAGCAAAGGGGAAACATGCAATAGTAGTAGTAACAAGTGTAAATTTGTAAATAAAGCGATTGTTGGTTTTTGACCGCGTTTGCGCTTAGTAACTGAAGTAGTTTTATTTTCAAGCACAATCCAAAACGAACTTGTAGAGAAGTCATTTTCGTAACAGTATTTTGTGAAATCTTTGGTCTATGCGAATAAACCTCAAACAATTTCTGATCTCAATGCCACATCTTTGTTCTAATGGCACAAAAATCTCTTGAAAAGAGCGAGGGTCTGCAATAAGTGGTGCGGGGACCATATGCCGAATATATTTTTTCATTCTTAATTGGAAAATGTTTACTTTACAATGCAATAAAAATGTAATGTGTAATGTAAAATTGTAGAAAATTTTAGGTAAGAATAGGTAGTAGCGTATGCCAGTAGTTCGTCTAAGCAGCGAACAAAAAAAAAACAATAACGAAAGTACGAAAAAGCAAAACAAAATAGTAATCAATCTCCAACATTGGAGATTGTAATGCAACGACATCGGCTCCCGGTTCAGTTATCTCAACTGCAAACAGCAACCAGAAGTCATCAGTCAGTTATTATTGTTATTGTTGCATTTTCACAATCCCCCCCGCCCCCTTCCCGGTCGTTAGCTCACTTCGAATGCTTTGATTAGGCCCCAAAGCGATCCAACAGCAAACGCGCGACGTGGGGTGCAGGCAGTGTTTGCATGTTTTGGAGCAACTTGCCGCCATTTGCCCAACGCGTTGCTTGTTCGCTGTCTGTGCGACCATCATGTCTGTCGCTGCAGCGTCAATGGTCCATTTGGCTAAATGCGCTGCAGTGCGCGGCTTAATTGGATGCAGCACATTTCGTGGCTTTGCTTTTGCGTTTTCGAATTTTCGACTGTTCGCTGTTCGATTGTCGACGTTGGCCGCCACACTTTTGCGCTTCATTGGTTTTTGGAGTCGTTGTGTGTGTGTGTGTCTTATTTTTTGCTTCGTCTCTATGGTCAACTTTGGGCCATAGAAATGTGTTGTTGTTGTTGTTATATTGCACGCAGCAGCCACGCATTTACGCCGTTTTGGTTGACTTTTAAGTTGCAGAGCAATGGCGGCTACGGCAGCAACGCATCAACCATTGGCCAGTGTTGCCTTTTAAAAGTCAATGACTTTTTAGGCGCTTTTCGAGGTGTTCATTGTTGTTGTGCTTTTTGGCCATTAGCGTTGGCCTTTGCGCTGCTGCGGCTTAACAATGCAGCCGCGTCGTGTGCGAGTGGACACCCGCTGCAGGGTCGATTGGTGAGGGGGCCAGGGAAGCGACTGCACTGCAATATGTTGTTGGCTTTATTTTTATTGTATTTTTTGAAGGAAATTTGAAATTTGATTTGCTTGCATTTTTTACATGTTTTTTGTTTTGGCGGTTGGCTGCCGCCGCTTTTGTTGTTGTTGTCATTTTTTTGGTGTATTCATTAGTTGTAATGTTGTTGTTATTTGTATTTTTTTGGTTCACTTCATTTCATTTTTGGTTTAATTTAAAATTTTTGTTAAACGTCAAACTTTGCGGTTAGTTGTGGTCGGCGCTATATGTAAGAAGGGGTCGGGAGGGCAGAAGGAAAGGAGCGACAACAACTAATTTATTGCATGTTCGTAAATGGTGTTTGAGATTCTTTGAAGGTGATTAGAGAAAAACACTTTTTTTCGGTGGGCTGCTGTTGAATTGCATTTTTGTTGTTGCTATTGTTCATTGTTAATAATGTTGTTGTTATTGTATGACGTTGCTAATGGCTGTTCTTGTTGGTGTTGTTGTTGTGACTGTTGCTTTTACTTTGGTGTTGTTAGTGTTGTTGTTTTTGTTGTTGTTGTTGTTACATTTAGTGTTGAATTGTTGCTATAATGAGTTGGTCTAGTCGGTTCTTGTTGCTGTTGTTGTTTTTTTTGCCTATTATTTTTATTGTTTTATGTTGTTGTAGCCTTCTTGTCGCTTTAATTTTTTTGTATATTTTTTTGGCTTTCGTTTTTTTTTTTGTTGGCTCTGTTAATGAAGCCATGATTTTGCTTCGAGCTTTTGTTTTCCTTCCCATCTTGCATCCATCGTTTTGGTTTATCTAATTTGTGCTAAATTCTAAATTTTCAAAAACTGTTTACTTTTAATTAATTGTGAAAAGCAAATGATTTGCTTTAGGCTTCCAATATGGATTTTTTTCTTATTGTTGTTGTTTTTGTGTTTTTCACCTAATCAGCGTAACAAAAATTGGTTTTTATTATAATTTCCAAACTAAACAAAATTAATTAAATCTGGTTAGTTAGAAGCCGAAAACGCACAACAAAAATTTTGAATAAAAACTCTGAACAAATTTCCTGCTTTTAACTAATGAATAATTTCTTCGTCTTTGATTGATTGTTTGAAGAAAGGTCATTGTGTGAAGAAAGGTCATACAAACGTTCATATGAACGAATGACTGTCAAATGAATAAAGAGTTCAGAGTGATAAAGAGACCGAAAGGATGAATGTACATACGTAAAGTTAGACAGATGAACCGAAAAATGACTGAATTGGTATTCAGATGAACACATGAGTGAATGATTAAAGTGAGATATGAATATATAAAAAGATAAATAGATGAATGGTTATAAGAAGGGATGTACTAGAATATGCAGAGATTGATAAATTCATATGAATATTTACAGAAGTTCAGTTAGAAACATAATTATGAATAAATTATTATTCGTCCATTCGATATAAAAAAAAAGCTGCATAAGTGGAAGAATCGGTGAAGGAACTCATCCTCCTTTTGAAGAAAATACAATTAATTTGCCGGATGGATTTTTTAAATATTATATATGAACAAACAAGTAAGCGAGTAGACGAATCAATGAAGATGCATTTAGATCGATGTACATACAAACGAACAAATAAAGTACAAGTTGTCAATGTGTATGAAATGTTAAATTTTTACAAAAATAAACAGATGTATGTAACAAGAGTAAATATGTATTTAAATGGTTCATTCGACGAATAAATAGAAAAATTTATAAAAGGGGTGAAAATGGCTATTAGATGGGCATAAAGTTTAGCTAGATGAATGGAACTAAAAAGAGATTAATAAATAAGCACATTAACCCAGTAATGCCTAGCGTCTTAATTTTACCCGACAAAATTAAAAGTTATTTGTGCATTTTATCATTTCAGGCAAAAATAACTGTTACTTTTGACTTTTATTTTATCGGTTATTTTGCGACTTTTATTTTTTCGGTCAAACATATCAGACAATTTGAATTTTTTCGAAAGCCGTTTGAACGACTAAAAAACTATTGATGACACATATATACAGTAAAATTACAGGAAAATTAAAGACATATTAAAAATAAAACAGATAAAAATGCACCCTAGGTTGATATTCCACTTCATCATCACGGTACTAATAATGTCCGGGGCAACTGGAATTATCATCTTTAAGTATGCTTTCATTTCTGGTGGTCATTCAACACAGTGACGGCTAGATGGTGAATAGGTACTTCAGGCTGTTGCATGCCATTGACATCGGCTCCTTCGATGCAGCTTTGAGGCTCGAAATAGCCAAGTCTACCATGAGGAACGATTTATCAAAATATCTGGTCGATTACTATCTCAAGCAGACTAGACTACACCTTAACGAATTAATGAATGACGGCAACAGGGCGAAACGCTCCATAACCTGGATCGGAGTGGCATAGAAGTGGGTCGCAGGCTCACCAGATGCTGCTGACTGGGATAAAATCCCCCAAAAGCAAAGCGAAATAGTAACGAACAACCACAACCAATACCTGATCAACAAGAAAATCTTCAACGTAACGGAGGAAAATCGTCAGAGCTTCACAAATGACCAAGGCAGGTATTGTCCACAGCAACCTCTTAGACAGCAGAAATAGGTAAGGTTAGGTTAGAATAGGTCGTGTGAAAATGCGTATGCAACACTGTTTTTTCCAATATGTGATACAACACACATTTCAAACGGATGGGGAAAGGGAGGGGAGGGGACCTACAGTTTAACCCATTAAGCCCTGAGCGTTGTGTTTGCGCAACGTTTGGGAATTTCGCTACATTAAGTAATTCATAAAGATATAAGACTTGAAAAGCGGTAGAATTGGATTCGAATTGATCGTTTTAGATTCTGCCATACTCAAATTTCAAAATTTTTTAAATATTCATATCTTTTTTTCGATCCAAAGTCAAAGGTTTTTTTTGGGGAATTTTTGAAATTCAATTAAAAATACTTATTCTTCAAACCTATCAAAATCCCTTTGTGAGCTGCATTTTGTAATGCTAAACTATTTAAAAATAAGTTTAAAAAACTTTTTTTTTTTTTTAATTTTATGTTTTGTATGTGACTAAGGCCCAAATTGCGTTTGCGCAACGTACCCTCCTGGTTCAGGGGGTGGGGGTATGAATTATTTGCTTGATTTTTTTTCTTGATTAGGTCAATTACTAAGATTGTGTAAAATTTTATGGAAATCGCACAAGCCCTTCTGGGGTCAGGTTTTAATGGGTTAACGCGGAATCCGAACGGCGATTGGCAGTTTTTTCGTTCACACTTGGAGGTTTTGCCATTGCCTGCCAAGGTCGCACTTGTGCTATTCTTGTAATTCTCATCTACTTCATGTGAATAGCGATAGAAGTAGATGAGCGTTTTTCCCAGCCCGAGCCAGGAATCGAACCTGGGGCGCTCGGTATGAGAAGCCAGCGGGGCTACCGAGGCCAGCAGAAATAGATCGATTAATCTGTGAAGAAGACGGACTAATTAATTAATTAATTAATTGATTGACACGACAGCCCGCTTACGCGAGACTAAGGCCTAGCTTCCCGCAACCACCCGTGTTGTGCGTGTGAATTTTGTACGCGGGTGGAAGGGACCTACAGTTTTATGCCGGTTCCGAACGGCAGGTTGGGAGCTTTTTCATAGGCAATTTTTACTCTCAGAGGTTTGCCATTTCCAGCTGAGAGGACAGCCACCGAAAGAGAAAACGAGTTTCCCGTTATTTTTTTTAGGTGTTACTACATGCAGAATTCGAACTTGCGTCGCTCTGCATGCGACTCGTTGGACCGCGCACTAACCAACTGAGCCACGGCGGCTGCCTTCTTCCGCTGCCGGCGGAAGACGGACTACCTTACCAAAATCTAGTTGAGGCGCTTCAGTACGCAAAACCCTCTATCTACTCGAAAGGAACTCTGCTCCTCTACGTGCTCGCCGTACTAAGAGTAAAGAAAATCCGTGATAGTCTAATGTTGGTCAGAGCCTCAACGTCGAAAGGGAAACGAGTAGATCTACAATACAAAAAAATTATGATGAGCAATGACGAAACCTATGGTGTCACCAGCGACTGAGGCGAGTTATCTGGTGAAGTTGCCTGAAAACGAATGCATATCGAGATTGCTGAAAGGCGGCAATGCAAAGTGCCGTTTCGAACTAGGCAACCAGGTAACTGTGGACCTAGTTGATTACGATATGATATTCCTATCCGACTTCGAAGGGATCATTCGAAGCGACAACCAGTTACAGAAACGAAACTGGACCTTCCGAGACAGTGTGGATTGGAAACCAAACATTCTCCAGCAAGACGACTAGGCCACTGCAAGCAGTACCACCCGTTCTAACAAACGTCACAGATTTAAACAGGTTTAAAACTGAATATGAAATATATCCACGACTCTCCATATATAACTCTCCATGCCTCGACGACCATTGATGCCATTCTGACCCTTGCCCTTGCAGCCATTTGCTACATTGTATGAAGAAAGGTGGCAACTCCCGGTCAGAATCCCCGAAGTGCACCAGCTTACCACCCAAGAACAAGGATCCATTCGGCCTCACACGATCCGCCTTCTTATCCACCAATAGCCTTTTGACTGAAAATCAAGAAAGAATGTTCCATTCCAATGCCCCAAAGTCCATTGTTGTGATCAGTGATTAGTGCTTTGAATTCGAGTATAACATCACTAAATGACTTGTAATGATTTCAGTAGAGAGATTTTAGTAGAGATAATAGTCAACTAATTTCAATTGAAAAAAGTGAATAATTAATTATTTAAAATAGAAATATTTTACTAATCACATTTTATTAATTACATTTCGTATTATTTAGCAAATTATTTAATCAATAAATGAAAATTACAAATTAACCCAACACATTTATTAATTAATTTCTGACGAGCGTTTGTTATGAACTCAAACAAGTCATCAAAAAAAAAACATAACCACATATAATTAAAATCAACAAATATTGTACGCGGGCATCGTGGCAATGCTGCTGCAGTGGGCCTGCAATACCAGCAACATCTCAGAGAATAGCAAATAGCAAAAGCAAAGAGCGAAAGCGTGCAACAAGCGAACTGAAATAAAAATTTTGGCCACAGCCGAAAATCAACAACACACAAGTCAATGACCCTTGGCTGCACAAATAGCACAAACAGCAACTATTACAACAACTAGTTAAATTACAACAACAATAACAAATATTACAACAACCACAACTATTAGCAATACCAGCAGCACACACCAGCAACAATCGGCAGCGAGCAGGCAATGTAAACTCTCTCCAGAAAAACACATCACACATGAACACTAATGCAACAACAACAACAACAACATTAGACAATGAAATGAAAATGTTGCAATTGCAATTCGGCCACAAAATGTTTATCAGCACAACACCAAAACTAGACGAGAGAAATTTTCGCCTGCGCCATGCGGCAACCCGCATCGCAGCCAATCAAAGCGTACAATGAGAGCAGTGGCAGTGGGGCGGCGGGCTGGCGCGTTCCGGAATTGAGTTGGTGAAATGCACACGCGGAATGCTGCGTGCGGCATTTGCAATGCGTCGGTCGGCCGTCAGTCAATTAAGCAACAAAACAAATTTCCGCCAATAATTTGACAGCAATTACGGTTAAATGGCAATTGTTGAACAACAACAATAATAAGAGAAAAACCAACATTAAATCAAAATGCAACAATAACATTGAAGGCAACAAATACAAAAACAAGAAAAACCAAAAAGAAAAATTTTGCTAGGAAAAAAATTGTTATGTTCATCAAAAGAGTAGAACGCGATTTTCCCCACTTGACAGTTAAAATATAATTTTTTTTATTCTAAGGGCAATTTTTTCTTGTAAAGGCCACAACTTTTTTGCATACAATGCTAAATTCAAAATTTCTCTGAAAAAAATCCACATTGAAAGATTTGTTAAAAAAAATTCCTTCACCTTTTGCCAATCAAAGGAAGCCTTCAAGAAAAGGTTCTTTATTATATTTTTCCATATTTCTCCAATTTCCATTTTTTCCTCACAAAATTCTTGGCTATTCAATATTTTGTGCCGCCCTTTCGGTTGCGCTAAAAACATTACGACCATAGTTTGCCATTGAATTCGGGTTAGTTCGTTAGTTGTTTCCCTTCTCACTTTCTTGTAACCCTTCTTCGTCTCCATTCACCAATGCACAAACATTTCGATTGTCGGAAATGATGAAAATTGTCTGCTTGCTGTTTATTTACTTTTGTTATTATTTGTCATTTGTTTATTTAATTGACAAACATTGACATTTGTCGCTTGTCAGTCGCAGTCGCATTCGAACAGCAGCCAACTGCAAGTCGAGTGCAATCGAAATGCAATGAAAATGAAATGAAATTCCACACACCGCGCGAGTTCGATGAACGATACGCAATGTTTTCTCGTACAATGCTGCGCGTCTGCGCAAAAGCCATTCTGCCGCTGCAAGTTATGCTGGTTCTGCGCTGCGCTGTTTGGTTCTTGTGTGTGATATCTTTTTTGCTCACACATAAACTTGTTATCTGATCTCATGTGAATGGTGCCTTTGTTGGTTTTTTTCACTGATGTGTTGTGAAATTTTCCTGCGTGTGCGCTCGTAGAAAGTGTTTTTGGGGAGAATTTTTTACATTTTGCTGTTTCTTATGGGAAACGCTTTCCCGTAGAGCATTTTTCATGCGGGTTCTTGAAGTTGTTTGTGTTATGGCAACATGTAAGATACTCGTAGCTGGAAGGAATTTGCATAACTACACACATCACATTTGAAGAAATCAATATTTTTAATTCAAGAAAAACTATGTATTGAATTCAGGCATAGAGAACATTAGAGGGGGAAACAACTTTCACAGAATACTTAATACTTAAGTAAATTTAAACAACTAAAAGGCTTATTTAGCTACGTTTTCAATTATTTTACATTATGCTAGCAGAGCCCATTGGCTTTGCATGCAAGATCGAAGCCAATGGGGCCTTAATTTATCAAGTTCTTTTAACCCTTTCGCTATTTTGTTGCCATATGGCACATTGCTACTTTGTGGACGTCTGAGCCCTCTGAGGTTTCAAGAATAAATTGTTTGTTGATTCTTAGAATAATTTGAAGTTTTAGGAAAAATACGAAATTATTAAACTGAATATTAAAGTGTAAAAAAGAGAAGTATACACGTTTTTTAATGGTATATCTTGACATAGTAAAGGAAGAAGAAGCAGAAAACTTTAGATAACTTTTTAATTTTACGTTTTTAGATAGTTTTTTTTTTCTTAATTTTGGCTGAAATAAATGAAGAAATATTCAAATTTTCGTTATGCGTAAAAAGTTTTATGTTTATGTGGTTGTTCTCATAGAAAAACACTCTAAAAAACAGGGTTCGGGTATAAAAATTAAAAAATGTATTTTAGAATGTTCCTAAAATAACCAAAGAGAAGCCTAAAACGTAAAATTTAAAATTTTAACTTTCCGCAGTAAAAACCTGTAGCGATCTACCTGATCTGACGGGATCAACAAAGGTTAACCCCTTTGTTGATCCCGTCAGATTTTTATGAAAACAAACTTATCTAATTATTTCTCATGTGCAGTGCTTTCACCACACTTGAAGTCAATTGGGGCATTAAGTCATGTTTCCCAATCGTTGAACCCGTTAGATTTTTATTTTCGAAAAAATAAAAACCAAATGTCAAAATATTTCTCATCAAGAGTACTTTCATCAAGTTTGAAGTCAAAAGGCCCATACAAGTTTGTTTTTTCATATAAACTCTTAACCCATCGTTGACCCCATCAGATTTTAGTTTTCGAAAAAATGAAAAACACGTAACGAATTATTTCATTTTGTAATTAATTTCCCCAAGTTTAGGTCAAAAGGCATAAAACATCATGCTTCTTCATACAAACTTTTAACCTATTGTTGACCCCGTTATGTTCTAATTTTCGAAAAAATTAAAACACGTGGCGAACTAAAAGTACTTTCAACAAGTTTCAAGTCAATTGGCCCATTAATTTCTGTTTTTCACAGTATCTCCATGTAAACCTTTAACCCATTGTTCACACCGTCAGATTTTGATTTTCGAAAAAATAAAAACACGTGTCGAATTATTTTTCACTAAGAGTAGTTTCACCAATTTTTAAGTCAATAGGCCCATTACTTAATTTTTTTCAGTTTATCCATGTAAACTTTTAACCCATCGTTGACACCGTCAGATTTTGATAAAAAAAAAAAAATAAAAAACACATATTGAATTATTTCACATTTGAATTACTTTCATCAAGTTTGAAGTCAAAATGCGTAACAAAATTACGTTTCTTCATAAAAAATTTGAACCCTTGGTTCAACCGTTTAAGTTTTGATTTTCGAAAAAAGGAGAAACACATGTTAGATTATTTTTGATTTAAATTATTTTAAACAACTTTGAAGTCAATAGACTAATCGGTTCAGGTTTTTTTCGTAGTCTTTCCATATACGAACCCTTGCTTCACGTCGTTAAAACTTGAAAAATAGAAAAATATGTGTGTAAGTATATCTTGAAAAATGAACCTCCGCGAAGACCGGATTTTTTTGAGAATCAGGGTCTAAAGTTGTTGAAAACACTAATCAATAGACCTATTTTTTCCAGTTTTTTGCGCTTTAAGACACTGAATTAAAAAAAATTCCGTTTTTGCGTAGGTTCATTTTTCAAGATACACTTACAGTTCAAATTTCATGTTTGTAGCTTCACCAGTTTAAGCTGGGGATGATGAATCAGTCAGTCAGTCAGGACTGACATATATAGAAAAACTATATTTTTATATTAGGGAACGAAAATAACTGTTATTTAGCAATTTTCAAATCAAAACGGCAAATTGAAAAAATCGCCTGTGGACTTTTTCAAATATACCATTACGATCGTGGGGAATTTGGCGGTTCAAGCCTTCCAAATAAATAAATTGCTGATACAAAATAAGGTTTCAAATTGTATTGTGCTCAAAAATTGTACGCAAACTCCCTTTTCCCTCCAAAATTCAATTCTATGTGCGTCATTGATCCAAGCAATTGATTTGTTATAAAATTCCAACAGTTTTGTATTCGCATTCGTTGCTTCAAATATCAAGGAAAATCATTGAATGTTATACAATTAATTCACATTTAGTAATTGACGCCATTTTGCAAAGTTCATTTATTCCATTGTCACCGCACACACACACACACACAACTATTGTGTCACTCAAACATTCCACAAAAAAAAAAATTCACCAATCTAAATGCCACATAACAAAAAAAGAATAGAAAACTAAAAGAGGAAATAATAAAAAATTTTCCACTCGCCCAATGCAAACACGTTGTGCCATTTTTCGAAGGGCTTTTCAATGAATCAAGAAAAAAAAGCACACGATGTGACCCAGAAAAAAAACAACAACAACAGCAATAGCAACAATAAATACTAATATAATAGCAAACAGCAACGATAACTACAACAACAAAAGCAAACACCAACCAAAAAAAAAATACACAATCAAAACAGCGACGACAAGTTGTACGCGTCGTTTGGCATTTGCCAAGCAAACTGTTTTCGCCGATCGTCAAATGTAAACAGCCCTAACAGCAGCAACAACAACAACAACAACAGCAACATTCATTTGCAAGTAACGCACACAAACGATCGCAACAACAAACAACGAGCAACGAGCAATAAAACAGCGAGCAGCAGAACAACCGGATTTCGAAATCCTTGAAAGCACTAAAAAGCGTCAAGCAAGCAGCACCACCACAACAACAATAACAACAACAACAACAACATCACGTTTGTGTGCTTAAATTTTAAATTTTTTTTTGAGGTGGTTTTGTGCTTTTGCCACCATTTTTGCCACCTTTGCCTCCCTTCTGGCTGCCCATTGCCCAGCTTTGCTCCAATTTCTGCTGCTGTTATTGTTCCACATTTGTTGCTTTTTCGCCACTTGTTGGCGCACGTTGTTGTTTAAACAGCTGACACATACGAATGGCGACGCCAACAACCAATACGCAGCGCGCTCGTATGGCAAATAAAACGTCACCAGAAAACGTGAGCAGAAAAGACAAGACCAGACTTTTGACTTGAAAATGCGGAACACTTGTCACGACCAATGCTCCATATACTCGTTTATATGTACAACATATACTGTGTGTATGTAGATATGTGTGCATTGCAGATATTTAATTGAACACTAAGCGCAAGTTTCGAACTTAAAACACACAGCACTAACAGCCAAATTAGTGGGGAAGTTGTGGTTCAAGGAGCACAGTCTAGCAAAGTTGCAAGGGTGTGCGATTGGTTTTCTTAAATTCTTTTATGTTAGGTTAAGTTTCATCTTCTCCTCCGTACTTCCAGCGCAGCAAAGAAAGCATTGTAGACGATAAACGAACATCGACATCAACACCCCACCCCCGAAATATTAGGGTCGAATTTAAAACTGCAATGGCATTGTTTTTAATGGTTTTTAAAAAATTTTAAAGAATTACTTTTTGAGATCCCTCCCCACCCCCAAAATATTGTTCTGAGTCCCCCCTTTTACTTTAAGTTAGATTAATGTCAAAAGTAACTAATTGAAGACGATTTGTCTAATTTAAGGCGAGTAAACCATGAGCACAGAAGCACACCTCTTCAGAAAGGGATATATGTACATCTGACTAGGGATTGCAATGGATTCGGGATCCCGGACAATTTCAGTCCTGAAAAATCCCGGAATTGACAAAATCCGATCTCGGAATCGAAACATAAAAATAGCTTACTTTTTGCTTTTGTCACCTTAATTTCGAAAAAAGCATTTTTCAATACAAAAAAAAAGCACACAGCCCTGAAACTCGCTCTGTTTGGGTATTTTTCCAAACTTCGAAAAAGTATATGAAGATTTAGTATAAGAAGATTACGATTTCCCCTACTAACCAGTGAACCAGTTTTGAACCAGAGAGATACATTTTATGTTTGCCAGGTGATTTGGCATTTAAATGTATTTTTATGTTATTATTTTATGCTATTTGTCATGAATATTTTGCTGTTAGTATAAAAGTTAACACACAGAATTATATTTAATACGCAAATACAACTTAGTTGATTCAAAAATACGTCTGATTTAGTTCCTAAACACTAGAAAGACCATTGCGATTATTTTGATGGTTTTTAATTTTAAATATCTGCATTTTCTTTAGTATTTCTATCAACTTTTGCTTTGGTGACTTTTTTATCGTGAAAAATTTTATATTTTTGTAAAATTTATTTTGTGAAAGATTATCCAAATCAGATGTGTACGTTTCGAGATATCAGCGGGTATCATATCGCACACGCACAACAAAAGAGACACAACTCAAAATTTTTGATTTTTCAGGAAACGCAAAAAACTGTTTTTGAGCTAAATAAACATTTTTTTTTAATATCGTATAGACCGTTCAGTAGTAAATCCTTACAGATCATGCTTTATGAGAAGTTGGAAGAATTTTTTTGACTGTTTTGATGATATTTTAATTCAATAATTAGCGAATTATTTCAAGTTATGCCACTTTTTCTGAACTTAATAATTATAAATGACAGTTAAAAAGTTGAAAGAAAAATTTTGAAAATTTATAATTAATTTTAAAAATTACAACAAAACAAAAATTGTCAGAATTTGGCTTAAAATTAACTTTAATAAAAATTTATTTCATCAAAAGTGACACAAATTGAGTTAGGACTCTTTTGCATTGAGCTGCAGTGATCAAATAGCATCAAACTTCTGACATGAAGAGAGACCTAACTGTATTTTTGCAACAGTTAACAACAACAAAATAAACTGAGCTTTTGCTGATTGGTAGATTTATGCATTGTGCACAATATTAACACATAAACCCGAAAATGAAAAATGTTGATTTGTGTCACTTTTGTAGTGCGTGTGCGATATGTAGTATTTGTAGATATGGTATTGAAATAATATATTCATTCCCGTAAAAAATCATTTTCAGCCACGAAAACTCCGGAATAGTAAGTCCTTAACATGTAGTAATCAATTAACTAAACTTCGGCCTTCGGAGATCTATCCACAGCATCTCTGTATGCTTTAGTTCTGCTTTCTTCCTTTGTTAGATTAAGTTTAGAATATACGTCTTTTACTAGGAATCCATAAAACATATAAGTACTCGTGTGTCTCGTGGAAACTGCATAAAAAAATCCTAGAACACATATTGAATTTTGGGTCTTTGTTTCCTAACGTTTTCCAATCCTAATTTTGTTTCAATCCTAATCCAATGCTACTTTTTTCATATATTTTTTAATGTTCTGTTATGAACTTTTAACTTATAACTATAAACTTTAACTTTTAACTTCCTTCGTTGTTTTTCTATGATTTCAAGTTCACTGTTCTTTTGGATCTCTTCTCATACAACAGCATTACAGTCCATTCGTTGTATGTTCTTATAGATTTAATTTGATTCCTAATACACCCAAGACGAGGGCATTTTCGTAATTCACGAAAATCCCAATTTCGGTTAACTTTGTTTTCAATTTCAGAGGTGATCATCTACTCCAACGGAGCTCAAGTCAACTAAAGTCACTATAGAGCACAGAACATAGGGCATTCAGTTTTGGTGGGCTCCATATTTCCTAGAGATGTAAATAAGGGCGAAAAATCCCTTAAAATCTCATTATAAATAATCCACTTAGTTGTTTGCATAGTTATCAGTTTTTAACTTTAAATTGTTAACTTATTTTGACTAAATATTTTTAAGTAATAATTCAATGTTTCTAATAGTGTTAGGTCAGAATAAGAGTCTGGTTCGAGCGCATGACATCTATTCAAGTGTTATTCGAGTCACTGGAAGTCCTTTCATGAGAGGTATCGCTTTGGACTTATTGGGTCAAATCACTTTGACCTCTGGATCAAATTGAGTAGATCTAGAAAATATGCTACTCTAACGTTACTAAGAATCAATAATTAATCAATACTAAGAATCAATAAGAAATTTTACCCGTTGGTACTTAGCAGCCGAACTTGGCGGGTCTCATGTGGCTTAGAAAGTGCTCAGCTCTCAAATTTCGCAGCATAGGAAGTATCACTGAACAACAGCGCCAGTCAAGGACCAGATACTATATGACAGAGCTTCAATAGACTACAATCACAGACCATTTGGCCTACACTTGGTCCGAAAGTGAGCCTTCTTGGTTCACTTTGCCCTTTGGGTTTTTTTTAAGGAAATTTTTATATATAAAACTTTAATTAAGTGAAAATTCGAATTTTAAATTTTTTGAAATTTTCGAATTTTTTTTTTTTATTTTCGACTATTTGTGAATGCAAAATCGACAAAATATTTGTCACACCAACAGCATCGTCAACGTGAGCGTGTGTGACCCACTTTCAGGCCAATCACATGGCAGAGCTTTTCTGCTTTTCTCATTGTTGTTGGCTTGTTGTTATTGTTGTTGTTTTGGCGCGTGCGCATGTGTGCGTGTGTATGTGTGCAGCATTAATGCAGCAACAAAAACAGTAGCAACATAATTACAACAACAAATAATCATAACTTTTATGATTGTTGTAAATAAGCAACAACAACAAAAAAAAAATCCGCTTGAAGCAAAAGCTCACCCATCATAGAAGCACACACACAACGATTTTATTCACTCACTCATTCGCTTAGTCGATCTCGGTCACTTTGTCGCGCATTGCAGTTGCACTCGGCAATCTGCGAACAATGCCGACAATTGCTGGCGTCTTTGAAATTGGCTTTTCATGTGATAAGCTTCGACTTTACTTTGGGGCATTTGACTCTTGCGATCATTAATGACTGATGGCCGCTGCGTTGGTCAAACAGCGATTGGAAAACAATGCGGGAAGAGAGCGGAGGGGTGCAGGCTTTTTGCTCGACAGTGTTTTTTCATTAATTTTTAAATTTATTGCATTTAATGGCCGTTTTCAAGTTTTTATTTTGGATGGTTTTTGAGTGCGTTGATGTTTTTGTTGTTGGTGGTGGTGAAGGCACCTCACTGACCTCCGTTGATAAAGTAAACGCTGAAATTTAAAGTTGAAATGCAATTTATGGTAATCTGGTTGAGGAGCGAAATTTATAGAAGAGAGAACCAAAGACGAGAATAAGAAAAAGTCCAGAGGATGAGGAAGCAAACAACAGAAAGACGGTAAGAAGACTACAAATTTGCAACTTGCAAATTTTCATAATTTGCTCCCTGTCAGTGTTGCCAGATCAGGAGATTTCCTACTAGATTTAGGAGATTCTTGGCCTTTTAGGAGAATTTTTAAGAGGAAGAATTGTTTTGGAGAAAGTTTAGGAGATTTATATTTTATGTTAGGGGGTTTTTCGGATCCTTAGTGGATTTTTGGGAGATTTTTGGATACAAAAGTATGATGTTTTGGGAACACTGACAACAAAATATATTTTGGCAACTATTTTAAAGTCAAAGTGCCCAAGTGTTTCAAAAATTTTTAATCTTACAAAATGTAAGCTCGTTGTATCTCGTTCTCACTTATTGCTGTCACAATGAAATCCCGCCAAATATGGCACTTTTATTTAATTCATTTGTCATATATTTTATTTTTGTTAAGTTGTTGTTACGCTGAAGATGAATAAAAAAAGACTGCATTAAAAAAATTATATGTAGGTATACATTTTTATTTTTTATGAGAAGTTTTATTCTTTTAAAATTACACAAATTATAAAACAATTTTAGGAGATTTTTCAACTTTTGGGAGAAAATTTCGGTATTTTTAAGATTTAGGATAAAGTCATTTCAGGTATCTGGCAACACTGGTACTAGTTAGAGTTCCTTAGTGTGGCGAATCGATGTAAAAGTGATCTGTAAAAAGTTCAGCAGCTACGATGATATCATGCTTGGTGACCTATTCTAACCCAGAGAAGCACGGGGCCCCTAAGAAAGTAAGACGTAGTCTTGAGATAGCAGGACAAGAGCGAAAAATGTGCTTCAGGGTTTTCATGACACCATTTTCTTTGCATTTCCTGCAGAATAAAAAAATCAATGTCTGAAAAAACGAAAATAAAAAATGAAAGAAAGAAAGAAACTAAGCTAAAATAAACAAATGAATGAATAGAAACAAAAAATCAAATAATTATTTTAATATGAGTTTAAATAAGCGACTGGCTGCAGAATATATTTAACAAAAATAAAAAAAAAGTAGGTGTGCAAATCTATAGAAAGCATGAAATTGAAGAAGCAAAGACAGAAAGAAAAAATAATTAATGTATAAGAAGCAAAGAACAAAAAGAAAGAAGGATGGTTGAAAAATTGGAAGGACGAAAAGGAAAAGGAAATTAAAAAAAAAATTAGAGTTAAAATTATAAAGCTTTGAAAGGATTTGAAAAGTTGATCATCGAAGCAAAATGAAGTGGCTGAAGATCATAAAGGAGGCAGTGTTGCCACTTAAAAAATTTTTTTCCGACCAAACTTTCGACCAAATCCGACCCCGACGAACCAAATTAAAAATTTGCGATATCTTAAAATTTTTTTTAAATTACAATTTAATTTTTTTAAGTAAATTTTTGGTACTAATGAAAACATATTCACACCACAAAAAGGACCGAAAATCGTTTAAGCGGACCAGCGGACTAAAGTAAAAAAATCTGACCAATTTTGGTCCGAAAAGACAAAAAGCGGCAACTCTGAAAGAAAGGAAACAAGTAGAGAGGGTGGAAATGAAGGACATGAGGTTAGATTAGTTCTCGGCTAAAACACTGATAGGCTTCTAAGAATAAGTGTGATGGCTGAAAAATGTGGCAAGTCCCCACTGATATTCTGTGTTCAGTGGTGATCGAAATTTATCTGAGATTGCGATGAATTTGGGAATATTTTAGAGACCCATGGTTTACTGTATCCAGATCAAAATGATGTAAAAATTAAAAAAAAAAACATTAAAAGCAAAAATGCTCACATCAATTCTTAACCCATTAAGCCCTGAGCGTTGCGTTTGCGCAACGTTTGGGAATTTCGCTACATTAAGTAATTCATAAAGATATAAGACTTGAAAATGGGTAGAATTGGATTCGAATTGATCGTTTTAGATTCTGCCATACTCAAATTTCAAAATTTTTTAAATATTCATATCTCTTTTTCGATCCAAAGTCAAAGGTTTTTTTTGGGGGATTTTTTAAATTCAATTAAAAATACTTATTCTTCAAACTTATCAAAATCCCTTTGTGGGCTGCATTTTGTAATGCTAAACTATTTAAAAATAAGTTTAAAAAAATTTTTTTTTTTAAATTTTATGTTTTGTATGTGACTAAGGCCCAAATTGCGTTTGCGCAACGTACCCTCCTGTGCTGGTTCAGGGGGGGGGGGGGGTATGAATTATTTGCTTGATTTTTTTTCTTGATTAGGTCAATTACTAAGATTGTGTAAAATTTTATGGAAATCGCACAAGCCCTTCTGGGGTCAGGTTTTAATAGGTTAATCTATATTACTACTTAATCTATATGCAACTTTCTACTAACCATGAATTTTTAAAATTTTTTTATACTCAATAGACTAAAAAACAGAAAACATGTGTTTGAGTTTTTTCTGACACACTAATTAATTTTTTGCACAGACTTTTTTGGGCTTTTTTTAGTTAGAGTTTTACCTTTCAAACGACATCAAAATCGTTAAATTCTGAAACTATAAAGTCTTTGAATTTTGTTTATGAAAGAAAACACTGTACCGTGGTTTGATTTTGGTGCCTGTGTTATTCACTTAAATCATATTAAAAATATAAATATTAAAAGATCGTTATTTAAACATTTCAGATATAATTTTTCCTCTCACAATAACGAAAAATCATGCAGCCCACTCCATAGAATCGCAAAGGTTTCTATCGAAAATAACTAATAACCTTAGCAGCGATATAAAAATAGATAATAAATGTGTATGTCATAAATTCTTGGCTGCCATATCAATCATTTCGATAATAATGCCAATTTCATACATTAACTTCGAAGGCAAAACACATCTTTTGATTATGTCAAATGATAATGTAACTTTGCATGACAAACTGTTTATAAGTCGCAATGCAGAACAGGTTGCAGACCACAAAAACACAAGTGGCAGGTGAAAAGGCAAAGGTGAAATTCTTGCATTTCAGGAATTGCTACAAAGAAAACGCAGAAAGATCGAAACAAGTGCAACAAGTAATCAAAAAACTGCGCTAAGGGTGCAAACGATGAGAAAAGAGGCAGCTGCAAAAATTTTAAGATGCATCAAAGCAACATTAGTTGGAGCCAAGACACCGAAAAGGCAAAAACCAAAAAGGTTTGATAGACCACATTCGGACTATGGGGAGAACAGCGTGAGAAGTGTTTTAGCGCATCAACAATTGGCCAATGACTTCTATCAAAAAAAGAAAGAAACAGAATAAAAAAAAGGCCCACACGATTTAGTCGCACCTTTTCCGCTTCTCCATTTCTATTCTAGTTTTGTCCAGATTTTGTTTTGAAATAAACAAGAACCTAAAAAAAAATGCCCAGCCACCATTAACGCGAACCTGCTCGAACCTACGCAACAGACAGCAAACAATACACCCATAGAAATTATCCTTTGATTTACTATCGAAAATGAAACGTCAATGGCAGCGAAGCGTTCGCTCGTCTCTCACACGCCGACTTTTTCACTGCGACCCGCACGTATTCGCGCAAAGTGTTTTTCATTATAAGCCAAAGACGCTATTTTCACTTCGCTACCCCCAATGCCGATGCATCTTTTGTTGAATTTTGATATCAAAATCCTAAATGCAACATAATGAAAAACAGCAACAACAAATCATGTGCACTTTTGTTCTATTCAACACACACACACACACACACAAAGAAAGGTGCATTAAGTCGGCAATGATAAAAAAGTCAAGGAAAACAGCCAAGGAAAGCAACCTTGCAGATAGCAAAGTATTTCGGCTCTTCGCTGACTCGTAAAGTGGACGCCATGGTCCAACACGCAACAACAATGACGCGCAAGTGGACCAGCGGCAAAAGGCACAACGCGGCAAAACAGCGCATTGCATGTGTTTATTGTGCCCTACAGTTGGTCTATTAGAGTACAGTTTGATGTGGAGATGGAGATGTGGTGTAAGCTGAGGGAGGCCTAAACTTTGATGAATAGATGGTGTGGACCAGGACGCTGAAACTCTGGGACTACGATGCTTGAGAACTCAAGCGAGGGACACAATTAACTGGAGACATAAATTACAGCAAGCGAAGACCAGCGGGTTGTTGAGCTGATGATGATGATGATGATAAAGAGTTATACAGGGATCAAAAAGGGATGAATGTGCATATTTGATCTCTTGTATTTTTTATATATTTTCAGTATTTTAGTTATTTAGTTAAGTCAAATTTAATTGTAGAGGAATCTTGACGGATTTGAGGTCACCCAGGAATGAAGAGAAGAACCATGGCTGTGACTTCTCTTTACTGAGGCGTCTGAGCTAGTAGAACCTATTAGCATGGCATCTCCAGACAGTGTCTTTGAACAGTTTATCAGTACTTCTTACTGGCAGAACTTTGACTAAGCAAATGTAGAAGTGATCCATATTTCTAAATTAGATATAGTAAAACTAGGAAAAGGATGTTACTGTAGTTGTTCTATGGTCTGGTTTGTATTGCCCGACTATATTCTTTGATTTACTTTACACTATTCTGAAACACTATTGCGGTAATTTTAACGGGTTGTAATTTTTAAATATCTGTATTTTCTTTAGTATCTCTGTCAACTTTTACATTGATGAATTTAATTTTTTATTTTTATTGTATTTATTTTCTTTTATTTTACAATAATAACAATTAGTCAAATCCAATGTGTACTTTTCGAGATATCAGCATATATAATATGTAGTTTTTGTAGGTATGGAAAACTTGGAGTCTTTCTAGTGTTAAAAGGCTTAGAATAAGTAGTTAGCTATTCTTAACAAGATTGCTTAGCGCTTTCAATCGTATAGAATAATTCGTAAACCCTGAGGAATCAGCTTTGAAGAGAAAGGCGACCAACTTTTGTAGAAGCTGTAGGATCCTCGACGAAGAAGACAAAACCATCATATAAAACTCTACACAGACAACTCTCTACACATCTTTGAAACTCTGTCGGAATTCCAAAAGACACATTGATTATCTTATTGTGGGTTTTAAGGTTCAAATAAATGGCTTTTTCAGTTTCAAATGTAGTTTTGAATGGTTTAAAACCTAATTAAGGTCATAGACCTCATTGACATCCATATGGGTCTTTCTTAGTGAGAACTTCAGACAGTTAGTCCATTTTACCTACCAACCCGATGGCTCAAAAAATTGTTTTGGCAGTTGGCGCCATCCATCCCAAAATTACAAATTTCAGTCCAATGAAAGGTGACTAGTCATGTTGTCTTTTTGGTGTGTCAAGTACAAAGTCCTCAGTACCATAAATTTTAGGTTGAAAAAACCAAGTAAACTTAATAATATCAATCAAGTGTAGAAAGAACTAAGAGAATCCTTGAAAAGGAGTAATCGCAGTGAAGTAATCCAGTGGCACACATAGGAGGAGTTTTGGGGAGCAAATCCCTGAAACACAAAAATTCCCGGTACAAAATATAATTTCAAATGGTATTCGGCTCAAAAGTTGTACGCAAACCCCTCCGCCTTCCCAAATGAAATCCTATGTGCGTCACTGAACCAATCATAGGTCACTGCGCCAATGGTGTTTTTTTTTGCAGATGCCACTTAGATGATGATATGGTGGAATCAATCCAGTACCTGCTATGTCACTGTGACAGTAGCACTGTCCATCACTACAAGATATGTTAGACAGCTCTGGACTCTTAGGGCCAGATTCTTCGATAGATTCACACAAAAAGCTGATGCACAGATTACCAATCTACACAGTTTTCGCGCCAAGACCAAATAGTTCTTAAGAGATCACGTCTGGATCCACTTGGAATCGAACATATAAGGAGGGCACCAGTTTTCTGAAATGTATGGAATCACTATGGACCCAACAGGGTCTACTAAGTCATTGAAAAACAAATTTTATGAAATAATCCCTACTATATGTTCACGCCAATTGTTCAAAAGTTGGCCCTTCAAAACTTTGCATCCCCAACTTTACGTCGTTTCTTATTAGATTAATTAAATAATGAGATTTGCTGGTCTGGTTGGAAAACTGATAAAATTTTAATATTAATTTTTAATTTTTATTTATTTAATTTATTTTTTATTTATTTTATTGTATTTTATTTTCTTTTCTTTTCTTTTCTTTCCTTTTATTTTCTTTTCTTTTCTTTTCTTTTCTTTTCTTTTCTTTTCTTTTCTTTTCTTTTCTTTTCTTTTCTTTTCTTTTCTTTCCTTTTCTTTTCTTTCCTTTTCTTTTCTTTTCTTTTCTTTTCTTTTATTTTATTTTATTTTATTTTATTTTATTTTTTATTCTATTTGTATTTTATTTTATTTATTATTTATTTATTTTTCCACTGCAGAGTACAAATCAGTCGATTACAACCGCCTGCAACATTCGCTTTTTGTTTATGATTTTCCTCTACAGCGCCGACTAAATCGCATTTTGATTGCAGGACAACACGCACAGATTGAAAGGGGTCCAGTCGTTTTTTTCTAATTTTATTCTTTTTGTATGCAACCTGCACTTAATACTCAAATTGATAGGACTTTAGAAAAAAAACTCTTAAAATTTAAAGCTGTGTGTGTGTGTGTGTGTGTCTATGTGTAATTCAAATAATGGCAAAAGTAGATGTTAGCAATATTGGCAGCAGCGGCAGTTTTGTGCGCGGCACAGCGTGAGTGCGCGTTTTTGCCTTTTATTTTCTTACAAACCTTCTGCTGTGTTTTTTATTCATTTGCTTTTTTCTTTATAATTTTCTTTAGGTGTTTAAATTCACGTCCACTCGTTGCAGGATTCTCTGCGCTGTTGTAGCTTGTTGGTAGTAATGATATCGTTGTTGTTGTTAATGTCGTTTCAAACAATGTGCCATGTGCATTTTTGATTAAAAAATACAATATGCAACATTTACAGGGTCACAGCTAAATAATTGTCTTATTTAACACTCAGCAGGAAGATATGAATTTTGGTAATGAGAAAGAATCAGTGGTTAAAGGTAAATAGCTACTGTACACCAACTGAAGATCAGTAGGGACTATTAAATATATGTGAATAGAGAACAAAAATACCATACAAACCTTAGAAGTTGATTGATTTTGAAAAATTGTATACTTATGCTCAATCCTGAACATTCAATTATCCTGAACGAACATAACTTTCACAATCAATACACTTTCAATAAAACCCAACGGCATTTTGAGTCCTCTATCGTCCCCATCTTTTAAAAAATTACTTTTAAATATAGTTTTACTAGCAGGGCTCCGCGGCTTTGAACGTTGCAGTTTGAAGTCAATTGGCCTAATTAATCAAGTTTCATACTCACCTTCTTTTGCCTTTTAGGTCCTGAAATAATTACTTAAACATAAAACTTTTTACGTAAAACGAAAAATTTAATATTTCTTCATTTACTTTAGCCAAAATAAAAAAAATAAGTATCTAAATTGAAAGAAAACGTCAAATTAAAAAGGTTATCTAATTTTTCTGCTTCTTCTTCCATTATTATGTCAAGATATACCATTAAGAAAACCTGTATCCTTCGCTTCTTTAAACTTAAATATTCCGTTTATTAATTTCGTATTTTTCCTAAAACTTCAAACTATTCTATGGACCAATCAAAAAATGTATTCCTGGAACCATAGAGGGTTCAGATGTCCACAAAGTAGCATGTTGCCATATGGCAACAAAATAGCGAAAGAGTTAAGCAACTTCACCACTTTCTTTTTACCCTTTAAATGTCAAATTTATAAAAACGGTGAAATACGTAATTTGTTATTGTTTTTTTTTTAGTATTAATTTAAAAAATTGTAAAGCAATCTCACTAAAAAACAATGTCCGTCCATATAAGTTTCACCACACCCTTTGCTCCCTTTCAAAGTTGACGTTTTTGAAATCCCTAATTTTTAATTCGATTTTTTGTAACTGCATCTTTTTTTAGAAAACAAGCAATATTTTTGAAGTCAGGATCCCAAAATGACTTAGATTGCAAATTTTCAGCGAATTTCAAGTACTCCTGCTATTTTTGCCCCAATTTTGTGTGGAGTCGAAGAACTGTCGCGGCAGTTCAAATTTCATGTCTGTAGCTTCATTAGTTTGGGCTGGGCGATGATGAATCAGTCAGTCATTCAGTCTGTCAGTCAGGACAACCAATTAAAAATATGTACATGGATTACTTCATATTTATTCATATTTTATTAATTCATTGTCATTATTTGTTTAGATTTTTCTTATATTCAATGACTCACCCTGTACACAAATTAGTAGCAAATAAATAGGCTAAATAAAAAAATTACATAATAGTGCACAAACTCACAAACTACCACACACCCACATACACACACACAAATCGGCAACGTCAAACTGAAAGATTAGAAGCAGCGAGCGAGACAGAGAGCCGAAAAAAACACATTACAACAGGTGATAATCATCGCTTGCCAAACAATAAAGTCACTTGCACACAAAAGGAGCCCGTGAAGATGAAAACAGCGAGTGCAACAACAAAGCAACAACAAGCAAAATGTTACACAAACTTGGGGGAGCAAGAAGAAATGCACTTACAGCAGAAAAGAAAACTACAACTCGGCAACAAATGAAGTGAAGGTGAAAATGGAAAATGGAAAATGAAAAAAGGATGTCGCGCTGCATTTTCGGCTATAAAATTTATTCGCATTGATCGCCACGGCGCGATAAAGCGGCGCAGACAACGGGCCCAAGAAAGGACCACACGACCCTCAATGCGCTGCCAGAGTGACACAGCAGACGTGCGTGTTGCACACTCGGCACTGCCCACCGGCCGCTACCTGCCACAGCGAGCCGAGCTGCTTGATTGCCGGCCGATATCAAATGGGTTTAATATTTTTCCAGACGTTACAAAGGAGAATTTTGCCAGCGCTGCACTCGAGTGCAACTCGCCATAACATTTGCAATGCTGGGAACAGCACATTTCAGTCTGTCTTGTTGTTTTTGTTTTTTTCTTATTTAGTTCTGTGGTCGACGTTGTGGAAATTGTTGCATTTGACTTGCTGCTGCCTCCAACGCCACTTGGCAATCGACACTCGGTTTTTGTTGTTGTTATTTGTGCACCAAACCTGCAACAGGATGCAATTTTCTTCTTCAAGTAATTTTTTTTTTCATTTGGAAAAGAGAAATGTTCAAGTGACTTTGCGTTTTCCCAATTGCTAAAAAATATTGTGTGTGTTTTTGTAATCTGTGCGTTCTCACATTTTTTCCCCCGCTTGCGTTTTTCTTTTCGCTGTGCGACGAGGAAGTTCAAATTTCTTATCGCGCATGCCGCACTTGGTGCATTTAGTAAACGTTGATTAGGTAGATTTATTTCTTTTCCATTTCCCCTTTGCTTTCATTTTCTCATGCTTTGACTTTTATTCTTTGGGCATTTTCCGCTTTATCGCGTTTTTATTTTTAGATTTTTTGTAGTTTTTTTTTTTTACAATACAAACTCTGACAGTTGCCATTTAATTGCAGACAAACAGTTGGCAACATTGCAATGTTGACTTTTCCTCTAAATGTTTGGTGCCACTGTGTGCCATGTGGCTGACTGGCGGATAGCAGCGAATTTCGTTGGTTGTGTACAGTTGCTGCAAATTTCCAAACTATTTTGGAGGCAGAGACTGAAAGTGATAAAAAAATTATAGTGGAACGAAGAAAATATGAAAAACGTTCAACTGTTTAGCAAATCATATAGAAGAATGTACCTATTTGTTCTTTACTCTCTTTTTAGATGAATAAATTACAAATAAAAAAGTGATAGTAACACAATTTTTATGGTAAAGTTAGTACTAATACATGCAATACTAAAATATACATAGTAATATATACAGAACTTAGTACTAATACAGTTTCATCCTATATCACTGATGATCCAATGAGATCCAGCCACATCTGAGCTTAACTTTTGCAATCTTAACATTTAACTCATTTTTTAGACTTACAGGAAATCTAATCTAATCTAGGAACAACATTTGACCCACTGTCTGGTCCGGTTGGACACGATGATGGCATTAGTTCGCAGAATAAAATATGATTTTTTTTAACACTTTCGCGCCCTCTGTAACCATCTGAACAGATCTAAACGTATTTTATTAAAATACAAAATTGCTTATTTTGTTTTTCCTATCATTGTGTTTAGGTTTTGCACAAATCTAGTTATTTCTAGTACTTTTAAAAAGTTTTAAGAAAAAAGTGTAAATGTGAGGTTTTCTTCAATGTCCGCCCATCTTTAGTAGAGAAAACTTACCCTAGCAAAAAAATATTTAATTAGAAAGTTAACAGAACTAAGTAAGTCCAATATAAAAAAATTTAACTTCAGATTACACAAATTTGTCGTAATAAAACCAAACTGAAAACATTTCTGATTGCTATGATCGGTTAATGAATCAAAGTTACACAATGGGTTAACAGATCTAAATGAATTTTATTATAATACAAAATTAGTGTGGCTTGTTTCAGTCATTCTGTTTTGGTTGCAAGTCTGGTTATTTTTAGTTAGTCTCTATATGAGATTTTTTTATTGTCCGCCCATTTTTAAATGGGCGGATAAATAAATGTATTAGAAAGCCAGTAGACCTAAGTATAAAATAAAAAAAAACTCTTTAGGTTACATAGGTTTATTGTAAAAGAAAAATAAAAATAAAAAAATAATAAAAAATAATAAAAAATATAAATAAAAACAATCAAAAGTAAACTGCAAACATGATTTGATTTCTATGGTTCGTTAACCCTTTCGCTACAGGTTTTTACTGGGGAAAGTTAAAATGTTTAATGTTACCTTTTAGGCTTCCATGTGGTTGTATTAGCAACATTCCAAAAGAAATTTTTTAATTTTTATACCTGGACCCTGTATTTTAAAGTGTTTTTCTATGAGAGCAACCACATCGTTGTGGCTGTAATAATTACTTAAACATACAACTTTTTACGCATAACGAAAATTTGGATATTTCTTCATTTATTTCAACCAAAATTTAAAAACCAAAAAGTATCTAAATTGAAAGAAAATGTCAAATTATAAAAGTCTAAAGTTTTCCGTTTCTTCTTTCCTTTCTCTGTCAAGATCTACCAATAAAAAAACTTGTGTACTTTTCTTCTTTAAACTTTAATATTCAGTTTATTAATTTCGTATTTTTCCTAAAACTTCAAACCATTTTAAGGGCCAACAAAAAATGTATTCTTGAAACCACAGAGGGCTTAGACGTCCACAAAGTAGCAATGTGCCATATGGCAACAAAATAGCGAAAGGGTTAACGAATCAAAGGTATAAAGTGGGTTATGGCAGTGCGTCGTCAGGTTCTCCTTCCCTGAAACTTTTTTAACCCTTTCGCAACAGTTTTTTTTACTGGAGGAAGTTAACATTTTAAAATCATTGATTTAGTCTTTTCTGCGATTACAACAACAACATCCCATAAAATTTTTTTAATTTTTGTTTTTTAAATGTTTTTTTAAATTTTTTTAGAGTGTTTTCACATGACAGCAACCATATCGTTCTAGCTGTAATAATTACTTAAATATAAAAATTATTAAATTAAAGTTAGATAAATAATTAAAAAAATTAATATCTCTTCATTTACTTCAGCCAACATCATTATAAAATGTATTTGAATTGAAGTAAAAAGTGAAATAAAAAATGTCTCTTATTTTTTTCTGCTTCTTCTTTCTTTACCATTTACAGATATAACATTTAAAAAGCTTGTATACTTATATTTTTTAAACTTAAATATTCAGTTTATTATTTTTGTATTATTCCTAAAGCTTCAAACTATTGTAAGGACCAATATGAAATTTATTCTTGAAATCATAGAGGGTTAAGTGTGTGGATTACGTCCACAAAGTACCATGTTGGTACTGGCAACAAGCTAATGAAAGGGTTAACAAAAAAAATAGTTACAAGTTGCGGCCTCCGGCATTTAAGTTTTCTCCTGTACACAGAAGAGTTAATGCTTGCACCATAATTGCATACTTTTTTAAAACTTTGTATCAATATCTGAGCAAATATTGCCTACTTTTTAGCGTTCGGCTTTGTGGTCTCAAACATGAATTTTTCACCACACTGCAGTTTGAGTCAACAGGAAGTGCATGTGTGGTGTAATAAACAATTTTATTTAATTATGTTTGACAAAATGTTGCCTACATTTAGGCTGCGTAAAAATAATGAACGTCAAACAACACGTCAACATATTTCAAACAAAAGATGGTCTACAAAGTTCTGGTCAATTCTCCTATGGAATCTTCGAGCGCAAGTTTCTAAGTGGAAACAGGTCTGACTTTGAAACCAATAGTTGCCTTATAGCCAATTTTATAGGCCTTAATAAGCCAGAAGTTTAGTTTATGTAAGCAGTAAACTTTCTTATGTAGAGCTATGTTTACTTATTGCTCTGAAAGTTAAGAGGAGAAAGTGTGCATTAATGATTTAGGAGCCGCGCAAATGAAGTTTATTAAAATTATTTTTATTATTTTTGTCAAATAAGGCTTTAGAAACTAATATTTTTAAATAAAGAAAAAAGTTTGTTAGCTTCACTTTAGGTTAGGTTAAGTTGAGGTGGGCTTGGAACTTGCCAAAAGACGACTTAGGCCACGAAATGAGGCCGTTGTGATACCACAAGGAGAGGGTCTGTCTTACTGCAAATCGATGAGGCTAATCAAGCCAATCTGAATTGTGGATGAATTCTAGCAAGTCTCTGACATAAACTGAACTGAGGTCATTCAAGTTGTCGAAGAAGGAAGAGCCTAGGAATTTTCATCTTAGTCAATCAATCCAATCAGTCTAATCCAATCTTCCAATCAAGGTGACTTATAGTCTCTTGTCTCGTTTTTCTCCCTTCCCTATCTTGGAGAAAAAATGTGGCATACACATTTCAAATGGGTGAAATTCAGGTCTCACAATTGTGTCTCGTACAGAGGTGGCCAACCCAACCTAAACATGTTGGCCTCATGATGTAAAGTAAACATTTTAACAATTTTGAATAAGCGAGATTAGGTTTGAAATATTTAACTTTCTTGATACCTATAAGTATACTCGAAATAAATACCACTAGAGCTGTTTAAAATTAAACAAATTTTAATCAATTTGCTTTGTAAAAACCCTAAAGTTGACAACCACACAACTCCGATCGTATGGGAGACGCCCTCTGGTGGCGAACTTCTGAGACTTAATTAATTTTGTATTTTTTGTAGTCAAAAATGTTGGCGAACGCTGAATAAATCGTTTAAATCGGTTCAGTAGTTTACGAGCTACGATGTTATTTCGCTTACTTAATTACTACATTTACAAGAGGGGACCCAATGGCATAGAAAATGGCCAATTTTGTATGGCAGCTTCCTCAAGACTTGGAGATAACGACCATTTTGTATGGGAGCTTCATTAAGGGTTGGAGATGGGGTTTAAATATGTTTGAAAGACATGTCCCGTAGAGAAAACTAGTGGGGGTCAGTCATAGATTTTAACCCTCTAAGAGCAATTTCTGACCAGCTGTGGAGCAATTTGTTGAATTTCCCAGCTTTTTTGTGAACTTTGACCTTGATGCAACGCCATTTAGCCCCACTGTAGCCGCAAAATTTTTGGCTCATGAAATTTTTTCACCAAACCGCATAAAGAGAGAATTTGCTCAGCATCGAAATCGAATAATCTTGCACTAAATCATGTCTAATGTATATAATATATATAATTTTTATATATACGAAGGGTATGTATTATATTTACATACAAATATACAACTTTTGAACCCATTGTATTGGAAAGATTTTATCTTTGGATGTTCTACCTTTTATTAAACTTTTGAAATAATTATTAGCAATGCAATTAAAACCAGGCGTTTATATTTCGATTACGTTTAATATATAACGAAAAAAATTCAATACAAATTTATGCACAAATGGAATTCACTGCCATTGAGACAAATCGTTGCCGCAAAAAACGAATGTCGTATGTTCCATTGAAGTTAATAGCACATACGACAATCGATTTCTCAGGCAACGTAATGTGTTTCATATGAACTTTTTGCTAGGTCCCACTGATGTAAAAACAATCATGTGGAACACATATCGCTCACTAAATACAAAAGTGTCACAACTTAAAAATCCAAAATTGAAATAAAAAGAAAAAAAAATAAAAAAATAAAGTAAAAGTAAAATTAACATAAAAACAGATTTATACTTTTTTCAGTTAAAAAAGACAGCGATAAGAATTAAATTTTTTAGAAGTCAGAGATGTCTACTGTGAATTGATTTATGGAAAAAAGTCAATTTTGGAATATTTTCAGTTGCCTTTTGTATTTAGTGTGCGAGATGTATGTTGATGTATTTAGTTGTAAAGACGCTACGCAAAGTTAAAACTAATTAAAGCTTAGTAGTAAAAATTTATGAAATATGAGTTGTAAGAACCTGTCAGCTGTTTCAAAGTATTACAAAAAAATTGCAACTAATAAAACGTAGAAAAATCATTCACTTGGGCTCACAATTGCAATCACATTGAATTAGTTCAATCAATTTGTTTTCTTTTACGACTAATTTTTGCTGCCCAGGTGTCTGACTATCATACTCCGAACAAATTCTGTGTACTTGCAATAATATTCATTTTCACAATTTACCTTCCACTGCGTCGTTCAATAAACAATTTCTCGTTGAAACCGCAATTGTTTGTCATGGCTCTTTGCTTTGGTTTAGGTTGCCATTTGCAAATGTCAAAATACGGTTGTCATGGCAGATGTGGGCAATGTTTGTGACAAACAATCAACACCAACCAAAAGTAAACAAACTCGCTAAATGCCAAGAAAAACCTAAATATTGCACACTTCTAACTTTGCTGTGAGCGATTCTTTATTTATGCTTTTATTAATAAAATTTATTCAACTATTTTAACGGATTTTCGGTATTGCTGAAAAAATTATTTTACATATTTTGCTAAAGAAGACAGTTTGATTGCTTTGTGTGTGTGTGTTGCAAGAGTCCCTAAGCTTCTACAGCAACTTATCTTTTTTTGTTTATCCTCAAGTTTTTGTTTCAAATTTCTTGTAGGCTACTTTTTTGTATTAGTTTTCATTTTGAAGTATTAAAATAAAAAAGTATTAAGTATTATTTTGAGAAAAGGAAATTGCTAGCAACCTTAACTTAAGTGACCACAGATGTTGATTACTATTATCTTTTATAGGCCAATGGATTAAGGTTTGCCGTTACTTTTCCTATGGTTTTTTAACTTCAAAAGACTTTACTTTTCACTTCTTTACCCAACAATTAAAATTATTCTCCCTATTCTTTATCTTTCTATTCTATTTCTATTCATTTGTTTGCTTTCTTATTGCACTTTTTATGCTCACTGTCTCAATTTTTGTTTTCTGTTTAATTTAATTTAATTTTCTGTTCTTGCCATTTGCAAATTTACTTTTCTTTTTCCATTTTTCTTTCTTAATTCCCAGTTTCATTTTGTATTCCTCTTTTCTCTCCGTCTTCTACTTCTTTTCCTTCTTTCTTTTCTTTTTATTTATTTATTTCTCTGAATTTTTCTCTCTATTCTTTAGTTTCTTTCACTGTTTGCTACTGTCTTATTCCTTTTTCTTTCTCACTGCCTACATTTTTGATTTTCTCAATTTTCAATTCTTTTACATTGCTTTACTTTTCATTTTCCATTTTTGTTTTTATTTTACTTTTCATTTCCCCTTCTCAATTCCTAGTTTCATTTTTTATTCCCGTTTTCTCTCTATTTTCTACTTCTTTTCCTTCTTTCTGTTATATTTATTTATTTGTTTTTAATTATTCTCTCTCTTCCTTAGTTCCTCGCTATTTCTTGATTTGTTTGCTTTCTTATTCCATTTTTATTTCTCACTGCCTACATTTTTGGGTTTCTTATTTTTTATGTTTCTTTACTTTTCATTTTTCATTTGTGTCATTTTCATTTTATTTTTCATTTCCCCGTTTCAATTCTCATTTAAATTTTAATATTCCTCTTCTCTTCCTTTTTATGCTTCTTTTCCTTTTTTCTTTTATATTCCTTTTTTTTCTTTTAAATTAATCTGTCTATTTTTTAGTTTTCTGCTATTTCTTTAAATGTTTGCTTTCTACTTCTCCATTTTTCTTTCTCGCTGCCAAGATGTTTAATGTACTTATTTGTTTTTATTGCTTTACATGTCACTTTCTATTTTTTCTATTTAAATTTTACTTTTCCTTTTTCTAATTTTATAATTTTTTGCTGAAATTGTTGTTTTTGTATTGTTTTATTTTTAATTTTCTGTTCTTCTCATTTTTTAGTTTACTTTTCGTTTCTCCAATTTTCTCTTTTCAATTCTCAGTTTCATTTTATATCCCTCTTTTCTCTCTATTGTTTTCCCTTCTTTTCTGTCCCACTTCTTCCTCTCTTCTTCTTCTTCTCTCCTACTTGTTTCTCTTACATTTCTTAACTTTACCTTAAGTTTCAATTTCTAATCCTGCTTCTTCTTTAATTATCTTTCTCAGTTGCCCACTTCTTTCCCACTTCTTTCCCACTTCTTCCTCTCTTCTTCTTCTTCTTTTTCTCTCCTACTTGTTCTGTTCAGTTTCATTTTCTAATCCTAATTCTTCTTTTGTTTTCTTCCTCAGTTGCCCACTTATTCCTTTCTTCTTCTTCTTTCTTTTTCTTCTCTCCTACTTGTTTCTGTTATATTTCTTAACTTTTCCTTCAGTTTCATTTTCTAATGCTGTTTTTTCTTTTGTTTTCTTTCTCAATTCCCCACTTCTTCCTGTCTTCTTCTTCTTTTTCTTCTTCTTCTTCTTCTCCTTCTCTCCTTCTTGTTTCTGTTGTATCTCTTAACTTTCCCCTCAGTTTCATTTTCCAATCCTACTTCTTCTTCTGTTTTCTTTCTCAATTGCTATTGAACTTTTTCCATTTTCTTCTTTTTCTTTATATTTCTTCTTACAATCATTCGCTCAACAATTGTTCTATATATTCTATTCCTTTTCAATTGAATTTTTTTTAATAATATTCTGCGTTTTGTTCCTCATGTTTTCACTTTTCCTAACAATACTCCATTTTCTTTTCTTCTCTTTTGGTTTCGACTTTCCTCTTACACTTTTTCTTTTCTCGCATCATTGGTTATTGCATGTTTTCGGCTTTCACAATTTTCTTATATTTTTAAAACTTATTTCTTCTCAAATGCTTGTTGCTTCTACTCTCTGCTTAACTTACTTCATTGTTTTTTATTTCTCCCCCCTTTTCTCCCCTTTTTCTCAACCTTTTCTTCTTGATATTATTCTTACACTTTAAAGAATTTCCCTTCCTATCTTTCTCTATGTTTCTTTCGTTTTTACTTTTTTCTTTCACATCTACTTCACATTCTTCTCTGAATTCTTCATTTTCTTTCTCAAAAACTTCTCACTTTCCTTCTAAAATTATTTCTAATTCCACTCTGCACCACTCCTCCCAGTTTCTGTTTTCAACTCATCTCATCGAATTGCCTTGTCTGTCCCGCCACTTAAGTCTACACTGTCACATCCGCAGCTTCTTCGGTCCAAAACCACATTCTCGCTTAACGTCTACAGATCCTCATTCGGTTCCTGCGGCGCTTTGGTCAGCTTCGTCACACGAAACATATCCAAAATGTTCAATTTTTGTTGAAGCTCCGTCTTCTTGTCTTTCGCCACCTTGCCCGCCTTCAGCCGCAGAAGCCGCTTCGTCTCCGTCTCCACGAACTCGTAGCCCTGCTCATTGATTTTCCGCATGAAAACCAGGTACACCTTGGCGCTGGCCTGCTCCGCGGGCGCAGTCAAAGCCTCGAGCTTCTCCTCGGCCTGCTGTAGCAACTGCAGCTGCTCTGCGCTCTCCTTGTTGGCGTATTTGGCGGCGAACACGTTGAACTCCTTCAGGCAGCCGTCGCGTCCAATGTACAACTCCGAGTTCTGCGTCACAAAGCTCTTCAGATTGTCCAGCGTCACGTCGAGGTGGTCCGGCAAGCGCTCGTAGTTGTCCACGCGGCCGCGTTTGAAGAGTAAAATCTGTGGCAAATTGCTCTGTTCCACGCCGAAACGCTTTCCCAACTCCTTATTCTCGTTCTCGCCATAGTCCTTGATGCCCACAGTGGCGACCAGCAGCTCCTTGGTCACCTTGTGTGCGGCCTTCGAGAATGCGGTAAACGCCTCGTGCTTGGCGTCGTATGGAAAGGCAATGTCGAACTTGACGAGCGTGTAGGGAAAACGCTCGACGACCTGATCGAAGCTGAGCTCATCCAGATCCACACAGCCGCTACACGGGACGGCCAACACTCGGGGCAGCGCAACGCTGCCAATGAAGGCAAATGCGGCCAAAAGTTTCAGACACAACATTTCAGGTGTTTGGAGTTTGCGCGAAATTTCAAATTTGCAATTCAATTTTGCTTTAAATTTCTAGCAACTTCGGCGCTTCGGTGTTTACTTTGCGTGTGTTCGACTCTTTGACAGCTCAGCGGAAAAATCAATCCACACTCAACCACAACTACCGGCGAATTTGTTACCGCACAACGACGCTTTGGAAACTAAAAGTGGTGTTGGCTGTTGCCATAACAGCTGCCGCGGTCAACCCCTGCCACATCTACGCGGCCACTCAGCGAAAAGCCCAACTCCACATGTGCACCGGCTGAATGAATTTTTAATGTTGACTTTTTGCGACTCTTTTGTGAAGCGAGCACAAGATCGCTGGAATTTTCGATGAATTCTAATTTAGCCTCAGAATTCAGCTACAATTCAAGCCACTTGACGCTCTCTCGCTCTCATTGTGGCAGCGTTCGCCACACTGGTTTTGACGGCTGGAGAGTTGAATGACATCTTGGCTGAAATCCACTAAACCACGTCAGTGTATTTGCGCCGCAGCAACATGTGCTCCAAGACAACTTCTGGCTCAGCTATTGGCCGCTACTAACGTCACTCAGTAACAGACACTTCTCTCTCGCTCTCTTGCGCTCTCACACAAGTTGTGATCATAAAGAACTGAAGTTGTCAAAGCCAAGATCAACATAAGTGTTGGTGTTTGCCAAGTATTCGGTTTCATTTCTATTCATTTTTGAGGTAGAACACAGTCACAGTCACAGTTAGGAGAAGACGCATACGATTTTATAAATTCCAATGTAATGTTTTCTGAGACTTCTGATTTTTTTCTTTTTCATATTTTTAAGAATTATGAATGTTTAAAAATTAATTAGTAATGCCGGAAAAAATAATCATAATTGAAAACGAAGCTCGCAAATTTGTAATTTGTAAACCTTATTGTCGAACTGGCAAAGCCAAGATCAACATAATCAATTCGATTTTAAATATTCGAAGTATTCGGGTTTTAATTTTTAAGACAATGAACAACACGTTGGATTAGGATCGCTCGTGTAACTCGAAATTGTATTTATTGTGAGTCAAAATAAATCAGATTTGATCACGAAGCTCACAAATACTTTACTTGGAAACCTTATTGACGGGTCTGACAAAGCCAGAATCAAAATAGTTGATCAGTCACATGCAAGTATTCGGTTTTTAGTTTTTCAGATAGAAAATGAACAATAAATTGGAAAAGGGGAGGACGTGTAGCTCGAAAATGTTATTCATAGTGAGTTAAAAATATCATATTTGATTACGAAACACACAAATACTTTATTTGTTAACGGCGCGACTGACAAAGCCAAATCAATATGAGGTTTTCAATGGAGATAATGGAAAAGGAGGAGATGAGGATACTACATATTCCTTTTACTGGATATTTACTTAGTTGTTGAATAATTAAGCGCTGCTGTTTGTTAAGCTTGAGTCTGCCTTTTATCTGCCTGTCATTCGGAGGTTTTTTGCATTCATTGGCCTTCCTTCTTATTATTTTGACACGTTCTATATCCAGTTGTGATTGCTTTCAAAGAACTTCTTTAGAAGTTGCATGGACGAAGAAGGGAAAGAATGCGCTTGAATTGCTTTATCTAGAAGAAGACAGATTCACTTGGGCAACTTCGAAAATCTAAAGGATCTAATCGACGGACCGGTGGCGGCCAAAGCACGAGGGTTATGAGGTAAATGCCTGGGGCGGCAATTCTACTTTATACGAGAAAAAAAATATTTGAAGCTAAATTTCAGATAAATATTGTCTTCAACTGAATTGATATCAAGCTTCAAAAAAATGATATTGAAACTAAATGAATTTAAAATTCCCTCAAATGAGGTGTGTGTATTAATGTTTTTGATATTTTTAAGTTTTTGATAAAACTTAATTTCATATTTCCCAATGACGAAATAATTTCTATATGCATTTTCAATTATATGTATGAAACTTTCTCTACGTTTGTTTTTTAAAATAAAAATAATAATTTTTTCTATTTACTTCTTTGTATCTGATTCCAAATCCTTTGCATCCTTTGTAAGATAAAAATAGAATTTAAACAGATGACATGTGATAATTTTCGTAAGTATTATTTCATTAAACAATTTTATGCGCGATTTGCCTCGGGCGGCATTTAACCCTTTCGGGACTACTGGGATAATACGTCCCACCAAGTTTTTAATTCCCCTCAAAGCAATTATTCATAACTTATCAGGTGTACAACTTTGCTTCCGCCATTTTTTTCCAAAATTAAAAGCTTTATTGCGAAAAAGTGCTTACAGATGTATTATTCAAAGTATTGTCCGTCGCTAGCGACAACTTTCTCCCATCTTTCCGGCAATTTTCGGATCCCGGCTCGAAAAAAGGAGTCCTCTTTTGACGCTATCCATGAAGCAATCCATTTTTCCAATTCTTCGAAGGATTGAAAATGTTGATCTGCCAGGCCGTGTGCCATCGAACGGAATAGGTGGAAGTCAGAAGGGGCGATATCTGGGGAATACGGCGGGTGGGGCAAGATTTCCCATTTCAGCGTTTCCAGGTACTTTTTGACCACTTTTGCTCGATGTCCCTCGGTTTCAACTCGTACGGCACCCAGTTTCCTTCTTTCTGAATCATGCCCAGGGCCTTGAGACGTTTTGAAATGGCTTGCTGACTCACTCCCAACGATTCGGCAAGCTCTTCTTGGGTTTGGCACGAATCTTCATCAAGCAATGCTTCTAGTTGTTCATCTTTGAAGGTTTTTTCTCTTCCACCACCATGTTTGTCTTCGACATCGAAATCACCATTTTTAAAACGTTGAAACCACTCCCGACACGTTCTTTCACTCAGAGCAGCATCACCGTAAGTTTCTGAGAGCATTCGATGCGCTTCAGCTGCATTTTTTTTCGAATTGTGACAGAAAAGTAAAACTTCCCGCAAATGGCGAGAATTGGGCACATAAACGGACATTTTCGAGCGTGAATAATACGAAAACAAGAACAACTGTCACTGAAACGGCGATGACAATTCGTTAGGCACTGTCCACACTCACTTTAAAGGCATTACCATCTATGTATTTCAACCAGCCTCAGCCGGTACAGCCACCTATCGGAAAACGGCGGAAGCAAAGTTGTACACCTGATATGACCCACGTAAAATATTTATTCGAATTATATGTTTCCGGATAAAGGATGATTTCAGAAGTTGTGAGTTTGCAATATAATTTTCTAGCCTCAACTTTCATAGCATGGAAACATTTCTACCAAAAATATTTTGATTTTTTAAATTAAACTCCATCCCGAAAGGGTTAAAGTTTGTCTGCCACCGGAAAGGACTATTGGCTACTACAATACGAGTCTATGAACTACTAACTAACTACTTTTAACTACTATTTAGTCTACTACGATTCATAAGAAGCTCAAACTGGTTCATTGTGTGAGCGTAAATGAATTCCAAGTTTGAATCAGTCACCTGTACCTATTAACTTATGTTTGTAACATATGCATAACTATTATAATTTTGTGACTTAAGATCCTTAACTCATTCTCCTTTATGGACGATTTTTCCAGAATGCTCATAATTCCTCCAACTTGAGAAGGTAAAAGGATCCTTCCATCAGAAGGATGAACTACTAGACAACTTCATCTTGGACAGTCTAGACGCCCCAGCCGATAAGATCCTTCGCTGTCTACTAAGATTTGTAAGAAGCTCAAACTGGTTCATTGAGAGAGCGAATTTAACTTCGATTGGTTGTTGTATCACAATGGGTCTTTATGATCTAAGTGGACTCTTTGGAATAGCCAACCCTACCTATTAACTTATATCCAGTAGAATTCTTGGATTAATGTTACATAATAGTTACCTAGACCCGTTTTCAATGCAGTCAGCTATAGGGTTTTCCAACAAGAGGTGTTATTTTGAATCATCCGGTATTTCGGTAGCTGTCACTTTTGAAGCTTTTATTCTTTGACATTTGACAAGTAGAAACTACGCCATTACTAAAAATGGAACGATACACGCTTCAACAACGCATTTAAATTATTAAAATTCACTACAAAAATGGTGAAAATCTTGCAGTCACAGTTCGCAAAACTAAAGCATTTTTGGGTCGTCGTGAAGCACCTTGTCGGACCGCAATACAGAAATTGGTGGAAAAATTCGAGCTGTTGGGACAAGTTAGTGATGTGAAGAATAAAACCCGTGCACATCGCTCAAGAACAACTGAGAATTTTGCTGCTGTAGCCCAAAGTGTTGAAGAAAACCCAGGTTTGTCGATTCCTCGTCCTCGAGAGATGATTAATGATTTTTTATGGTCGGAGTTGGATGGTATTGATCTGGACAACGTTTACTTTCAACAAGACGGCGCCACGTGCCACACAAGCAACGAAACCATTGCTCTTTTACGGGAAAAGTTTCCGGACCGTGTTATCTCTGGAAGAGGTAATCACAATTGGCCACCGAGATCTTGTGATTTAACACCGTGCGACTTCTTCCTTTGGGGCCACGTGAAAGATAAGGTGTACGCCAACAGCCCAGCGTCGATTCAAGACCTCAAAGATAGAATTCGTGAGGCTATCGAGGACATACGGTAGCCACTTTGCGATTTGGTTATGGACAATTTCATGAAAAGGATATGGTCCTGTAAGCGTGGTCGTGGTGGCCGTTTGGCTGATGTTGTTTTTCATTATTAATTATGTTGTTTTTCATCATTACCTTCCTCTTTATTATGAAATAAACATCCGATCATTTATCTCAAAAAATGGCATTTTTCTTTGAATACCAAAATAACACCTCTTTTTGGAAAACCCTGTATCTAAGAATTCTCCAAGTAAGAACTCTTGCTTGCTTCTTTTGGCTTATTGGCACCATTAACCCTTTCGAACCCGAATTTTACCCTGCGTCTCGATATTACTTTTTGGTACTTAAATCTTGAAACATTTGCCTAAGAAGTGTGCACACCACATTTGAAGTCGCCACGCCTCTTTGTTAGAGTTCTAGAGCTAGTTTACTTTTGAAACATTTTAGCTTAAAACGGGTTAAATTAATTTTGTATCAATATTTTTTAATTACAGAAAAAATTATTTACTATTTATGGAAAAATACAAAATTATTAAGGGAGAGGGCTGGGGTGTGAACCGGGTTTTGTTTTTTGGCTCTAACTTTTCACAGAATAAAGATATCGAAAAAACGAAGATACCGTTGGAAAGGTAAATATAAAGCGCAAATTTGTTATGAAGACAGATTACCGTTTTGATTAACATTTAACTCTCTACGTCCAATTTTCTAAGGACGTGATTTTTCGCTTTTCCAAAAAAGTGGCTGGGTTGTGAACCATCTGGCAAATCGCAATTAAAGTCAGAAAATACGAAGAAAACACCCATAATTTTGATATAAGTTGAAAATTTATTTAATCAGGATGGCTCAAGAGGTGAAAAAAGGTTATAATGACGCCACTTAGGCCAAAAAATCGCAATGAATTCAAGTGCTCAATATTTGTTTTTTTTTCATCCTAATCGGTGTCGCAATGTTTGCTGAAATACGAACGCGTTCTCGCATTGGTCCACTTCAAGTGAACTCACCGAAATCGAGTGACATTACATAAAATTACTTTATTTTAATAAATCCGGCGAAATTTGACCGTCCTAGTGCAAATGTAATACGAAAACCAGGTGGTTCATAACCCAGCCACCTCAGTGGTTCACAGCCCAACCACGATGCCATTTTGGAAACTTTTAAAATAACGACACTTCCTATCATATTTCAACATAAACAAATATTGGATCGTAAAATAGAATCAATACCCTTATTAAATATGTGTTACACTTACGTTTTTGGAATAAATTGAGTCACTTGGATAGCACTTTACAAAAAGCAAAAAAGTTTTCGCAGTCGACTTTCAAACACGATGTCTGTATCTGCCACAAGCAATGCGTGTTTACACTTCGGTGTAACCACAAAAGCAGAATCATATCAAAAGACAAACTTGACAGTTGAAAGATTGGCGATATGTCAATTAAGGAAAGAAAAAACAGTAATGGTTCACAACCCAGCCCTCTCCCTTACTTTTTGATTTTATTTCAACATTATTAAAGAAACAGGGTTTTGATGAAATGCGCCCAATTCGTAGACTTCAATTAGAAGACAAACTTTTCCTGATATCCCTGCAAATTATTGGAAATTATTTATATATATTTGTAATTTGCTTTGAATTCACTTCTAAAAATATTAATTTGTTGGTGCCGTATCGTCGGACTAATCGCAGGGCACAATCCATGGGGCCAGCATATGGCAACAATGTGCATTATCGAGGATGTTGTCTGGAGGAGGTAGACAGCACAGAGGACTTTCTATGTGTATGTCCCGTCTTCGCTGGAACAAGATTGCGCATTTTGGGTTCGGATGTTATGAGGATGGACGAGTTCCATTCCTTTACCCTGTCCGATCTGCTGAGGTTCATTGAAGAATCCAGGAAATTCGAACAGGAAGACTACTACTGCTACTAGTACTTTCTTTTTTCAACCCCAACTCACTCTCATCTTTCACAACTTTCCTCTCGAGTCTAAAGCAGAATGGGCTTTCTCCATTGAGTGCTTGAAAAAATTTGACCCTTTAGAGTTAACTTTCTCGACTTTTCTCATATCCATTTCATTCCATTCTATCTTAAATCGTAGATCCATGCAAATAAGCAGTCAGCTGACGTCTTCAAAATAACAAACACCAACGAGCCAATTCAGCGAGATTTGTGAATCAAAGTAAATTAAAATATAACCTTCTTTATATGTAACTACCACCAAGCAAAGCTATGAATGACATTTAAAGAACTTCATAATCCACACTTAATAATATAGAATACTTACTTTGAAATGAAAATAAAATTAAGTGAATATCTCACATACAACTTGTTTCATCATCCTAGTTCTAGTTTAACCTTTTCAGCACAATTACGTTTAGATTGCATCAACCAATGCGCAATTTCTGCTCGGCGAACGTCACGAAATGGCGCTTTATTTTATTCTTGTTAATATTGCTCTTTTTTACTATACCAACAAAAATAACAAGAACAACAACGAAATGCCCGATTTGTGCATTTTGGTTTAATGAAAATGGGAGGCAAAAAATTCAATATGTACTATGCTCCGAAAAAAACAATTGCCAAGTGCCAAGTGTGCGCGCACATTAGAAGGCGGAGATCTCCGGCAGGTGGGAGGACTAATGATAGTTTCGAGCGGAAATGCTTTTTTCACAATTTTGTCCATTTTGTGGTTTTGTTTGTTGGCGGCCAGAACATGCGTGAGCGCGTTAACGCTGCTCCAATGACAAATCGTTCGATGGATGAACGAACAGTGAAATAAATAAAACGTACTACGTGCATTATTACAATATTTATAGGCCATGAAAAAAACAGTCCAGTCAGTGAGTGAGTGAGTTTTTTTGGAGGACAGCAGGAAAGTAGGATGGAGTACGCCTACAAAATACGAAAAACCATGGAAAACCGTTAAAAACCCCCAAAATTTTACCCCAAAGAAATAAAAGAAACCAAAAATTGGTTGAAAATTTTTTGGGCAATGTAAACGTTGAGGTCACGCTAAACTCGTTGGTTGTTTTTTTTTCAAAGCAACAACAACAATCATAATGGCAACAGCAACAACGACAAATACAAATAAGACAACAAGCTTGTAGTACAAACTGCCGAATGCGTTGAATACTAAATGAAAGTGTAAGAATTTTGTGTGTTAGTAGAAAAACGGAAAAGGCACAGCGAAACTACGCACACAACAACAGCAACGCATCAGGACGCTTATGCATTATTAAATAGTTTTGGCAATTTGCTAAGTACATAGCGCGTAGTTTATGTTTTTCGACTAACGAAAAACGCAATAAGAACAACAAAAAACAAACATGAAATAGCCGCACTGAACAATGGCCGCCAGGGTCCTTGGTGGCGTATGAGTGACTTTTATTGAAGGCAACTGGGTCAGTTGACAGGGTGGTGGATTGCATTTAGTGTTATGGTTGTTGTTGTTTTCATTGGTTTACAGATAATTGTTACATATGTATGTGCGTAGCGACGCTTATAAATTTAAACAAAAAAATTATCTCCTCTTGCAGTTGACGCACCAATCATTCGCTTTCGTGTCGTGCTGTGTACTTTCGAACGTCATTTATTAAATGCCAATTAAATGAAGCGTAACGAAATGTCGAACACAACAGTTACCAACAACAACAACCATAATTGTTTACTATCCGTTCAAAGTCCACTGTTCGTTCATGGTCTTTGAGCGTCGTTTCGAAGGCATATTTTATCGGCGCAATCAATGTTTGACGTTGTTCTTGTAAACGCATCTCAGCGCCCACCCAACCGGTCACTGTTGCTGTGAAAATTATGCGCACGTCAAGTGGCCACTTAGTGCGCCTTTGACACACTTCCGTCCGATATTATCCACTTTTAACGAGGACAGCGGCGTGGCGCGAAGGACGGAGGGGGCCACAGATAGTGCGTACACGCCATTTTGTAAAACGTATTTAAATAATTTCGGTTATTTTTAACGCGTCGCAGCACGCAAGACCGCCACCTTCGGTCCTCCGCCCTCGGCCGAAATATTAGTGTCGCCGCTAGTGCGATGAACATGCGGGCGTCGCAGTCAAAGTGGCCGCTCGTCGCATTTGCGTATCAATCTGCCAAATGATGGCAGAGATATCTGAAATCTGAAATTGTGCGTCATTTTGGTGTATTTAAAAATAATACTTTATATTTAACAACGTGTCGCAGATGGAGTAAATTTACCGCATGATGATCAATAATAGTTAAATGGCATTAAAATAGACACACAAGCTTGACCTTCTTGCCCATTATGAAACGGTCGAATGAATACTTGCGGTCAGCAGAGAGTTGAGCATTTACGGAAACATTAACGCTGTACGCATTCATAAAAACTTAGTTGACGTGGTGTGTCGTTTGATGTTGACGAGCTTGTTACACCAATTAAGATTTCATCTCTAAAGTTGTCTTAATTTGCCCGGCATGTACTCTGCATCTTAGAGGTTCTGTATCGACTTGCCAAGCAAAGATGCTGGAACTGATTCATGCATTCAACCACCTATTTTGAGTCAGGAGTCAAAGGTCATCTTGGATAATCAAGGGGTGGTTGAATGCGCGCAATAGTCGACGTATCCTCTGAACTGGCTCTTGAATGTGTCCAAGAAGTCAACCCATTCGCTTGTGGTAACTCTGTCAGCACTGAGCAAAGGAAGCTGGCAAATGGTTTAGCAATGGTTTAGTACAAGAAGATTTAGCGGTGTAAGATAAGCGCAAAAGTTCTGGTGATCCGATCCAAAAATTCGACTGACCAATTCAAGAGTCGAGAGATCTGGTCGACAGTTGGGACACCTTAGTGTACCCTGTAAGGTTGAACGGGATGACTAACTATAGGCAATCAAGGGCATTCTTAACCCTTTCGACCCCAAAGTTGCCTGAGAGAAACTTCACCTATTTGTTATCTGATAGTAAAAGCTACGATTGATTTATGGGTTTAATTTAAGTAGGCAACAACAAATTCATATTTTTAGAAGTGAATTCGAAGCAAATTACAAATATTTTACTGTTATTCCCAAAATAATTTCCAATAATTTGCAGCGATATCAGGGAAAGTTTATGTTCTAATTGAAGTCTACGAATTGGGCGCGTTTGATAAAAATCCTGTTTCTTTAACAATGGTTAAATAAAATCAAAAAGTGATAATTTTGTATTTTTCCATAAATATTAAATAATTTTTCTGTATTTAAAAACTATTGATACAAAATTTATTTAACCCGTTTTAAGCTAAAATTTTGCAAAAGCAAACTAGCTCTAGAACTCTTACAAAGAGGCGTGGCTACTTCAAATATCGTGTGCACACTTCTTAGGCAAATATTTCATGATTTCAATACCAAAAACCAATATCGAGACACAGCGTAAAATTCGGAGTCGAAAGGGTTCAGAATCATTCAAATCAAAATTACACTCAAATAAACTTTTCTTCCAGCTTTTTTTAAATATTATAAGATATTGAAAACTTCTTATGCATTGCTCAAGGGTTATTTATGACATTAAAATCAACAAACAAAACCTGAAATTGATTTCCAGCGCTTTCATTTAGAAAATGTTAAAAACATTTCTTACATTTCTTTACCTTAAAATTCTTTGTAACTCTATGCCAACCAAAAGTCAACCAAAGCTCATAGCTCAAGCTCTCAAATCTTCTTATTTATAGAAACATTTTGTGTTTTTTTTTTTCCAAAAACTCTTATACCAAAAACAATTTTTGAAATTACATCAATTCGATAATTTTCCCTAAATACTCACACACACACACACACACACATAAACCAATACTTCCTAACACTCACCGCCTCATCAGTCGTTGCACAAAAGAACTGCGTATGCGATTCATTTTGCTGTCGCTGTTGATTGCCGAAAATTGTCCAAATTGCGTGCAATGTTCACCAAAAGAAATTACTACCAAATAAAATTAAGAAAATGAACAAAAATAATAGAAATCGGACAGAGAGAAAGGGGCAGTAAACCGCAAATGAAACGCCAACATGTGTGCCAGTCATAAATTATTAATTGACGACCGTCATAGTGTTGTGCAGGTGGGCGCAGGAGACTAGAATGACTACAATTTGGATTGGAGCTGCTAGACAACAGAAATGGCAGAGTGGTGTTCTTTTTTATGCCCTACGCTGTCGAATAGTAAAGGACCATTTTAAGATTTTTACAATTTTAAAGATGATCACTTCAGTGAGCTGGAGAAGAAGGGCTGTGAAGTTAGGAATCAAGTTCCTAGTGGAGTTGCTCAAATATAGGTTAGGTTTTAGTGTCTGTTTGGGCATGGAACATCGCCGTAAAACACACTTAGGACACAAAATGAACCTATTTTGATACCACAAGGAAAAGTGATCTAAAATCTCGAATGTTGACTGATCTGAAGTTGTTGTAGAAGGCGAAGGCTCGGGGTTTCCATCTTCGGCTAGAGAGAGTCGGGCAGTGGCATTGAAGGTGGCTTATGAAATCTTTTATAAAGCTCCTCCTCGTATCGCTCAGACTTGAAGACTTGAGCTGCCATTCACACACACGCGCCCACTTTTCTGTTTTAGGTTAAGTTAGGTTTTCTGACCCCAGAGGGTCTCACATAGACTAACTTAGTGGTCTTTAGTGTTGCCAAATCGTGAAGGGGAGACCTAGAAATAATTTTAACAAATTTTTTTGCGAATCTGTTTTAAAATTCTCTAAACATTTACTCATTTGCAAACATAACTAATTTTTTATTAAAATTTTCAATATGATTTCTTAATAGTTTTGAAAACAATTTATTTTTTAATTATGTTAAATATATAAAGAAATCTGTGTCTGTAAAAACTTGTACAGGGTGACACAAAAGTCATCATCTTATCGGCAGAAGCTATAACTTTGCAAATGGCGGAAAAAGTAAATTTTGCCTTGACATTCATTCATACATTCGTTCATTCATACATTTATTCATTCATTCATTTATTCATTCATTCATTCTTTCATTCATATATTCATTCATTCATTAATTTATTCATTCATTCATTCATTTATTCATTTATTCATTCAATCATTCATTCATTCATTTATTCATTCAATCATTCAATCATTCATTCATTCATTCAATCCTTCAGTCATTGATTGATTGATTCATTCATTAATTCATTCATTCATGCATTTTTTCATTCAAGCATTCATTAATTTATGCATTCATTCATTAATTCAGTCTTTCATTCATTCTTTCATTCATTTATTCATTCATTCATTCATTCATTCATGCATAAACAAAGAAGAGCCAAATTCATACATTTATTTCATTTCATTTCATTCAATCGCTCATTCATTCATTTATTCATTCAATCATTCATTCATTCATTTATTCATTCAATCAATCATTCATTCATTCATCCATTCATTAATTTCTTTAATCATTCATTCATTCATACATTCATTCATTCATTTATTCATCATTCATTCATTCATTCATTTATTCATGCATTCTTTCATTCATACATTGATTGATTTATTCATTAATTCATGCATTTATTCATTCAAGCATTCATTAATTTATGCATTCATTCATTAATTCAGTCTTTCATTCATTCTTTCATTCATTCATTCATTCATTCATTCATGCATAAACAAAGAAGAGCCAAATTCATTCAATTATTCATTCAATCGCTCATTCATTCATTTATTCATTCAATCATTCATTCATTCATTTATTCATTCAATCAATCATTCATTCATTAATCCATTCATTAATTTCTTTAATCATTCATTCATACATTCATTCATTCATTTATTTATCATTCATTCATTCATTTATTCATGCATTCTTTCATTCATACATTGATTGATTCATTCATGAATTCATGCATTTATTCATTCAAGCATTCATTAATTTATGCATTCATTCATTAATTCAGTCTTTCATTCATTCTTTCATTCATTTATTCATTCATTCATTCATGCATAAACAAAGAAGAGCCAAATTCATTCATTTATTCTTTCAATCGTTCATTCATTCATTTATTCATTCAATCATTCATTCATTCATTTATTCATTCAATAAATCATTCATTCATTCATCCATTCATTCATTTCTTTAATCATTCATTTATTCATACATTCATTCATTTATTTATTCATCATTCATTCATTCATTTATTTATTCATGCATTCTTTCATTCATACATTGATTGATTCATTCATTAATTCATTCATTCATGCATTTATTCATTCAAGCATTCATTAATTTATGCATTCATTCATTCATTCAGTCTTTCATTCATTCATTAATTCATTTATTTATTCATTCATTCATTCATAAACAAATAAGAGCCAAAGAACACTGGGTGACAACTTTTGCGCCACCCTGTAGAAAAACCCCTTCACACACCAATTTTTAGTGCTCTTCCATACATGAAAATTGTCTGGCCTTGCTTTTCACCACAAGCGTCGAACGTCGAGCGTTGAACGTCTCTGGAAATTTTCAAACGAATTGAAATAATTTCGGCAAAAATGATGAAATTTTCCTGATAACCTTTAATTTGATGCATGCAGCATGTAAATATGCACAGTCGCACAAAACACACACACACACGGACACATTAATATGGACAAATAGTGAAATGGATAGATAAACGTTTAGGTTGCACGCGTCGACGAGCAAACGACTGGTCAAACTTTTCCAAGGGCTAATAGAGCGCGAATATAAAAAATATAATATAAAAAAAATAACAAAAATATTCAACTTGTTTTTGCTAGAAAATGGAAAAATGCGTTAACCATGTGTGAGTGGGGAAAATTTGTGTGTGTGCCTATTTTAGTGGACAATTTGACAAATTTTCTTGGTAGTTTTCCTGTGAATATTGCTGCCACAAATGGTTCGAACTGAACATGCGTGTGTATGTGTTTCTGTAGGTGGAAGTGTGCGTATCTGCAGTCGTGTGTTCAACTTTTGATTACTTTGCAATTGTGCGCCACTAATGACAATCCCTCACCTAATTGCTCAACGTTGATCGGCGCAGCGGTCTGCAAAGTGCAGAGGGCGCCAGCGCGGCAAGTGCGGCAAATGCGGCCACAATGATTGGCCATAATCATAGTGTGCGTCTGTTTGCTCGGTGCCGATGGTGTGAGCGGTCGGGGACGTCATGCGTGCGTGGAAATTGTCATTTGCAATTGTCCGAAAAAATTGGCCTTCCGTCTCCCGCCCGAATGTTGGCCATGAGCGAAGCGACCCAAAAGTACGAAATGTGTGCACCTGTCCTGCGCTGTCCTCGTCACATGTCGCAATAGCCGAAGGGATGGGGGAGAGTAATGACTGGTCGTGTGGCAACTGCGCAGCGCAAAAGTTCATTTTGGTTTTGTTGGTTTTTTGTTTTTGGCCAACTAAATCAATTTTTTGAGTTTGATTTGTGTTGTTTGCGAGCAAACGTACTAAGGGAATGAGAGGGGAACAAAAACAAAAAAATGATTCAAGTATATGGAAGTTTGAAGATTTGGTTGTCAAATTTGAATCGAAAACAAAAGTAAACCCCTACTAGTTGAGATTCCTGAAAATTAAGTCATATTGCTTCAAAGACATTTTATTTTAATTTGCTGTTTGCTTAGTCTGTAAGTTAAATTACTGTAGACTGTAAAAGAAATGAAATGAAAGAAAAATTACAAAAATAACGAAAATAGATTTTGTTACAAGAAATATATTTCACCCAAGTGAACTTTTGTAGTGCAGCAATTGTGCTGCAACTTGGAAAAAACATCATTGCCTTCTTAATGATTTGATGAGTGATGACTGTCTTAATCAGGACGAAAGCTCAGATTAAATTTGATCATCGGGACAGAAAACTTAGCTTATAACTTTACCTTCTTGCAATCGAGCATCACAATGGGTCTGTCATACCTACATATGTCCTGTTCAAATAAATTTAGGCAATCAATGAGGCAAAATCAAGATTGAGGCTTCGTAAGATTGTGTTTCAAGATTTAAATACCAAAAAGTAATATCGAGACACAGAGTAAAATTCGGGGTTGAAAGGGCTAACCAGCAAATGAAACAAATTTATAAATTTTTGTGGTCTGTTTTGCGTTCATTTCGAATAGAAGTTAATTCTATATTTTAACCCTAATCCGTCGTTCGGGTGATTTTTCACCCATTTTCAACTTTGAGATGCTATAACTTTCCTATATATTTATCAAAATGATTAAGGTTTCTTGTATTTGTAGCAAACCAATATAAGTTTTAGAATTTATCTACAACATATTGATTATTTGATTATAACGGTGATTACAAAAAAAGTTACGTGGGCGACGTTCGGGTGATATTTCACCCATATACAAATTGTATAGAAATCCAACGCAACACATACAGAAAATGCCATAAGATTACGTCTGTGGATTGGAAGTTTTGAACTGCTTTTATAGGCAAAACCTTTTTATGGATCAATGGGCCTCCTGAGCTCAACGGAAAAGTAGGAGCCAATTATTTTATTTCAACTAAAGTTGGTATAACTCGTTATGCTTGAAGTCGTGTGTCAGTAATAAAAGATGCTAATGAAGACCAATGTTAAAGATATTAACTGACAAAACTAATGTTGAAGGTTTGCGAGTTTTTGGCAGTGCATGGATCAGCGTTGGTGATATTCAGGCATAGTTTGGTATTTCAATTTTGAGTGGTGTTTATAAGTCGAATGGGGAATATCTTGATAATCTGTAGAGTTACACAACAGGTAGACCAATTTTTCGTTCTATCGGTGACAAAACCATTCGCCAAGAACGTAACGATTGTAATCAAGAATGAAGCTCGTTAACACCCATACGAGATATATGAGAAACGTGGGTTTAGCGACAACTGCTATGTACGTCCTATGAAAAGGGCACACTAAGTTAACAAGAGGAAGATGCCCCTTTGAGCACTTTTCATCATAACGAGGATATGTGGGTGACAAAAAATTACCCGAAATTATATCGTTTTACAATAAGTCAAAAGCAGTAGTTGACACTTAAGACCAATTGATTGTTCACTAACTATACCGTCAAGCGAAAAACTAATCGCTCTCGATTCCATCTGGATCGCTTGTACAAAAAGTACAAGCGGCGAATTTTTCTTGAAGACTTAGATTTTAGTTTAGTAAAGTTAAAGATTTTGCGTAGAGCAACGTAAGCGAAAGGAAAATCTTCATGCTGACTTCTTATCTCAATACAGCAATTTTTGCAAACCTTGTCAGAAAATCAGAGCGTAAAAAAGTAAAAGAATTATTGGAACACGGCGCCAATTTGATATCAAAAACGATCAAGAGACATATTCTGCTTGCAATTACTGAAAAAAGTATACTTGTGGTGAACACAAAGTTTTAGTTAACTACTGCCCTTCCTTGCCCCCTTTCCCCATCCGATTGAAATGAGTGCTGTAACATATGTTCGAAAAACAGTATTATATACACATTTAAAAACGGGTGAAATTTGTGGTATATCACAACGGGTCTCATAATATGCCTCCGAGTGGGTCTCTTACCGAGGCATCCATAATAACCTAACCTAACCTAGTTGCCCTCATTGCAAAAAAATATAGAAAAATTTTTCAACTTATTTATCTGTATGATAACAAAGATAATAAAGATTAAAGATAACAAATTATTTTTTATTATAATTGGTCAAAAAATTCATTAAAACAATGCAAAGTACCATATGGGTGAAATATCACCCGAACATCTTATGTGTGAGTTTTTTTGAACGTCGGATGAGGGTTAATAACACAGTACAACAGTAAAAAAAACCCGCGGAGTTTCTCAACTGTTCCTTATATTTTCGGAGTCGCTGAACACGAATATGTAATTATTTTTTTCGGGTCACCTCTAGTTTGGGTTTTACAGGGTCTTGAAGTTACAAGCTACACCCCAATTAAAAAAATTAATTTAAATGGTTGAACTTATCCTAGTCTAACAATATTGGTATCAAAAGAAAGAGAATTATGTCTCCAACTCAAATCAAATAATTTTTGTGTAATTATCCTGGCGAAAGGATATAAAAATGTCCTTTTAAGAATGTACCCTTAATTATCCTGAAAGTTTTTCAACAAAAAAATTTGAAAAAAATATATTATAAAACCCTTACCATGCGCCAACACATTGTGAAATTTCATGTTAATCAGTCCATTGGTTCAGCTGAAAAAAATTGTTGAAGTTTATTTCAACTCAAAAACTTAAATTATTCCAAAATTTTCACAGTGCAAACAATTTCAGCTCTTCACAAAACCCGTCCAGTTTCTGAACTGCTCCTTATAATTCCGGAGCCGCTGATCACGAATATGTAATTTGTTTTTTTGGGTCACCTCTAGTTTGGTTTTACAAGGCCTTGAAGTTGCCAGCAACACCCACCTTGAAAACGAATTTAAATTGTTGAACTCATCTTAGCCCAACAATATTGGTATCAAATTAAAGAGAATCAATTCTTTTGCCCAAGGCCATGTCAATGTCAATTTTACGTTATATTTTTTACTATTTTCGAACTAGAAAACATTGCAACAGTCGTGTTTATTTAGAAATTGGTACTAATAATTGGTGTAATTTATAGTCAACAAAAAAATTATAAAAATTTGCATAAGAACCGGAATCTGCCGGAAAATACCCTTTAAAGATCTCAGGCAAGCCGACTGTTGTACAAATTTGACATTTTACACAGCAACTTTGATGGCCAACATAAATCCTCTGATAAAAATTTTACAACATATAGAATGGTTAGGCATTAATGGGTTAAGTATGAACGGACAGACACACCAAGGCCAACAAAAAAATAGCCAAAACAAAAAATCAAGCAAAAACAGTATAAAATCATACAGTCGGTGTTGGTGTGCGTAATCCCATAATTTTCGTCTACTTGGGACTGAGTGACAGTGGGGGAGAAAAGACAAATTTGCTGCCCACCAATTACACTCCACACCGCAGTCCGAATTTTGTGTGGCCCGACAATGAGCACACCAGATCATTGGCTGCCATTAGCGAGATAAGAAAGACAAGTAAATTTTGCGTTATGAATTGAATGTGAATGACACACGTATGGACACGCAGTCGCTGCATTTGGCCAACGAAAATGCGCAGTGATCGATGTATGCCGAATGCGAACGGCGAAAATTGACATCGAAATCGGTCAGTCAGGCGAATGTGAACGAATTCCGGCGAACAGGTGCAGCACGGAGCAAACGGCAAACGCGCAATCCACATGTCCGAAATTGAGCTGCACGCACCCCAAGGGTTGTGAATGTAATTCGTATTTTCACTTTCACTGCGCCGAACATGCAGCCGAACGGTTTTTGGCAGCACTAACCCACTTACACAACCAACAACCGCCGCGCACAACCGACCGACGGACCGCACGAAATAATTCGGGTAATTTGCTTATGAATATTTTAAAACCCTTTTGCGTTCGCCTCACACCAATTTTGCGCGCTCCAAGCTAAGTTAACCTTACTACCCCACTTTTTCTAATGGCGTTTATTCGGCCACACAGCGCACCTGTGTGTGTACTTGTGTGTGTATGTGTCAGTAGCCGCAAGTTGTAATTATTGGAACATACGTTTTTTGAGTGGAGTTTTTTTTGGTCAGTTGTTTCAATCGGTTTCGCGTTCGAAACTTGTGTGGCACGTTGCACGCATTGGGGTTTCGTAAATGGTGTAACACGCAATTTTCTAGCTTTTTGCTTTCCTCATTATCCTTGGCGTTTGTTTCGTTTCATTTCAGTTTTCCTGTGTAAATAGAGATTTAATATTGAACTTTAAACTATTACAATACCAATGCAATTAAAGGAAATTATGACTGCTTGACGAGGAACATTGAGTACGCTACATACAGAAGATTGCGACTTCTAGAGTTGACTTCCATCACAGAATAAACACTAATAACACCGTGCGACAGCATTTTTCACACCAGGAAAAATCCATACGTGCGTCAAACTGGAGACCAAATATAGTAATACTGCGTAGTCAGTTTTTCATTTCTACATCCTTTGTCCTTTTAGAAGAACTTCAGAATTTTGAAGGGGATAAAAAATAAAAAATATAAAAAATAAAAAATACTTAACCTCGATTAAATATGGCAATATGTATATCAAATGAAAGAGAAAAGGTTCAAGAATTTAAATAAAATGTATTTTTTATCTATTTGTAAAAAAAGAATATGAAAAAGGTCCTTCGAAAATTTAAATCCTTTATATACTTGAAAGTTTATGTAGAATTTTCTTGAAAAGTAAAAGAAGTTGAAACCCGAAATCTCCTTGATCACGTGTCAAAATTTCATTACAAATACAATTTATACAAATTATTATAATACAGAAATTTAAATATAGTTTATTTTTTTGGCCTACTTATTCATTCAGGTTCAGCTTCAAAACAACTTAACATAAACAAACACAAAAAATTAGATTTGTATAAAATTCACTTTTGTAAACTTAATTGTAAAATTGTAAACCAATTCAATTCTAAACCAATTCAATATTCAAGGCTTCAGTGCCACTAATGATGTCAAATGTATCACCAGTGGCGGATTCAGGGGGGTGTTTTGGGGGGTTGAAACCCCCCCGAAATATTTGGATCGCCTATAAAACTACATACAAATTAAAAGGCATTTTACAAATATTAAAGAATTACTTTTTGAAACCCCCCTCCCGAAATATTTTTCTGAATCCGCGCCTGTGTATCACCATGAAAATTTTCTAAACTTGCTCTTAAACAATTCTTCCTCCTCAAAATTTTCCTAAAAGGCCATGAATATTCGAAATCAAGGAGGAAATCTGGCAACTCTGCTGGTCGTTCTGACGGATGCTGCCCAATTTGATAGGTCACCGGTTCACATCTTTCGCCGGAATCAAAAATTGGCTTCTTACTTGAATCGCCTCAAAAGGCGAGACAGTTTTTGAGATGGAATGCGAAGATTGCCTTAGAGAGAGAGGATAAGTAAGCATTTAAGGGTTAAGAGATCTTAGGAATGCGTTTGCTTGATCGTTTTTACACAGACACGACCCTCCTATTCGTTGATAACCAATTTTTAACAAATCTAGTTAGCTGATTCATTCATCATCAAATCAAACATCAGCAAAGATTCTGTTTGTAAGGATTCACTGTCTATTTATGATCATAATAAAAAAAATTGTATTTTTTAAATATATGTTTATTTAAAGAACATGAAATACCAAAAATATAACAAAAATAAAACGACTTTTAAGAGTTGCATGATTCTATACTTCATAAATTAAACAGAACCTTTTTTAAATACGATCCAACGCGTGGGGAAACCTTTATAAATGCGGGGCATTGCGCTGGTTCAGGAAGGATATATAGGTTGGGAGAAAGGATGTTGAGTGAAGAATTTATGGACTCTTGCCTTGAATCCATCAAGATCATAAGTGCTGGGGAAAACATCTACAGGGACACCATTCCACAATCGCGCTGTTCGGGCCAGGAACAAACTTTCTCTGTAGTGCGTAGTGCGCTGGAACATCGTTTCGACTTGGAATGCATGGGCGCCAGTGTTCAAACGGGTTGCCCAGGGGATATTGTGACAATTTTTGAGTTATTAAACTCAGAGTAGTGCAATTTTGCGTTAGAAATGTGAAAAATTTCAATTAAATCATGGAAATCATCGAGTTTGACTATCATGTAAACAATGTTTCAATTATCCAAAAGCTTAACATTGCACAAAAAACTTTTTGGAACCACTTTAAGAAGACTGTTGGTATCCTGTCATAGCTCGATGACAGGTGAGGAGTCACACGAATTAACACAGAAGAACCTCATGAACCAAATTGCCATATGCGAATCACTGCTGAATCGCAACAGACTCGATCCAATTCTGAAGCATATGGTAAATGTTGATAATGGAAAATAGATCACAAATCAAACGAATGCCGATTAGGAAGTATTAACATTCAGAACGAATTTTCTGCATGTTTCGCGGAATTCATCTACTATGAACTGCTCTCTTGCAGCCAAACTCTTAGTTCCGAACTGAATTGTCAACAATTGATCCGTCTGAAGTAAGCAATTATCGAAAAGCCAACAGTTTTGGCTAATAGGAGAAAAACTGTGTTCCATCAGGACAACGCCTATAGTGATTTGCCAGACGCATCAGCAGCTAGGTTAGGAATATCTTATGCATCCACCTTTTAGTCTGGACCTGGCACCAAGTGACGATCACCAGTTCCTGTCTACGGCGAATGACTTTGTTAGTGAAAAATTTGCCTCAACACCAGTTTTCGAAAATCGACACAAGAGAGACGATGGTTTCTATGCGAGTCTCATAATGGAATTATTTTCAAAATGGTAACAAGTTATTGAATCGGTTCATTCTCTAATAAATCTGTGGTCAAAAGCAATAACCGCCTAAGTTGAAAATCGCTGTTTCGAGCAATCTCGTTTTAAAGTTTTAGCGCGTAGTGTGTTCGTTATGGGAATGCGAATAGGTTTTTATTAATAACTTTTTTTATTTTAAAGTTACAAACTCCCTGATTTTACACAAACGTAGAGCACAGTCAAGGGAACGTGCGGTTATTGCTTTTGACCACAGAAATAAAGCTTTACATTTTTTGAAAAATAATAGTGGTCTCTACAACTTTTTTCGAAAACATTGCAAAAAATCAAAAATTGGTACGCTAGCAACTTGACACCTAAAATGCTATGAAGAGTGAACTCCCCTTACATATTTTTTTTTTACTACACTTTATACCTTTTTGGATATGACGACTGTAGGGTGTAAGGTCTTATAAATGTCATGTGTAAGTTAGTTAGTTAACAGCTGACCATACAGTTCCAACTCGTATTATTAAAAATTAATAAAAAAAAAAACATTACAAATTCATATTTGAGAAAGTGGCAAAGAGAAATGTAGCATGAAACTCAACAATTGTGAGTAGTTAGGTGGCAGTGAAATGAAACAAGTGTTAACTAACTTACAATACATTAGTTTCAACTAATTTAAAATTTACCCACAAATACTCCACAATAATTTTGATTATTATGTGAAATGTAGAATTGGTTATGAAGCAGTTGTATCCGAGCAAAACAGAAGGTGACAGGCAAAGAAGTCGAAGCAGGTGTTCTGGGAGTGTTTTGAAGTTATTTTGAGACTGCTTAATTAAATTTGGTCTTAACTAATTGCACTGCCATAAATACACATGTGTGTTTTTTTTAATTATTTGATATTGTTACACGACATGATTATACGTTCTTTCATTCTTGGATAGAAAATTACAGCTGGGGGCTGACTTATAGTGTTGAAACAATTAAAACTAAAAAATTTGAAGTGGCCATGTAGTTACAACAATTTGGTCACACAACGTTTTTATGTTGAATGCGACGTATGGCATTTTTTCAATAGTATAGAACCCAGAATTCATGGAGGAATTTACAAGCACCGAAAATAAATTTGTCTTTGTAAAAAATTGTCTTTGAAATAATAGCAACGGCAACGTAAATAAACAAAATCATAAATAGAATTTATGAAGCAACCTAAAAAACAATCCCAAAATAATAATTATCGAGAACGAGAAAAATATTGGTCTCTCTTAACAATTATTATGCAACGTAAAAATGAATCGTCGCAAATAATAATTATAATCCAAAATAAAAAAATTATGTTTCATTGTAATTAATTTTTTTTAATCAAATTCGAAGGCTCTTAAAAAAACACGATAGTTACATTGCAATTATTTTCTTAAAAAACTTATAACAAATAGTTCAGTCCCCGAAAATGAATCATGAATTAAAATAACTAACCAAAATCTTTTCGAAACAATTTTCGGATGATGGCATCCAATGAATCGATTTGGTTTGATTATAATGAGAAATTTTTTTTTCAACATGAGTGGAAGTGTTGAACACAAAAGCTTCTGAAAGATTCCATATGAGACTGGCATCAGTTGATGCAATATCTGAGACATTTTTGTGACTTCGTCAGGAGTTTTAAGACTACTGATCTCTTAAATTGCTCTCGAAAACCCTTTCTGCGCCAAAAATGATTTTAACTAAGAATCGATCTTCTTGAATCATATCTTGAGTACTTTTAGCCATCAGAAAAGAGGAGAATTGTTTGCATTAATTAATTTTCTTCTATTAACGTGTTCTTGTTGTGATAAGAGAATGCCATACTTTAAGTCTTTTTCTGTCACTTTCATCATTGTGATTGTCTTTTTGTAAATTTTCCTTTAGAAAATGTTTCCTCCTGTCTACTTGGATATTGCCCATGAAGCATGAGGTTCAATTTCCAAAGAGATTTTTCTTTCAGTGTAAAAAAACATTTAGAAAAATCAAACGTTCTTTTTGGCGCTTCTTTTGAAACACTTGCATGACCAGCTAAACATCGGCCATCAAACACATTTGAAGAAGTGGTGAAATATTTGATTTACAAGGCCATTTGTAGAAATCAGTGACGCGTTGTAACTTTAAAGAGAACCATGCTACTGTCCACTACCATCTCTTAGTAGGTTACATTCAAGTTTCAATTCAAGTCATTGAAAGCAGACAAGTTTGTGAATTTCGACAAAAAAAAGAGTGAATTCCACGTGCTGATAAAACAATATTTTTTGCGTAAAAAACCATCACTGAAACATGGGACGGGCGATACATACTAAGGGTACTCTGCTTATTAACTTTGGTCTCAGTGCACATTTCCCCTTTCAAATCTATCTATCTAAGGGTACTCTGCTCCATAAATTTCTAAGGTTAATAATTGGTTTACGGAATTCCGTTGTGCTTGTACCAGCACAAAAGACCCCGAACGTTCAGTTGATAAAGTCCTTGGAATGATATTGGAAAAACGGAGAATAAAAGAGCGTGAGGTAGCTGAAGCTGTAGGCATCTCAACTGAGCGGGAACACCACATTTTGCACAAATATTTGGACATGAAAAAGCTATCCGCACGATCGCTCACACTCGACCAATCGCGTTACTACTTGAAAGGAGTGTTTGACGTTGTTCAACCGAAATCCGAACGAGTATTTGTGCCACTTCGTAGCCGTGGATGCAAAATGGAACCATCACTGCACACCAGAGACCAAGGAATAGTCAAAGCAGTGGACTTCTCCGGGTGAACGTGCATCAAAGAAGGCCAAGGTGGGTCTGTCGGCCAATAAGGTCATGGCTATAGTTTTTTAGAATGCATGCGGTGTCATTCAAATCGATTACCTTCAAGAGAGTGAAACGATTACTGGCACATATTATGCAGAGCTGTTAGATCGATTCCAAGCCGATTTTAAACAAAAACGACCGCATTTGGCGAAGAAAACAATTCTCTTCCACCAGGACAACGCACCAACCCACAAGTAAATCGTCGCTCTGGAAAAAATTCATCAATTGAGCTATGAACGGGACCCTATCCAGCATTTTTTTTTTCTTCAGAAAATGTCCCTGCGACTATTTTCTGCTCCCAAATCTGAAGAAATGGCTCGGCGGTAAGAGATTTGACTCGAATGAAGAGGTCATTACTGAAACATACTCGTTCCTATGTCTATTTTAAGAGAACCTTCTATTTGGAAAGGATCAAAAATTGGAAAAATGTAACGAGCTTAAAGGAGGCTATAGTGAGAAATAAAATGTTTTTTTCGAAAAAAAATTATTTTATTCAAAAAGTCACTGACTTATAAAACTGTCCTCGTACTCAAATTGTAAGCATTCCAACCACTAAATTTTTGTCAATCCGGGATCGAAGGGTATTCGAGAGAAGTCGCCAGTACTTGAAACATCTTTGTAAATTATAAATCAGACTTTACTTAGGTACCCAGGGGTTTTAGGGGTCACGCAGTCCGATGTAGAAGTCGCCTAAGCCCTATCACGTTATTTTTAAGTTCATTTGAAGGTCAAACTAAGAAGGGGTGGTTCAAGAAATCTGAAAAACTCATACATGCATGATTTGATTTTCCATACTAAATGTGGAGGGCGGATTCAGAAAAATATTTTTGGGGTGGGGGGGGGGTTCAAAAAGTAATTCTTTAATATTCATGAAATGCCAAACAATTCCTTTTAATTTGTATGTAGTTTTAAAGTCGACCCAAATATTTCGGGGAGGGCGGTTCAACCCCCAAAACCCCGCTGAATCCGTCACGATTAATCTGTGTTATAGAAAAGCGACATAAGGGAGCTGATATTGCTAGAAATACCAAAATTTCTATTCATTTATTTTTAATTAATTCTTGTTAAATTAATCTATTAATTCTTATTCAAATAATATTTTCCCTTGTACTCGTTTGTATATTTGGAGGGGGTTGGGGGGTGAACTACACTTTGGTCAGCTAGTAAAAATCATACAAAAAAAAATTCCCTACCTCACACACATACATATTCCCCTCTGCAGCGTCCTTTTGCTGCATACCGTTACATTTCATCCGAATTATTTTTATGCCACAAATAATCATAAAACTAAAACGTTTTATTAACTGTGCGCATTTTCCAAAACAATTCAAAACGCATAAACGCAAATTGCCAACAACACATCACACACACACACACACACACAACCGCACTTGACCTCAACTAACGCCACCTTTGACCATTTATGCGCGCAGCATAATTCGATTTTATTGGAAATTATTGCAAAAAAGCCAACACGCCGCAAAGCCTAAAAAGGCAACAAAACGAAGCAACAAATATGCCGAAATTGCCTGGCAAAACGAATTTGTACAACAACAACAACACAAACATTGCACATACGCATCGGCATTGGGCTTTTCACAATTTTCAACACCAGACACACAAACAAACAAATTGACCACTGACCCGGTGGGTGAGTGGGGGAACCAAGAAAGAGTTGCACGCGTGCTGCAATTTTCCAAACAAGTTTTCAAATTTTCTCCCATAACTGCCGAATGATGATTGAAATTTATTGAAATTGCATTAAATGCCGATTGACCCGAGCGATTTTGTTTCAAATTTACTTTTTGTTGATTTCGGTTTTTATTCTTTCGTAGGCATTTCTCTTTGTTTTTGGCAGTAAAATGTTTTTGGCCGGCAGTGTTTTCTTGCCCGACGCCTAAGCTGCGTGGAAATTGGGTTATGTTGCGATGCAAAACACTGGTCCTTTCATTTGCGTTTATTGCCATTTTTATGTTGATTTGGCAATTTTTGGGCAGTTTGACCATTTAGCAAAAACTTTCAATCGTCGACTGCCTGTCGTTAGCATATTTTTTGATATTCGTTTCTCGCACGCGCGTTTCCCCCTTTTGTGGTCAGTTATTTTTTATGCCCAATCCTTGGCTCATCCTTATCTCTCGCTTTATCGCGTTGTGCATATTATCGCTTTTATTGCAAAACGAAAGTGTAGTTTATATGTGGAATGAATGTGCGCACGAAGTGTGTGTGTGTGGAATTTTAATATTTCCGCATATGATTTGGCAGCATCAAATTGCATTGTTGGTGTGATTCTGTTTTGGGTTTTATTAAGAAAGTAAGTGTAGCCATTGAACGAAACATGCTTAGTATCAAAGTTACTTATATCAGTTCAGGCAGTAAAGAATTTATACGAACGTTTATATGAATACAAAAATGATTATTAAAAAAATATTAAAATTAATAGGAGTACCGGTTAATTCATGCGGTTTTCTAACAGATGGCGTAACTTGATTTTGTGAACAGTGATTCACCTTTCCAAATATGTGTTGGAAAGCTATTGTCGTATAGTTTCAGAATCAGTATGTGTCATTTAGCTGGAGCGTAAACAACAATATTTTTTTTAACTCTGAAAATGTCGAATTCGAATAAAGTGTTTTTGCGGAGAGTACTTCTTCCTTACTTCAATATGAAGAAAAAGGCTGCCGAAAGTCATCGTATTTTGGTGGAAGTGTATGGTGTGCATGCTTTAGTTGAGCGTACGTGCCAGAAGTGGTTTGCACGGTTTAAAAGTGGCAATTTTGACTTGGAGGACGATGAACGGCCCAGACAGCCAAAAAAGGTTGAAGATCACGAATTGGAGACATTTCTCGACCAAGATCCATCCCAAACGCAAGAAGAACTTGCAAAATCACTTGGCGTCGCTCAACAAACCATTTCCGATCGTCTAAAAGCAATGGGAATGATCCGGAAGGAAGACCATTGGGTGCCGTATGAATTGAAGCCAAGAGACGTCGAACGCCGATTTTTCACGTGTGAACAACTGCTTCAACGGCACAAAAGAAACAATTTTTTGCATCGAATTGTCACTGGCGATGAAAAGTCCATTACGATAATCCAAAACGTCGGGCAACGTATGGATACCGCGGCCATGCATCATCATCGACGGCCGTTCAGAATATTCATAGCCTGAAGGTTATGCTGTGTATTTGGTGGGACCAGCTGGGTGTGATCTATTATGAGCTGTTGCAACCGAATGAAACGATCACAGGGGAAGTCTACCGACGACAATTGATGCATTTGAGCCGAGCAATGCGCGAAAAACGACTGGAATATGAACAAAGGCACGGCAAGGTAATTTTGCAACATGACAATGCTCGGCCACATGTTGCACAGGTCGTCAAAACCTACCTTGAAACGCTCAATTGGGATGTCCTACCCCACCCGCCGTATAGTCCAGACCTTGCGCCATCCGATTACTATGTCTTCCGATCAATGCAACATGGCCTGGCTGACCAGCACTTCTCCAATTATGAAGAAATCAAAAATTGAATCGATTCGTGGATAGCGGAAAAGCCGGCCGAATTTTTCAGAAAGGGTATTCGTGAATTGCCAGAAAAATGGGAAAAAGATATAGCTAGTGATGGACAATACTTTGAATATTAAATTTATAACAATTTTTTCACAATAAAGGTTCAATTTTCCTAAAAAAAAACGCACGAATTAACCGGTACCCCTATTAAAAATTATTTTGTAAATATTTTCAATTTCAAAATATTTCTTAAAAACAAAAGAGATCATTAAAAAATATTAAAATTATTACTAAAAATCCTTTTGCGAATATTTTCAATTTCGAAATATTTATTAAAGACAAAAATTGATTCTGAAATATCAACAAATATTCTGGTAAGTATTTTGAAGTATGAACTGTGAAATGTTGTTTTTGGCATGAATGAAAGCATAGCATTATCTGATTCCATACCTGGATTTTGATTCGCGCGCACTTACCTCCTTTCCCTCAAGGGAAGAATGGGGACTTACAAGTGTGACAAGAGACGCCTCCATCACCATCTTCACAGATGGTTCTAAGATGGAGGAAGGTACAGGAGCTGGTCTCCACTCAGATGTACTAGGGGCTCAACGGTCTTTCAGACTCCCGGACCTCTGTAGCATCTTTCAGGCGGAGATTTATGCAATCCGGAAAGCTGCTGAATTAATCCGCGACAGCGGATTATCACCCACGGATATCACAATCTGTGTGGATAGTCAGGCAGCCCTTAAAGTGCTGGAATCAGCGACTGTGAAATCAAAGGTAGTGCAGAGTTGTCGCAGTGCACTTCGCGGCATCGGACATCACCGAGTCACTCTCTGCTGGGTTCCGGGCCACTCTGGAGTGGCAGGAAACGAGGCAGCGGATGAGATGGCAAGAAAGGGGGTCGCCCTGCCTCTCACCGAAGTGGATAACTCTGTGCTCCCTCCGATATCTGCCCTGTATTTGCGTATGGACAGGTTGAGCAAAACTTACATCGAGTCCTCATGGCGGAGCAGAACTGATTGCAGTACCTGCCGGGCAATATGGCCTTCCCTTTCCGTGAGGAAAACACGATATGTACTGTCCCTGAGTCGAACCTCTATTAGGCAGCTTGTTGGAGTCATCACTGGACACTGCGCCATTGGATCTATGCTGGTCAAATGGTGCCTCTCGTCCAGTGATGTCTGCAGAAGCTGTGTAGATGAGGAAGAAGTGGAAACGATCCAACACTACCTGTGCCACTGCCCGGCTCTGCAGGAACGCCGACTCCGTACCTTGGGGTCAAGGTTCCTGGTAAACTTGGCCTGCGCAGCAGTAGTTGAAATATCGGATCTACTCTCCTTCATCAAGAGGTCGAATTGGTTTGCCCCGAACTGAGAGCCACTGGTTAGCTCCGGAATCTTCCATGAAGGGATTCACAATGAGCCATTTTGGCCTCCGAGTGGAAGTGCTGCCCTTGGGACGCACACACCCTTCCCTACCTAACCTAACCTAACCTAAAGCATAGCAGATTACCACATCCGAGAGCTGACGTTATCCGTTCTCATTGTTAGAGCTACCACCCCACCTTCAAGAACTTTTAATTCTATATGTAGTTAATTATCGTAATATATGGTCAGTAAAATATATTTTGATACCAAATTGTTTGATTAGTATTTTAATTAATGCAAATACTTTGAAGGAAAGCCTGATTTCACTCAGAACAAAAACAACCTAGTTTGAATTTAAAAAATATAAAAAGAAAAAACTTTAATTTTTAAAAAAGTTTTACCTGGAAGCCCTATTACGATTTTATTCGAGACAGACAATTATGATTGGTCAACGGTTTTGCTTGAATTTTTCGTGAATTTTAAATTCAATTATTATCTAAAAACCGCAACCTGCAGGCTTCACATCTATTGGGTGCCGGGGCATAAAGACATAGATGGAAATGAGATATTTGGGCACAATTGCCAAAAGAGGAGTCGGTCTTTCAGCTGGACATGATGCCACTTCCCACCTTCTACAAACACTTAGAGCATAGCATGAATGGAAAGGCAGAGGCTAGGTGAAACTTCGTGATTGGACTATCTCGATCAGACTGTAGAGCCGTCATAGACGTATTGACGGCACGGCATGCACGTAGCAGTTCATGCGCATTGGATGGGTTTGACGGATAAGGAAAGACAAAGCTCTGGCGACATTACCTCTGCTTCTGCCCCGCCATCTCAAGACAACAACTAATCTTAGGGCCACACGAGTTCGCCGGACTAGAGGAAAGAAGGCCTAAATCGCTTGCTGAAAAGAACTTGTACTCTCTCGGATCATTACTACAACTTATAAATGGAGAATCTGGCATTACTACAGACCCAATAAGGGTCTATGTGTGGCCAACCAGTTATACGTAAAACGTGATTTTCTACAAAAATAAGATTGAAGTATTGAAATGCATTTCGTTCATTTCGAAAATTGGTGTTAAAAAGTGTTTTTTTCCAAAAATAGAAGAGACGAATTTTTGGCACAATCTAGCGATACGAACTACGACTACTTTGGCCAGCAATGCTTGCCTATACTAAATGGTCGCCTATTCTAGAGCGAAAACGTAGCAATTTTTGTATAACGCATCTGATTTCGTTGACCAAAAACAATGCATAGTCACCTTGTTACCACGCAGGAGCGACTATATTCATACGTGACCATACGAATGTATACTAAGCTGTTTGTGTATGTACTAAGTATATGTATGTATGTACATATGTAAGTATATGCTATCACTAGTTGACTCTTATAAGTATACGAGAGCGCAACTGACTAGTGGAAAATTTTATTTTGCAGCTAATTACATGCGTCAATATTTGACAAATGTCATTCGCAAATGATCAATACGCGTAGACGAGTACACTTGTGTCACAACTGTGTATAGATAGATGGCGCTGTCAAATAATTTTGTCACCGAACCAACCAATTGTGCAGCTATCTGATGAAGACACGTCGCACACGAGTTGTTAAAAACAAAAATAATCAAGCAACAACAAAACAAAAAACAATGGCCACAAACCAAAAAAACATATATGAAAATATTTATGTCAAAATCGCTGTCAATCAGAAGACAATCACCGGGCAAACACAAACGCGCCTAATGACGTTTCCAAGCCATGATTGGCAATTAATGAGCCATCAAACTAAACGCACTGACACTCGTAGTGGGTAATTAATTAAATGGAATGGAATTAATTAAATGAAGGTGAGAATTGGCTGATTGAAGTGTTGTGAAGATTTTCTAAAACATGAAGAACTGCACATTGCAATTAATTTTAGGGCAGAGCAACCTTAATGACAGTTGTGTAGTTGGTTAGTTTTGGGTTAGTGCTGACTTTTTACGATTAAAAACCATTTAGGTGGCTTTTAGAGTTCAAATTAACTGCACGAAAATGCACGGAAGGAAGTGTTTGGCGCCAAGTTTAACTGAAACCAAGAAGGATTGATACATGTAGGGGTTCAAGTCAGTTATGGTTGAGGGGTAATTTTGTTTGGGGACAACTTTGTTATAAATTCAAATGTTATGGTCAATTTTGTGTGATTGGCGCTCTTCTTGCTTGGGGAAATTTTGTAAGAAGTTGTGGAGCAGCGATATTTTACATTTTTGTATAACACTTTACTCTCTGCGCAGTTTTGAGGCGCGGCGCATGCGTGAGTCAATCCGAGAGATTGCAAGAGAACGATTCCGAGTCACAGTTGGAGGGTTGGTTGGGGTTTTGATTGTATGCGCCGTACTACAAAATATGCTACATGTGTATTTGTGGGTGTCGGGCGTGGGCCGGGAATGGGTTTGTTTACTAACAAAGTCGAGAAAATGCAAAAACAAAGCGTCACAACAGGATTTACCCCTTTTTGAGCGATGAAGCGAGCAATTCACTACGCATTGCAATGCAAATGCACAACACTTGTTGCGTCGCAGGGTGAAGCCTTCGAGTGGCAGCTGGTTGTAGGTTGTAGTTTTAACAAATCTCAACCCAATTATAAATGTGTATGCGTTTTGAAAATTCTTATATATGTATACTACTT